>CM032641.1:23801239-24462082 GCA_019097785.1 Fraxinus excelsior
AAATTAATTTTAGAAAAAGATTTTCAAATAAATTGTACCAAACAACACTATAAAAAACACGCCCACTCTGGCTTTTAGTTGTTGCAGGTTCTTCATCACAATTGAAAAAAATAAAATTATTTGTAGTTTTTCCCATATTAAAATCAAATTTTAATTTAAATTAAAGTCAAACAATCAATATTAACCACATCTTTCATGAGTCCCACAGCTTTTCAACTACACATTTAGGCTATGTCTGGCATAGATTTTCAGCATGAGAAAATCAATTTTGAAGCCATTTTTTTTTACTGTATCACAAATTGGCATGCCATTTCTGTGATAATTGTACCGTTGAAGCACTCAACGGTCAAAAAAGCCATTTTCATCCACAATTTCAGCTCTACCAGACATAGCCTTAAAAATATATATATCACAATCTACAAAAAATCTAATTTTAATCTCCACCAAACACCCACTAAAATTATATTTCGTAATATTCGCCTTCTTATGAATTAACCGGAGATTGAGCCCCAGTTTGTCACCCATTCTCATTATCATTCTTATGTTTTTTTTCCTATTTCTTCATTTCAATCACACATTCTCCCAATAAAATAACATTACATACAAATCTAAAACTTTTCATAAATTTTCACCACATTATCTCATCAATCACTATTTCAAAAATTCTATTCTCCAAAAAATGGGCGTTAGTGTGTTTGAATCATATTATTTTGAAGGAATATATTTTAAAATAGTAGATTGATGGAGAATTTGGTTTAAAAAAGGAAAACTTATTAATGTGATAGAAAATATTATTTTATAAAAAAATATGTGGTTAAAAATGAGTAGAAAAATAAAAATAAAAATTTTAACGTGTACCAAACAGATGTTTAATATAGATATGATTAAGTAATTGAATCACAGCTTATCTGTAACGGAATACATTAACTCGCTGCAAGCTCAGTCACAACTCACGGCCCATTAGTCAATAGAGAGAGTGAAATACTTATAATTCTCTCTGGCCCCACCCAAAAAAATAAAAATAAAAAATAATCTATACGTATGTGAGTACTGAATGTGAATGTGACACATGATAATATTTCCACCACTCAATCCGATCCCAGAAAGTACCAGAAAGATTACACAGGGTACAAACCCCAAGAATCTGAGTGGAATCATGGTGTCCAAATGTTTCAGCCTCCATCTTCATCACCATCCCCACCTTGCATCCTCCTCAAATGGCAAAAACAATATCCCAAAAATCTTAATTCCTAAACAAATTTCCATCAAACATCAAATTTACTCCAATTCCAATCAAAATAGATGTCAATTTGTTACTCCAATGGCATCGTCAAGTCAACTCCAATTTGATGATCTTGATTCAGATCCTACCCTCATCAATGACGATCTCCGCCCGACGAGTTCCGATCAACGGACGTTTTCCGGGCTGGAAATGGCCAGTTTGTGGGTGGGACTTGTGGTTGGTGTGCCATCATATTATCTTGCTGGTAGCCTAGTTGACCTTGGTATGTCATGGTGGCAAGGAATTGCCACTGTTGTTGTTGCCAACATAATCTTATTAGTCCCATTAGTCCTCACTGGACACCCCGGAACACGGTACGGGATACCGTTCCCGGTCTTGGCTCGATCGTCGTTCGGTATTCGAGGTGCACATATTCCAACTCTCTTGAGGGCATTGGTGGGTTGTGGCTGGTATGGAATTGAAACATGGATTGGAGGTGAAGCAATTTTTCTTCTATTGCCAAAAGCCATTAAAGAATCTTCAGTTTCTCAACCTGTTTCTTGGCTTGGTACTTCCCCTCTTGAATTTGCTTGTTTTATTATATTTTGGCTAGCCCAATTGGGATTTGTGTGGAAAGGAATGGATGGAATCCGTGAACTAGAAAAATACTCTGCCCCAATTCTTATTTTTCTCACATCTTGTCTTCTTATTTGGTCCTATGTTAAGGCTGGTGGATTCAGTCACATGCTATCTTTATCTTCGAGACTATCATCTTCGGAATTTTGGTCACTTTTTTTCCCTTCATTGACAGCCAATATAAGTTTTTGGGCTACACTTGCGCTTAACATACCGGATTTTACCCGGTATGCCAAGAGCCAAAGGGATCAAATTATAGGCCATTCAGGGCTTCCAATCTTTATGGGTGCGTTCACTTTTGTTGGCATAGCAGTGACCTCGTCCACCAAAGTTATATTTGGGAATGTGATTTCCGATCCGATTCAACTTTTGGGCCAAATTGGTGGGGTTTTTACGAAGATTCTTTCTATTTTTGGTATAAGTCTTGCCATAGTTACAACTAATATTGCAGCAAATGTTGTGGCTCCAGCCAATGCACTAGTCAATCTTAGCCCTTCAAACTTCACTTTTCGTAAAGGTGCACTCTTAACGGCGTTGCTCGGGATAGCTTTTCAGCCATGGAGGCTTCTTCAGTCGAGCGAAAGCTTTGTTTACACGTGGCTAGTTGGATATTCTGCGTTGTTGGGACCAATCGGGAGCATTATTTTAGTAGATTACTATCTAATTCGACGCGCAAATTTAAGCATCAAGGACTTGTACTCGTTGAATCCTGGAGGGGCTTACTATTATTCTGGTGGATACAATTTGGCTGCAATTGGGGCATTGATCATAGGGATTTTGCCAGTAATTCCAGGCTTCTTGCAAAAAGTTGGAATTTTGAGTACAGTCCCAAATGCATATACCATTATATACAATAATGCTTGGTTCTTTAGCTTCTTCTCAGCTGGGATTCTTTACTGGATAATTTCGTCTTTCAAAGGCAAGCAGAATAGTCATCAGCTCAAAGATCCCCTTTTGCCTAACATACCTTAGTTTTCTATATTTTGAGACAATGTATACTATCAACTATGTACAATTTATGCGTCCGTTTCATTGTACAAGTAACATCTATACTGTATAACTCATTGTTTTGGGAGAATGTTTCATACGCTATATTGAATAAAACTACACAGTACCAAAAATGTCGTAAAAGTTCAAAATGGAAGAACGAAAGGCTTCTTAAATCCTAACTACTATGTGAATGCGAAAAATGAATACATTAGACAAACTAACAATCAGGATCATCCTTTTATTCTCATTCTAAATGAAAACTTCAACTTTGAAATCATGTCATAAATCTCGGACGAAGGTATAATTTCTAAAGAAACATGTTTTATGAGATCGATCACAAGTAATTTCTTGGTCACAACTTAGTAAATTGTGAATCACAATCACATTTTTTATGTTATTTACTGATTACAAATTAACCAATTTATTGATTATAATCAACCAAATAATTGGTCATTTATTATTTATTTGTCACATATTAACTAATTTATGATTACAATCAATCAAATAATTGTTCACAAACACTCCTCGTTCCCCACCCCACCCCTAATGAATATTAGGGTGTGTTTCATTGCATTTAATTTTTTTCATGGAAAATGTCAAATTTCCATTTGATCGCTATTTTTTCCATTGAAAATGTCAAATTTTCCTTGTTTTTAAATAAAATATTTTCTTTAAAGAAAGTTGATTTTTGGTTTCTTTGCAGATATTTTGTATGCCAATCAAACGAGTGTGAATATATAATTAAATGAATATTTAATAATATTATTTAATATTAAAATATTATATCATTATCTTCTTTATATAATTCTTATTTTTGAAATGCACTCGCTCCATATAATCTCCACTTAAAATCATTGGACTAGAGTTGGTGGGGTGCGCCAAAGCCCATGCAATAGTGCAACGAATGGGCGACACTCGAAAGCCCAAGTAGCAAGCTACCCACTGGGCCTTCCCCCTAAAAAAATTAAGAGAAAATTACCTAAAACCATTTTTCTCAAAATTACAATTCAAAAATAAGGAAATAAAGTTTTACAATTCAAAAATCAGGTGGTAAATAGAATTATTAATTAATATTATAAAATTAAAAATTAATTTATATACACCCCACCCCCACACCCCAATTTGAAATCCCTAAATCACGCTCAACCCTCTCTTTCTCTCTCAGCCTTCCCGCGATGGCCTCATAGAAGGACGGTGGCGGTGGTGCCTAGTTGGTGATGGTGGCGGATCGACGGAGGAACTAACTACTCCTTGTCATCATCAAGCACTGGCACGACGGTAGCAGAACTCTAGCATGCCGGAAGATGTAATAGTGGCGATCATCTCGAGACTCCCCGTGAAAGCTCTCCTCCTATTTAAGCGCCTGTGTACTTGATGGTGCTCCTCAATCTCGTCCTCTTTCTTCGCCTCCTTGCACCTCGACCGTTCTATTTCCAACCCCGCAAGGCATTCCCTTCTTGTTCACGAGCTGCCGAAAAAAACATATGTCACTCGATCTCCCCACCTTTTCCCCGAACGAAAATCTCAATCTTGCGCTTGATCGGGTCTACACTTTTGGCCCGAAATTAATTTACGCGGGCTTAATCAATGGCTTGATTTGTATGCTGGGGAACTCAGTGAATGGTCTCTTGATATGGAACTCTTCCACTAGAATGTTCGAGACACTCCCAATTGGTAGGCATACATATCCAAGTTGTCTTTCCACAGGATTTGGTTGAGATTCAGTTTATGATGATTACAAGGTCGTAAAGATTGGTTCTAATTATGAAGATGGGAAATTGAGAAGAACGTGGTCTGAGGTGTGGTCGGCCAATTTAGGTTCGTGGAGTGAGGTTGAAATTGATCAGAATTTCGGCCTTCTGAAGAACTCTTGTGATGTGATAGTGAAGGGATTTGCTTATTGTTTTGCGGAGGATGGTTTTGAAAGTGACATGATATCTTTAGTTGCTTCATTTGACATAAATAGGCCACATTTGTGGCATCTTTAAAGAGAGAAGAAGTGGAGTTTTAGATAGAGAGAGAAAGGCGGTGGTGGTAGTAGGAGAGAAGGATAAATTTGAGGTAGAGGAATGGTGAAGAAAAGGTATTTAAATACTGAAAATGTGATCAGTGGACAATTAATGAAGGTTGGTGGAAAGATTCAACAAGTTGAAATGCAACATGACACACAAAAGTATTTAACCTTTTATGTGCTTACTTTTTACTAACAATACTTATTTTCTCTTAAAAATAAGTTGAAATGGTAGTGTTGAAAACGAAATAATGATTATCAACTCTTACAAAAACATAAAGCTTTATGTTATTATTGACAGGTGTTTATTTCGTTGAATTAATTCTAGGTATCTTTTAATGGGATTTGTTTGTGGTGATCATTTGTGACCCCAAATTTGTGTGTACTGTGACTTGTTGTGACTGAATGTGACTTGAATATGATAAGTCACAATCAATCGCAATCAACACAAAATTGGTCACAGTTAGTCACATTGAATACACATTTGGTCACAGTTAGTCACGGATGACATATGTTAGCGGCTTGATTATGCACTCTTGTTGCCACTTTTCTCATTATAAATCCGTCTTTGAGTCAGTCCACACCCACCCATTATTTCCTGAAAAAACATCTAAGAAACAAAGAAAATCATCTTTTATAGTTTTATTGTGGATGAGATTCTCAGACTGGAAGACCAATCAACAGTAATTGCGACTGTTTGTTAACGGAGACATTGCCTATGTCTCCGTACTTAATTGTGATCGATTGTGACTGGTTGTGACCAATTCTATGTTAATTGTGACTGGTTGTGACAAATTCTGGGTTGAGAGTGTGATTTCTCATTTTTTATATTTGGAAATTTTTTGGAATGTAAGGTGAGGTGGGTCCGGGTGGGTGTGAATTTCAGATTTGAATTTTTGAAAAAAAAAATTGTGTGGGTGTGGGTGGGGTGGGGTAACGCGGGTGGGGGTGGGGTGGGTCCGGGTGGGTGTGAATTTCAGATTTGAATTTTCTGAAAAAAAAAAAAAAAATTTGTGGGTTGGGTGGGGTGACGTGGGGTGGGGGTGGGGGTGGCGTGGCTGTGTGGGGGTGGGGTATGGATAATTAATTATATATTTAATTGGAATTAACACCTGAATTTTGAAATAATTTAAAAAGTTTGTTAGTTTTGAAATGTAATTTGAGGAAATTACACCAAACCATGTCTTTTCTTTTGCATTTTAAAATATCAGATTTTTAAGTTTTTTTATTCAATTATCAGGTTTTTATAATTTTAATTAATAATAATTTTATAAAATAAAAATAAAAAAAATACCCACCCCACTTTCTACCCACCCCACTATCTACCCCAACCAATTTTATTTTATATATAACATTCAAACCCTAATCCATTTAAAATCTCCTTCCTCCCTCTCTCACCCCCCGCCGCCGCCACCGTCCACCGCCGCCACCTCCTCCGGCCGCCTCCACCATTCTCCCTCTCCCTCCACCCTTCTCTCCTCCCTTTCTTCCCCCCTCCATTTCCCCCCTCCCCCCCCCGATCTGCCGCTGCGACGCAGCCGCCGCTACCGTCCACCGCCGCCACCTCCTCCGGCCGCCTCCACCATTCTCCCTCTCCCTCCACCCTTCTCTCCTCCCTTTCTTCCCCCCTCCATTCTCCCCCCCCCCCCCCCGATCTGCCGCTGCGACGCAGCAGCAGCGTCGCCGCTGCGCGACGCAGCAGCGACACCGCTGCTGCGTCGCGCCTGTGCGACACAGCAGCGCGACGCTGCTGTGTCGCACAGGCGGACGGCAGCGTCGACGCTGCTGCAAGTTTTTTTTTTTTTTTTTTATTTTTGGAGTGTTGAAAGTGCAGCTTTTTTATGTGTTTGTGTGGTGGTGGTGTTGTAGATTTGCATGGTAATGGTGCTATGGTGGAGGTTGAGGGCGGATTTCTGTGCAGGCGGTTTGGGTGGTGGTGGTTGTTGGTGGTGCTGTTTAGGCGGTGGTGGTGGTTGTTGGGTGGTTGGTCGTCCTGTGACCTTTTATTTGATGGTATATTGGGATTGAGGGATGGGTGCTATGGATGGGACGTTGTGTTTCTGTGACCATTTATTTGGTCGATCTGTGACCTAGTATTGGTGGCGCTGTGTCGGGCAGATGAGATGAAGTGTTTCTGTGACCAACTATTTGGTCGATCTGTGACTTAACTATTGAATTGTAGCGATTTTTTTGGTGCCTGTGACCTAGGTATTGAACGGGTTTGTGGTATCTGTGACCTAGGTATTGAACGGGTTTTTGTTGTCTGTGACCTAGGTATTGAACGAGTTTTTGGTGTCTGTGACCTAGGTATTGAACTGTGACCCACAAATTTGAAAATACGTGACCTGTGACATAATTTTTTTTATCTGTGACCAACAAATTTTATTAACCTGTGACTTTGGAATCGGAGCAGTCGCCGAAATTATGCGACGGCCGACGTTCGCCGGAAAATTGTCGTCGGAATAGTTGTCGGAACGGTCGCCGGAGATGAGTGGTGATCGGAAAATCGGTTGGGGTGGTGGAGGTGTGGTAGGGTAATTATATTAAATTAGAAATAAATATTTAATAATAAATTGATTTAATAATTCATTAATTATTAATTAAAAATTTAAAAAACCTGATTTGTGAGTTTTCAAACTTGTTTTTGCATTTTTGAAAAGGTGTAAAGTAAACACCTTAGAAACGTAATGTTCCCATGTAATTTTAATATATAGGATTTATGTATTGTTCCCAAAAATTAATTTAATATCGTGTGGGCCAATGGCCCACATATCAGATATTAAACTGATAAGAACAGATACTACACTTGATCTTAGCCAAAAGGCCGAGAAAGGTATGAATTGTTCAGATCTGGCCCGTGTAATTTATAACCTCTTTCTACGATTTCTTTTGACTTTGCGAGCAATGTGGGATTAGAAAACAAACAGCCTTTGCTCTGAACACTTCAGTTTTGCACCTCTCCCGGCCCTGTTGGGACTAAGAGAAACTAATCAAGAATTTTCCCTCTTTTATGCATATGATGATACTAAATTCTTCATCATTTGCAGTCTTGAAAATAAAATTTTTTATAGATCATAATTTATTTATCAATTACAAAATCACAAATTATAAAATGGATCGATCACAAGTAATTTCTTGTTCACAACTTAGTAACTTGTAAGTCACAATTACATTTTTTAGGTTATTTATTAATTACAAATTAATCAATTTATCTATCATAATCAACCAAATAATTGGTCATAAATTATTTATTGGTCACATATTAACTAATTTATGATTACAATCAATCAAATAATTGGGGTCAAACACTTATTCTCAACCACACCCCACCACTAGCAATTGAGTTACACAGCCGCCCACCGCTTCACCATCACCACCATCAGCCTACCACTCCACGACCACAACCCAAAAAAAAAAATTAAATCTCCAATCTGCCGCCACCACCATCGCATATATCAACAATAACTACCACCACCGCCTATATCAATAAAAACCATCGCAACCGTTGGTCTAACAAAATCATCACTATTGTCGCCACCTTATTTAACAAAGTCACCGTTAGATCCACCACCACCACTACTAAGACCCTGTAAACCACGTCCACCACCTCTTGCAGTGCTGCTTTAACGTCTAGGATTTTGGCAGCGGTGAGGTAGAGAAAATAAGAGGTAGCGTAGAGAGAGAATGGATTGAGGAGGAAGGAAATAAATATTAGGGTGTGTTTCATTGCATTTAATTTTCCATCCAAATTCTTACTTTAGGAATTTGGAATGTTTGATTGCTATTTTTATCTATTGAAAATATGTTTAATGTTTTTTTTAAAAAATAACATTTTCTTTAGAGCAGGTATGTTTTTGTTTAATAATATTATTTATTATTAAAATATTATATATATATATATATATATATATATAATTATAATTCTCATTTTTGAAATGAGATCGCTTCATATAACATCTATTAAAATCATTGGACTAGAGTTGGTGGGGTGCGCCAAAGCCCATGCAATAGTGCAACGCATGGGCGACACTCGAAAGCCCAAGTAGCAAGCTACCCACTGGGCTTTCCCCCTTAAAAAATTAATTTAATATCGTGTGGGCCAATGGCCCACATATCAGATATTAAACTGATAAGAACAGATACTACACTTGATCTTAGCCAAAAGGCCGAGAAAGGTATGACTTCTTCAGATTTGACCCGTGTATTTTATAACCTCTTGCTGCGATTTCTTTTGACTTTACAAGCAATGTGGGATTAGAAAACACACAGCCTTTGCTCTGAACACTTCAGTTTTTGACCTCTCCCAGCCTGTTGGGAATAAGACGGAGAAATTAATCAAGAATTTACCCTCTTTTATGCATGATGTACTAAATTCTTCATCATTTGCAGTCTTGAAATAGCTCCACTCTTGCAATTGATCCAACCCCACCACCAGCAGCCTTGAAAGCTTGTTCTATGCCTCTGTATCGACCACATAAGACTATCTTCCCACGAGTTAGAGCCGTATTTAAGATCTCTGGAGTGCATTGCCTGGAACAAAATTCTTCTAATTCGTGATTGAACATTAAAGTTTAAAGGAAAGGGCTTTAAGAGATGATATATACCAGGCATCACCTTCACTGCATTCCCTTCTGTGTCTCCTTCTCGATATGCTAGAGGGAATGTTTTACTTCGACCTCAAATTTTAAGCTATCCCAAACAAGCACTAAAAGAACTAGAGTTCCCCTCCTTATTTTCCTGCTTCCTTTTTTTATTACAATACACGTTTTCATGCTTCTGCACACAGCACACGTTCGAATAACAGCAAATATTGTATGTATAATTTAAAGAATATTAATAATTACAAAACGGTTAAATTATAATTGTCTTGATGCTTATTATTATTATTTTTTTTCGTTTTTACTTGAATTTGTTATTTATATACTTCTTCTACCCGCCTGTAAGTCTTGTTTAAAACATAGCACACAGAACACACCAAGATTCAAGATTGTTTGTGCGTGAAAACGCGCCAAGAAAAGGAACTAACAATAAACTGTAACAATTTCGCTACCAAATAATCATTTTTTACTTCTATCTTTCCTGCGCATTCCTCTCTCTCCATATACATTTTCATTATTTGCGTCTGTAGTCTGATAGGTTTATTCATAATGGCTGGTACTTATGATAAAGATTGTAGTTCTTGAACATACAGAACAATTATTTGGTCAATTCGCGTTCAGTTCCGTGAGAAAAGCATAAGAATTTTGGGGGGACTTTTGTGGGTTTTCCATATCAATATAGGAATGAAAAGTCGGGAAGATTCACAAATTATCACAGTTCCTACACCGAGGAGCCTACCATCACTTGTCAGGGAGTTCGAAGGCCGTCGAACTGGCATCATCAAAGCTCTCACCACCGGTATCTCTTTTCGATTGATTTTCATTTCATTGTATTTTATGTATTTTCATGCATGTAGCATGATATTTGTGTATTTAGTGTACACATAAATGTGCGTACGCCTCCATGTCCGCGTACGTGAATTCTTGATTCTAAAATCTGGGTACTTCTTCAATTTGGTCGTTTCTATATTCTGATTTATTATAATCTCTCGGGGCTATTGCAGATTTTGAGACTTTTTATGAGAATTGTGATCCTGGTGAGTATTTACTTTCATATTCTGTTTCTTGAATTTGGGACCCTTCTTTCATTGCTTATCAACTCTGACTCTTATGCTTACTGCAAATCCGTCTTTTTTTTTTGTAGTGTCTTCTGTAAGTCAATAATTTCAAGTTCATAGCATTAATTCTACTTTTTAATTGCTGAAGTTCTTAATATTTTTGTTGTCATCAGTCATTCAAGTTTTGTGCGCTCTGGATTATTTATAAAAAAAACTTATATGTAGTTGATTGTTGTTTCTGAATGCATCAATGTTCTACAGAAATAGGGCCCCTCCATCTCTATGGACTTCCTAATGGAACGTGGGAAGTCAAGCCGCCTGTTGGGCATGCACCTCCTGAATTTCCTGAGCCAGTCTTGGGTATAAACCTCCTTAGAGATCAGAGACAAGAAAAGGATTGGTTATCATATATTGCAGTTTGCAGTGACGCATGGCTCCTATCTACTGTATTCTACTCCGCTGTACGCTGTGGACATAAAAATGAATCAAGGTAGTATTTGTTAGATTGCTGTCTTTCCTGTTAACTAGTAGCGGTGTGACATTGGTCCCATCCCAACGTGTCTATATGTATCATGAAGATTGCTTTTCACAGGGAAACACTATTCGATAATATCAATGATCTTCCAACGGTACTTGAAGTAGTAACTGAAGCTATTCAGGCAAAGGAACTGGCTGCTGCTGATAACAATCGGAGATTTAGTCAGAGAATAGTAAGTATATTTCTCACAAAGCAGCATTCAGGTTCTAGAGCATGTTGGCTAAGATTTAAGATAAAGTTAAGTTTCTTTTAAGTAATTTTTTGTTACCAAACATGTTTGGATAACTTGCATTTTTTTAAAAAAAAAATTAAGTGAAAAAGATACCAATAACAAATATATTATTTACTTACAAGCAAACTTTTAAGCTTAACAGAACATGCTTGGATCTTTTGTTCTCGCATATTATCGTATACTTCCACTATAGAGTTTCATCTGTTTTTACTTCTCATAGAAAAATCGGCAGTCCAAATGCCAGCCAGAGGGTAGTAACATGTCTGCGTAAAAAAAAAAGAAAATAATGAAGGGGGAGCAAGTCTGGAGCCTGTGGAGAGAATAATGGTATCCATGAATTCTGGATTTTCCGTGGCGTATGCCAATAGATCGTTCCAGTTAAAGTGCGTGAAGCTTACGCCTACTAAAGCCAAATATATCGAGCATTACAAGAGTTCCACTTGCAGTAACAAAGGGGCAAAAGTTTGGTACAATATTTCTGATAAAGGTCAAGTCAGATTCCCATGTTAAGATTAAAAGTCAGAAAGTCAGCTGATGAAATCTCAATGAAGTGAGGTTGCCAAAATATTTGGTAGATGACCTACTTGTTATATTTTGAGTACACTAGGGACCTCATCTGTAATTTTTCCAATGCATCCTTCAAATATTACACCATTAGTTTTGTAACAAAATAGTTAAACTAACAAAACTAGGAGGCAATGGTTCCACGACTTTTTATCGTTCAAAGAATCAAAACATTATTAAGTGCTTGTCTGGTAGCACTATTAAGCATATTTTAATCCAAAAATTGACCATTTCTTTCCACCACTGGGTCCCACATGTGAAACAAGAAGTCAAGAATGACTGCTACCAACGATTTAAAAATCAATTTGTTTGGCAAGATTAGCACTCTCAAACAGGACTTAAGTGCGATGACATGACACATCATTTATTTGTTGAATAAGTGCAAGACAATAGTGAAGTGAGCCAGTTTGTGCTTGGTATTAATATGACCCTTTCTTATATGTATGCATATAAGAAATTTATAGTGAAGGGTCATATTATTTTAGCCAGAAAAGTTTACTATGCGGCCGCATAGTATTAAGAAACCTCCACAGCTTGCATTTTGGTCCTTGAACTTCATTTTGCACTTCTCGACCTCTTTTCCAACTTCTTCCTCTTCCAATGTTTCATCCCTTTGATCAATTTGATCTCACCATCTTTACATGTTTGAACTCTCCTACAAGTTATCTTTCGGTTATTTGCATATTGGTATTTGAACTTTGGTTTTCTTTCGTTTTAGTCATTTTTTTCATTTTTCTTCTAATTTCCACCATATTCATCATTGGTGTCCTGTAAAACACAAATTATATCGAATTAAGATATATTCCACATATTTATTAATAATTATCCATGTTTGTGGCTTACAATAAATGTGTAAAATGCATTCATCACTTACATGTACCACACTTGGTACATTTCTTCCAACTTGTTAACAATAATTATTTAAAATTTCGATGCATGAAAACATGTTTTGAATGAAAAATTGGTAAAACACAATTATCATAATCGGTAGGCATATTCAGTGTCTCTTGAATAATCTCTTCGTTGATGGGTTATTCCACCATCGTATAATTTTCTCTAAGATAATTCAAGAGTTACTCGATATTCATCACATTTGTTGACTAGAAGAAATTAGGGCTATCCGTGAGTTGGTTCGGTTCCAAAATTTTCGGATATTTATTAAATGGACCCGTCGGGTCCAAATATAATTATGGAACATTTCGGGTTCGGTTCAGTTCGATTCCTTTCGGTTCCATACCATAATTAAATCTTTTAACGTTTACAGCAACACCATATAAATATAACTAATGACATTTCATTCGTAACTTTTACAAATTAACGTAGCCCAATTAAAAAATATATAAATAACTAATTGTCGAACAACATTAATTCAATGCATACAAATACCAAAAAGTAAATATTAATATTAAAATGTCGGTGACCCTTCACTATAAATTTTAATATGACCCCTTCTTATATGACCCTTCACTATTAATATGACCCTTTCTTATATGTAGGTTTTAAGAGTGCCTTGTTTAAAATTTAGGGCTTGTTCGGTATAAATTTTAATCCAATTAAAATTAAAAATATAGTCGTTATTTGGTCTCACTCGTCTAAGAAAAGTCAAGAATAGCGACTAGTTTTTCAATTTTAATCTCTACCACACACTCTTGGATTAATTATGCAAAAAGTTTCACTTGGCCAACAACCACTCTCCTCCAGCCGACCTGACGACCCGGACCCCCTCCCCATCTCTTCGGACACTCCCACTTCCAATTCCAATGTGCCATAAAATTAAGATGTACGAACTTTTGCTTTTCTGGTCAACTTAAGCAGCATTCAATTATGAGATGTAACCTTTTGTCACATTCCTTAGCAACGACCTAAATTAAAGACACGTGACATGCTACCATGAGTGACGAATAGAAACAAAGAAATTGTCATTCATTCACTTAAAGAAAGGATACAAACGTTGAGAAGCTCTCGAAAAATTGAAGTCTCCCTTGAATCGTAAGTCATCTTGTCAATCATGTAGTCACCGTGAATCTAACGGCATTATAATTCATCGAAGATCTAAAAAGATTTTCACAATTCTCGCAACAGTTTTTCTGAATTTTAGCGATTATTTTCAACATAGTTTGAGCACTTACTAATAAAAAACCAGTAGTCAAACACATACAAAATTCTTCATAAATTAATTTCCTTTTCTATTAATTATGCAATTAATTTTCTTTATTGTAATACAATTCATATTACATGTAAGAACCGAATAAAATAAAGTGAAGCTGACAGAACCTCAACCCATGCAACGAATGAAGAACAAAGGGCAAAAACAAAACACATATTCCCCATCTTCGCACCACCCTAAGCATACATCATCGATACATCAATCTTTTTTTATAGCCATTAGGGATATGGATTTGACTTTTGCTGGAATTACAGATTAACCACATGTCATTGTTGCCTCCAAGAAACATTAATATTAAGGGTTCGTTAGAAATAGTTGTATACGGAACCAAGATCGAAAAGATTGAAAAAAGAATTTAATAAATAAATTCACAATACACTGAACCACCTAATCTGATTTATGCCTTCCAACACCTCCTCGCATGTAAGATTTATCTTTTCTTGAAAAAGTTGACAGATGTAATACTCCAATTAGCATGTTAAAACACTTCATTTAAACGACTTTTAATTATTAAGAAAAACAATCTTTTATATATATCTCTTCATGACTATGTAAAAACTAATTTGTAATAATACGAGAGAAGAGGGAGAAGCCATTGGCTGGTCGGTTGATTTGACGTTATAACATTTATTAAAAGTCATCCAATAGATGCATGAGAACATAAATATACAGAGGAAGAATTCAATCGATCCCATTCCCATCCCATACCAAAAGTTTTGTATATATTTCATGAAAGTCAAAATAATAAAAATTTAATATAAATATGAACCCTGCCACGCTCCGAAAGACAAGAAGATATATATATATATATATCCAATTTGCAAATCTCCATCTTCATCAGGTCACTTTCTGTTCTTAATTTTACGTTTTGTAGACTCCAATTTACACAAAAAGGGTAAAAAAAAAAAAAAAAAAAAAAAAAGACTAAGGGCTTATTTGGTATGGTTTAAAAAATTGTTAAAAGATATTAAAGTTAATTATTAATTTAACCGTACATTTTATGGGACATCGACTTAAATTCTCATCAATTTTTTAACTAAATCAAGTCAAGTACGATTTCGGTGCGTTCCTAACGGAATAACGGCGGTAGCAAGGAGGAAAAAGAACTGAGAGGTACTTTGTTGCGAGAGACAAAATTATTCAAGTTCCGACGAATGAAACAACAGGGATTGCGTTAGCTACAATCACAGGGCGAAAAACCAAAATAATCTATGTAGTAACAAATGAGAATATGTGGAAGGATGTATAAAAATGCGTATAGAAGTTGTTACATGGTATGCCCAAATTGGCATTCGATAAACATGAAAAATGACAAAAATATTCAACCAAGTGTTTATATGAAATTCCTCATAGTTCAAGTGTATGTTTTGAGTATCATCCTGTTTCCATTCCAATCAACCCTCTAAAAAAAAATCCCTTTTCAGTTACAAGGAGAACCTATTTATACTGCATTGGCCAATATGGTGATTGTTGAATCAGAACTATGTGGCATCATCTCCCTAATTGGGGCTTCACATTACTGTCTATTCATAATTTAATAATTTAATACATTGATAAATGGTCATCTGCACTATACAATAGGTTGACATACTGAAAAAGTGTTACATCAATCATTTCTAAGGGAATTTCAAATCTATCACAATAGACAGCATTAGTTTCATGGGCTTCAGATGAGTTTGAGAGCCTCAGAGAGATCTTCGAGGTGGTTCTCAGAGTGAAGAGCTTCAACTCATTTCTTTGTCTCCTTAGGCGGTGTCTTAGCCTAAGGTGGAGTGCTTTGTCCTTGAGATAGTGCTTCAATATGGACTTTGGCTATGCTTGATTTCCTCATATTTTGACATCATGGATCTTTATTTTGACTTTCTTGTTGATTCTCTGCCTACATGGCTCAATACGTGACACTTTTACTTTGAGTCTCGAAGGCGAGGCGTAACATGTCTCAATAATATGGTTAAAATTCTCTTGAATTGGCGTATCTTAATTTCTTTACTAGCCAAGTTATGTAACTTAAATTTTTATATATATATATATATAAGGTAAGCGTGAAATGCTAAGAACCTCTTTGAGGTCTTCTTCATATGAACCAGTCCTTTGATCTGAAACCCTAATTATTTCAATGAATTAGTCAAGAATTGCGTGTGTACAAGTAATAACATAGAGCATAGACTAACAAACTGAATAAGACAAAGAATGAATCAAACATCTACAGCACCAACACGGTTACTACATTGCCATCACCAAACTTTGGACAAAGACTCGACTCAAGAAGAGGTTATTTCCCGGAGTCAGCCACCTAGCTTCGACTTGGCACTTGATATCGACATGGGACAAGGACAATTTTCGAAATAAATAAAAAGTAAATTTTTATGTTAACATTTTTATCTTACAATTCTACGGGAGAAGATAACTACACTTGGAGTAACGATCAATTACTTTTCAAAATTTTCTGCAGCACCATGAGGATTTTCAAAAATCCTTTCCTTCCTAAATTTATGAAGTTTTCATCTATATATGACTAAAAATACAAATTTTGAGCTCGTTTGATAGGATTTTTGTTTTCGATTTATTTCTTATAGAAGAATTTTTTGAGAATGTTATCTCAAGTCAGTTTCCACTAAATTATTATAATCGACAAAATGCTTTTAAAAAATTATTTTTGAGAATGTTATCTCAAGTCAGTTTCCATAACATCAATAACTTTTCCTTCTTTTTCAATCACACATTCTCCATCAATCTACTATTCCAAAATATATTTTTTTTCAAAATAACGTGGCTCAAACACACCCAAAAGTCATACTGGGAGGCCATTTATTTCTTACCAGAAGTGCACTCTAATTATTGTGTCTAACATTTGTCTCTAGGGAACTGATCACGTGTGTTTCAGGCTGGTCTCGAATCAGTCAACTGTTTTGAAGATTTGAATATTAGAGAAGGCCAAAAGAAAAATAAAAATAAACAAAGGTCAGCCACTGGGGGTGGGGGTGGGGTAGGGGTAGGTCCTATGAAAGAGGACTAGAATATGAAGTTGAATTTTGTTAGTGATCGTATGTGGAGGGCGTCTCTTGTCCCTACAAAACCAATTGGTCTTAAAGAATCTGTCAATGGTTTCTGAAAACTAGATGCTGTTGTACTCTCTTTATTCCCTCTATATACATCTCCGTTCATTTTCTTAATTCCCATAATCCCATTTCCTCTCTTAATTTACACTCCCGTTAAGAGTTAGTCAGGTAAGTATCTAATTCCGATTTCCTCCCGGCCTCGTATTTACAAAAATCTTGTTCATTATATTGTCGTCCACCAATGTCTCCAGCAACGGTAATGCCAGAAGGAAGTAAAAAAGCTGATTATGATTCCCCGGAAACCCAATACCTGAAAGGAGTGAAACATCTGTTTGAGAATGGAATTGAGCATGTTCCTAAGAAGTACATATTACCAGCTTCAGATCGTCCCAACGTTGGAAATGAAAGATCATATGGCGCTGATAACTTCAACCTCGAGCTTCCAATCATTGATTTTGCCGAATTGCAGGGTCCTAATCGGTCTCAAGTCCTTAATTATCTTGCCTCTGCCTGTGAAAATTATGGATTTTTCCAGGTAAGTTACTCTCAATGCTCTGAATGCATACGAGTTTCAAATAGTTTGTTAATCATATGGATAAATGCAGCTGGTGAATCATGGTATACCGTACGAGATTACAAGCAACATGGTAGATGTGAGTAAAAGGTTTTTTGAGCTTCCATTTTCGGAAAGAGAGAAATATATGTCAGCAGATATAGGGTCGCCAGTTCGATATGGAACAAGCTATAATCAGACAAACGATAGTGTCTTTTGTTGGAGGGACTTTCTCAAATTGGTTTGTCACCCTTTACCAGATGCCCTTCCCCATTGGCCTTCTTCTCCATTGGATTTTAGGTAAGAGCTGCAATATTATTTACGAGAAATACTATAAAATATCGAAGACGACGTTGTATATCACATTATACTCCTTTTTTTTCTTTTTTACTATAGTAAAAAATTACAAAATTCTTGGTCTCACATCAATGCTGAATCACTGTAAATTTGTGTTTATTCTTTGCTTGCCTGCGATTCTATTTTAGATTTATCATTGTTTTTCTAAGTTGAAATTAGGGTTTAATATGTAACAAAGAGAGTGGTTGAGTTTTAATTGATGGTAATTAATTTTCAAAATTATTGTACTTTTACATGATATATACATCTGTTATGAACAGGTTTTGATTGGTTAATTTAATTATTTAATATTTTAACAGGAAATTGGCTGTTAGTTATGCTAAAGAAGTCAAGTTCTTGTTCCTAACGCTAGTGGATGCCTTCCTAGAGAGCCTTGGGCTAGTGAACAAGAAGAATACGACGGAAGAAAATGACGATGATGACAATGAGAATGAAAATGAAGAAGAGATATTAAAAGAATTAGAAGATGGAAGCCAGCTAATGGTATTGAACTGTTACCCTCCTTGTCCACAACCTGATTTGACACTGGGAATGCCACCTCATTCTGATTATGGATTCCTCACTCTTCTCCTCCAAGATGAAGTCAAGGGATTGCAAATACAGCATAAGGAAAATTGGGTTACTGTTGAACCCATTCCTGGATCCTTCGTTGTCAATGTTGGAGATCATCTTGAGGTACATACGATTACGTACCTATATTTAACGTGTATATTCAATGGCTCGAGAGCGTTAGCTACATGAACGATAATAAATAAAAGGAAGTGAGAAATACGCAAAGTACTTAGCCCCTAATTGATTCATCTTGAAAGATTTTTCACTCCCCTTTTTAACATCCCTTTTAAAAATCATTAATGTCCCAAACACGGAGGGTTTAATTTATTGTTCAACCTAGGATCCCGATGAATAAGAAAAACGAGGTAGAAAAAAGTTTACTATTATTCAAAAGTCGTGATACAACTTTTAAAATTATATTTTTGTATGTTTTGCCAGATATTCAGCAACGGGAGGTTCAAGAGCGTATTGCATAGAGTACTTGTGAATTCGATGAATTACAGGCTTTCAGTGGCTTCTCTGCACAGTCTTCCTTTCGAAAGCACAATGCGACCATGTCCCAAACTCGTTAGTGAAACAAATCCAGGGCGTTACATGGACACGAATTTTGCGAGTTTCATAGAGTTCTTAAAATCTCGCGATTCCACCAAAAAGAATTTCCTTCACTCGAGAAAACTGACTTCATGAATCACAAAAATATATAAATTCAAAAAATTTGGCGTAGACTTTTTGTAGTATCAATGATAGAGAAATTAATTGTATGGAGTGCAGCAATTGAAAACATACATTATTTGGAAATTATATGTACAATAACGAAAGCTCCATTAATGAAATTATTATTTTTTATATTAATTATCCAACTACTTTCTTCCTTGAATGATTGATTTATAGTATTAATTTCAGAAATTAATTTGAGTGATTATTTTTAGGTCTTTCTTTTTTTTTTAATGTGAAAGGGATGGAACAGCATGATAATTATGACTTATTTATGATCGATAAATAATAGATAAAATTAAATAATTCATTAAATCATTACTTATTCTTTACTCATTTTTATCCATTTATAATTTAAACTTTTTATGAATACTTCTCACACATGCTTTTAATCTAAGACATTCAATTTCGATCTTGATAAAAAGAGATAATTTTTTGTTTTTGTTTTGTATCATCAATAGATTATTGGTATCTTGTGGCCTATTAAACTACAAACGTCTATTCAAGATCTTGCTATGAAAGCACTCTACACCGTCATCACACATACTAATGTTCGTTTCAGTACATAGACGTTAACGTATCCTTATAATATTATTGTCTGGACTCGAGATATTTTAATATAAGACAATTAATTAAAAATCGCCCTGTTTACATATCTCAAGGTAATTTATTTTGATCTTCAAAACAAATTAATTCCCTATTGAAAACTCAAAGGTCCTTTTCATAGTTTTTTAAAGTTTTGTGCTAAATATTTGCATAAATTAAATTATGGAATCTAAACTAATATTTCATTGAGGTATCAAATGTCAACTTCTATATCTATATCTTTATCTCTTCTCTCTATATTAAAAGAGGGAGTGGTTTTTATTGTTTAGAAGCCATAGCCAAGCCGAGCCGAGCTGATCCGAATGACTATGGCTCGGTTCGGCTCAACAAAGCCGCCTGAGCCGTTTTTTTCTTTGATTCAATATCTTAGATTACAAATATGCGTTTTAACTGATTTAAAATTTTTTGAAAATATTGAAGTGTGATCATGATAAATATATGGTGGATAAATTTTAAATATCAAAAATAATTTTACATTAATTATGAAACATAACGTCGTAATTGTTTATATTTCTTTTCAATCTCAACCTCATTACAATGTCCATTTTTTCGAACTTTATTTTTCCTACAACGTTTAATTTGATATTTTGCGATATAAATATCCATTTGGATCGATTTAAATTTTTATAAAAAAACTTACAATATAATAACAATAAATATATTATCAATTAAGTTTAAATATAAAAATTATTTTAAATTATCAAACGTAAAATCATAATTGTTTAATTTTTTTTTCTACCCACCTTCAACTCTCATACTCACACCAATTTCTCTCAATTTCATTTTTCTTCAGTTTTTATCTTAAATTAACCCGATTTTTTTTTTTTACGTTTGATTCCGTATTTTAAGTTACAAATATGTGTTTTAAGCGATTTAAATTTATTGGAAATCTTGAAGTACGGCCATGGTCGATAAATTTTAAATATCAAAAATAATTTTACATTGTGAAACGTAAAGTCGTGATTGTTTATGTTTATTTTCAATTTCAACTCCATTCCAATATCTTTTTTTCGAACTTTATTTTTCCTACAACGTTTGATTCGATATTTCATTAAACGTAAAATCATAATCGTTAATTTTTCTTTTCTACTCACTCTTAATCCTTATACTTACACTGATTTCTCTTAATTTCATTTTTCTTCAATTTTTATCGTAAATTATTAAACGTAAAATCATAATCATTAATTTTTCTTTTCTACCCACATTCAATCCTCATACTCACATCAATTTTTTTCAATTTCATTTTTCTTCAGTTTTTACGATTAAAAAAGTTAAATTTATGGTGTCAAAATGAATATTGAAAGAATTCAATGATTTTCAAAAGAATCATCATACGTCATGCAGTACTGATAGACAAAGATCTTCTATGAAGTGAATTATTTTGATTTTTTTTAAAAATTGATTTAATGAATGGTATCATTAGAATATGTTGAAAAGATATTCAACGGAATTTATAAAGTTAGGTGATCGTTTATCATTCTTTTTGCCTATATGATGGAAATTTACGTTGTGTTGTGGTTTTAATACTGATAGAAACCCTTAATTTGTCATAAATTCTGCACTGTATTATTATTAATTAATTAGTCTTGACTACATACGTCTTGCATATGTTCTTTGTAAAGAAATTAAATATTGGTGCAGCTGATACATGTAATTGGAGATTCTATGAGCACGAGATTAATGAGACATAATGTCTTACCTCAGTAGGTAGAAAAATGAGGGTTAGATTGAATTTCATTATCTTTTTAACAAAACATCAACAAATTGAAAACATGTATTGAAGCCAAAATACCTTCCAATCTAAATAGTTTAACCTACCCATTAATTTCGACACTAACATAACTTTCAAAAGTATCACAATTCGTGCATTGCACGAGCTTTGACTAGTAACTAATATAAAAGATGGAGTTGTTTTTTATTGTTCACAAGCCATGAGCCGAGCCGAATGACTGTTTGGCTCGGCTCGGCTCGGCTTGGCTAAGCCGCCAAGCCACTTTTTTTTTTTTTTTTTAATTTTTTTTAACGTTTGATTCAATATTTTAGATTACAAATATGAGTTTTAAGCAATTTAAATTTTATTGCAAAATATATATGGTCGATAAATTTTAAATATCAAAAATAATTTTACATTAATTGTGAAACGTAAAGTCGTGATTGTTTATGTTTCTTTTCAATCTTAACTTCATTCCAATGTTCTTTTTTTGAACTTTATTTTTCCTACAACGTTTGATTCGATATTTCGCGATATGAATATCCATTTGGATCGATTCAAATTTGTATAAAAAAAATTACAATGTGATAATAATAAATATATTATCGATTAAGTTTAAATATAAAAATTATCTTAAATTATTAAATTTAAACTTACAATGTTTCTTTTCAATCACAATCTCATTTTAATGTCCTTTTTTCGAACTTTATTTTTTCTACAATGTTTGATTTGATATTTCGAGATATGAATATCCATTTGGGTCGATTTAAACTTTTATAAAAAAACTTATAATGTGATAAAAATAAATATATTATCGATTAAGTTTAAATATACAAATTATTTTAAATTATTAAACGTAAAATCATAATCGTTAATTTTTATTTTCTATCCACCTTCAACCCCCATATTTACACCAATTTATCTCAATTTCATTTTTCTTCAGTTTTTAGTTTAAACTAAGCCGATTTTTTTTACGTTTGATTCAGTATTTTAAGTTACAAATATGCGTGTTAAGCGATTTAAAATTTGTTGGAAATTTTGAAGTACGGTCATGATAAATATATGGTCGATAACTTTTAAATATCAAAAATAATTTTACATTAATTATGAATCGTAAAATCGTGATTGTTTATATTTATTTTCAATCTCAACTCCATTCCAATATCTTTTTTTCGAATTTTATTTTTCCTACAACGTTTAATTCGATATTTCACGATATGAATATCCATTTGGATCGATTTAATTTTTTTTGTTGAAAAAACTTAAAATATGATAATAGTAAATATATTGTCGATTAAGTTTAAATATACAAATTATCTTAAATTATTAAACGTAAAATTATAATCGTTAATTTTTCTTTTCTACTCACCCTCAACTCCTATACCCACACTAACTTCTCTCAATTTAATTTTTCTTTAGTTTTTATCTTAAATTATTAAACGTAAAATCATAATCGTTAATTTCTTTTTCTACCTACCCTCAATCCCCATATTCACACCAATTTCTCTCAATTTAATTTTTTTTTTCAATTTTTACGGTTAAAAATGGTAAATTTATGGCGTCAAAATTGGATATTGAAGGAACTCAATGATTTTCAGAAGAATCCTCATACATCACACAGTATTGATAGACATACATCTTCTATGAAGTAAATTATTTTGATTTTTTAAAAATTGATTTAATGTACGGTATCATTAGAATATGACGAAAAGATATTTGACGGAATTTATGAAATTAGGTGATTGTTTATTATTCTATTTGCCTCTGTGATGGAAGTTTTCGTTGTATTGTAGTTTTAATACTGATAGAGACTCTTGATTTGTCCTAAATTCTGCAATGTATTATTATTAATCAATTAGTCTGACTACATACATCTTGCATATGTATCTGTGAAGAGATTAAATATCGGTGCAACTGATACATGTAATTGGAGATTCTATGAGCACCAGATGAATGAGACATAATGTCTTACTCAATAGGTAGAAAAAAGCGGGTTATATTGAATTTGATTATCTTTTAATAAGGCATCAAGAAATTGGAAATATGTATTGGAGCCAAAATACCTTCCAATCTAAATAGTTTAACATATCCATTAATTTCGATATTAACATAACTTTCAAAAGTATCACAACCCGTGCATTGCACGGACTTTGACTAGTAATAAAAAAAAAAAAATCCTATTGCTTTCCTTTATTACTTGAAAATGAGAAAATACTAAAGAGTTTGGATGAAGCTTGAACTCGTTCAACTAGAACAATGTATGTACAAATTTTTGTAATAATTCATATTTCGGTCAAAGTGGTGCCTAATTAATTTTTCTCCATGGTCAATTTATGTGCAATAGATATACTAATATTTTCAATTTTGACATTCATTCTTATTGGACAAGCTCTTTCCTTGGAAAAGGATGTAACTTGAGGAAGAGCTTCTACTTTTTGTAAAATAGTTTTATAAGAAAGTTATTTTGGGTCGATTTTCTTAAAAGGATCTTTTAGTCAGATAAATTACTTTTAAAAAATTATCAAAACGTATCTAAAAATAATTTATAACTTTTCAAAAATATCATTATAAGAGCCTCTAAACAAAATATTTCTAACATTATAGAATGTAGAGACAAAACACTCATTTTGACAGTTCATGGTCTTCCGTGCATGCATTATACGGACGCAGCCTTTGGGGATTAGAAGCCGCCAGGGTTAGGCCACACATAATACGAGCTCTAGATTTTGGACCACAATTTTGAGTTAGTTTAGTTGACCCCCTTTCTAGATTTGACTTGATGGTCATGGTCTAAATGTGAGAAAGGGATCCAAAATTATGTTCCCGTTCCATGGGAATTAAAATTATTTTTTTAGTAAATTTTGATAAAAGATTTATACTCTTTGCCAGGTTTTCATTTCCAATAAGCTCCCTCACTGTAGCGTGGGCCCCACCCAATGTATTAAAAAAAATGGTGGCCCCACCCATGTGTCTAAACTTGGCAGGGGCCTGTGGCAATGAAGAATTTCTCTTGATAAAAATATGACATCGAAAAGTTGTGAATTTCAGATGAAATTAATTGTTGACTTTGATTTGTGTGCATATACGTGTGTGTGTGTGTGTATATATATATTTTGAATTCACGATATTTTAGATTGCTAGGTGAGGTGCCTACTCGACTCAAGATTTTATATCAATTCATCTATAAGTCACTTTATTTTTACATTACCTTGTTTGATTTGGATAAAAAAATAAATTTTTAATAAATTTTGATAAAAGTTAATAGAATATGTGGTTGAAAAGGTTTGGCTTACATAAGATGTGTGGTTAAAATTAATTGTACACTTAAGTTTTAGCTTTTAATCCATTTTTTAATTGAACCGAATACGGTCATATTTTTACTTCAACATTATCAATAAAACAAATGACGTTCAGTCTCAACCGTTTTTTACTCTTTTTTATGACGAGCACTCGCTCTCTATTAATGTTAACTAACAAACTTTTATTGATTTTTCAAAATAAAGTGAACACATTCTCAACTATTTGGGACTATTGGTACAATGCCTGTTCCAAGGGCTGAAATGGCAGCCCCTGATTGTCAATTTTTTTTTTGTAATTATAAAAAAGAGATTCGTCCAAGTAACTTTCTGTTTAAAAATCTGCCATTGAGTTTGTTCTTGTAGCAAGATTGCTATTGGAATTGTCCAAATCATGACTTCTTGTCACTCTTACCTTTTCTAACTGGAGAAATCAAAATACATTGTTCTCTCCAGCTTTATATATTTGTTTTTATAGCCACAAATATATTGTCTTAAACATCAGGTTTTGTTATTTGTCTCGCTTTAAATAATTCACGATGGAGATAAATTATTTTTATCTAAGGGTCCGTTTGATTGCACCATGGAAAATACGGTGAAAAGAAAACGAATTTCAGGGAAAATATTTGCCTATAACTTATTTTACGGGGAATTGTAATTAAATATGTTTGATTGGTATAATTTTTCATGGAAAATGTTGAAAGTTTGAAATCCGTTTGACTTCCTTTTTTATGAAAATTGTCCATTAAAGTGATAATATTTTCTACTATTGGGTTAAGAATTTGTTCTAATTACCAAAAAGTAAAAAAAAAATAAAATTAAAACAATTAGAAAAAATTACCATATTCGTTTGACTTTGTTTTGCATAGAAATTGTCAACAAAAATGAAAATCTTTTTTTACAATGGTTGATAGAATTGGTTGCAATTGCTAAAAAAAAAAAGTTGGAAAATGTTTTCCCACCTAAAAGGTTGTAAAACATTTTCCATTATTGGTGCATTAAAGGGTTGTACCTCGAAAAAGGGAGGAAAACATTTTCCGTGGAAAATATAGCATATCAAACAGTCAAAAAGTGGAAGTAAGAAAATATTTTCCTACTTCCAGAGAAAATATCGCCAATCAAACGGAGCCTAATTAAAATAAAAGTCGAATGGTACACCTTATTAAAGATAATTTTAGTGATATTTCTGTCAATTTTCTTCAAGTGGAAATTACACCATTCCCTACTTTTGGAGATCCAAATTCTAATATCAGATTTCATGTTTTAATGTTCAAAAATCAGAGATTTTATAAATAGATACAGATTTTTATATTTAATTAAATATTAATAATAATATTATAAAAAAATTATATACACCCATCCCAACTTAAATCCTTAATTTCTCACCTCTTTCTCTCTCTAATTAGTCCAGTCGTCGCCCTATCTCTCTCTCAATATTTCTCCACCACCACCACATCGTCGGCACGATACCTCCGGCACCACCTAACTGCTCTCTATTCTCACCTCTCACACTCTCCCCATCGCGTAGCCTCACCTATCTCTCTCTGCCCTCTCCATAAATGGACCACCGCCATAGTCGGAGACTGTAAATCTCGCCGCAACCATATCGTCAAAATCTCTGTAGAGCGTGGCTGTAGTGGCATAGATCGCGATGATGATGGCACAGATTGTGGCTGCAGCACCTAGATTGCGTTGATTTTTTGGAATTGATTTTTGTTGATTTTGAGGATTACACGAGTACTGCTTACTTCTCTCATATGTACCAGCGTAATAGTGTTTTACTTTTTGCTGCAAAATCAGATCATTAGTAAGATCAAAATCCATTGGATTCTTCTCATTCACTGTTTCTGATCTCTCATACAGCCGTCAATCGACCGTTACAATTGTCCATTGGTGATGTTTGCGTGGGTGGTGGAGGTTGTGATGCTTGTGGTCGTGGTGGTGATAGTGGTGACGTGGGTGGTCATTGGAGCAGGATACAACGGTTATGTATGTGACGATGGAGCTACTGGCGGTGATGGGGAGGTGGCGGCGGCTTTGTGGTAGGGTGGTGGTGTGGTGCTGGTGGATCTGATGGGGTATGTTGGATATGGCGGTGGTGGATGTGGTTGGCTTGGTGGTGGCGGCTTGGTGGTAGGGTGGTGGTGGGGGATCTGATGGTGTATGTTGGATCTGGCGGTGGTGGATGTGGTTGGCTTGGTGAGTTGCCGGCTGTGGAGGTTTCTGTGGTGGTTTGCGGCTTTGGGTTTTCATGCGGTGGCTGTCTTGGGTTTTGTGGATTTTTTGTGAGGTGGTGCAAACGGAGATGGAGGTGGTGTGATATTGTTGGTGCTGCAGATTGTGACCAGGACTATGACTTGTGACCTAAGCTGTGACGTGGGCTGTGAACTTGTGACGTGCGTTGAAACCTGGGCTGTGAACTTGTGACATTTGACTTTGGCGATAGTGGGATGATTCTGTAGGCTGTAGTGGTGCTGGTTGCTGGATGTCACGGTGAGTTGGTGTTGGTGTGGGCGACTATGACTGTGACCTGACCTGTGACCTGGGCTGTGATTTGTGACCTGAGCTGTGACATGGGTTGTGAACTTGTGACGTGCACTGTGACCTAGAATGTGAACTTGTCTGTGGTGTGAACTTGTGACTTGGGCTGTGACTTGAAATATTAAACTACGACCATGATTTGAAATCCAAACAACTTTGAACAAATAAAAGATCTGATTAAACAACACTAAAGTCTCATATCTATTACATGTTCATATTTAATATTTAGGCTGCAATTTAACCATCAAATGCGGACGATGTGCTGATAGTGAGTCCAATCATGATATCAATCATTATAAACAAACAATAATACTTTGTGACTTGTGACCTGGACTGTGACTTATGACTTGTGACCTGAGTTGTCGTCGAAACGGTCGACGGATTCAGAGTAGTCGCCGGAACGGTCGTCGGAATAGTAATCGGAACGGCCACCGGAATCGGAGTAGTCACCGAAACGGTCGCCGGAGTAGTTGCCAGAATCGGAGCAGTGGTCGGAAAGATCGCCAGAACAGTAGGAGTGGTAGAGGTGAAGGTGGGGTGGGGGTGGGTTAATTTTATATATAAATAAATATTTTTATATGTATATGTATATGTTAAAATATCTAATTTTTGAAATGTAAAAATTATTTTGACATTTTTGAAATAGGGTAGAGTAAAAATAGGAGAAATGAATTTTTCCCTTTCTTCAAAGCTAATATAGTCCATGGGCTACAAGCCTATCTGGACCGAAATTCATTGCTGCAAGAACGGCACACAAATAGGTCAATTTTGAGAAGACGTAACATCCATGTCATTCATCTTCAATTCAGTGTAATCAGATCATTCGATTTACTTACAAAAGTGGTCACTCATCTTAATTGTTGCAATCATGCAAACCCTAACTTCAATTTTGACTTTCGTGTCCATTGTCGTCAATTTAACTAACATAATTTGTTGTCTTGGATATTAAAACTAACCGGTGATTAATGTGTATATCCACGCCTCATGGATAATACACATAACCTATCTTCAAAGCACTTTTTAAAAAAAGGTATAAAATAAAAGTACATTTTTACATGTAAAGCTATTCATTAATTTTAACGTCAATGTTAGCATATTTTTAATTAATGGTAGTGGACAATGTGACTTAGATTTGTAAGCAAATGATCACTCGTCTTTAATTGTCGCAATCATGTCACCTTACTTCAATTCTGAATATTATGTCTATTCTCATCAATTTAACTATTATAATTCATTGTCTTGAATGTTAAAACTAACTAGTGATTAATGTGTATGTCCACGTCACACAAATAATACACATCATCAATCTTCAAATCAATTTTCGAAAAATATACATGAAATTGTCAAGGACGATGCTACATGCATCAAGGATAATAACATCTGATGCTCTATTATTTGTTAGTTTAAACGACAGTCAACATTTTCCCTCCGTATCATTTTAGTCACTTTGGCTGTTTTTTTTTTTTCCCCGATACAAACAGCAAAATCCAATTGCAAATTGGCATATAGGTTTTGTACTTATCCTATCGAAATTATCCTAACAAAATGTCGAGGACCTTTTAAATTATCCTAACAAAATCTGATGAAGAGATTAATCAAGGGGTTTTGAATAAGCTTTCGAAAATGATAATGATTTAGATGATATGTGGATTTTACAACTGTTTCTTCAAATTAAGAGCGTGTTTGGTAGAGATTAAAATTAAAAAACTAGCCGTTATTGTTAACTTTTATTAAACGAGTGAAACCCAATAACGGTTATATTTTCAATTTTAATCTCTACCGAACACGTCCTAAACTTTAAATATGGTAACTCAAGTATTGCTTTATATGAAATGAAAAACAATACATCAAATGTATTGCAAAATATTAGATATGAGGTTGAGTTTGATTTAAGTTAAAAGAAAAATAGCAATTTTATATGCATATTTTAGAAGAAAAAAATGAATTGAAAAAAAAAGTAGAAGTTGCAAAGTATTTTGTCAGTGCCTATGATTATAAAAGTTTTACGTATTTAATTAGTTATTAATTTATATGGTTGTTGGCCCTTAAAAATATTCTAAATAAAATTATTATCTTATGAATTGAGTAAGATTTTTAATTTAGTACACTAATTTGAGTCGACAAATTTTATTATTAAAATGAAGTTATTAATTTATTGAACATTCATTTGTCGATTTATCGAATATTTTATATGTGATTTTATGCCTTCCATCTAAGTTATAACTTTAATAGTGATTAACGACTTTTGGGTATGATTGTGTAGTACTCAAAAGATTGGTCGTGGGCAAGCCGTTGCAGCAATCTCAAAGCCTTCTTTTCAATTTTTATTAACACAAATTATTATTTTAAACTGTTTAAGTAAAACTCAAACACCAGTTATTCATCTAAAAAAATTGACTTTTACGTATGGTATTGTCTAATGTCTACTCTAATTTTACATTTCATGAAATATGTGATAATGGAGTTTTTATACGTTTATTTAGGTCACAAAATATGAAAAATTATCGATTTATATGTTGAAATATGGTTTAATTCGATATAATTTGTATTTGTAGGATTGCATTGATGGATATAATGAAAAGTATGCGAAAACGAGCGAAAAATGACCAAAATAGAAGAGAATGAAAGTTCGAGACCCAAAATGTAATTATTCAAAAGTTGACCCGATTGGCGAATAGAGCATGAAATTGCGCTAAGTAACAAATTGTGATATTATGGAATGTTAGAAAGAGGAGGAAGTAAGGCAAAAAAGTAAATGAAACAAAACTTGGGGACCAAAACGAACAAAATGGAAAATATTTTCTACCATGCGACCGCATGGTAGAAATTCCATGTCGTCGCCCAAGAGGCTACAAAGAAAAAATTGACCAAATTGTTCTAACCATGCGATCGCATTGGGACATAACCATGTGGTCGCATGGTTTAATTCCGACGCGAAATTTTTGGTTTCCTTATTTGACTCAATCTCTTATGGAAAAATATCTTTAACACTCTATATAACCCTAATCTCGTCCGGAAAGAAGGTTTACGCATTATTTGAGAGAAAAAATGCATTGAAGAGCATAGAAGGCAAAAACGAGGGATTTCACTCCAAGATTCAAAATTTCAAAATTTAAATTCAAAAATTGAGTGATGTCTTCTTCGAGATATTTTTCTTGTTCTATAATTTTATTCATGTTAGGCTAGATTTTCATTGTACTAGGAGAACGCCGATCCTCGCTATGTGAACTTTTAATTCTTTATTTTGCAATTTTGACATTAAGACACGAATATTATTTGTCGAATGATTTATATACACTTTAATGTCTTCATAATTAAATGCATGTGATTATGTGAGTTTGAGTGATTTATTTTATGCATCCGAAAGAAGAGAAGTAGATTCAACAAGGTATAAATTATCATAGAATCCGATAGAGGATATAAATATACTAATATACTTTACGTGAATCTTTAAGTGTTTACAAAATGTCATGCATTCTCATATATTTGCATTTTCCATAGAAATATAGTCAAATGATATGCGATAATAGGTTCAATTCTAATTCGAGAAAGATTATTGAATAGATTAGAAACATTAATTTTTCAACTAAATCGCCGTGTTGTCTCGGGATCCTAGTGCACTTTTCATATATTAATTTCTTCAAACTCTTTGCAGTCAAACATTAATTTGCATTCATTTGGTAACCACTACAACAAAATGCATACCGTAAAAATCTCTTTACGGCGTGCGGCCGCATGTTATATAAAGTCATAACGTAAAAAGTGGTGTACATTTTACGACGTGTAGAGTACGCCGTCTATAGAGTTTCACAGCATGTTAAAATGCATGTCGTAAATCAATTTTATGGCGTTCAGCTGCACGCAGTAAAAAGTATCTCACCCATGCTCAAACACAACAATCTAGACATACTATCTGGAATTTCCTACTTCCTCAAAATTTCCTATTCAACAGCCAAACTCAAAATTTCCCCCAAACAACCAAAATCACAACTCATTGCATATACTCTACAAACAGTACAGAATATTGAATACCAATAGGCAATATAAATTATAGAAAACTCACCTACCGTATACCGACTTGGTAGCCGATGAACGCTGTGTAGATGAACCGTAAACGCTGCTACCCTTCAGTCTTTAGACCACGGTGGATGCAGGGTTCTCATAATTCGGTGGTGTTGTAATTCTCAATCTCAGATTCTCAGCCAACAGGGTTTATAATTTAGATGCGGATTGGGCCAAATAATTGCCCTATTTTTTTTATTATAAGAATTGGGCATTTTTTACTGCGTGCATCATGTCTTCTGATTTTTTTTTACGGCGTGCCACAATGCACGCCGTAAATTGTAAAATTTTACGTCGTGTAAAAAAAGTATGTCGTAAATACTTTATGCAATTGATCATTTACGGCACATTTGTTTTGCACGTTGTAGAAAGTCACTTTTTACGGCAAGCGTCAATTGCATGTCGTAAACATATGCCATAAAAATCTATTTTTGTTGTAGTGAACCTTAGTTCAAATTGCATATTAGTTATAGTTTGGACATAAAATCCAGATAATCATCTTGCGTTAAATAGATTCGATTGAGGTCTTAATAATAGAAATCAAATTAAGTCAATTCTTGTGGGACGATACTCGAAATTTTACAATTTTCACTATATTACTTGTTAACGAACCGTGCACTTGCAGTGATTTAAAAATCGAACATATTTTCGCGAACAATAATTACGAGTATGAAATTATTATCGATTTCAATTCAAGTTTATAGTTGGCTGAGAAACCCAAGTCCAGACTCGAATAATGCCAATTTTATGTTTAATCTACTTCTATTGATAACTTTTTTATAAAGAAATTATTTATATTCAGACATCTAGATATCATCGACATTTTTTTTTATATTATAATCTTCTTAAAATTAATTAGTTTAAGATCAAATTACACATTGGAATCATAGACTGATAAGAATATGCCTATAAGCTGAAACTCAATGTGAAAAAACAACGACAACAAAATAAATGCTAGATCCAAAATCGAAACAACATAAATGACATATTTTCGTCAACGATAAAATTAAAATTTTAGTAGATTTTGATTAAAAAAATGGTGAAATGTTGGTTAAAAAGTTGATAAAAATTGTGAGTCCCCTAAAATAAATAATTAAAATGAGTGTTTTTTTTTTTTTTAATTAAGAAATAAGGACCAGGGCCAGGACCAAATGCATTCAAACTGAATTTATTTCTTATCTTCACATTGATCGTAGCTTTCATTTTCATCGAATTTTATTGAAATGGAAGAAAGAAGGGATAGAGCCTATTCATAGGGTGGCAGGTTGGACCAATGTTGGCAGTTATGATTTTACATTTCATTTTTAATTATATTTGCGTGCCCTTATTGGCTTATTTGAGTCATGCAATTTTTGAATAGTGATTTTATTTATTTATTTTTTTGAAAATGTATGATTTTAAAATAAGATTTTTTTTTTAGTTTACACGTAAAATTATTTTATGAAAGAATGTGTTGTTGAAATAAGTTTTTAAAAAATGAATTTTTGAAAAAAATGGAAGCAAATCACAATTTGTAAAAACTCAGGTTTATAAGACTCACGTTTTTCAATAAGGGTCCGTTTGATTGCAAATGTGAAAAATGGGTGAAAAGAAAAAGAATTTCAGGGAATTGAATTACCTAAAAATTGTTTTATTGTGAATTGTAATTAATTGTGTTTGATTGACACCTGAAAAATGTTGAAATTTTGAATCTTTTGGTATTCGTTTGGTTTTATTTTTCATGAAAAATTGTCCATTAAAGAGAATTTTTTCACAATTGTGGATAGAATTTATTTATATTGCAAAAAAAAAAAAAAAAAACTTTTTGTATCAAACAACACATTTTGGGTGGAAATGGAAAATGGGCTCAATCAAACATGCCCTAAGTGGATGAAATCAACAAAAACTTGTTCATTGAGGAAAAAAATTATAATATTAATAATCGAGTTGTCAAAATATAAAGTCGCTACAACATGAATATATAAAACTAGAAACTCAATTGTAATTTTTTATTCTATATTGCAGATCAATGATAAGGTCCATATTGTATTATTAAACATGAGAGATGATCTACCAAGTGTCGATAATTAATTTATGTTATACATTGATCACATAACACATCAATTAATTATTGAATAATTTAATTTTCGATGGATATCAAGAATTAAATGATTCACTAATTGATTGGTGTGTCATGTTACATGTACCGATCATTTCTCGTTAAACATATCGATCGAGATAAAAACCTTTTCTTGTTATTATAGAAACTTTGTAGTTTAAAAAAAGAAATGGGACCAATTTTGTTATTTCACAACTTAAAAAAAAAAAAAAAAAAAAAAAAAAGAAAGGGAAAAATTGAAATGGGACTTGAGTGAATATGACACAATCCAAGGATGCTGATGTGAAATGCCAAATTGTACAGTGTGGAATTGGAAAATGAATTACGCTATTTGTACCATACAACTTTGTCGACAATGCAATATTGGTTGTGGTAAAAAAGTATTGACTGAGATGATAAATTATTTTTTAAACTATTCAATCACAAAATAAAACTTGACATATTAACTGTAAACCAAGCGTCGTTTTTGGAAAATTACAGGGTACCAACGAGAAGTTGAGAACAATAATGACAGTCTAGCTGACAGCTTCTTCTGCCTTCCTTGTTTCTTTCACTTCAATGTTATAATTCTCATACTCTCTCTCTACTTCAACATTTCAAAATCTCAAGATAGAGAGGAAGAATGTTCAAGTTGCAGAGGCAAAACCACAACAAGCCAACCAAATCAAGAGAGAGGATTGATTTCAAATTCTCCAACTTCCAAGCCATTCAGGTGTAAATGCATACATTTTCAATTTTCTTTTATCTTCATTTTGTAATTTAGTTGATCAGCTAACATTTGGGTTTCTGATCATTCACAAAATATCTGTTTTGGCTTCAAAATTTAGTATCTTCAACTGACTTACAGTCAGTTTGAATTCTCAAGAACCCACCTTCAATACCTAGTTTAATAGCAAGGATTTGGGAGCTTTGAAGTTGGAATTCAAGAAACAATTGATTCACATTTCTATGGTTTCAATTTTTTTTGGCCCCAATTCCATGGTACTGAACACATTGACTCTTTAGTTATATTCAAAGATGATCCGACCTCGCTAGTTTGTGAATTTTTTATTACTATTTTTAAGTTATTTATTGAGTTGCATACTGTCTTACTTGTAATTAATAATAAGCACCTATGAAATATCAATGTTTTGCCAAGGATTGAGAAATGAATGTCAACAATTCAACACCCATATTTTGCAATTCCAAGAATCTGTGCATTCCTATGTTATTATCTCATCAATTTCTGCAATCTTCACATCTTAAATTGAGGCACTTTTGCTTTTCAAGTGAATATTTCAATTTGCATAAATTTGGATTCATCTACATAAATCAACCGCACATCAAATTCTAAACATGTATATTAGAAGAAATAAAAATTAAGCAATGCTGCAAATCATCTACTCCATTTGATGTGTTGAGACACTTTCATATGAGCTTTTAGCTTCTTCTGCTATGTTTTTACTTTTGTTTCTGGTTTAAACGGTACTGTGAATCAAGGTTCTACAAAACTCTGTAATTTGTTTAATTATTCGGTAATATTGCACAGATGTATGTGGATCAATGTTCACTTTTTCGTTGGTTATATATAAATTTTGTGCAACAGGTACCAAAAGGATGGGACAGGCTTTTTATCTCTTTAATTTCTGTAGAAACGGGGAAAACAGTTGGTAAATTAGGCAAAGCACTTGTGCAGAATGGCACTTGCCAATGGACGGAGACTTTCTTGGAATCTATATGGCTTTCACGTAGTGATTCTTCGAGAGAATATGAAGAATGCCTTTTCAAGCTTGCTGTATCCACGGTATGGTGGAAATCTTTTTATCCTTTTAATGAAGTTACATATATTACTTCGACCACGTACATGCTTGAAAACTGTTCAGTACTTTTTCCAGTTTGCTGTATTTCAATGTTCAAGAAAATTGAGATGATATCTCTCTCTTAGAAAGTAATTTCATCACTTCTTTATAGGGCTCAGCTAGATCTGGCAACCTTGGAGAGGCAACTATCAATATGTCACGTTATACAAGTTCAAAGGTGTCTGCAGCAGTCTCACAACCTCTAAAGAATTGCAATCACGGGACAGTTTTGCAGGTGCGATGTGCAAAATATTTCAGTATATGGTTCATGCAAGATATATTGTGATAATGTATAAGTCATTAGGAAAGGTGAAATGTCACCACCTCCTCCCTTTCATGGATATTATAGCTGTAGGTGGAGGTACCATCTTCATAACAAGTAATTAAGATGGAAATTTCACATTGCAATGAAAACTAGTAATTTTGTTGCCAAAATGAGTCCTGTTTGTTTTAAGGGGATTCGAGTGATTGGAATGGAAATGAAGAGAACCGAACTTTTAAGCCATGTGCTTTGGAGTTAGATTTAGGGTATGTTTCAAAATCTCTACCAGCACCTTCTTTGTGTAATATGTTGGTTCCCTTCCATTCCCCTTGCAAGTACCTATTTTCTTACTTCCCTTCCTTTCCAAACAAATAGAGCAAGGAACACCTCAATAAGCTGTGACTAGGTACTTGAATTTGAAATGAGATGAGACGTACACATACATGAAGAAATTGTTGGGTTTTGTGACCCACATCAGGTCCAAATTTGGTCTAGGGTTTCGCGTTTTAGAGTATTGGGCTTGAAGATGTCAAAATAGGGTCCAAGAAGGAAAAATGACGGATTGACGGTACTGAACGGTCGCTCGACTCCCGCTCGAGCGAGATGAGCAAAATTGGAACAGCGAATCCGTCACTAACCTGTCACTGAACCATAGCTCAATTCAGCGACATGCTTTTGCCCCGATTATCGCTCAAGCGAAATCTTTTTCCTTATTTTTTTGTTTTACGCAATTTTTTGACCTAGTTACCATGTTTTAGGGTTTAGACAATTCTCCCATAAATAGTGGAGTCTTTATTCAGTTTTGTAAGCAGAATATTGCATAACTTGTAATCTCTCTCAATTGATTGTTAGTAAAGTATTTTGTTCCCCTGCCAATTCATCTTTTTACTTGTTTTCTTTTTAATCTTGTTTTTCTTTGTGTGATTTATACTTCATATCGCGCCATATCATCTTCTCAAATTCCTAACAAGTGGTATCAGAGACAAGGTTCAGCAGTTTTGCAGAGCAACGATTTGATTCGTTCGAGGTTTTTGTTATCGATGGCTACCATGAAGTATGATATTTCGCTGTTAGATCACGGTACAAGATTTTCTTTGTGGCAAGTGAAGATGAGAGCTACACTGGTGCAAATGAATTTGGATGATGCTTTATTGGGATTCGATAAAATGCCCACAACTTAAACAACAGAGGAGAAGCAAGGGAAGGATCACAAGGCACTCTTGCAGATTTATCTTCATCTATGTAACAACATTCTTCAGGACCTCTTGAAGGAGAAGAAATCAGCTGCATTGTGGTTAAAACTGGAGCAATTATGCAGGACAAAAGTTTGACCAGCAAATTGCATTTGAAGCAGAGACTTTATTCTCATCACATGGTAGAAAGCTAATCACTAGAAGATCATTTGGCTGTGTTTAAGGAGATTATCACTGATCTGAAGATATTAAAGGTAAAATATGATGAAGAGGACTTAGCCTTAATCCTGTTGTGCTCGCTGCTTGGTTCGTTTTTGTTGTTTAGGGACACGATTCTGTACAGTTATGACACACTCACCATTGAAGAAGCATGTGATGCTTTGTTCTCAAAGGAAAAGTTGAAGCATCTGGTTGGAGTTGGTTCCAGAGATGAAACTTTTGTGGTTTGTGATGATCGGCGAATGGGCAATTCGAGAGTGGATTTCAGCAATAGGGTCTGCTTTTACTGCAAGAAGAAAGGACACATCAAGAGGGATTGCTAAAAGTTGCAGGGTAAGGGCAATTCAGCTGAAAATCGTGGAAGGCAATTAGAGATTTCATGTGAAGTTGACATCGCAGAGAACTATGTAAGTGAGGGAGATCTTTTGACGATTTCTGACATGGAATCCAAGCCTGACGAGGAATGTATTTTGGATAGAGCTTGTGCGTTTCATATAAGTCACAATCGAGATCTGTTTGAATCATATGAAATTGTGACGCAAGGTACCGTTGTCATGTGAAACAATAAATCTTGTCGAGTAGCTGGTATTAGGAGAGTCAGATTGAAGTTGGTGGATGGAACAATTAGAACACTTGGTCATATTCGACATGTTCCAGACTTGAAGAATAACATCATCTCGCTGAGCACCCTGGATTTAAGATGGTACACATTTTCTGGTGCAGGTGGAGTCCTGAAAGTTCAGAAGAGTGTCCGTGTTATATTGAAGGGGCGGAGAAAGTCCCAATTATATATCTTGCAAGGTTGGGCAGAATTAGTGAAGAAACATCAGCATAGGTTTGGTACCATGGTGGAAATACATTTTGGTACAGTACAGTTGGGAAGTGGCTCTGGTTCCATTTTGAAGAATGCTACTCTGTCAAGTTTGAGAGATATGGGTAATTTCGCTTTGCGGCCACTCTACGGTTCCATTGTATTCAACGGCTAGGGAGATACCCATTAGAAATAGTTACGGGGATGTTAATTTGGATGTGCATGCTTTTGGAGTTGCTGAAGGTGATAAGTCTAGCCAGTGGCCTTCAGTTAAAACATTTAGTATAGATTCTGCTATAAGGTGTGTTTCGACCTTATTTGATAAATTTTGAATTCATTGTGAATTTTGGGAATTCGGAGGTTGGGTTTATTTGTATCCGTGTTTGGATATAGTGGAAGAGGAAGAGTACTTTTGAGTGTTGGAGAGGTTTAGTTCAGTTTGAAGAGTTCAGTGTGTTTTGCTGCAGTTAGAGGTGTCGACGGATGGGCTGGCTATACTCGTGAAAATCGGCCCAGATCGACCCGGGATGGTGGGCCGACCCGTGACCGAGCGGGCGGTTCACGAGTCAAAGAGGTATAACCCGCGAGCTTCGAGGGTTGCACCTTCAGGGGTCGCGGTTAACCGTGACCCGTGAAAAAAAAAATATTATAGTTAAATAGGTGCCAACCTAGTTGGGATGTACTTAAACTATAAATTATAGTAAAAGTAGGTATCAACCTAGTTGGGATGTACTTATGCTATAAATATTTGATAATAGTAATTAGAAATGCATTTAATTGTTATTTGTTTAAGTTAAATTTAACTTTGCAAAGTTATAAATAATTCATGTAACATTAAATTTGAATTCTATGTAAACATTTCTTGATATAAATATGAATTTATCATTTTGTTCAATTCTTAGTTTACATTTTAAAAAAATATTTTTTGCTATAAATATGAAAAATCCTATATTTTTATAATTTTATTATACAGTCATATGGGCCAAATCGGAACAAACCGCTACCCGTGACCCGCATGAGCTCAACCTGAATGGATTAGCGAGAGAGCAGGCAGGCCTGGGTTGTAGTCCAAAATTGTGGCCGACCCGGAACTCGTAATGAGTGAGCTTTTTTTCACGCAGGCCGTTACCGGGCTCATATGTTGGCAGGCAAACTCGGCTCGGACCACCCAGATTGACACCTCTAGCTGCAGTGGGGTTTATTTTTTTAGGTGGAGAAATTTTGGAGTCTTGTTCGTCGCACCGGAATAGTGAATCCATTGCTAACCGGTCGTTGAGAAGTCGCTCGAGCAACATGCTCTCGCCCAATTATCGCTCGAGCGACGGACATCGAAACTTTTTCCTTATTTTTCGATTTTATGCGATTTTTTGACCAAGTTATCGTGCTTTAGGGTTTTGGACGGTTCTCCCTATAAATAGTGAAGTGTTTATTCAGTTTTGTAAGCATAATATTGCATAAATTGTATTATCTCTCAATTAGTTGTTAATAAAGTATTTTGTTCCTCTGCCAACTCATCTTTCTGCTTGTTTTCTTTTTAATCTTGTTTTTCTTTGTGCGATCTATACTTCATATCGCGTCATATCACCTCCTCAAATTCCTAACAGAAATTTTGACTTGATAATAATTTTTTATTTGTTTATCTTGGTGGTGATTTGATGCAGACATTTAGGCATGTAAATTTGCCGTTTTAACCTTCAAAAAAACTCGTAATGAATTTGTGCACGCTGCAATGCCAAATGGTGCAAGTATTCATGAATTATAAAATTGATTTATTTGATTTTTCAAAATCTGCATGCCTATGAGTATTAACACTATTGTTACACACACTCTCTCTCTCTCTCTCTTTAAACTTGGGCACAATTGTTTTTGTCTCTACTATCTTTGAAGATGCAATATTGAAAGTTCATTGAGCCAGAGCTTCGGTGCTAACACAAATGAGTTTGTTTTTCTGGTTTGCAGTTCAAAATTCATTGCCTAACTCCAAGACCTAAGACCAGGTTTGCAGCGTATAGCAAAATCTTACTTCTGGACTTTGAACATTTTGCTGAAACATGTTTTCCTTGTGTCTTAGGGATGATGAATCAAGATACTCCAATACGAGTGAGAAAGATATGGGCAGTAAATCAAATGAATCAGATAAATCAAGTGATAGTATTTTTGGACATCAAGACATGGGCACTTCCTCATATCCCATGAAATTAGATAGCAAGGTAGTTTTATAACTTCATTTATCGTCCACTTTCTCTCCACTTTACTTGCCAACTAATTATTGTATTGAATTCGTGCCTACTGCTAAAAGTTAATGCAAATGACCGCACATCCATCGTAAGACCCTCAATAATTATCATCTTATGATATTTGTCTTTTAGTGGCCTAATGTTCATCTCTGTTTTATGGCACTCTCTTTGCATGAAAAGTCAAAAACCTTGGCAAACAAATTTTTTTCTTTAGACAGTGGGTCTTATCTACGGTTAATGGTTATATAAACATCCTTCAACACGTGGATTTCCTAATCATATCCATGTTTTGAGAAAATCAGATACGTGTGCTACAGGCTTTTGCCTAATCCTCAGTCAATTTTGAGACTCCACTCAATATTCACTTTTTACTACCATGTAAATAGGACTATCTCTTCATCTCTTTGTAGGAAACAAGTCACTCGGCATCTGGGTCAAATCGCAGGTTTGGCTCCGCTGAAGGTTCTACAACAAAGGAAAATTCGTTCTCAAGGAGTGAGAAACGTAGTTCTCAGGGAAGACAAGTTGGAAGCAGCCTCGAGAATAGTCCATCACCTGATAATTATTTTTTTGAAGATCGTTCTCCATCAAACCAGTCATCTTTCAATTCAAGGCTGCATATAAGGGAAGATTTGCACAATGTAACAGAGGCTGCCAGGTCATCATTTACTGATGCTAATACATCAAAAGATCTTCTTTTAGCTGCAGAAGACTCTATTGAGGAACTACGTGCAGAAGCTAAAATGTGGGAAAGAAATGCCCGGAAGCTAATGCTTGATTTGGATCTGTCAAGAAAGGAATTCACGGATCAGACAAAAAAGCACGCAGAATTAGAAATTAAGCTCTCATCATCATATGCAGAATGTGATAGCCTGAGACGAGACAGAGAAGAATTGAAACTACGGCTTGAGGAATCCACAGTGAAACAGGCTACACAAGCAGATTCGACGACTAAACCTGAAAGCCTTATTAAGATTCAAAAGGAACTGGAGAATGAGATAATATATCAGCAAGAATCAAATGCTAATTTAGCTCAACAACTGAAAAGAAGTCAAGAATCAAATATCGAGCTTGTTTCTCTTCTTCAAGAACTCGAGGAGACCATAGAACAGCAGAAAGTCGAAATAGAGAACCTTTCATCTCTAAAATTTGACTTTAAGGAGATAGAAAATTCCATTGCAAGAAATTCCCAGGATAATAAGAATTTGCTGCTCCAGTTGCAACAACATCAGGAATCAGAGAAGACATTGCAAGTCAATGTGCAATTGCTCGAGAAAGCATTAAGAGACAAAACTGATGAGATGGAGAATGAACGGAATTCAAATTCCCATGATCTGTTGCATGTTGAAAAAGAGCACAAATATATATTGTCAGTTAAGGAAGAAGAAATTGCCAGATTAGAAGAAAAATTATCTAATTTTATTCCAAGAGGACACTGGGAGGATGTGGATCACAGCAATGAAAATTATAAGAATCTTTGTACAGAAATTGAAGCCTTGAAAGATAAAGTTCAGGAGCTGGAGAAGGATTGTGCTGAACTCACTGATGAAAATCTCGACCTCGTAATGAAGCTTAAGGATTCAGATAAAAATAACATCAGAAATTGTGGATCGTATAGCGATGAGTCTGAGGTGATTGATCCTAAATGTCAAATTTCTCAACTGGAAGATGAGCTTGAGAAGAAAGTGTCCGAGGAGGTGCAGCTTGCTGGTTTTGAAACTTCAAAACATTTTACTGATATAATGGTACAGCTTGAAACGGCTCTTCACCATCTGAACAAGCCGTGGTATAATATATCATCTGATGAAAGTGAGAAGTGTGATTATTTTCTTCAGGATCTTATGAGTGCAAGAAAGGGAAACACAATGACTACGAAAACAAGAGCCGAATATATTGTTCACTTTTTGCTCGAGTTGAATAAGATACTGGAACAAAGGATCGATAAGTACGCTGAAATTCTTAAACATTGTGAAGTTGAGATTGAACAGAGAAACACTGTTGTTGCAGAGACTGAAGAGAAGCTGGAAGACTGCATCATGAAACTTCAAAAACACGAGAATTTAAAGGCGTCGGTTGAAGAGAGTTATTCAAACTCGGTCGAGGAATTGGCTCAGAAAAGTTCTCAGGTGGAGAATTTAGAGGCTGATTTGCTTTCAAAGGAAGAAAACGCCAACTTTCTTTTGCAGCAAAAGAGCAAATTAGAAACTCAAGTCGCTGATCTTCAACAGACAAATAGTCATCTGGAGGAAAACTTGGAACTTGTGTTGAGGGAAAGAAATATCACCTCAGAGTGCTTGGAGAATCTAAAGAATGATCTGATAGTTCTCCAAAACACTGTGAGTTCCCATGCTTCGGCTAACAAGATGCTTGAAAGGAAATTGGAAGAGCTAGAGTCAGAAAAACGCGGATTAGAGAAGAACTTATTCAAGTTGCAAGAAGAAAATTTGCAGTTACAGGAATACATATTTGGTCTGGAATCTCAAATAAGACACGTCAAAGATGAGAAAGAATCTTGTCAATTGGAATTGGATGACTCAAAATCTGTTGCAATTAGTCTCCAAGATGAGATCCGAAACTTTAAAATTGAAATGGATACCTATGTATCTGATCTCAAACAAAAATGTGAAGATCTGCAAAAACACTCATTAGAAGCTCAAGCGGAGTGCCAAAATCTCAAAACCGAGAATCAGAAATTACAGGCATCTGCTGTAACTCTTCAAGGAGAAAGCATGAAACTCAAGAATTCAAACTCAGAATTGAACACGGAAAATTTAGAACTGCAGGAACATCGTTCAGAAATGGTGTCGCAATTGAGGGAATCGAAAAACAGTCTGTCTGATTGCTCCAAAAAGGTTGAATCATTAGAAGATCAGCTCACTTCAATGCTAGAAGATTTTTCCGTAAGTGAAAATAAAAATAAAAAACAAAAAATTTCTCCGGTGGAAAGTTTGAAGCAGACTTTCTTGGAGAAGATAACTGAACTAGAGAGTCTTCAAAAAGAGGTAGAACGTCTAAACAGGGAAATTTATGAAGCTCATAAGGAAAGGGAAATAATTTCTTTTGAAACTGAAGGTGAAATTTCCAGTTTACTTGCTGACAAGGCCAAGCTAGAATCTTCCCTTCAAGAAGCTCTGTTGGAAGCTGAATTAAGTAAAAGTGACCTTGAAGCGGTCCTGGCAGAATCTCAGTTGAAGGTTAAAGGCTTCACAGGCGAGCTAGCTGCTTCCCAGAGAAGCTACGAAACACTAATGGCTGAAAATGAAAAGATGTTGAAATTGTTGGGAAGTAATAGGAAAAGTGAAGAAAAACTCAAGACTCAAATGAATGACCTTGAGCTGAAGCTTACCATCTCTGACTATGAACGCCAGCAACTTGCTAAAGAACTGGCAAGTTTGAAGGTTCAGTTGGTGAATATACCAGAGCTTCAGGATGAAGTCTCAGTCTTGAAAAGCAAGCTCGTAAAATGCAATTCTGCTAAGGGAAACCTAGAGCTGACATTGCAGACTGTGTCCCGAGATTATGAAGAACTTAAGGCGGAAAAGGTTTCCTTCTCTGAAAAGGTTTCTAAATTGCAGAAGGCTATGTCAGATTTTGAGGAATGCAAAATGGAGAAGGTAGCCTTAGAAGAAAAGCTTTTGCAAAAAGAAAGTGCTTTGACTGATAATGAGATCTTATGTGCTGAGAATGCAGACCTAAGAAATGAAGTAAGAGAAATAAAGAAGGCAAACATACAGTTTCAGCAAAAGATTTACCAACTCGAGGAGGAGAAAAATGAATGCTTGGTGAAAGCTCGAGCCCTTGAAGTAGATCTAAAATTGATGGAGGAGATACAAACTCAGGGTGGAAAGGTATTTCTTTTCTTATTTCCCCATGTCTATCATCTGTCTACGTCTAAACAGCCTTGTAGTACAGATATGAATAGACCTTTTACATTTGGGCTACATTATATTTCTCCTCACGCATTCAGGGCTATACTGGTGTTGACGGTCATGATGAAAACCCAAATGCTATCAGTATGGATCGTTTAGAAAAAATACAGTGTCTTGAGAATGAGCTTGCTGAGGTTCTGGAAGCAAATAACAAGTTCAAAACTCAGCTTGATAGGTGGGTATATTCTAAACTCTGACATGAGAATTTTTTTGCTTCATGCCTCGTTGCATGTCTGTGTAATGATTTTTCTATTGAGCATTTAGTCTGATTTCAATTCTTCACGATGCATTAAGAGTTCATACCATAAAATTTGAGATTGCCACGTGAAACCTTTTTTGCCACTCTGTTCTATCCATACTTGATAAAATTTAAAATCAAAAAGCAAATCATTAAAAACCAAAATAAAAAATTTGGTAGAATGGATGAACCAAAAGGTATCCGAGTTGTCAATTGTCTTCTTAAAGATGATTCTCATACCTGCTTCTCCCTTATGTTATTTTAAGTTATTCTTTGTAAAATAATGTAATGTTAAACTCAAAAAAAGCACCCAGTCACCTAAGTCAGTAGATATGGTCACAACTTACAATTCTTAACTCTTTCTGTCTAACATCTACCGCAGGTTTATGTCCATGGGATATAACAACCATGCAGTTACTTCCAAGCAATCAACAGTTTCTGGCGATGTAGTGACAAGACAAAGATATGATAGAACAAAATCATCGCTCGAGACAGAGTTGAGAGACCTCCGGGAGCGTTATCTCCAAATGAGTCTCAAATATGCTGAAGTTGAGGCCCAGCGTGAGGATCTTGTGATGAAGTTGAAAGCAACCAAGAGTGGAAAGAGGTGGTTCTCATGAAACGGGCCCCGCAAAATACATCTGCATTATTTACTATAATAGGTCAGTTCTAGTATACAAGTTCGCTATACATATTTTTTTGTAGAATAAGTACACTTACCTTATACAAGCAACAATTAATAACTCAAATAGGAAAACTGCTTGCAATTAGTAGGACTAATGACTCATGGACAGCAGAATTCAAGCCAGTGCCTGTAAGATTATATACACAGAATGAAATAAATAAACTTGCAAAGTTCAAATTGGCTCCCATCTGAGATGACCACTTTCTACGAACTATGTATTCTATTAATTACTTTACTCTTGGGGTATCTCATATGTACTGGAACATATTCGAAGATTGGTTATGCAACTGAATGTTCATTTTCCTATATTCTGTGTAAAGCTAATTATATTATATATATGGCAGATATTTTGTCTTCTCAGGGGTAGTCCTCTAGAATGTCTAATTTGATCCTGCTGGCTGATATGTTTTGTTCCAATAATCTGATGCTTCCATGATTTCGAAGGATTAACATTTAAGTTGGTTCTCCTTTTTTCAGAATCTTAGATTGGACTTGGAAGGAATAAAACACCTTATCTTAATGGATTATTTTGTCCCTTGAAGTAGACTAGCAGCCTGCGCACTGGTGGTGTGTTAAGTTTTAGTCGGGGTTTACGGGGGATTACTTCGTTTGCCATCCGAAACCAAGTATAGTAGACATATCGGTCTTTGTTTATCTCTATCACTGCCTAAAAGGAAAAGGAAGGGATAATTATCGGATGAAACCTTATTTGAAACTTTTGGTAAATGGATAGTAGAGTCGAAATCTTGTCCATAGTCGGATATAACATGATGACCTTCTTGAAATATTTATTTTCAAATGACTCTAGTACGAGAGATGAAGCGAAGCTTAGTGGTCGATAAGCCCTCCAAGAATCACTGCTAGTTTGTGAAACAACATAACTTGGACCGGAATATCCAATATGCCCATAAGAATCCTACATATAAAACTCATTTTTGTACTTGAAAATAATTTGATATTGCATGTCAATTTTATACACGTCATTGCATGTGCTAACCAGCAAAAACCAAATAAAAAAGAATTATCATTAGCATCAAATAATATGCTCTCAATCTAAGATTCAAATTTCCACATTAACTTTCCATCAATTATAATTTTTGGAGATGGTTAAATTTTTATAGAACAGGAGTGCTATATGACAATTGAGATTTATTTGTGCTCATTTTTTTTAAAAAATTGGTTATTCCATAAACTTATTTTTAACTATACATTTCATAAGATTTACAACTTTTATCACTATATCCAGTTATGTCTACTGATTTCGATAATTGTTTATAAATTTTCAAGTTAATAATCAAGGGCAAGAGTATTCCCTCATCATTTAAACATGAAACAATAATTATTATATATAGATTTAAGCTAGTCATCTTGACCTTTGAGATACAATTTCAAGATTCAATATGATATTAAGCACAAAATGCTGAAACCAATAATTCAATCCTCATAATTCTCAAACAAGAAGTAAGATTTGAATATTGGTGCTCCTAAATGAGCTATTGTTTGCATGAACTTATACAGTCTTATTTAAGCAAGTTTAGCAGGACTTTTGAATAGTCAGAAGTTACATCTAACATTAAAAAGTTTTTTTTTGAACATCTTTAAATAATTTTTTGAAAGTACTTTGTTATTAGACTAAAGAGCTTTTAGAGGAAGTTGAAGCAGAAACGAAAAGTTCAGTCAAACGGGCCCTTATGTCTTGTTTGAGCCTAGTTTTGTGAGAAATAGTGATTTTTTTGGAGAATGTGTGATTAAAAAATAAGAAAATTTTTGGTTAGCGTGTAAAATTATTTTATTAAAAAATATATGGTTAAAATAAACTTTTAAATAATATTGAGATTTAAGTCATGGCCATTATTTGACAAAAACAAAATTTTGAATAGGGAATTTTTGAAAAATGTGTAGTGAAAATGTAAGGAAAATTTTTGTATTTGATTATAGAATATTTTATTGTATTAATGTGTTATTGAAAATAAATATGTATAATAAACCGTTATGAAATAATGGTCGTAAAATAGGGGCTAAATACGAATTAAAAACTGCTTAAAAGTGCATATTACAGAAGATTGCACTTTCTTTTGACCCAAATGCCGAAATCTTTTTGGTGCAAAGGCATTACGCAATCAACAAAAAAGTATAAAAAATTGTTCGATTCATGTTGTGTCAGCCAAACACATGAAAATCTCACTCAGACCAAAACCTAGCAGAAAAGAATACTAAAGAGGAACGCCCACTAATTCCACTTGGATCTAACTTTCGTTGAAAAAAAATAAAAAAATCCTGTAGATGACGCAATAGAGTATAACTGAGTCTTGGGTATCTAGCATCTTGATCCAAAGGTTTGTGGTTGGGACTTTGAATATTTTAAGAAATGACTTTGCTATGTTAATATAATGGGTTACCAAATTTTTTATCGAATCGTTATCACCATGTGGTGATTCGGTCAAAAATTATGGCACCCATTATGGTAAAGGAGAATAATCCTTTAAGAAAACCAACGAAATAGAAATTTCACAACTTGTCTATGTAGTAACGTTCTTTGCTGAAAGTTGAACGTTTAGTGAAATGTTTTCTTTGATTCTAAATAGAACGGAACCGAATTTGAATTTTTGGATATTTAATAAGTAGAATCGCCGGGTGCAAATTTAATTGTGGAACCGTTCGGATTCAATTCCATTCGATTCCCGATTTCTATACAATAATTATTTTTTTAATATTTACAAATATGCTACATTAATTCAACTAATGACATGTTCAATCTTAACTCTTACTAGTCTAATTTCGTGATATTTTTTGCATCTCTCTTTGTTGAGTTCATCATAGATTTGACTATTAAAATCACATGAAGATAGTAATCTCACAATAATGAAGAGAGATGCAACTAAGCTTCGAATTTCTTTTCTCCAGACATAAACGATACTACTGTATAATAAGATATTTGGTTAAAATTTACATCAATTTGATCAAATTGGGCTTTGATGGAAACTATAAATAAGAAAATCATATTTTGGGTTTGGACTGAATTAATTAGTTAGCAAATTTATTTAGAAAAAAATAAAATAATTTGATTTATTTAAGATAAAACGTTAAAAAAATTAAGGAGATTCAATTCTTGGTCTAGAATCAAGAATCGAACCAAACTCATCAGTTCAAATACACGTTCGAGTATTTAACTTTAAGAAGAACAACTCGATTCGTGTCCAATTCAGTTTGATTTAGTTCGTTTCAGAAGTTTTGTCCTGCTCTAATTTCCAATATTGGGTACTTCCTAGCATGCTATTTTCATTTGAGTGTCCCCTCAATTCTTCACTAAATTAAGAACTACATCTGGAAAAGGCTCTGTATGACAGCAGAAAATCATGGACCAAAAAGCAAAATTGTATTTGAAAATAAAAAAGTAAAAAAAAACAAAAAAAACTGATGGTGTGGCATGGAACAATGGAGATGCCAATGGCATATCCCTTAGAAGATGCTAACAGCCACCCTCCATTTCACCCTTTTCTACTTCTTTTTTGCTTCCCTTTAACCAAAAGTGACAACATATTCCTACTTAAGTCACCTCATTCTTTTATTGCTCTCATGTAACTCCATTCCTATCTTCTTGATCAACCCTCTTAGCATTGCCACCCCTTTTATGTGAAGTTTCGGGTTTTGCTCGGTTGCCACCACCCCGCTGCCAATGGCTCCTAACGGTGTGTGGCGGCATATGGTGGCAAGTGGCGGTGGCACCACCTATCAGAAGCCTTTTCCGGCGAATGGTAAGGAATGGTCATCTTAAGGGTGGTGATATATTTTTATTAAAAGGGCAACTTCTATCCTTTGGCATTTTCATCAGTTCCTTAGAGCGCTCTCTCCTTGATGGGGGCTCAAGAATAGAATTAATCTTAATGGCGAGGCTATGCTAATGTATCCTGCTTTTATATTTGAAATTTGTAATGCATTAGTGTTAATTAATGTACTACACTTTGTCTAGCTTAAGAATTTTTACTTTATTTAGAAAATGAATGACCTCTAATTGCTTTGTACTATGTCGAATAGTCTCTACTGAGAGTGAGAGTGTTCATGAAAGAATCTCTTCTCGCAGATAAAAAGAGAAACGACAAAAGTGTTTTGACTGATTATAAATAAAGATAGTCAAACAAAGGCTCGTTAAGTGGTCATTTTATGCTAAATTAGAACGTGTTCTATTTATTCCATTTTTTTCAATGTAATAATTAGTACAAGAAAATTGTTTCCACATGTTAGAATATACTTGGTTGGTTTGCGGTTATCAAGTAATTTACTCATATGAAGTTTTGACATTAACTCAATTAGAAATTCAATCATGCTACTTGCTCGCCGCAGGCGCCTCTTCAATAGGGGACCGTCATGTGGCATTATGTCAACAAAATTGTCAACAAATTCGGTACAAGTTGATTAATTCTTAGAAATTATGTACTATATACACATCATAATATAAACTCAAATAAAAAAGAAAAAGAATGTCAGATGTTTGTGTTCAGACATGATTTCTTTGGTAGCTGGAAATTTTATCGAAATCAAATTTTAATTTAAAATAAACGTTATTTGCATCCAAATTAAAATTATATTTACCTGGAATGGAATTCTACTTGTTGAAATCAAGAGGACGGTTTATAGTTTAGTGATCAACAATATCTTATAAGGACGTATAATCTAATTATTTCTTCACTGAACAACTCCTAAATTACTCATCGGAAAAAACTCTTATTCACAATGAAACTTGTAACCCTTTTGAATTGGGTTGGTTCTGGTGCGTATCTTATAATTGAGCACTCATGTGCTATACTAGACTTTTTCCGTGTTGTTGAAAAGGGCGCTTTGTTCGATTTTGAATAGTTGATTGCATAGTTAACACGAGTTGCCGTATGTTATACACAACTTACATTTAATTTAGGAGTACTCTTTACTTCCTGAAAAATTCAGTTTAATTTGTAAGTGCTGACTTGATCAATGTATTTGTTGATCCCAAAAAATGGACCGATAACGTGGCCAACAGAAAATAAGAAACTAAAACCTGCACCAGCCGAGTTCACTATATGTTTTTAGTTCAAGCCACTGTTTTTGATAGATGAACCAATGGGAATGTTGATCCAAAATGTTTTTCATAGACATTGTCATTCAGCTGGTGCAAAGAGAGGGGTCACTCAGTTCAGTGGAGTGGAGTGGAGAGAATCAAGATTTACTTTGGATGTCTAAATTTGCATTAGTCTCCGATGGTGTCCAGTGTGGTCTTTTATACTTAACTAAAGAGGAAAGAGATTTGTTGGATGGCCAAGCACGTGAGTATACTAGATTCAATGGTCATTGCTTATGTCAATCAATCAATCAGACCATTTAATACTGAGATTTCCATATCTCCAATTACGGGCTAAGGATTTGATTGTGAAGGTGTGTAGAGGCGACGCTAACAATGTGTTGTCTTGTTAGTTATTTCATAAGGATTGCTTTGATTGTCTAACCCTACCTCGTCAAGGATGAGCCCTCATTGGGGGCCATGCAAAAGGGGATTGGATGGCGATTTTTATGATGGGTTCGTCCGGGTTCACATGGAGTCGGGTCGCCCACATTTTCATGCTACGTGCGGTTTCGTCCGTTTGCCACGTGATGTATTTTATTTTACGATTATCTATATGAGTAACAATATTCATATAATAACGATTTCTTTCATGTACTTTCAATAAGAATTCACTGTCCAATGTAAGTATTACTTGAATCGCTAACTACAGGAAACACGGATTATAAAATAAATGCCCCGTCACTTTTAGTATCATCATCACATTCGGTTCTTGAAATTGATGTATCAAATGTTTCGAATGAATGATCCACGATTATAGAATATGAGATAAATGTATTGAAGAGAATAGCCACTGTTTTTGTGAGGATTAAAATCAAATTTTTAGTAAATGTTGATAAATGTATTACTTGAATCGCTAACTACAAGAAACACAGATTATAAAATAAATGCCCCATCACTTTTGGTATCATCATCACATTCAGTTCTTGAAATTGATGTATTAAATGTTTCGAATGAATGATCCACGATTATAGAATATGAGATAAATGTATTGAAGAGAATAGCCACTGTTTTGAGAGGATTAAAATCAGAATTTTAGTAAATGTTGATAAAAACTGATGAATTGTGCTCTTGAAAAGTTGTAGATCCCATAAAATATGTTGTTATTAATAACGATTAAAATCTGAATTTTAATTCCTATCAAATAAGGGCTAAAATTGTTTTGATTATAAATCAGAATTTTCCACCTTATGTGATAACTTATGCACTTTTGGATGAAAATGGAGAGGAATGGATTGTTCACTACAATAGAGTAGTCCAGAATAGGGAGCTAACTCATTATACAGTGGGACTAGAGTAAAATGTTTCATTGGCTACCGAACTTTGTATTTTGTCACAACTTACTCACCTAACTTCAAGAATCGTCCCAGTGAAAACTGACCTTTGGTCTATTGCTTCCCGTCATTCACTGGATGAATTCCATCTTTAGCTTTGCCTAAGTGACGAACGATAAATCTACGTGGATCGTTCAATGTTTAAATAAACCCTTCATGTCAACCAGACATGCCTTATCATTTTCAAACATATCCAATCACACCTTATCATTTTCAAAGATGCTAGCATCTCAGCTTCAACTCCTCCATCTCCTTGACCAAACCTATCGAAAAGTTGCTCCAATCACCCCCAAATTCCCCCTCCTCTTCCCAATTTCATATTTTCTCCACACCACCCCAAGACCTTCAAAATCAAGATATCGCCTCCAATTTGCATAATGAAGATGACATTCTCTGAACAACTCTTAAGAATGAGAGAACCCATATTAACCACCTCCTGAGAAGTATGAAAATCAACCACTATTGCCCAGAGAATCTATAGAAAAGTAGTTGGAAATTGGAGAAGAGTTGAACTGAAAATAGGAAGGTAGTGGATGGTAGCGACATGCGACAATTGGAAGGTGGATTCTGTGTATAATAGCGTAAAATAGTAGTGGATTGTAATGTGTTTGTGATTGGCGAGACATATGAAGTAGGTGGATGAAATTTCTTTGGATTGGGTTGATTGTAGCGATAGTGGTGTTGGATTTTCTGGGGACGGTCGAGTTTTTGAGTGTCGACGATGGTGAATATTTGGTGATGTGATGTTGTGTAGGTGGTCAATCGAATATGGAGATCGACGGTGAGTTGAGTTCACTAGATGTGTAGTGTAGTTGGGAGTTGATTGACGAGAGATTGGGTCTACTGGCGATTTGGGTAGAGGATGAAAATGGTGGCGACATTGGAATCTGTGTATGATGGTGGTGGTGGTTACATGCGACACGCTAGTTTAGGGCTAGAAGAGCTTTGTCCGGCGGTGCCGACAATGAGGCTATTTGTTACAGTGGTACTTTAGGGTTTCGAGTGTGATTGTCGTGCTTTAAATTGATGACATGGCACTGAGTTGCGGAAGACTTAACATTTGGAAAGAGTTAACTACTCATGTCATATTTTCATCATCCACATAGGCATCAATTAAAACAGTTACCATCCGGTAAGTAATGGACAATAATGGAATAAAATTCAATGACTAATAGAAAGCGATGAGGAAATTCAACCATTTAACTCCTCGGACTACATTAAGCGGCCGTTTGTCTCCAATATTCTATCATTATAATGAGAATTTGATTCTTGGAATAGTAACTTTTGGAAAATGCATGGTTAAAATAAATGAGAGGCGATTATATTTTTAATTTTAATTGAATTTTGATTTATACTTCTAATATTCAATACTCCCTCTCTATCTTGTTAGTTGTTTCCTTTCTCCCTCACTCTCCAGGGTTTCACCCTCCCTTTCTCTCTCTACTCACATAACATTAATGATTAAACCCTTCGTAATTGTTTTCGTTTTACAGATCCATAATCCAAAACCTCGTTATTTCATTTATTTGTTGCTGTGTTCGTAAAGATTGCAGCAGTGGATTTAGAGAACTAAGTTGAGGAACGAGGCCCGATATGGATTTTGAAGTAGAATCCTCGGCTCAAATTGATGGATCTGTACGTGAATCCGGATTCAAGGATGTATGTATTCAGAAGTCGGAGGAGGCCCGGCCCGATTCGAACGGTTGGGATCGGTGCTACGTGAATAGGGTTCGGCCAAGCGAGGCTAATGGATATGCAGTTTATGCGAGGAATAAGAGGTTGAAGAGCAGTGGAGGTAAAAGCGAGAGGAGGATTGGGTATTTCGATAAAATCCAGGGGCGTTTTGGAAATTCGTGCAGAGATGTAGAAGCTGTAAATTCAAATGGTGGAATTGTAGGTCTTGGTGTTGATTTAGTGAACGCCGGTGGAGTTGACGGTTGTTTAGAGGCTTCGGGGTTTAAAGGAGGTGATGATGAGAGCAAAATGCTGGAGATTGAAGTGAAAGAGGAACCTATGGCAGGAGTAGCAAGGAGTGACTTTCCTAGAAGATTTACATGGTCGGCCATGAACTTGAATGCTGATAGTTCGGAAACGGAAAGTGAAGATTTGGGAGAATTACAGGATGCAGTGGTTTTGAACTCTGAGAGAATAAAGAATGGGAATTTGAGTGGATTGGGTACTTCGGCTAGGAAGATGGAAATGAAGATGTCTAAGAAAATAGCAATAAAGGGGAGGCCTACAACTGTTAGGGAGCTTTTTGAGACTGGGTTGCTGGAAGGGTATCCAGTTTTCTACAATGGTGGCAAGAGGGTATTGCTTGGAGTAGCCATTTATGCTTATTTATTTTGTGCAAAATTAAATTAGACATATGATTTGAGTATGTTTGCAGCATTTGGGAAACCATATGGGGATTTCATGATGTACTCAGGAATTAATATTTACAATTGTTGCAGTCATTTGATAGCTTTGACTAAAAAGAATGCCTTAAAACTTAAAAGTACATGTCTGCATGTGCCTGGACAGATTGAGAGCGATAAAGTCATTGGCTCACCCAAAGACACACACACACAAAAAATGAACTTTTCATTCCGGTTGCTAACAGAATAGGCAAAAGGAAAATTTACTGCTCTGATGCTAGTCATGAGAGAAGCTTTCATACATTTGATTTGCTACAAAAAAACTGTTTGTCCACTCACATGGTTTTGAGTTATGGAGTTATGATGAATAAAATTTGATACTATAGCAAGCATAACAGCTGTGCAAATATATACGGAGGGTTAATAGTACTTAGGGAATAAAATCCTAGCACTTCCTATGTATGGAAATATATAACTGCTGATAATTATGTGCCTCCAAATGCAAGGTGTTATTTATTTGATAAAACATGGAAGATGGATATTATTGTGTACGTAATCTGAAATCAGGGGAAGAGGGATTTGTTTGTAACTTCTAGATAATTGTTTGAAATTGTATGAGAGTCAAGGAAGGGGAGGATATTGGTCGTAATTAGAGCATGCTTGTGAAGTGTTTATATACTGATTAAATTATTAATAGATAGAAATGAGTAGTGGATAAGTGGATAGTTATTGTGGGTCATTCGAAATGTGTGGATAAAAAATGGCTTGAGTGTTTATAAACAGTTCATAAACAGAGCCACAGATAGGCTATATTTCATTTGTATGTTCGTTTATTCAAACTTTTGACGAGAGAAAGTATGTTTAACACTGATGATTTTTCCCCTGGCTTGTATTTGATGAAAATTGATATTTTCATATTAGACTTTTAATGCAGTATCTTTCTTTTAGGGATTCCCACTTCGGGGAACTATAAAAGACGCCGGAATTTTGTGTTCTTGCAGTTTGTGCAGGGGAGCTAGGGTGAGTACTACTTAATGAGTTGGTTTTGTTCCACTTATTTATTGTGTTAATATCTTGCACATAACTAAGTTTTTTGCATCTTGATATTTATAGGTGCTTCCGCCTTGTCAATTTGAGATCCATGCTTGTAAATCATATAGGCGTGCGTCACAGTATATTTGCTTAGAGAATGGTAAAAGTCTCCTTGATGTGGTGAAGGAATGTCGAAAATCTTCTTTAAAGACACTTGAAGAAACAATTCAGAACTTTATAGGACCTATGCCTGAGAAGGAATCTGTCACTTGTAGGAATTGTGCGGGTGAGCTTGCTTTTATTACTTTGATCTTCTTGAATGTTTTGCTGCAAACGCAATTAGAAGATAGCTTGGTGTCATCAATTTCTAGGGTTATTTCTAGCAACATCAGCTGGAAAGATGGACCAACTCTGTGATTCGTGTATGATTATCCTGAACTCAGAAACTGATACAGAATGCGTGAAATCTAGGTACTCTTTCTTTAATTATAATTGCTTGAACAGTGTCTCTTGTTTCTACTTGAACTCTTGTTGTTTGTCTCATGAACAGCCCAGCTTCTCCACATTTTTTTGAATTGCTGAAATATCTTACACAGTTTTAGTTTTATTTGAAGGAGATGTGAGCGTACTAATAAATTTGAGGGTTCTACCTAGTTGTGTATTTTTTCCGTGTTAGTTTGACGTATGCATAAGAACAACATTAATGAGCACCAGATTAGTCACGTGGTCCACATAGCAGCGAAAGATCTGGGACCAACTAAAGCTTTATCTGATTTGCTTGGGGAGAATTCACGGGCTAGAACTGCAGACTTTTGTACTCATCTTACAAAGCTTTATTGATGCTTCCATGTGATTATAGGTCACCGGTGGGAAATTTTTTGCCCAATGATTTTTGTTCCACTTGATTCTAAACTCTGCAAACTATGTATCTGTTTATTCTTGAGGTCTCAACACAGACCTGACTTTAACTTGAGTTCATCTGTATCATAATATAATCTGTATTGAACATAGTAACTTCTACCTTTTGAGTTCTTATGTGGTGTTGTGCTACGAATATAGAGCTACTAATGATTTTTTTCAATTTATGAGTTTATAAATTGTAATTATGTAACAGATTTTCTACCTTTTTGGTTTGGCATCTTTCAGGCCTTTGGAGCCACTTCTGGGCTTAACGTCACGTGAAAGTGGAGAACTACGAAACGCTCCCAGGAAAAAAGGTCGCCGAGGGAGGAAGAAGAGAAAGTCAGTACCTTATATGCTGTTACTCTTGTTTCTTGATTGCGTTTTCCTGCCACTAGAGTACCAAGGAAACTGAGATTATGTTGTTGTTTCCCTTTCTCAGGCATTCAGAATTGACATCCAATGCAAAGTCTACAGGAAGATCTTCAGCGCGTCTTTCATCAAGAAATGCGAACAATTGGAAGATAAAAATGAAGTTGGTCATTTTGCTTAATTTCTTTTACTGTTTAGTGAGATTTCACTGCCCTTATACTTTAAAACTTCACCATGTTTAACTGTAGTCTGTAAAATCTTTTTGCTTCTTATATGTTTCTGTTTGGCTTATTAAGGTTGTCACAATCAGCTTCTGCCCTAAATTCACCTGGAAGTGCTTCAGTGAGATATTTGGAACCAACTGCTGATCTAAATTCAGATAGTAGTGCTTCCTTGCACTGCTCACTAAATAATAAGACCCCAAGGAAGATGTTGAAGTTGGTGTATGTATCTTTTCTTGATGCATTTTAGCCCCTGTTTGAAACCCATTTTGGGAGAAATAGAAATTTTGGAATAGTGATTGATGTGAGAATGTGTGGTGAAAAAGTGATGAAAAGTTTTTGATTTGTGTATAATATTATTGTATTTGGAGAATGTGTGGTTGAAATGAAGAATGAGAATAAGAAAGAGAAAGAGAAATTAATGGGTGTCAAACATGGGCTTAATATTTAACTTTAATTATATATTGTATATTCTTATCATTTGTTTGATTTCTGATCTTTTAGGTTGTCAGATTCCATTCCGCACACCAGCTCTCTGAAAAGTACATCCACATCTGTCTCTCCACAATCTAAGGCTTCATGGAAGATAACAAAAAAGTTGGTACTATTTACTCGGATGTTGCCTTGTAAAATAATTCATGTTATTTTTATTTCTTTTTTACTTTGACACATTAGGTAATGATATGGTATCTGATATTATTTTACACAGAGACCAGAGGATGCACGAGCTGGTTTTTGAGGATGGTGGATTGCCTGATGGTACTGAAGTAGCTTACTACTCTCACGGAAAGGTGGTTCAAATAATTCACGCACTGTACATTCTTTTTACAATTTCAGGATTGTAATTTCTTCTTCTCCGTGGACAGAAATTGCGTGATGGTTATAAAATAGGATCAGGAATAGTTTGCCATTGCTGCAACATCCTGGTATGATTCTTCGTTCTTAGGTTCGGATTCCCTAATGTTCCAGCAGATGTATTTAATCTGGTCATCTGTTATGAGCAGGCGAGTCCATCTCAGTTTGAAGCTCATGCTGGTTGGGCCTCTCGTAGGAAGCCGTTGGTGTCTCTCAAACATTGGCAGTTTTTAACAGCCTTTTTGGGTTTACATATAAAGACCTGATGTTTCATGTGTTTGATGCAGCTATATGTACATCTATACGTCAAATGGGGTGTCTCTACACGAATTTGCCATTTCTCTGTCGAAAGGTCGCAAATATTCAGCAAAAGATAATGATGATTTGTGCATCATTTGTGCAGATGGTGGGAAGCTTGTGCTTTGTGATGGATGTCCAAGAGCCTTTCACAAAGGTGAATTTTTAAATTTATATGAAGGTTGATTTAGATATTTTTTTCTTAACTACCTTTCATTTTGAACCTTTTCCTGTCGTTTCTTGAGATTCTTCCTTTTCCTTTTATATTTTTTATTCTTGTCTGCAGCCACTTCTGTGTTTTTACCGTTTTCATTTTATTACTCACCCCATTTCGTACTTGACGGGTTTGATTGCTTTGTCAAAAAATGTTAGACCGATTTGTTTTGTCATATATTGGCAAGTTTGATGAATGACATCTGATTGTTGTTCCGTATGGATGTAGTAGTTTATCCTCGTAGTGAATTTGTGCTTGCTAGTTCTCCCACTCTCTCTGGGTACCCTGCTTTCTTTCTCTGTGTTATTGTTCTACATCAGCTTGTTCACGTGAATGAAGTTTTGATGGACTCAGGGACATTGTGTTTCCATTGTATGATGATCTAGTTACGTACTATTTTGACATACAAGCATTCTTTTGCTCCAATGTCGAGTATAAATGTTTAGGTGATGGGTGTTCAAGGTGTGGAAGAATATAATGTTCCGGAATAAAGATTGGACTGTTATCTTTTGTTCTTGATTTAAATGATGGCTGCTTCTCAAGGAGACATTACTTTCTATGGGCCTAATTAAATAAGTATTTTGTGTTATTAAGTATCTGGAATTTCTTCTAGTACTCTCTCCTTGTTACAGATTCAATATTGAATGCTGTCTGCTTCCACCTGCCACTCAGATTAACTTTTACTGTCATGTATTGTTTCGATTGATCTATTGCCTGTCTACACTAGTCATTTGTCTTTTTACCATGCAGAGTGTGCATCCCTCCCAAGTATCCCTCGTGGCAAATGGTACTGCACATACTGCCAAAACATGTTCCTGAGGGAGAGTTTTGTTGAGCACAATGCCAATGCTGTTGCAGCTGGAAGAGTAACAGGTCTTGATCCGATAAAACAGATAACGAACCGTTGCATCCGTATTGTTAAGAACCCAGAAGAAGCTGAAATGATAGCATGTGTAATTTGCAGGTAATATACAAGAAGTATAGAAAAAAAATCAGTGTTTCCATCTATCTTTGTAGGTTATTGTGATTCACATTGGATAACTCTCTCTCTAGTTAATATCGTCATATGTTATTACATGAACTTGTTTGGCATGCAGAGGCTATGACTTCAGTAAATCTGGTTTTGGTCCACGCACTGTTATACTATGTCATCAGGTATTCTTCCTTTTTTTTCATAGAACATTTCTTTCTCAATGAAGTGACATAAATTTGGAGAAACACACTAAATATTTTCCACTTATTCCTAGTGTGAGAAGGAATATCATGTGGGCTGTCTGAAAAAATGCAAGATGGCTGATCTAAAGGTGTGCAAGTGTGCAACTAAAGTAACTTTTCCTTGTTTAATATAGATAAGCTACTCATCATCTTTCTGGACCTGAAATTGATGCACCTGTACAACAGGAACTTCCAAAAGGAAAATGGTTCTGTTCTGTGGATTGCAAGAGAATTTATTCTGCATTGCAGGATTTGTTGAATGCTGGGGAAGAGAAACTCCCCGACCCTTCCTTGGATGTTATAAAGAAGAAACATGAGGAAAAATGCTCTGATGCTGGTGTTGACTTCGATGTGAGATGGAGGCTTTTGAATGGGAAAATTACTTCTCGTGAAACCAGAGCGTTGTTGTCACAGGCTGTAGCTATATTTCATGTAAGCATTGGCATGCCTGATTTTGATGTTCATTCTCATTGTTTTTTTTAGTTAAAAATTATGATAATTAACTCGTGTTATGCAACTAGAGCAAGTAGGGTTTGACATTGCTTTGGTTTTTATGGCTGACGGGTAGCTCAGACTCAAGTTTGCATGATGTTTGTTCTTTATATGCATACATTTTTATGAGCTTATCCAAGTATTAGTTAAATTGAATCAATACTGTGGAACTTGCAAACAATTTATGAAATGGTAGCAGCACTAATATTGCGTAGATTCAGGCTAATGGTAATTACTTCAATGCAGTTTTGTATGGATATTGAAACATATGTATGAGAAATCATTTCAGCTGTCAAATGGCTGGTAGACGAACGGTTTGAGTTGTTCCCATGATTTTCTTTACCTTGACTTTGGAATTTCCCTCTCATTGGAACCCTACTGCTTTTGCTTCCCATACATTTGTGTGGTTAACAATTTTTTTGCTGATTTAAGTTGATATTGTTAATTCTGACTTGACCTTTTTTACATTGTAGTTCTAGTTTGGAATTTATACTAACGAGGCTTTTTTCTTTTACTTGTAATCTTTCAAGTGAAGTTGGCATTATTAAATTGTTGATTACTTTTCTTTCAGGATTGTTTTGACCCAATTATTGACTCAGAAACTGGACGTGACTTCATTCCATCCATGGTTTACGGGTAAGCATGAATTCTTCTGCACTTATATCAAGCATGATTGATTTTCTTGCCTATGTTGTTCAATCACGTTCTCTTTCTCTCTATCAGAAGGAATATAAGGGGACAAGACTTCAGTGGAATGTATTGTGCAATATTGACGGTGAAGTAGGAATTTTTCCCAAACCATGCTATATAATTTGTGTGTTGCTGATATGTTCTCTTTTAACCAGTTATTTTTCTGTTCATGTAGCTCTACAGTTGTATCAGCAGGAATCCTTCGGATTTTCGGTCAAGAAATAGCTGAACTCCCATTAGTTGCAACACGCGTTAGTAATCAAGGGAAAGTGAGTTGTTATGATTTTTTTGTTTTTTAGGATGGAGCTACTACTTATCTGGCAATTTCTATTTATTTTCTTTTGTTTTTTTACATGTCCGATTCTTAATAGCTTTTTTTTTTTTTTTTTGACATCTTAAGAGCTTTCTAGATTTCTCTTAAGCTACCTAAAATCTGATATAACCAATATTTGGCTTATGCAACTGATCTTAAAGATTATGAACATCGATCAAAGATCAGTGCGTTCTGGCCACCTCCAGCTAAGCACTGATTCTTCCCTATCTTGAATATTGAGGTTTCTCTCTACATTTTGATTGGTCTCTAATTGAGTTCATTATGCCTAGTGAAGCTATCCGCTGTCTTCATTTCCATATTTCAACTGAAACGAAGAATAAAAGAAATCCTGAAACCTTTTTATTTCTAAATCCTTAATAGAGTATAAAGGCTGTGGAAATAATTAACAAGTACATGTCTTTCTGATTTTCTTCTGTATGTGTCTGTCTTCATGTTACGTAGCTGGCAAGAATGAAATCAGACTACTTACATTTTTTGCTTAAATGTGTGCTCTTCCTACACGTGGAAATGTTCATGCTGTTTTTGGTTACGTGCTGCGACTAAGAGAAGTTTGAAATTGGATATTACTGTGTTCAAAATTTTAGCAGAAAAAGTATAGTGAAGAAATGGTAAATTTCTTGGAAAAAGATTTGGTGGGGTTTCTGTGTTACCAGTCTTACTGGGAATGCTATTACCTGAAGCCAGTGGATAATATATGCAACCTTCCCCATTTTTGTGTTGTGCTTCTCAGTCACCTTATATGATGAAATTTCTGTGATAATTATCAATTTCTTTTCTGGTAAAAAATTGATGCTGCCATCTTTAATCTGTGAAGCATCAGTGTTGCATCATTCGTACCCATTGTGCAGGGATACTTCCAAACACTGTTCTCCTGCATCGAGAATTTGTTCTCTTTTTTGAATGTGAGAAGCTTTGTTCTCCCGGCTGCAGATGAGGCAAAGTCAATATGGACGGAGAAGTTTGGATTAAAAAATATTCCACCAGAAAAGGTATCTGAATTGGCATACTAAACAGCAACCTGCTTGCCCCTTTCAGTTCTAGAAGAGGAAGGGGAAAATAAAAATAAGCAGTTTTCACTTGTTTGACCTGTCATTCATGATTATCTTTTTTGTCTTGCAGCTTTTCAGTTACAGAAGGATCTGTTGGCAAATGATAAGCTTTGAGGGGACATCTATGTTAGAAAAATCAGTTCTAAAATGTCTTAGTATTAATCAAGATGAAGCAGATTGCGAAACTCCCCTGCAGTGATAAGTCAAATGGAGCCATTTTCTTTGCGGCTTTATAGGCTGATGTAAATGGTTTTTTTTTTTTTTTTTGGGGTACAAACTTCAGGGCTGAATCAGAAGTTGCAGATTAGCGATAGATGGTATCAGAAAAGGAATAGTAAACACCTTCATGTTTTTCATATTGCTGGAAAATGGTAGTGAATTGTAAAAAGTTGTCGTCAGTAGCTTACTATTGGCATAATTTGGGGCAAGTTTTTCAATGTATTATTTCTCATTTTGGTAGTTATTTTTCTCGTAAATAATTATTTGGAGGAAACCCACCTCTCTGTTTCTGACGTACTTGTATCCTCATTTGAATTGACTCAGACTACATGACAACTGATTATTGCGCTTTTCTTTTAAAGCCTCTTCAAATTACTCAATTATTGGATCTACTTTAAAAAGCTAAGGCCTTGTTCTCTTTGCTGTCTTGGGGTCGTTTTCTGTTTTCGATTTTTCAAAACAGTGAAAATGCGTTTTCTTTCTTGTTTTCAAAAACGAAGTTTTGAAAAAAAAATTAGCTTGAAAACTCGAAACGTCAAAATAGACGTTTTGAGTGTTTTCAAGCAAAACACGGCAAAATTCTAAACACACGGAAAATGCCCCCTCTTTCTCATTAGAGAGTCGGAAGAAGCATGAGCTAGAAGAATCGCAACTGTAGCCTTCTTCCTCGACAATCGACCACCACCCACCATTGAAACCATCGGACCCCACTACCATTTGAACCCCCTCACCTCTATTTTGAATCTTTTGTCATCACTTGGCCACGGAGTTGTTGAAAACAGCCCCAATCACCACCCAACTGCTCTACTAGTCACGATTTTCGCCATATTTCTACCGCCGTCAGCCATGTCTCAATCGCGGACCACCACCACTCCAGTCCTCTCAATCAAGCGCATCTAGTACTACCATGGGTCACCTACAATTTTGTTCAGAATCGAGTGAATTTGCAGGAGATTGAAGAGTTGGTGTGCTTCGAGAAATGCAGGCCAAGGTAGAGAAAGAGATGGTTGCTGCTCAAGGTATTACATTTATGAAATTGATGTTTTATAGGTCTATGTTAATTCTTGGCTTTTGTGCGGTGTAATTGGATGTGTTAGTTCTGTGATCTATCGTTTTGTGGGGTTTACTTCCCACAAAATTGTGTATTTTGCTGTTTGGAGAATACAAACATATAAGGGTTTAGGCTGAGGCTATTGGATAATTAGGATTTTATTGTTTTCACTGAATGTGGGCTTAGATTGGTTGGTTTACGACTGAAGTTTTCTGTAGTTTTAGTTGACTTGAGTTTGAGGGTTCATTTTTTCAGAATTTTCTATTATGACAAATGGGGCTTGATTTGCGTAATTCTTTGCGTGGGTAAAGTGTTTATCTTCTTCTGCTTAGATTTTTTCTGCTATAATAAAAACTTGTTTCCCCATACCTTGCAACTATTTCCTAGCTGTAATAAAGTGAAAAACTATGATAATGTTCACATCACTGAAATGATCTCGTTTTTGCTTTGAAAGCTTCTCTTCATAGCTTTATTTTCTCTCTTTTATTGTTAAAAAGAGTTCCTGATCACCTACAGATTATTTACTGGTGCGGTCTGCTAAAGGCAAGCTATCCATAAGGTGTATCGACAGAATTGATGTTGTTAACCTTAATTTTCTTGCTCAAAAATATGAAATTATATACATATAGTTAGAGGGCACAGCACACAGGTGAATCTGAAATTTGCAAATACTTTATACAATTATAATTGGGTTATTGATTTTCTTAATTAGAATATGTTTGTCTTAAGTGTAATGATTTGTTTATGTTTAGTGGATTCTGCATTGCTTTACTTGGCAAAGTTGCTGTCTATAATTTAATGGTTTAGCAAATTTTAAAAAGTTTTAACTTATATCAAGGAAGCACTTGTTTTGTGTTGACCTCAAAAAATGGATCCACGGCGGCCAATAGGAAATGTCTTCATGTCAACTCTGTCATGCACACGTCGCATAACGTCAGCTACACGTGGCCTTTCCCAGAAGGAGTGGGAACGGTCACGAGCACTCCGACGGTCAAGTCAGCTTAGGTTCAATCGGAAAGTAGCTCACCGGTCCTTCAGTTTTCACTCGGAGGTGGCTTATAAAGTGTGAGGGTCTAGTGCCAATATGAGAGAGAAAAAGAGATGGTACCAGGTTGATAGCGTAGTCATTTTTTGTGGAAAAGATTGGACCCCCTTTTTTAAGCACAAGGGTGTAGTATTTATACTGAGTGTGAGAGGAGGAGGGCAGTTGGATGGGGAGGCACGTGTAATCAGATCATTAAGGCCCGTCCCATCGTAGGCGTCAACCTGTCTTTCCGTAGGTTGGCTGGCATTGAATGCTTCTGACTGAATTGACCGTTTGGGTCCTGCCACACGTCCCATCAGTCAGAGATTAGACTGGAAGATCTCTGTACAAGAGATCTTTGCTGGGGTGTGGTGGAGTGAGGCGGGGAGGAGCGAAGTGCCGGGCTCCGCGTCCGCAGCGCGTTGCGGAGGAGTTCGGCTCCTCAACCGTAGCGTAAACAGATCGTCCCATGCACAATCGCCTCGGTTACGTGGCGTTCGAGCTGTTGGGTCGGTCGGACCCGTAACATTCTGTATTATCAAGATTAATATGGACGATTTAGATTGGAACTGTATTAAAAAACAGTAGGAAAGGGTGTCAAGACTAGTTTTTTTGGATTCGGTTGAACATCTACTCCATCAGAATTATAGCTAGCATCATAATAATTAGTTGATGTTGCATGAATTCATTCTTTTAGACTTGAGAATTTTCAAAGCTGAAGATTAAGATTTTTGTATATACCGAGGTAACTTAAAAGAATTATACATTCTTGTCATTTTTCATTTTCTTAGACTTCGTACCTGAAGAAATTTCCTCTAGTTGCATCTAAGAACTTTCATATTATAACCTGGTTAAAGATTTTTTTAAGTGCTTATGACTATGATTTGGTAAGTGTAATTCTTCTGGGCCGTGCATGTACTATTGTACTTAAGCTTCTATATCTTTTCAGGTGATACTTGATTAGTTTTTCGTGCCTTTGTTGGAATTTATAGATGTTATGCAATATTATCATGTCGCAAATTTGTTTAAATTCTGCACTGTATGCATGTTTTGTTGTTCCATGATTCCATCTCAGATAGATCTTTTGATCAACTGATTGATTATCTGATCCTGCACATCTCTTGCACTTTTGAATCTGATGTAGGAGTTGGCTCTTTGCTGAATACAAGACAGCTACCGAACATTTTTCTAACTTTTCATTCAAAACATTGTTAACATGTCAATGTGATTTTGGATTGAATTCGTTAGTTATATTCATCTTTTACGCTTTCGTTGCTCTTATATTAATAATATAGTCCCCCTAATTTTAAGGCGCTTTTTGATCAACATGAATATTTCAACTTGTGAACTCCAGATCACATACTGCACATGTCTCAGCTGGAGCGTCGATGGAAGCACCCTTTTTAGCGGATACACTGATGGTGTCATTAGAGTTTGGGGAATTGGACGCTACTAGGCTGAGCAATAAAGTTACTTTTATTTACAATTAATGTTAGATTCAATTTCAAAATGTTTGGAAAGATATTTGGATTCTATATTTTTATTGGTTTTGAGGCTCATGTTTCAATTTTGGATTAAGTACACGTTTTGCTGAGTTCTAATCCAGATTTTCAATTTTTCATATCCCTTGCTTGTATATTCTCTATCTCTCATTCTTAATTCCTTATTAATGGCTAGTGGTGTAAAATGTGATCAAGTTATTGCTGGGCATTACTCATCATATGCCTTAATTTTTGGCCGCCTTAAAAGGCAGCTCAAGCCGAAGTTGGTTCATTTTACGCGTCTATAACAAAATGATGTCTTTTATGTTAGTGTGTGTAGGCGTGTATCTCTGTAATACGAAGTCGTAAATGAATTTTCTTTTTCCTTCACGAATTTGGGCTTACGTTGCAACCAAAGAACATTAGTTTTGATGCTAGTCAAACAGCTCAAATGAGACAAGTCCGGGATCAAATTGCTACTACTCTAGATGTCATACATAATTTCGTAGATTTATTTACACTTATACTTCTAATCGTATAGACTGAACTGTTTTGCCTAATTTAATTTAGGTTGTGATTTTAATAGTTGGAAAAAAAATTTAAGATTCACCAACTTCATATATGTTATTTAATGCAATATTAACTTAAAGTATTAAAATTTATTGAATAATCAAAATTCTTGAATAAAATATTATAAATTTTTTTTATCAAAAATTCAAAGTAAACGCGTTTTTCATTTTTATGTTTTCGGAAACAGTTTTTCAGAATGGCAAAAAGAACTCATTTTCAGAAATTTCAAAATAGACTCTCAAAACACAAAACACAAAACACAAAATGAATTCAAAACTCAAAACACAGAGAACTGCCACTAATATGTTGAAGAGTTGTTTTATCTGTGTTCCACAGATTTTTTCTATTAGAATTTATGTTGAATGCGTAAGATAAAGATCAAAGATGTTCATGTAAAGTGAGAATCTCCAATGAGGTTATTGATTACGTTGTTACATAATGATTTCTTGATACTTGGCCATGCTGAAAGAGTTGGAGGCGGGCGGTGAACTTTCATTCTTGTAATTGATGGGAACAGTGGTATCTAGTGTTTCCTTGATTCCTCAAAAGACTTCTCGTCATGATTTGAGGATTTGGTACACTATATTATACAAGATAACTAACAGGAGTTTAACTTCTTCATTATCCATGTGCTCCTCGTGAATGTTCGAGTTTGAGTTTCGATCAAGTTTCTAAAATGTGTAATGCATGGTAATTTGTTTTGATCGAGCATACAACTGTTTGACACCCATTCTCATCTTATTCTCATTTTCATTTTTTTTATTTCAACCACACATTCTCCCAATAAAATAATATTACACACAAATCTAAAACTTTTCATAACTTTTTCACCACAACTTTTCCCATCAATCACAATTCCAAAAATTTTATTCTCCAAAAAAATGGATGTCAAACACCTATGTTTGCATATACGAAGTTTTTTAATTTTTAATATTTTAAACTACTAAATAAATAAAGTAACACATTCCAATTCTTTGAACTTCATACATATTTTTTAAATTTCCAATATATATATATATTCTTTAAATCTTCAACAAAAATATATAGCTCGAAATTATAAATACTACAATTATTTGGTAATTAATTTCTACGATTAGATTAGACTGGAACGCTGACTTGAGAAATCCTAAATCTTGTCTAGTTTTTTTTTTTTTTTTTTATCCAATTTCAACTCAATCTTCTCTTCTTCATCCAAGTTATCTTCAATGTCATCCAATACAAAATCATTTTCATCGGGCTCCCTTATTTCAATTTGAGAATTTCTATTACCTCTTGTAGATGGTAAGATTTCATTGTCAAACTCTTCCTCATCATCACAACTATCAACCATTCAAGATCGTCCATTACTAGCATCGCTTGATAGTAAAATTAGAGGAAAATCGAAGAAGGAGGCTCGAACTCAACGTAGATAGTTTGCAACTCTACGAAAAATGTATTTTGATTTTTTATTTTTCTAAGCGTCAAAACCCTATAGGTTGTTTTATATAATTCATGAGCTTTAGGTTAATTTAAGTGAAAAATTCATATTTAAGAGTTCAACTATAAGTCTATAACTTATTTCAAAACTAAGAAATAAAGTTTAAAATTTCAAAAATCAAATATTATTAAATTTATTTATAAAATAATTGATTAAAAAATAATTTATTAATTAAACATATTAAGGTCTCAAATTTATATAATTTGTTCACAAATTATCGAAATAATTGGTCACAAATTATTTTTCGATTTCAAATCAAAAATTTTATAAGTCACTTTATTCATCGGTCATAAAATCAAAACTTATATTGGTCACAAATTATCAAATTAATTGGTCACACGTTAATATGATAATTTGTGAAACACAACTACATTTTTTAGGTCAGATATTATTTATTTTTCACTAATTAACCAATTTATTGATCACAATCAACCACTTGTTTCTTTCTCTTGTTTGAGACAAGTTGTAAATATAGAATATTTTGTTCCTTTATAGTGAAAGAAGTTGGAATGTTGTTAATAATTTATCACAAACACTCCCATCCTACCCCATCTACCCATGACCACCACCACGATGCGCCACGACCACAACCACCATCGTTGTCTCACTAGACTGTATAAAACCACCACACACCACATCAACGCAAAATCACCACCACACACCAAACTCCGACACCATTATCAATGTCAAATCGTAGATGCCTTGCACACCACCACCAACCACCACCACAAAACCACTTCAAAAATTACCACAAAAATCACTACAAAACCACTTCAAACCACAAACCTATCACGAAAAAAAGACAGAAACCACAAATCTGTCTTCGACGCCGCTCACAATGATGCTCAGAACACAGTGTAGCGACGAGCAGAACATATGCCACTGTGCTCGATGCTATGAGCTCGTCGCTACGAACGGTGAGATCTGGGAGTTGTGCACCGATCGTCGCTGTGCATGGTGAATTCTAATCGCCACTGTCCACGACGAACTCAATCGTCGTTCAAAGGCAATGGTTCGTCGCTCACAGCGGCTGATCAGCGGCGATGGATTCGCCGTCGCGATCAACACCCGCCTATGAAAGAACGAAGAGAGTGAAAGAAAAAAATAAAATAGAAGGAAAAAATGTGTAGGAGAATGCACACAGAGTGAAGGAAGAGTGTAAGTTTTGGGCCTTCAATAACATCAAAATCGAGCTCAGATAAACTACCAATCGAACACCACAATGAACTATTCGAAAACCTCCAACTTTTAATCCCAAACTACCAGTTGCTTCAGGTTCCACAAAGGAGTGAGGTGAATGATCTTTGGCAACCCAAACTAGCCACTAAGGCTAAGAAAAGAGGAGGAGAAGGTAGCACAAAGCAAGAATCTCTTTTCTCTCTACAATTTTCACGACTCCAACATTTACACTAGGGCAAGACAAGAAAAATGACCCACTTATAAGCCAAGCAAAGTGGGCTTCTAGGTCAAAGATAAGTGGCCCAATAAGTAACAATAGATGGGCCTCCAACCAAAAAAGCCATCCAAAGTATTTGAGTTGGACCATGAGCAACTCTAATTAATTAGGTTGCTTCCAATGGCCCAAATAAGTTGTCGAAATTGTTCGTTCATTATGGTGTCAACATTTCGCTTCAATCATCGACCGAAGCCTATGTAGTCTAATCCACACTATAAAATCGGTTTAATACCATCGCTAAGATTTATTGGGTATCAAAAAACCCAACAAAGAGGATGGCTGATGAAGGAGAAAAAATGGTATGAGAAATTGTCGAGAGAGAGAGAGAGAGAGAAGAAATAAGAAAATGAAATGGGTTTGAAATTTAATTTTATAATATTATTATTAATATTGAATTATCTAATTTTGTATAAACAAACATTATATTTGATTTTTGAAATGATAACTTAAAAATTCTAGTTCCATGTAATTTCCACTTAATTTAATGTTTGTTGGACTCAATTTGCTTTTTTTAAGTTATAAAACTTTCGTGGGTTTGTCAGGCTAATTTTGACACAATTTTTAACACAAATATGTGCATATTTTGACCTTCAAGTGTGCATACGTGATAAACGAAATGGATTGATCGCATTATCATGTGCATACCCCACATGCGGAACGTTTTGAAAATGCACCGCGTGCATTTTAGAACAATCTTTGGATTATGGATTAGTATGGAAGTGTGAAAGTGAGCTTGTAAATTTACTAACAGAATTGAAATATCTGATCTGTGAGAGAGGAAATTGTATATATTATTAAAACTTAATCTCCAATGTGGAAGGACTGCTCTGCAATGTCCTGAATTAGAACTGATATATTGAAGTGTGCAGCTCCACCAGATTCCATTGCACTCTCTGAGATCGTCTTGAGCTCTCGGGCTCTGGTTCGTCTCTTTTCACCTTCTTCCCCTTCGTCCATTAGCTGTTCTATAGCATTTTTAACTTGGTCTTTCTTCACGAGCACTCCAACTTTCTCCTCGTCTCCCCATCTAACTGGGAGCTCGACTCCTACTCGAATCCCAATCCTCAGGATTTCCACAATGAGTTTCTCATTGAAGAATTGTTCTGCAAACATAGGCCATGTTATCATTGGCACGCCAAAGCACACCCCTTCTATTGTTGAGTTCCAACCACAATGTGTTAAGAACCCTTTTATTGCAGGATGGGATAGAACGAGAACTTGAGGGCCCCATCCTTTGATAAAAAGTCCCCTCCCTCCAATCCTCTCCTCAAATTTCTCCTCCGATAACCATTTCTCGAACTCTGGAAATCTTTCTCCTGTCTTTATTACCCAAACAAATGGATGTTTTGATGCTTCCAAACCTAGTCCGAGTTCTATTAGTTGCGATGGAACCAGACGACACTGGCTGCCAAGGCACACGTAAAGAACAGTCTCCGGTTTCATGGAATCAAGCCATTCCCAGAGCTTTGTTTCATCAATTGAAAGTTTCTTCCCTCTCTCAATCTTGTCCAAAATATTCCTGTTGCATAGAGAAACCGGGCCGATACACCATACCTTTTTGTTGATAGCATTTCTGTATTCTTCCACACAGCCATGCTCCAATTCTTGGAAAGTATTCACCACCACCCCATAAGCACTCGATTCGGCCTCTTGCATTTCGTCCCTAATATCGTCCAAATCCGACGAAGTAAAAAATGCTCCAGGCAACTGAGCTTTTGTTATTTCAACACGCATGGGAATTCCAGGAATCACAAAGGGTTCCAAATCAGATTTTACAGAAAGATGAGGTTTGTAAAGTTTCACATAATGGGAACTTAGGAGTGAAAAACAGCACATCCCATGAAAAACAATCCGTGGTACCTTGAACTTCTTGGCCGTCTGAGATGTCCAAGGAAGGCACTTATCAGAAATTATGCAACTTGGAGGAATATTATGTTGCTCTAAGTACTGTTCCAGTGGATGTTGTAGCTTATTCAGCGCGCGGAAAAAGCTCCTTATTAGGTTCCTTGAGGGGACGCTATCAAGATTCTCACATCCCAGTGGCAATCCTACTTCTTGACAGGGAAACGGAATTTCTATTAGATCAATCTGCAACCCTGCAGCACGTGCGCGACGAATACTACTGGAAAACCAGCACGCGTTGTGTGGGGTGGTGACTAAGCTTGTCACCACTCCATGTTCAGCTAATAACCTGGCCATGTCTATCATGGGGATCATATGGCCTTGAGCCAACAACGGAACGAGCACAAAGTGAAGTCTTCGCGGATTGGCTGCCATGAGTTCGGATAATTTTCTTGGATAAATTTTCCGGAAAGGAAGTAGAGAAAAGTAATTAACAATGGCCAAAAATGTTACACCCCATTTTATATTAGTCAAAAGGTCAAGATTTCTTATTCAAAACCAAAGGTTCTACTAGTCAAGATCAAAGTTAAATAGGGATTTATATGGAATAAATTACTTAATTGGAGTTTATTTTACAATTGACAATATTTGAGGGTGTTAGATGAACATCATTTAAATTTGGGGAAAATGACTAAATGTTATATTAAATGGAAGATGAGGGACTCCCTTTGCAAAATTTGAGTTACTGTTCCACTAACTTGGCCATTATAACTATTTTTCATTTTCTATACGCGCACAGAAGCTGAGGAACGGTACAGCAGAAAACTGAAAAGAGAAAGAAAATGGAAAAAAAAAAAAAAAAAAAAGGAAAGAAGGAATTATGTGCTAACTTCTTCAAACTATAGTTTAATTTCTTCATTTCTTAAAGAATTAAAATTCTTATGTAATGATGATGTTAAATTTTCTAGGGTTCTAAGTTGTTGGTTTAATTTTCAGATTAAGTGAAAGGAGTATAGTTTCAAACCAACATTCTTGGTTAGTTATGCTAATTGCATAAGGTGAGCAATTCTAGCATACCCTAGAATTTATAATTGGGTTATTGAGTAAAGATAGTTTGTGGAAATGATTATGTTGATGGAATTACTCACATGAAAGCATGAATTTATGGAACAAGATGAAAGTTAAATTGGTTGAGTTGTTGGTTGCTAGTTTTCACTAAATTTGAAGGTGTGGTTATTTCTATGATTGGGATGAAGGTAAATTTGGATATAGTAAATATTGGTGAAGGTATTAGAAAGTAGAATTATCTCCAATTGATTAAAGGAAATTTGGGAAATTTATTGATGTATCGAAAAATCAAGTTTTAGTGCTCAGTTATTATATTCAGAGCCACTCGATATGGTAGTGGTTAAATTAGTTATTTTGTATCATGTTTCAAGTGGTGATGAAAAGATTGAAAAAGCTTATCAACCTTCTTAGCCTATAACTTTCTTGAGTGAGTGGAAAAACATATTTTTCAAAAATAAGTATATACTAAAATTATCAATAAAGCTACTTGGCCCGGGTTGGTGCCCCTCCAATAGGGGGGGGGGGGGGACGCGTGCCCCCTGTCACTTGGCCCGGTCACCAACCCGGGCCAAGTAGCATAACTCCTAAAATTATAGTAAATAAGAAAGTTACTTATTTCATATAGTTGAATTGACAACATGCTTTTCAAAATAAAATGGATTTTATAATTAGTTCTTTTAAAACTTAAATTCAGTTCAGATAAATCCTTTCGTTGGCATGTTGTACTAGTATGTTTCAACGTATCTAATGTTATTTTTAAAACCATCAGAAAGTACCCAAGAAATTTTACTCGCTCTACACTGGTGTGGATACGTTTTCACAATGTATGACCATTATGATGATTTTACTAGCGCTGCACTATTGTGAATGTGTTTCCATAATGTATGATCCGATTATAGCATTCGGGCAACTCTGCGTGCGTATCACAAGAATTACAGAATTTTAGAAGTGCACAGTTTTGTCATATATATGATATTAATCGATACATGAGTATTGTTATTTCGGGTACCTTTTGGTGTGATTCTTCAGTATTATACAGCTTATTAGATTTCATATTGTAGAATTTAGTTTATTCAGTTTACAGAGTAAAGATTTTAGCTTATAGTACTGTGAAAAGATATTTTCACTCATATTTACTGATATCAGATTCTTATATCTGTTATACCTTGTAGTTGTTTATTTAGAATCAAGAGTAAATAATTTTATTATTATATTATGCTTTAGTCTTAAAAGTATTATCAGATTTCAGACTTTCTTAAAGTTGTAATATCATAAGTAAGAGATTTTAAAAAGTTTGCATAAATGGAAAAAATATACTTATTTGCGAAATATTCCCTAACTGAGTTACAAGCTCATATACTTTGTCACAATTTTCCTTATCAAATGGTACTTGAGTTGAGCAGCGTTGGAGCCATCAATCCACCGAGTTGAGCCACACATTGTCAGTAGTTGTGTGACTCATTTTGTTAGTTTAAATAGTTCATATTTCTTTTAGGATATGTATCTTTTGTCAGAAAATTTAATTTATAATTTATGTATTCATATCATGGGCTCGTTGTATATTCTGTATCTTTAGTGCTTTTTGAGACTTTTGTTTGTGAATAATAGTAAAGATCGATTTACCAGTATTTTATTTTGAATAATTTGTGTTTTGAAGGGCGGGTGTACCTTATTTTAAATTATATATATAGGTTTGAAGAAATTGATTATTGTTCAGACAGTTTTAGTTCATATTACAAATGAGACTTTGTCAAAATTTTAATAAAAGAATCATAGTCAAAGCAAGTCAAAGTTGTCTTGGTAGTGGGTTCAGCACTTAACCGGTATCTACTATCGACGCACGACACATGTTGGGTCCACTAGGATGATTCGGTTCCAAGTCTTCTAAAGTTAGCTTGACTGGTTCTAAATTTTGATTCTGGTTAGTGAAACACGTTGTAGTGGAGCCACAATTGGTGCACCTTGCTGCGGTCTGAGATGTCAAATTTGATCGAGTCAATTCAAACGCGCACATCGGTTTGAGTTCACATCCACTTATTCTTGTTGTGATTCGAGTCGTGATATAGGTTGAAATAGATCAAACATTGGTGTACGTTTAATTATCGTGTCTTAAACTCTAACCCCACTTCATAAAAGTATTGTTATCCAATATTTATTTTAAATACACGCTTAGTTAGGTTCATAATTGACGAATTTGGAGTTGACATAGAGTAACATGTGTTAAGGATCACTTTCTTTTCAGGATTACTATTAAGCATGATAATCGACTATTTGAGTAACATAATGAAAATTGAAGATTAGAAATTCAAATGATAAGAAAAATTAATTGGGATCTTTTATACATTGGTTATAGGGCTCGTGGAGCTATTTCTAAATGCATACCAACGTGTGAGTAAGTAAAAGATAGATGATGAAGATGTTTGAATTCCAAGTCATAAAATTGGATGGATATACAAAGTCACAAATGGTGAGATTTTGATTTTTGCTAATGGGACGAAACTTCATTTTGGAGCATACCACATGCAAATGCTTGCCAATTCATGGGTCAATGCACGTGTCTCACGAAAAAATAAACCAAACTAGTTGTTTTTTATTCTTAAGTTTTGAACATGGAACAACATGGAACATGCAATATATTGTTCTAATTGTTTAATGTTAATTGGAGTATATAAGTTGGACTAAGGTGGAGATGTGACCTGTCATTAAATTATGAATGTGGAGCTCAAATTCCAACAATAATTAAGTGCTAGTAAAGCACTGGAATAAAATAAAATTTATTATGATTAATTTAGGATAAGTCTCGAACATATTAATCCTCTGTTTGATCCGGATTAAAATCAGTTTTTAGTAAATTTTGATAGAAATTGATGAAATGTGTGGTTAAAAAGTTTTGAGATCCGCGAAATATTTGATTAAAATTAATTGTTGACTTTGACTCAAATTAAAATTTTAATTTTAATTCGTACCAAACATGGGCTAATTTTGGACTCAACCCTTAACTATAATTTTGTGATTAATTTTTTGGAGGAAATCGCTCCGAGTTCACTAGGGGAGCAAATCTATTTTGATGCTTTTACTCTTCCAAGTAATTTCCTCTATCCGAAAATTCAGAAAACTGCTACCTCTTACGAAGCTCTTATTTGGTTCAGATAAAAATTAATTTTTTAATAGATTTTGATAAAAATTGATAGAATGTTGAGCTAAAATTGACTAACTTTGACTTAGATTTTAATTAACCATTTTAGCCGAACCAAATAGGCGCTAATTTTTTTTAGGTTAATTTTGTTTGAGCCAATTTTCTTTAAAAAAATGTATTTTGCAACCGTGTTTTGATGGAGAATGCATGGTTCAAAAAGAAGATAAATTTTTGAATTTACGTGTAATATTATTTTATTGAAAATGTGTAATTGAAATGAGATCAAATCACTGTTTAAGAAAGCATTTTGATTTAAAAAAAAAAAAAAGGGACTCAAACTGGGGCAAATTAAAAGATGAACAATTTTATAAAGAAAAAGACAAAATAATAATAAAAAGGGGCCATGCTTCAAAATGGGCTTTAGCCCTGTTTTCAAATACTCTGGTCCGCCCCTGATTAATTGATAAGTAATATCTCCCCTCTCTTCACGTTTGGTAGTGATTAAAATCTAAGTTTTAATATATATATCAAAGTCAATAATTACTGGATCAAATTGAAGAATCAAAATAGAATCTTAAACGAGACAAACAAAACGGATAAAGACCACTCAATAAATAAAATTATTGAAGATTTTTTTCCCTTTCAAGTTATTTGAGAGTTACCCAACTTGAAGGTGCATATTCATAATAGACAGAGAAATTATTGTATGCCAAATAACATTTAAGGTGTTGGTTTCAGAAGATGGAATGTATAATACTTTTTCACCTGGAGAATTAATTGAATTATTGTGAGAAGAACTATTTTAATCATAAGAAATACACCTCACAACTTTTCAATCACACATCTCATTAATTTTTATCAAAATCTAAAAAAAAAACCAAAATTTAAAATCCACCATACAAGGGTATATGCAATTTTTTTAGTATATATAGCTGAATATTAGAATAAAAAGAATTTTAGATTAACTAAAAGTCAAATTAATTCAAGAGAATGGAAAATAAAGAAAGTTAAATAGGTAAACATCACTGTGATTTTAGCAGTATAAAGGAAGCAATATTGAATATTGTTATGAATTTGAGGATATGATATGGCGCAATATGAAGTATAGACCGCACAAAGAAAAAACAAGATTAAAAAGAAAAGCAAATAAGAAGATGAATTGGCAGAGGAATATAACACTTTATTAACAACCAATGGAGAGAGAATACAATTTATACAATATTCTGCGTACAAAACTGAATGAAGAGTCCACTATTTATAGGTGAACCGTCCAAAACCTTAAAACATGGTAACTAGGTCAAAAAAATCGCGTAAAACCGAAAAATAAAGAAAAAGATTCGCGATCGTCGCTCGAGGATGGCTTAGCGATGGCTAGCGACGGATTCGCTGTTCCAATTGTGCTCCTCTCGCTCGAGTGGGAGTCGAGCGACCATCCATCGCCAACAATTCATCTTTTTTTTTCTTGGACCCTATTTTGACATCTCCAAGACCAATAATCTAAAACGCAAAGCTCTAGACCAAATTTAGACCTGATTTGGGTCACAAAATCCAACAATCTTCACCTTGACACAAATTTCGGTGCAACGAACGAAGCTCCAAAATTTCGCTACCTAGAAAAATAAGTCCAATTGCGGCGAAACACACTGAACTCTTTAAACTGAACCAAACATTTCCAACATTCAAAAGTACTCTTCCTCTTCCAACATATCTAAATACGAATACAAATGAACCCAACCCTAGGATTCCCAAAATTCACAATGAATTCAAAATTTACCATGAGTTTAATTATTTGTATTTTGCTTTTACTTTTAATTCTGCTTACAATTATGTTTTTTGTAAGGGAGGTCGTACTCATTTTTTACTGCTTTCCAACTATTCTTTATTTTCACTGTAAGGGAAGTAGTACTTCCTCATTTATTGATGTTCTTGATATCTTTTGTAATCACGGTATTCTTCTACCACAAGTAAGGAAATATTAATAAAATATCGGAGGTACCGCCCTCCTTCCTTAAAAAAATTGAAAATTTACCAAACAGGGTCGAAACACACCCTGTAGTAGAATCTCCACTGCATACTTTATTCAACAACTCCAAAAGCATGCACATCTAGATCAACATCTTCGTACCTATTTCCAATGGGTCTCTCCCTAGCCGTTGAATACAATGGAACCGCAGACTGTGGTGGCAAAGCGGATTTATCCATATCTCCCAAACTCGATAGAGTAGTATTCTTCGAAATGGATCTAGAGCCACTTTTCAACGATACTGTACCAAACTGTATTTCCACCACGGTACCAAACCTAAGGTGATGTTTCTTCACTGATTCTACCCGACCTCGCAAGATGTATAACTAGGACTTTCTTCGCCCCTCTAATACAACACGAACGCCCTTCATAACCTTCAGGACTCTACCTGCGTCAGAGAACGTGTACCCTCTTAAATCCAGGGTACTCAGCGAGATGATATTTTTCTTCAAGTCTGGAACATGTCGAACCTGGCCAAGTGTTCTGATTATTCCATCCACCAACTTCAATCGACTCTCCAATACTAGTTACTCGACAAGATTCGTTGTTTCACATGACAAAGCACCTTGCGTCAGTGTTTCATATGATTCAAACAGATCCCGACTGGGACTCATATGAAATGCACAATCTGTATCCAAAATTCACTCCTCGTTAAGCTTGGATTCCTCGTTAGAAATTGTCAAAAGATCTTCCTCACTTACATAGTTCTCTGCGATGTCAACTTTACCTGAAGTCTTTGATTGCCTTCCACGATTTGTAGCTGAATTACCCTTACCCTGCAATTTCTCGCAATCCCTCTTGATGCATCCTTTCTTCTTGTTGATAAAGTAAACCCTATTGCTAAAATCCACCATCGACTTGCCCCTTCGCCGATCACCACAAACCACAAGAGCTTCATCATCTCCGGAACCAACTCCAACCAGATACTTCAGCTTCTCATTTAAGAAAAAAATCATATGTTTCTTCAATGGCGAGTGTGTCACGACTGTACAGAATTGTGTACCTAAACGACGAAAATGAACCAGGCAGCGAGCACAACAAAATTAAGGCCAAGTCCTCTTCATCATATTTTACCTCTAACGTCTCCAGATCAGCGACAATCTCCTTAAACACGGCCAGATGATCTTCCAGTGATTGGCATTCTACCATGAGATGAGAATAAAGCCTCTGCTTCAAATGCAATTTGCTGGCCAAACTTTGGTCATGCACAATTGCTCCAGTTTCAACGACAATATAACTGTTGTCTTTTCTTTCAAGACGTCCTGAAGAATGTTGTTAGATAGATGAAGATGAAACTGTGAAAGTGTCTTGTAATCCTTCCTCTATTATCCAAGTTGTGGGCATCTTATCAAATCCCAACAAAGCATCATCCAAATCCATCTGCGCCAAAATAGCTCTCATCTTCACTTGTAACAACGAAAATCTTGTACTGTGATCCAATAGCGGAATGTCTACTTCATGGAAGCCATCGATCAAAAAACCCCGAACAAATCAAATCCTTGCTCTATGGAATTGCTGAACCTTAGCTTTGAAATCACTTGTTAGGAATTTGATGAGGTGATATGGCGCAATATGAAGTATAGATTGCACAAAGTAAAAAATAAGATTAAAAAGAAAATCAAACGAGAAGATGAATTGGCAGATGAACAGAATACTTTATTAACAACCAATGGAGAGAGAATGCAATTTATGCAATATTCTGCTTGCAAAACTGAATGAATAGTCCAATATTTATAGGGGAACCATCCAAAATCCTAAAACATGATAATTAGGTCAAAAGATCGCATAAAATCGAAAAATAAGGAAAAAGATTTGTGGCCCGTCGAGAGTCGACGGAGCGAGGACTCAGCAACAGGCTAGCGACAGATTCGTTGTTTCAATTTTGCTCCTCTCGCTCGAGCGGGAGTCGAGCGACCATCCAACATCGACAATCCTTACTTTTTCCTTCTTGGACCTTATTTTGACATCTTCAAACCCAATACTCTAAAACATGAAGCCCTAGATCAAATTTGGATCAGATTTCACAAAATCCAACATATAAGACTTCTTTAGCTTGTGTTTGGCCCTCCATTTTTTAAAACTAATTTTTCTTCAAACTAATTTTTAATCATTCATTCTCCCAATAAAATATTTTGCACGTGAATCCAATATTTAGTAACAATACCGAACATTAATGAAAACTAGATTGGACAAGATTTGAGCTTTTTTTTTTCTTTTTTCCTCAATAGCTGTCAATACCTGTTACAAAATGTTCTCATATAGTTTAATAATGAAGTATGTTGACCCAAAAATGGACCAACAGAATAGGGTTCGAGAACATCCCCTAATTATAAAATGAATCACATATATATAGAAAGGTAAATGGGCATGTGGGTCTAATGGGCCGGACCCAAGGTTAGGCCCAAAAATATCCGAATTGATTAAATAGGTCCACTGTAATTAAATAGTCGACGCCGTGTAATATATGGGTGTAACATCAGTTCCCCAAGTCCGAGTCGTACATTCATGTGCGAGTCGGACTTTAAAGTATAAATAGTCAAGTCGGCAAATGTGGGATCCTCTCCATCTGAACATGCCACGTAATATATTGGTGTAGCATTAGTCCCCCAAGTCTGAGTCGTACATTCATGTGCGGGTCGAACTTTGAAATATAAGCTGTCAAGAGACGATGTCTTACAGATTGCCTCAAAAAATATGCATCGATCCCAAATAGGATAGAACTTACGAATTGCCTCGAGAATATAAACTGCTACAATAAATGAGGACTTACGAACTGCCTCAGAAAATATACATGCGAGCCTGAATAAGCGAAGACTTACGAATTGCCCTGAAATGTAGACACTGAATATAATTGTCGAAATTTTGGCAACATCTCCTCTTTAATATGGACTAAACCAACCTTGTAATACAATACAATATATCCATTGCACATATACTAAATAAATTTGGGGTCCATTTGCCATCAAATTACTCATGATAATAAGGTGAATAATGACATATCAAATGTCTCCGAGATATATAATATGTAGAGAGTCTACCATGTATTGTAGTAGGTTATATGCCCGAATAATTCATTGTAATAGTATTGCTAATATGAAACAAGGAACATGTTAATAATGTAGATAACGTGGTATACATATTTGTTGTAGCGAAAATAATGTCATGACCTGCTAGCAGTGATGTGAAGTATGCACTTGGTAGCAATAATGTAATACATGTGCTAGCAATAATAATGTAATGATATTAAGTTACCAGTATCACAATAGTCTCCCAAATCTGAGACGAATATTTATATGCAGGTCAGACTTGAGATATAAATAACTTAATATATAAGTAGCTGTGATGAAGCTGATGTAGAGGTAATGTAATTGTTGAAGAGGGCGAGCCGTATTTAAGTAACTGAAGCATGTGATAAGGTTGAATAAAGCTAGGCGAGACCATTGCTGAATAAAGTGAGGTAATGTCCTTATGTAAGCAGCAGAGGCGATGTTCTAACATAAGTAGCAGAGGCGATGCTCTGAATGTGTAGATGCTTTGAATGTATAAATAGCAGAGATGATGCTCACTTATGGGCTCACCATAATAAATTTGAATGTAACATATGGGCTCGCCATATAAAATATGAATATAACGTAAGAGTTTTTCATACTTAACTTATGAGTTTGTCATAGTTAATAAGTTGATGAAGATATGAGTTCGCCATATTTTAATCATTGAAGAAGTGTATGAGCTTGTCATACTTAGCGCAACTTATGAGCTTGTCATAGTTAATAAGTTGATGGAGATTGTCATAGTTAATAAATTGATGGAGATATGGGCTCACCACATTTTAACAGTTAAAGGAGTGTATGAGCTTGTTATTCTTAACGTAACTTATGAGCTTGTCATAGTTAATAAGTTGATGGAGATATGGGCTCGTCATATTTTAACCGTTGAAGGAGCGAATGAGATTGTCATACTTAATGAAACTTATGAGCTTGTCATAGTTAATAAGTTGATGGAGATATAGACTCGCCATATTTTAACCGTTGAAGGAGCGTATTAGCTTGTTATACTTAATGTACCTTATGAGCTTGTCATAGTTAATAAGTTGATAGAAATGTGGGCTCGCCTTCAAAGATGCGAGAAACCCGAGATGTCTAAAAATCGGTAGGAACAACAGATATATGCCGGATCTTTCTTTATTCAAGGAATGATGACTTCAAGTTATCGTCTCATCCTTTATTCGAGGAATAAGAACTCCAACATACAACCTCTTCCTTTATTCAAGGAACGAAGACTTCAAGATATTGCCTTTTCCTTTATTCAAAGAATAAGGACTCCAACATACATCATCTTTCTTTATTCAAGGAACGAGGACTTAAAGATATCGCATCTTCCTTTATTCAAGGAATGAGGTCTCCAGCCAGGGATAACCATTCGGCATTGCGGAGAATAAACATCCCGAAAACAGCTCTCGAACTATCGGAGTCTTTTAGCGGCCTCAGAATGACGAGATCTTACAGCTAGCCTCGATGATAGTGAAAAACAAGGAATAAGCATCTCGCGAAGCCAGGGATAAACATTTGGCGAGGCGGGGAATAAACATCCCATGTATAGATCTCGAACTATCGGAGTCTTATAAATTGTCCTCGGATAGATGAGGTCCTACAGTTATGCTCGACAATAGTGAGAGACAAGGAATAAGCATCTCACGAAGCCAGAGATAAGCATCTGACGAAGCGGGGAATAAACATCCCGTGTACTACCTCTTCCTTTATTCAAGGACTAAGGACTCGTATACATATCGTCTCTGATGATAGGTAATCCATGAGCTGAAGATCACCTTCAATAATAAGAAAATTACGAGCTAGATAACCACAAGCTAAGGCTCGTCTCTAGCAATTGGGATGATCAATGAAGCTATTTCTCAAGAATGTTGCGCTGCAAATTCATGGAAGATTGTTGGAGGCAAAGTTGGGAGCATGAATGAGTTCCAAAAAACTGACTCCAAGTAGGTCATATTTAGAACATGTTGTCCAACCGAATTGATCTTTAGTAAACCTTATTAAAGTAAGCTGTTGAACACAATTGATCTCCAGCATGCCATGTAAAAATGTGTAATTTACTCCAACTTATCACCTGCAACTTCTAGCGGCAACGTTGACATAGATGAAGTTGCTAAAGACCCACTAAATGGTTTCAGAATACAAGCCTTTTGCTGCCATTTTCTTCAATTATTATCAATTGGTGAAGTTAAAAGAATATGACAAATAAGGACTAAGTTGGCAATTCATTTTTTTTTACGAAGAGCAATCCCAGTAGCCTTTGAAAGTGTGATTTATCCATTATCACATACCAACTGTCCAATTTCCATTGAAGTATAGAATACTTCGAGCACTTAGCTGACATACGAGAGGCCCAAACTAGAAAATGGATATATTTTTTGCCAATTATATATCAATTACAAGAATCGAGAAAACTTAGTTGATTTTGATTCAAAGTTTTATCAGTCGAACCTGACTTTAGTTTTGCATTTCATTTGACCTCCCTATGTCAAAGCTGCCTCCTGAATTTATGGCAAGCTTTCTTGTAAGAAGAATAGGGCCTAAGTATTTTGAGTAAGAAGATGAATTCATGAGGCCTAAAGAAGATGAATCCATGTGCCCAATTCAACATAGCACAAGAGAAGAGGAAACCGGGAAAAAGAAGTATCAAATGGGCCTAATCATTTTAGACAGGAGGCCATATGGCCATATGGCCCAAGAAAATTAATTCTCTGGCCCAATTTAACTTGTTGGACCACAGTGACCAAAAAGGTCCATATAACCAAATGGGCCGACCCACCTCAAATGTGTTGATTGAATTCAAAAAAGGGGCAGCAAAGGTACCGTTTATCTTGCAAGGCACCGGTTCCCTATGCCTGCAAAACCAACTGTAAAAAGTTGAAATAGAAAGGCCATTTAGGTTGAAAGAGCAAGCTATCTCCATGTCTGGTGTTGAGTTTTTTATATTGCAAGTGTACGATATCGTAACAAGTAATATAGTGAACTTTTGAGTCGAATTATCGTTCCCACGAGAACTATATTTTAGTCTTAACCTACTTTTCCTAACTCCTATTTGATAAAAAACAAACAAATAAAGGATTGTGATAGTTGTGAATATTGATTTTCTAAAATGAACTAAATGCCTAAAACAAATGAAAATTATGATGAAATAACAAACACAAATGGATCAAAGATTCATGTATGTAAGATATATTAGGGCAAATCAACTCTATCTAATGATCACCTTAGTTCACAATTCAAGATTCTAGCCTAATGTAGTGTTCAGTCAAATTCTCCTACTGTATTCAATTTACCCCTCTCAAGTTCTCATTGAACCTATTTAACTAACTCAATTACATATCTCTATGCGAATAACTTTTAGTTAAACGAGTTATGGCACTAGGAATTCATATAACGATCGCAATACTAGGTATATGTATCTCTACACGTTATACTTCGTTACCGAATTTTATTACACTTTTTAAGTTTCAAACTCACCTCTCGATTCATAAGAAACTCAATGGATCATCAAATTATTGATCAACTAATTCAATGCATTGCAATCATAATAAAATACACACATGGAAGAATAAAACACAGAATTCTTGAATTAAAGAACTAATGGTCTCAATAGATTATATTATTTGCCCTAATAAGGAATTTAGTTACACATAATGTAAGAAGAAAAACAAATAAATAAACTTGAGTACATCATCGGATTATTGGAATAAAGATATATAAAAGAATAAACTTGTGCACCAAGGATTTCTTCTTCTTCCAATCTTTACTTTGATTTTAAATCCCTTGATGTTTTCCTCCTTTGAATTGTGCTTTTAATCTTGTATCTTTGTTTTCTCAATGTGTGGAACCTTCTTTTCAATGTGTGGGAACCCCTTTTTTCATGCCTCCTTAAGTCTATTTATACTTTCTTATACGTTCTTGGTCAATTTGAAATCTTTTTGTAGGGTATTCACGGCTCAAACAATAAAAACCTAAAATCTATGGCGACGCGTAGCGCCTGGGCACTGAAAATCTGAAAATAATCGGGTTTGTAGCGCTTGGGCGCTAGGATTCTAGCGCTGAGTCGCTGTCCAACCTGCATCTGTTTCAATAATTTTGTCGTAACTTTTTTTCCCGATATCCGATTAAGGGGATTCAAAATGCGTTGGAAAGATAACTCAAAGGGTTACAACTTTGATAGGAGTAACTCTTTTCCAATTCGAACTTTTACCATGCCAAAAATGGATTTCAATCTCCAACTAGAAATTTAGACATCCTTGTGCGGTTGAAAATTGATTTTTTTTTCACTCATTTTGATCTTTAATTGTATCCATTTAACCTCTAGCATTTTCGAATCTTTATCATGAGTTTCGACACAATTCTTGAGTATTTGTACTTTAGCCCCCAAACTTTGAATCTTGCCATTTTTCGCTTTTTTCTTTCAATTTCACTTCAATTCACTGAGTTTCATCTAATAACACATTATATAATAAATTAAGCTATAATTTCATTAAAAATATTACGAAATGTCAATATTTTAGAGCCCGAATAAGTGTATAAAATACACTTATCATCTGGTCTCCATCAAATTTAATGCAGCCAAATGTTGTATTACCCGACGGTAAACTTTGAGACCTCTAGTGCCGTCGGCTAACATAATATTTGGATGTTTTCATTGATGACTATTTGTTGACTTCAAAAAATGGACCAACAGAATAGGGTTAGAGAACCCCTCATAATTATGAAGTGAATCACATATATATAGGAAAGGTAAATGGGTAATGGACCGGACCCAAGTTTAGGCCCAAAAATATCCGAATTGATTAAAGGGAAAAATTCATTAATCCTACTTTAAGTTTATCCTATTTCAAAAATGACAAAACATCTTTCACATTTCAAAAATCAGATTTTTGACCTATACATACACATATATATTTATATATTTTTTATTTATATATACTAAAATATAAAAAGATATATATATATATATATAATTAACCCACCCCCACCCCCACGGCTCCACCACCCCCATCGTTCCGGCGACCTCTCCGGCGACCAACGACTACTCCGACGACCTTTCCGACGACCGGCGACCTTTCCGACGACTACTCCAATTCCGGTGACCTTTCCGGCGACTACTCCGATTCCGACGACTCATGTCACAAGTCACAGTACAGGTCACAACTCAGGTCACAGTCTAATTCACAAGTCACAGTCCAGGTCACAACTCAGGTCACGGTCCAATTCACAAATCACGGTCCAGATCACAAGTCACAGTCCAGGTCACAACTCAAATCACAGGTCACAGCCCAGGTCACAACTCAAATCACAGGTCACACCCCGGTGACCACCACCAACACAGTTGGCCAACGACGTCACCACCACCAACAACCACCTCAACGGCCACCAGAAACCATCACCACCAAACATACCAACAACGAACAAACCACAACTTCAAATCATCGTCGCCACCAGCACCCCGACACGACAACCACCTACAACAAATAAAAAATGACGACAACCACCGCTATCCAAATAGTTGGTCACATACGCCGTCCACCGCCACCAACAAATTGGATCTACAAACGGCATCACCACCACGCCCACCATATATGACCGTCGTTGCCGCCATAGGAATAGCCGCCACCATGGGCACAGTAAACCCACCACCGCCAACAACTGCAACACCACATCAGCACTGCTACCACCTCACAAAAGGCCGGAATCGCTACCACAAAACAACACTGTGCACGGCATCGATGGTCATATAAGCCAAAGAATTCATAAATCCTACTTTTACAACACTGTGCACGGCAGCGATGCTCGTGTGCTATGATGACCCCGATTCCTCAGATCCACCACCTGATTGACTGGATCGCTGCGCTTCTCCTCCGTTCGCCTTGCCGCCGCTGATTGACTGGTGGTGTCGGTGCCAGATCGGGGGTGGGTGCGGCGAAGAGAGAAAGAGGAAGATGGAGATGGAGAGTAGGTAGGCAGTAAACACCACCCGGACTGCTTCCATCGAGCAGCCAACAACCACGATACAAATCCTGATTCGAGCCACCACTGGCAACGTCGCTCATGTGATTGCAATTGCCGCCCACCAGAAGAGACGCCGAGCAGACGAATAAGAGGAGTGAGAGAACTACAACCGGAGCTACAGCAACAGTCGCCGAGAGGAGTGAGATACGAAGAGAGATATGAGTGACTTAGGGTTGGGGGTGGGGGTGTGTATATATTAATTTTTATAATATTATTATTAATATTTAATTAAATATAAAAAAATCTGTATCTATATATAAAATATCTGATTTTGGAAAAATGAAACTTAAAATCTGATTTATGAATTTGAATCTTGAAAAGTAGGGAAACATGTAATTACCACTTGATTAAATAGGTCCATTGTAATTAAATAGTCGATGCCGCGTAATATATGGATGTAACATCAGTCCTCAAGTATGAGTCGTACATTCATGTGCGGGCCAGACTTTGAAGTATAAATAGTCAAGTCGGCCAATGTGAAATCATCTCCATCTGAACATGTCACCTAATATACGGGTGTAACAAAGTGAATGCAATGTATTAAAATTTAATGCATACGTGAATATATTAAGGTTACAAGAACTACTCAAATCTCAACTTAGAATCAACAATGTGAAATTCCTTTCGACTTTGAGCGAGACTGGACAATACAATGTATGATATTTGTACTACCATATATACCACCTTAGTTTAAAGAACTACTCAATTCTGTCCAGAATGTCTTTCTGCATCACATCTTGAATCAACAATGTGATATTCTTGTAAGAAGAACCCCCTTCTAGCATTGCTTCCATTGCCATTTTCCCAAGTTTTTGGGCTCTTTCCCTTCTTAGTTTCGCCTCCTCTCCTTCACCTATCACCTTTTCTATGGCTTTCTTTACACTGTCCCTCTTCACCATTGCTTCTTCCTCTCCAGATTTCATTATTTCCTTAACTCCAATTCTTACACCAATTTCTAGTACATTTACAATAAAGTTTTCGTTATAGAATTGTTCTGCGAACATAGGCCAAGTGATCATAGGCACGCCAGCTGATACTCCTTCCAGGGTCGAATTCCAACCACAATGAGTTAAAAATCCTCCCACGGAGGGATGGGATAATATTAACACTTGAGGCGCCCATCCACGGATAATTAGGCCTCTGCCTTCGACCCTTTCTTGAAATCTCTCTTCTGATAACCATTTTTCCACTTCTGCTGAATAATTCTGTCCTCTGATGATCCAAATAAAAGGAAACTTGGATTCTTCCAATCCTAATCCAATTTCTTTTAGCTGTGGAAAAGATATATGACAAAGGCTGCCAAAGCAGGCGTAGATAACCGAGTTTGGCTTCATTGAATCAAGCCATTTTGTGCAAAAGTGCTCATCAATGGAGGCTTTACTTCCTCTATTAGACTTTTCGAAAAGTTCCTTGTTACATAAAGAAACTGGACCAATGCACCAAACATTTTTCCTTTCCTTTCTCAATCCTTCCATGTAAAATGGCTCCAATTCCTCAAAAGTATTCACCAGAGTCCCACGAGCCGAATTCTGAGCTTGTTTTATTTGATCTGCAATCCCTTTCATGTCATCCGATGAAGCACTTTTCGCCTTTTCAGGCAACTGAGACTCGGTAAATTCGATTTTGTGTGGTACATCCGGCACCAAAATTGGATCCGATTCTGAAACCATATCATCTAGAACACTGTGGCGAGACATGATCCTAGAACACAAGAGAGTGAAGCAAGAAATTGTTTCGAAAACATACCTATGAATGTTGAATTTTTCAGCAACTCTTTGTGTCCAAGGTAGAGCATTAGTGGAAATGATACAATTGGGCTTTGGTTCCAACTCTCCAATAAGTTTTTCCAATGGAACTTCTAGCATCTCAGATGCTTCAAAAAAGTCCATCGCTAATTCCATAGAAGTCAGGGCATCCATGTTTTCGCATCCACGAGGCAATCCAACTTCTTGATATGGAAATTCCAATGGAATCATTTGTATTTTTAGGCCAGCCTCGACCAAACGATCAATGGCTGCCTTGTGCCTGATCGCATTGAGGGGCGTTGTGATGATAGAAACAATTAGGCCATGATGCACGAGTAGTTTAGCAAAATCTGTCAAAGGAATAATATGGCTTTGAGACATTAATGGCACGAGTAGAAAGTGAAGCCGATGAACTTCGAAACCCATTGATGGATTGACTGGAACAGAACTTCTAACAATTAGCTAAGAGGAGCGGGTGCTATAAGAAACTGAATGCAAAAGAGTGGAATAGTAACTATAGAACAGTGACTTGGTTCTTGAAATAATTTAGCATTGACTTGAACATATATGGGAAAACATTGTTTTACTTACGTCCGATTGATTGCGAGAGTGAAATTTGAGTGGAAAAAAAATGAAGTTAAAGGAAATTGAATTGCCTAGAATTATTTTTCTGAGATTTGTCAATTAATTGTGTTTGATTGATATAATTTTTCACTTGAAAAATATTAAAATTTTGGATCTTTTGGTATTTGTTTGACTTTATTTTTCATGAAAATTATCTATTAAATGATTATTTTTTTTTTTTTACAATTTGGTGGGAAAACCAATTCCACAAAATCATAGAAAAAGAGGTCACGTGGGGTGGAAAGAAAAAACTTTCCTTGAAAAATTTTGACTATCAAATCTGACAAAAGTGAAAATTAAAATTTCAATTCCATTTTCTATGAATAAAAAATATCTATCAAACACATTTTCAGATATGAAAAGACTAATACGAAATTCAGGGCCTCGAAAACAACGAAAAGATAAGGTTTATGCTCCAAGCACAGGGCTGAATTTTACCGGGGCCTTACGTGCCACTCACTGTCGAGCAGGGATCCACCTCTGCAATAAGGGGGAAAAAAAAATAAAAAAATCTGTGACCTCACCCCAAATGTATCTAACTTGGCAGGTAGCAGGGCTCAAAAGGTAAACCTTATTGTCAGAAAACCTTACGGAGCATACTTCCAAAAACTTTGAAATATTTTTGAACTACACACGATTGTTAAATTTAAAAGCAACTTAGCGCAATGTGGTACAGCAATTTATCGGGAAAATTCAAAGTTTGTCATATTTTGTTGGTGACTAGAGAGTTCGAAGGATTTCCCTATGACTAACTTAGCGCAATGTGTTACAGCCATTACGCCAAGTAGGTCGCCATCTTAAAAATAGCGTGATCAAGGATATCAAAGACTTCTTCTTTTTCATTATCATTATCTTAATATATAAAAATATCTAAACACGATAAGTGATAAGTTATGCAGCTTAATTATTAACATTGTACGATACGTGTTACATTGATGTGAACCTCCATAAATTTTGAATTTTCTTGTGTCAATTTTCTTTTTACGATTTTATTGCTCTTGGTGGTAGAATTATGATTTCTAATTCTCAAAACTATGATCTTCAGGCAACCATAAGATCGAGTATTTTAGATAACGCTAGGTAATATACCCAATAAAATATAAAATTAAATAATTTATTTAATTGTACATTTCTTTTAATGTAATATTAATATCATCTAGACTGATATTTTACTTGATGACATTACTCAAAATTTGCTGGCTGTATTTGTCCTATTTCATTTAATTCCAAACAAATGGACGTCAATGATTTCTCCAAAGTTAGTAAACTACAGAGCTATGTTATCCTTCTAGAAAGTTTGTGACGTTTATCGAGGTCAATAACACTTTTTTATTTTACCCATTTTTAACTTCTTCTAGAAATGAAGGTAACAAGTCTATCAGAAATCGTGTATCATTTGAGTTCTTACGTCAAGTTGATAGGGGTCGTTTTACGCGTTAAGTCTCCACGTTAGATGTTTGTTTCAATTGAGATTATTCTAAAATCAAAAGTTAAGTAGGTAGTTCGATCAACCAAACAACTTTGAGATGAATTTACTCTTTTCATTATGTTTGGTGGTACTTTTCAGCGCTAATGAACCATAGATTCATAGAAAAGTGTGACTCATAAGAATATTATATTATAAATTTTACAAATGTCTGTGTTGTTAAAAGTATATTTGACTGAAATACGAAAAAATATAAAAATACGCCCATCAAATTTGCTATTTGTACATATTTGGTACACAGTCTCCTACACAAACTTCTTACATGTGTGTGGGGCCACAATGGGACCCACATTGTGAGGGCCCACACACATGTGAGAGGGTTGTGTAGGAGACTGTGTACCAAATGTGTAAGTATAGCATTTCTCATTTGACATACCTAATATTTTATCTATTGTTGTGCATGAACATGAACATGAACATGAACATGATCATGGACTGTTCCATTATCTAACAAGGTAGGTAAGCCTATTAATGATTTTAGGCTATTCAATTCGATCATTCAGGTCAGACGATATTGGAGGGAGACATTTTATCATTCTTAAAGGAACAAATCCAACAAAGATTGCTTGGTCACATAAATGAGAATCAGTATAATTGACTAATAGAGATCTTTGTGAACTCATGATGAGCAAAAATAAATTTCGGAAAAGGATATCTAGGTTCTAATTTTCTGAATTCGGTCATAAATAAAATGGTGATGAACATAAATTAGTCCTCCATGTTGAAGGGTTTATAAAATATAAAAAGTCGACCGAAACAATCAATTTTCCCTATAACCCGAATATGTCCATATTTTTCATAAGAGTAATGCTATTTGTACATCATGATTTGCATATTGATGTACAGAATGATGACATGAAAGAAAGAGGAAAAAAAAAGAAGTTAGTGAGAAATCAGCTAATATAATCCACATCATGATATAGCATTATTCTTTCCATGAACATATTTATTACATCCAAATAAAATAAAAATAAAAACAAAAAACAAAACGTCAATGGTAGCTACACTAGATGGCAGATGCCTAGTTATTTTATGCTTGCCCCCGCACCCTTATCAATGGCGAAGGGAGGTGGGGCCAGTGGGGTCCTGGTCATTATTGAAATTTGTGGGATTTTTTTTTTTTTTTTTACTTTTATTTTTAATAATATAGGATTTTGTGTTTGAAATTTCTTTCATAATTAAAGCATGTTCGATAGGAATTAAAATTGAAAAATTAGCCGTTATTGTTGATTTTTTATTAGACGAGTGAAACCCAATAACGAGTATATTTTCAATTTTAATTGAATTAAATCACGACCGAACAATTACCTTACGTAGAACTTTACAAACTATTATCCCATATTTCGGTATTTCCACAACTTGATATTCCATTGAACCGTGTATCAAAAAAATTATATCATAGAGTCAAAGATAGAGTTGCCTCATCACTAAATGGTCCGTTTAATTGCAAAAGTGAAAAATAAGTGGAAATAAAATATTTTACAAGGAATTGAATTGCCTAAAAATTGTAATTAATTGTGTTTGATTTGTATAATTTTCTACCTGAAAAATGTTGAAAGTTTGGTGTTTATTTGACTTCGTTTTTTATGAAAATTGTCCATTAAAATGATCATTGTGTTTGACTAAGTCTAGAATTTGTTCCAATCGTAAAAATAAAAAGAAAAAAAATATCATACCGAATATCATTCGTTCGGTTTTGTTTTGCATGGAAATTGTCGTGAAAGTTAAAAAAAAATTACCATTGTATCAAAAAAAAATTCAATTGTCAAAAAAAATAAAAAACCTGGAAAAAGTTTTTCCACAAAAAGATGAGGAAAAACAATTCCACGATTTGGAAAAAAATAGACGCGTGAGCCATGACCATAGAAACTTTTTTCGTAGAACAACAAAAAAGTAGGAATTTTCAACTTCAAAAGTCAAATTATAACAAATTTTTTTTTTCCCAAAAATTAGGTTATAAATACTTTTTAAATTTAAAAAAATAAATAAAAACCTACCCCAACTAACAAACATACTCACCCAACCCCAAACCTTAAGAATCTCCCACAATCCCCGGTGTTGCAATGAAGAGGATGAGGAGCCTCTTCGCTCGGAGGCATAGTAGCTGCGCAGCGCCGTGCTACAATACCGTGCTTGGCCCTGATGCACGTCCCATCGGAGCTTCTGCGCGCGAAGGCGCAACAACTGCGCAGCATCTCTACGACGATATGTACCAGGGTATTGCACTTTGCATCCAAGTTGGTCACAGTGCAGCGATCTAAAATTTTCTTCGATTTGTGGTGTTTCTTCGATAATTTGTGGTGGCCGTTGGTTTGCGCGATAGCGGTTGCGATGATGGTGGGTTTGTCGTTGCGTGGTGGTGGTGGATTTGTTGATGTCGCAGTGTTTTGAAATTGAAAATGGTAGTTTGTTGGCAACGCTAGTGGTGGTGGTGGGGGCAGTGCTAGTGATGGTTGTAAGGTGGCTCTGCTTTCAGTTAGTGTCACAGTGGATTGGAGTTCGACGATATAGTTGGTGGGATTAATAGTGTTTGTAAGCAATCGTTTGAAATCGTGACCAATCAATTGATTGTTTTGTTATCAATAAATAACTTGTGGCTAATAACTTATGACTAATAAATAATATGTAATATAAAAATTTAAGTGCGATTTATAAAATTTGTGATTTGTGATCGATAAATAAATTGTGATCTATAATTTTTTTTAATTTGTAACTAATGAATAAATTATGACATATAATATTTTTTATTGCGACTGTAAAATAATTTGTGATATATAAGAATTTTTATTTGTGATCAATTAATTTGACAATTTGTAATCAGATTGTATAGAATTAGGACATTAATATATTTAATTAATAAAATATGTTTTAAATTAATTATTTCATAAATGAGATTTAATAATATCTTATATTTGAAGTTTTAAACTTTATTTCTTAATCCCTTGGATGTGAAATTTTCCCGTAATATAATGAGAAATGTTATAAAAGAGAGAAAAGAGAAGAGAGAATAAAAGTCAATTGACTTATCTGTGTGTATTATAATTAGAACCAAAATTTCATATTTATAGGACAGTAATAGGGATACATATGGTAATAATATCTAGAACTGCAGGGGTACAACTATCATTCACATTAAACATTAATTTACTTTCATTTTACAACACTCCCCTTGAATGACACATTACAAAATATTTGCCTCGTTAAAACATTGTTTGATAAAAACTCAATGTGACAAAAAGAACAAACGAAGGAAAAAGAGTACAGTTATTTCGAAGTATTAAATATAAATGATGCCTCATTAAAACTTTGCTATGAAAATTCAGTGGGATAAAACCTAAACGAAGGAAAAAGAGTACAACTATTCTCCCTGATATTAATCACTGAAATTTTTTGAATCGACGCACTCCAATCTCGTGAACCAATTTCTTGAATGTAGATGTTGGCAGTACTTTTGTAAATAAATCGACCACATTCTCACTTGAATGAATTTGTTGAATATTGATGTCGTCATTCTTCTGAAACTCATGTGTATGAAGCAATTTAGGAGAAATATGCTTCGTCCGGTCACCTTTGATGTAGCCTCATTTGAGTTGTGTAATATGAGCAGCATTATCTTCATACAAAACTGTTAGAGTATCTTTTATTGAAACTAATTCGCATGACTCTTAAATATGATGGGTCATGTTCCTCAACCACACACATTATCGACTTGCTTCATGGATTGCAATAATTTCAAAATAATTTGAGGATATTGCTATCAGTGATTGCTTCGCAGATCTCCATGATATAGCTGTTCCTCCACGTGTAAACACGTATCCTGTTTGTGCTTTAGTTTTATGTGGGTTAGAGAAATAACCTGCATCTGTATATCCCACTAAAGCAGATCCCGACTTTTGAGAATAAAATAATCTCAAATCAATAATACCATTTAGGTAACGAAAAATATGTTCAACATCATTCCAATGTCTTTGTGTTGGTGTAAAGCTATATCTTGCAAGGAAATTTACAAGAAAACTATGTCGGGTCGAGTACAATTTGCAAGATAAGTTAATACTCCAATTTCACTAAGATATGGTAGTTTAGGACCAATAATTTTTTCTCCATCTTCATGTGGACGAAAATGATCATTTTTTACATCAAGTGATCGAACAACCATATGTAATGTCAATGGATGTACATTATCCATATAAAATCGTCTTAAAACTTTTTCTATATATATAGATTGATGAACAAATAATTCTTCTGAGAAATGTTCAATTTTCAACCCGAGACAGAATTTTATTTTTCTCAAATCTTTCATCTCAAATTCATTTTTCAAATAATCTGCAGTTTTGTTGAGCTCTTCAGAAGTTCCAATTAAATTGAAGTCATCAACATAAACTGTCATAATTGAAAATCCAATATTTGTTTTCTTTATGAAAATACATAGGCAAACACCATCGTTTTTATAGATTTTTTCAACAAATATTCGTTAAGGCGATTATACTACATGCGTCCAGATTGTTTCAATCCATATAATGATATTTGCAGTTTAATTGAGAACATAGTTCTTGGGCATGCATCATTTATTTGTCGCACTTTAAGTCCTTCAAAGACTTTCATATACATGTCACTATCAAGTTAATCATACAAGTATGTAGTCACTATATCCATAAGGCGTATATCGAGTTTTTGTGATACAGTCAAACTAATTAAGAATCTAAAAGTTATGGTGTATATTACGAGAGAATATGTTTCTTCATAATCAATTCCAAGTCTTTGTGAGAAATCTTGAGTTACGAATCGGGTCTTGTATCTTGTAATTTCATTGTTTTCATTTCTCTTTCGTACAAAAATTCATTTGTATCCAACAGAGATTACATTTTCAGGTGTTCAGACATGTCTACATGTCCAAACACTTTCAGTTTGTCTAATGAATTCAATTCCATCTGTATGGTTTCTTTCCACTTTGACCAATCATTTCTATTTTGACAATCTTTAACAGACAGTGGTTCATGATCATCATTTTGCATAATATTAAGAGTCATGTTAAAGGCGAAAATATTATCTATAACAACATCATTTCGCTCCCATAATTTATGAGATACCATATAATTTATTGAAATCTCATTATTTTCGGACGCTTGTGATTTTTCAGGAACCATATTTTCAATATTTGATTGATCAATTTTATCTTCGATCGATATATTCCAACAAATTTATTTCGATTCATCGCTATTCATAATATGATGCAGTACATCATGTGTAAAAGTGTTGTCGATAACTTTTTCTTATATTTTTCGATTCTATTTCTTTTTCCATGATGACATAACTTATTGAGATATCTTAATCTTCATTATTTCATGTACCTGAACCTCTACTGGGGGTTTTATAATATATTATGTTTAAATACTCATTAAAAGTATATACCTCCTCAATAAGACAATCTTTACCAATTGATTCATTTTCGTTTGGAGGACTTTGTAATAGAATCAAATATCATCACGCTTCAGACGTGCCATAAATTTATCGAATATAATATTATAGTCAATTCAAGTTGGAACATTTAAAACTGATGTGTGAGATATATTTGGTCAGTAAATACATCCAAATAAATTATCTTTTGAACTTTTGGTTCAAATTGTCTTTTGCGAGGATTTAAATATTGATGCATTTGTATATTATTTTCAGTTTCTTAATTATTCCCCTTAATGTTGAGAGAATTGTCAAATTAAATTGACAATCATTTTTATAAATATCATCCATTTGGTATAAGGGTTCATGCTACCTATTTATTCTCAACATTTTCTTTTTTACTTTCCATCTCAGTGCATTGTGGTGGATTAATTTTACATATACAGCACTATCGAAATGATTTGATGGAAAAATTAGGCTCTGACCATAAGCCAAATTATAACTAGGAGAACTATGATCTTGACATGATCTGTAATGGCTTTCCCTAAACTGAAGGGAAAATATTCGATTCTCAATTAAATTAATTGGAAGCGTTTAACAAACAATAATGTTAAATCATGTATCGACATCTCAACTAACACTTATTAAAAAGTTGAGATTTACAATCACTAGTATTAAAAAAAAAAATCGTCTTAATTGTATAATCTGAATATTATGCTCATAATTTGAATAGCACTTTCGCAAACTTCAAGTTGCGAATATCATGCAATCATCCAATATTTGTATCAAATCTATTCAATACAAATAATATTTAGATGGTCAACGGGGAGGGGACGGGGCCCCATATATCACTCTAATTAATTTTCAGAAATATAGGGAATTCAATCCTTATTTAACTAGTAACGATCAATAACTAATTTTCAATAAAGAGAACAAACATCAAATATTATTTCATTGAATTGAAGAATCTTCCGATTTTTCATTAAATATCCACTTGAATATTTAATTTCGCATCATTATCAATCCAGTGATGGTACAATAGGTCATGCCAAACAATAAAGTCAAATTGAACTTCTGGTTCAATATAAGATATAATTCAATTATTTAATTTCGAAAAATATAATTATATATTATATAATCATATATCATTCAAGTAATCAAAATAACCAATATCCTCATGATGTTAATTACATGTTGTCCTTTAGGGATAAACATGAATTCAAAATGATATATTTTCGAAACATGTGCTATTTCGAGAGCATGCTGTATTTCATTATTGTCTTTTTAAGAGCTATGGGTCAATATTCTTCTGGAATATTGAACAATATAATTCACGCTTTTCAAGAGCAGTCAAATATTACTATAATAAAATTATTTAAGGATTTACTCTTCTGAAATAAAAACATAATTTATGTTAGATTTTACATAATTATGCTTTTTGAGAACAAATAAAATCTAATTAGAATATTAATAATAATGTGTTACTTAAGAAACAATAATATTTGTAATAGACAAATCTACAAATAATATTCTTCTAGAATATTGGAATCGTAATATTATAATATTGGAATCGTAATTGTAATAGACAAATCTACAAACAATGCAATTCGGGAGCAAATAATTTTCTTCGAGAATATTAATTATAATATTGTGTTATTTCAAAAGTAACAACAAACTATTAATAATAGATAGATTTACCATTAATATTCTTCTGGAATATTGATTATAATGTCGTGTTGCTTTAAGAACAACAACAATTTTTTTTTGAATATTTATACATCTTATGAAATTGCTAATCAGATTTATATTATTTTATTTAATAACTCAAATTTAAAATTGTGCTCTATAGTAAAAAGAATCAATGAGTAAAAATTATAATAAATATATCAATGTTTAACTAAAAGTTGTGCTTCTTCTAGAGCAACAATTAGATACACTATCACTTTAAAGCTTATACAAGAATAAAAAAATTATTGGTGGAGTTAAAGCCAAAAAGTATTCAACAACAATAATAAATTAGCATAATTTTATGGTTTTACACGCTAAATATTCATGTGTGTTCACAAACATAATATATGAGCATACTACATGCAGAATTAAAATAAACATACATGAAATAATCATTAATTAAATATCACTACTTTGCAGAATTGAAGAATTAACAAATTTTCTTTATGCAAGTACTGAAGTGCAGTAAAAAAAAATTGACCAAATACATCTAGGGTTTCTTCACGGGTTGATCAGGTACAAGTTAAAAATGAATATGAATAAGGTGGGCCCAATTCTTTGCAGCATCGCTGAGAGTTTCCCTATGTCTTGCATCTGGGTTACTAGCTTTGATACATTGGATCACGTCCTTGATAAACCAGTTTTAAGTGACATACATGAAATAATCATTAATTAAATATCACTACTGTGCAGAATTGAAGAATTAACAAATTTTCTTTATGCAAGTACTGAAGTGCAGTAAAAAAAAAAATTGACCAAATGCATCTAGGGTTTTGAAATACCTGTTAGCACACGTTAGGTTTCTTCACGGGTTGATCAGGTACAAGTTAAAAATGAATATGAATAAGGTGGGCCCAATTCTTTGCAGCAGCGCTGAGAGTTTCTCTATGTCTTGCATCTGGGTTACCAGCCTTGATACATTGGATCACGTCCTTGATAAACCAGTTTTAAGTGGATGCCACTCCTTGTCGGTTCTTCAAGGCTTTTAATTAATTAATTTTTATTTGGAGAGAAACGTGCTGATAACGTGTTATAAAATAGAGAAAAGAGAAAATAAAAGTGAATAGACTTTTCTGTGTGTATTATAATGAGAACCAAAATCCTATTGTTGTCCTATATTTATAGGACAGCAATAAAGATACATATAATAATAATATTTAGGGCTGTAGGAGTACAAATATCATTCACATTAAACCCTAATTTACTTTTCTCTTACAGCATGAAATAATTTTTTAACAATATTTATAACAATGGGGAAACAAAATGATCTGAAGGCTCATTTGATGGATATTGGCCCAGATAAACATTGGTTTCGGGCCACTTGATTCAAGACCTTTTCTAATGTGAAATTTTCATGTGTACCCTAAAAAAGTGCATAAAAGGGAAAAAATCATATCTAGGACTTAAAGTTTAGGGCAATTCAATTTTAAGAGAACAAGTTTATATTTTCAAAACTCGGATGATAATTAAATTTTATTAATTAAATAAATAATTATATATAAAATAATTTCAATCTCTTTCCAGTTCGGGCCACAATCACCAACATCCGTCTCGCGTCATTCCCTTTTATAGTCGCTAGCATCCACCCATCGCCAACATCCATTCTCACAATCATCGACATCTAAATAACTTTATCGGAAAAAGATAAAATATATAGAGATCGCCGGCAAATGAACATCTTCTTTAGCCACAAGCTAATCAGTTAAGCATTGCCGACTCAAATAATAGAAAGGGGGGATATAGCGACCGTTGAGGAACATTGACTGAGAGTCGATGGCGACTATTCATCTTCTTTAGTGATGACTGAGCAGCGCTCGTTTAATTTAAACCTATTTCTTTTAAATTAAAAATTGAAAAGCATTCTCTCATGTAATTTACATAATACTCACTGGATCAAATAATTTTATTTCTTTGCGCTGAAATCTAATTAATTGAATTTGTGATTAGTTCAAAGAAATCAATGTCATGTAATCAATTCTCTTGAATTTATTGCTTGTGATATTGTTCTAATGGTCTTTGGTCAATTCTCTTGAATTTGTGACTTGTAGACATTGATCTATTACCTATAAATGGTGGCATGTGACCAATTAATATTGACATATAATATGACCTGGGATTTGTGAATGGTGACGTGTGACCTAGGAGCTATAGTTTGTGACACGTGAACTATAACATGTGATTCGTGGACATATGTGACCTGTGAACTATACATGTGCCTTATGAACTATAACTTATGACATGTAAACATCTGTAACATTTACAATATGATCAGTGACTTGTGAACTATAATATGTGACCAATTAATATTGACATATGAACATAAATTAGTAATATGTGACATGTGAACATTGACCTGTTGACATATAACAAGTGAACAAAGACATGTGACATGTTATCAATTCACATGTCACAAGTCACATGTTAATTATTGGTCACAATCCTTGTTTATACAGTCTCAACCTAATCCAAATCTAGCACTACCAACCACCACCGCCCACATCACTAACACCATCATAGCGCGCATCGAATCAGAAAACCACCTACAAAAAACCATCAACAAACAACATCACCATTACCACTACCATTGGAACTTGTGAACGATAGCAAAATGACCAAAGTGATAGAAATTAAAGTCGGCAAACTGAGCAAAGTGCATAAAGAAATCCCACGCTACCTACGACAACTTTTGAGAGAGAGAGAGAGAGAGAATGGAATAATGAAGAAAAAATGGGTAGAAAGAGAAACGAAAGCTTAGTTAGAGATCTGGAGAGGGAAATGTAAACTGATGGTGGAAATTAAATGATAGAAAGAGAAAAGAGATTGTATATCGGGGTGGGGTGGGTAAATTTTATAATAATCCCACATTGCTTGGGAAAATATAAATGATCCACTTAATAAGGTGAGGGCAATCCTTCCCTAATAAGCCGGTTTTATTAGGTGGAGTTAGGCTCAATATTCCTAAAATGGTATCAGAGCCGTTTGCCAGTCGGAAATCGAGAACTAAGTGCTATGCGGGACAAAGTGCTACGCCATAGGACGGGAGCCACCTCTTGAACTCGTAGGAGCCACCTCTAGAATCCCAACGCCTAGCAACGGATTCTCAGATGGATCAAGCGCGACGAGGACGTCGCGAGTCTAACGGAGGGTGATTGTAATACCCCATACCAAGAAAGTTTAAGAGATTTGATAGGTACTACTCATACCAACAAGATGCATCTTCTTTTTCGGAAGTCCATCGTTAGAAACTCCACAGTTAAGCGTGCTTGGCTTGGAGCAATTCTATGATGGGTGACCCCCTGGGAAGTTTTCTCGGGGAGCGTGCGAGTGAGGACAAAGCATGCTGAAAATACCCACGTTGGTACAGTGGGGACAGTACGTCGTCGATCTAACGGCCGGGACAACCCGTTAAATGGGACCCCGGTCGTTACAAATGGTATCAGAGCTAGGCCCAATTATGCAATGTTGGGTGCCACCCAATATCGATTTGTTCACAGTTGTTTGGCATGGTCCACGCTGTGCGTGAGGGGGCGTATTAGAATCCCACATTGCTTGGGAAAATATAAATGATCCACTTAATAAGGTGAGGGCAATCCTTCCCTAATAAGCCGGTTTTATTAGGTGGAGTTAGACTCAATATTCCTAACAATAATATTATTATTAATAGTTGAATTATGATTAATTAAACCTTACATGAGATCTTAGCGCTATGATATTTAAAAACAGGCTGCAATGTAATTTCCGCTTCTTAAAATTACTGTTAAAAATGATATTATTTGCAAAATACTGGAAATTTGTGCTAAAGTTTCATTACTGGAACATCGTTATGGTTACCGACTCCACGTATCTGTCAGTATGTAACTATTTTAATAACATGTCTATCAATTTTTAAGCTTTTGTTACCACAATCTATAATACGTTATGTATACGTAAATTTACAAAATACGCTGTGTAAATTGTAAGTACATATCATAAATAGGGTGCATTTTTTTGTAAATTTCTCCATATTATGTGGATGTATATCAATATATTCAATAAGAATAAATATTAATCGGTAATTTTCTCTTAAAAATCGTAGTCGTCTTAGCTCTCAAAATATAAACCCTTATTTTATAAAGAATACCGTTGAATCTATTTCGCCAGATTTGTGGTACAAGAGGTGATTTCTCTACAGAACTCTAAAATTAGCTAGTAACTATTGGCAATAGAGCTAAGATTTAATGCATGGTATCCATCAATTCTTGGAGCAGCTATATAAACCAACGAGCGACATAGAAAAATTCAAAAACTGAACAAAAGCTATGGCAGGTATTTTGCAAGCACTTGTGTCATCTTCTTTGCTGATCCTTGTGCTTGCATTGCCTATTGCAAATGCCCACACCATAGGTAAGACTCCGAAACGGTGGAAGAATGGTCGTGCCACCTTCTACGGTGGAGCCGATGCCTCGGGAACTGTGGGTATGTTCCGTCTTTACTTTTATTTTTATTTTTATTTTAGATGTAACCATGCATAGAGCTAAGAGACGTTTAAGTCCAAACTTCATGATTCGAAACAAATTCTCTAGAATTTATTTCTTGTATTTGCTTTACCTACAAATCATAATATATAATGAAAATGTCATCAAGAATTCAGAGCCCATTTGGTGGTCTTTTGCTTCTTGTAGCGGAGATTCCTCACCTACCTTAAGTTTGTTTCTTTTAAAATCTTTTTTGTCGGGCAATAATTATATAAAAAACAATGCTATGAGTACAGAAAGATTTTACAGAATTTTAACAAGAAATATATTTGGCAAGTTAGCATTGGAAGGAAAAAAAATGGCTAATAGGGTGCTACCACGTCAGCACTCTGTTCAATCTCCGTAAAAAATTCATGTATGTGCAGCTTTATTATTATATAAATATATTCAAAAATAACTTCTTAATTTCAGAAGCATATTTCGATGTTTCGAAATTTTTGTCAAACCTTGTCCGTGTTAGTGTGTGAGAGGCATGAAGAAAACCTTGTCGTCCTCTTCTTTTTGCAGGAGGTGCCTGCGGTTTCGAAGACCCGAGAAAAGAATATGGGTTGCATACAGTGGCATTGAGCTCTCTATTGTACAAAAACGGGTCAAATTGTGGAGCTTGCTATGAAATCAAATGTGACAACAAAAACAAAATGTGCAAACCCGGAACACCATCCATTTTTGTTACTGCCACCAATTATTGCCCTCCCGGCGGCTGGTGCAGCCCGCCTGCCCGCCATTTCGACTTGACCGAGCCTGCATTTACTCAGATTGCTGAATACGCTGCTGGAGTTGTTCCTATTCTATTTCGCAGGTATAGAATACGAAAATATCGAATAAACGTATTTTCGTAAGCTATAGTATCAAATTTTGAATTTTGTTGCAGGGTTCATTGCAAGAAACAAGGGGGCATTAAATTTACCGTATCAGGGAATCCTAATTTCAACTTGGTGTCGATATCGAACGTTGGAGGGGCAGGAAATGTCAAAAAGGTGGAGGTCAAAGGTGACAAGAAGTTGAATTATTGGACAGAATTGAATCGTAATTGGGGTACCAAGTGGGATACCGATGCAACACTCGTTGGCGAGAAACTAAGTTTCCGTATAACCACTGGCGATGGCAGAACCATAGTTTCATCGAACGTTGCCCCTAATAGTTGGCAATTTGGTCAAACCTACGAAGGCATAAATTTCCGCCTATAGCTTCAGTTTCTTTCTTTTTCTCTAATTTCATTTTACAGTGTCGTATTTTTTAAGGTATACATATTATTTTGATAGAATGCATTGTCTCGTATATTCTATGAAGCGATCTGTAAAGTGGTATTTTGCAATAATAATGACTTTCTGCATTGAATTTTACAAACTATAGATCATACGGTAGCATCACATCGTTGTGTTTTCTATCCGATTTACCAATTGTGAGAAACTGCTATAAACTTTAGTGACCAAACGGTTCGAAGAAAAACTTTACTGACCAACTTGAATTTTTGTACAATCTGGGTTCGTGACTGTCAGAAGCATGAGGATTTTCAATGTGTCGATTAGTAAATCTCTAGAGTTATGCTCACAGAATTTTTACTGGATGCTGCTGCATCTGTGTGTGTTTTTTTCTTTCCGTCTTTGAATCCATGTCTTCCATTTCGAATTCCTGTATCAATTCTGTAACAATTTCAAGTACCTATAGACTGATTCAAATCTCTAACTGATGCAAATGCAGTATTTAACGACGTTAATTTTTGTTTCATTAACCAATCAAGTAGAGAATATGTTAACCACGGTTAATTTTTTTGTCATATTGACCAATTAATAACTCTACAAGATAATAAGCAATTCAAAATTCAAATGATTAAAGTAAAAAATAAAAAGCTAACCACATATCCCCTTTGCCATTTCCCTTTTTTCATAGAATATTAGTGACAATTCCCGTTACTGTTGTATTTGTCGAAAAAAGTTTTTCAAAATTAAAATTATTAAAATCTTATTTACGACATCCATGTTACAAGAACGAACGAATGAATAAGCTAGTTTTGATATTTATTGAATAAGCTAGAACATATTGATTATGAAAGTTAATTATTCTAAAAATGCAAGAAGAAATATTTTTATTCTATTTGTTGCATTTCAAGGTTCGCACTTGGTATTTGCTATTTTTTATTCCAATGTTTGCTCATATGAAATTACAGAAGATATTAGTGGTTTGCATAGTTCTTTGTTGATGACGTGACTTTTGATGAAAAATTGAGAGATATTTCGAGCTTTACTTGTTTTTTTCTTATCTTATCTAAGACATGTAAAAAATTATAAATAAATATTAAAATATCATATTTTTTAAATGAAATAATACTATTGGAACATATTTTTTTCTTAATGTATTTTATAATTACATGTGCCGCCATTTTAAAGTGTCACACAAGCATCCAAAATTTCATGGCCAACCCCGACAGGACGATTTAGTTATTTATTAATAATTCTTATCCTTTTAATTAAATTAGTGTTAACAATAAAACTTCATTATCTGATATTGACCCTGTCTGGTAGATTTTTTGTAACATAGTGAAAGAAAATGATTGCCACCTATTTTTCCAAAGTTCTAAGTAAAATAATCAAGATATGGTTTGTAAGTTTTAAACGTTATCGCCGAACTATATACTTTGCGATTGTGCCGACTTCGTCCCTGATGATTCGTCTCCTTTGTTTTGTAATTTTTGAATCACCGATTGATTAGTCGACAACGACAACTATACAAGACCCAAAAGTCAGAACCCTTGTACGAAACTTGAAACTCCTTTAAAAATGAAAAAAAATATTTATTGAATAATGATTTCAACATGTACGCTCTTCACTCACGAGATGCACACACAATCATTTCAGATAACGCTAGCATTTTATGTCTTACCGCGATTGCTGGCTCAGAGACACGTCATTTTAATTGATAATCTTGCCACGTACACGTATAGGATCGTCATATACAATCATCATTTAGCCAAAATGGTCCAACAGACAGGAATTACAAGGAGTCAAAGGACTGATCATTTTTCATTTGAACTTAAGACTCCGAAGAATTAGTGACATCTGAAAAGATGATAGCAATTGGATTTGAAGAAGCCATACTTGCTCAGTTTTTATTAATTTTGATCACACCACTCAAGTTTTACAACTACTAAAATATTAATTTTATAATGTTAGTAAATGGGTTTTTTCGAAAATGTTAAAACAAAAGTGCTTCGGACGGATGCGGTTTGCTTTCATTTTGGTAGCTTTGAACACTTGAAGTTTCTTTCTTCTATATTTTGGACCTTAACTCCATGTAACAATATGTTACTGCTAAGAATTTTGCTTTCTAATTGGTTATTAACCCAACATTTAAAAATATAAGAATTTTGCTTACTAGTTGTTGATTAACCCAACATTTAAAAATATACTAATATTTTACATTTAATATAATATATCACTTGGCCACTATTTGAGCTCTATTATTTAATGGTTGTCGAGAAGGAGCTGCTTTTAACCACACATTTTTTTCTTCAAAAAATCATCATTCCAAAATCGATTTACCCAAAAATGAGGTTCAGATGTCATCTAAACTAGTATTTTAGCACCACGATTTCTAAATTGCATGTTATTAAAGCTCAATTTGGACATGTTCAACTTTGTGGATGCAGTGTTTTTAATATATATGGAGACGAAGTTATTTGAATAAAAATATTTAAAACTGAAATATGTATGTTTTTTAATAGAAGTTTGGTGTTTGTGGTTCTCTTGATAGATGACTTCCACATGAAGGGTCAATGTAAACTAAAAAAAAATCTAATTATTAAAATAGACACCACTAGTGTAAAATATGAAGGCTTTGGATTTTATTGACAAAACAAAATATAGCGGTGGAGGGCGGTGGCAGCCGGACAAATGTAGTGGAGATGCTTTTGGAAAATGACAAATTGCCGGACATTTGTTTGGATGAATAATGATACATGCTATAACATCAATTCATGAGATGCTATATGATAAGATTAATGAAACATGAAATTCATGTTTGGTGCTATTATTATTTTTGGATTATTAACTATTTATGACTTATTAGGGTTGTTAAATGGGTCAAGTTGGCTCGTTTCATTAAAATGTGGCTCGATTTGCCCTTTTGCGACCCGTTCCATGCTCATCAATTTTTTTTTTATTATTATTAGTATACATTTTCACTTCATTATAATGAGTTGATGATTTGCTCATACAAGACATTCGCTTCTCGTGTTCGATGCAAGGCGATACCCTCACTTAAGAACCCTATACTTTATACACAATTTTTGTTCACTATGAACCGCTATGCCACATACTGGATTTGTTCCGACTGAACCCCTTTTCATTCTTTCGACTTCTTTAAATTTTGATTTCGATCAATATTACTTTAAGAGCTTGCACTATGTGCCACATTAGCTAATTCAATCCTGAATCAAAAGGTTTGTGGAAAGAATTAATTTAGATGTACATTCTTAAATGACATTATTGCTGATATCGTGTGAATTGTAAAAATTCGTGTCATTGATTTTATGGTGGGCCCAAATTAGTGTTTCCTTGTTGCACAATGGGTTGGTGTAGTGCTACACAGAGGACCCCATTTGGCGTTTTTATCAAGTTTCTAACGTGCCCATGTTTGTTTGGTAGGACTTCAAATTTAAATTTAAATTTAAGTCAACGTCAACAATTAATTTTAATCACATATTCGATGAGATATATAATTTTTCAACCATACATTTTATCTACATCTATCCAGATCTATCAGGGCTTATAGATTTTTGATCGACTAATTTGGTAAACTGTTTTTGGATTACATTGATCTGTGCACATGTAACCTGCTCTGCTCCATTCAGAAAAATATTAGTGCTAATTGAAGAAGATAATTAATTATTAATTACCAACCATAGATATTACATTATTAAACAATTATTATATTTTAAGAAGTTTCAGTTAAAGTGTTCAGATTTCGTTTCTCCTTTTGGCATAATCAAATCCATCAGAGCTCAAAATTAACTGAAAAAGGAAAAACATATTCTTTTTCACCTTCTGTTTTGACTCTGGTTTTCTTCTCTCCCTTTTCTTTGTTGCATTCAAGGTAGCCTGTTTCTCTCTCTACAATTATAGATTTTTGTTTTCCAGAAAAGTTCAAATTTTGGAAGGAAACATTAAGAAAATTTTGTAGCTTGAGAAGGAGTCAACGGACCGAAACTAGAGTTTAATCTCAATTCTTTCATTGAGACAGTAAGATTTCACATGGCATTGGCAAGCAAACATTAACTTTGTAAGATCGTTAAACTATTGTTGTTTTATTTCATTGTCCTTTCGTTCTTTCTGTTGATGTTTGGTTCTTCGGATTTTTTTTTGGAACTTGGGTCACTTTTTCTTCGTTCGAAATTTTTCCGCCTAGTCTGGCCTGTACATCGGGAGGATATCTGGTCCTTTAAACATGGATGCTTGCAAAATAGACATTGTTTAGTCTACACGACATACAGCCAGACAGTCAGACAGCCGAGCCGAAGAGAGGATGGAGTTCAGCTGCCAATTTGACCTGGTCAAGTTAGAACGTTGTTCTTGGAACGAATGTAAAAGTAATAAATTTGAAGGGGAGTTTTAGGTATACCCTTCTTGTCTTTGGGCAGTTGGTTACCATTGGAGGGAATGACCTTTGGGGAGGGAAGTATAGATGGAAGAGGGGAACCATTGCCTTAATTGAATCCCTTTAATTGGGATTTATAGAATGCTGGTTTAACCATCCTTAAAACTTGTTCCTTCAGACATGCTTTCACGGAAACTTGTTCCCTTTTTGTCTCTGTCGAGCTTTGACCTGCTCATTGAGAAGCTCTTTCCCTGTCTTTTGCATATGCTGAGTGTCTGTTGGAATGGATCAGATTTGCAGAATGAATGGTCTTGCTGTCAAGCTGCTTTTGTTTGGTCTAGTCATGACTGGTTGGCATTATCTTGTCATTCCTAGTTCTTGCTTCCTATGTCACCTAGTCTCACATTGCTCCTTTGCTGAGCCGAGGCCTCAACATGATTTGTCATTTTTACCCCGTGTCATTCACCTTGCCATGTCATTCATGGGATTCACTTGCGCATGCAATGCTCTAGTTTAATGTGAAGTTGCAGTAACAATTATTCATAATTAGCGCACGTGTCTCTAGAATATGCTTTTATTCTTTCATATGTATGTTGAATTCAACTAATAGATGTCTCTAGTTCAAATAACACTCTTTTTTCTTTTACTATACAGATAAGTCGAAACACTGGTTGCTCTCAGTTATCTTCACATGTGATATTATTGCCTTCTGATTATGAAATTAATATTGGGATTTTGATAGCTTCTTTTATTATTCATGTTCTGGCATGCTAGCAAATTCATTTTCATCCTCTATATTCTCCATTCCTTGTTGCATTGTAAACCACATGTATCTATCTTTAGCTGAGTGTCATAAAAATTTATTTGACCTACAGGTAAGTGATAAATCCATCTCCGGGAACAAGTGGCTTTTGTTAAATTTTGTGGTTTGTTGAAATCTATTATGCTTTTATGCCCAAAAGACTTAACTGGTGATGTTTATGTCTATTTCCAAAGGATTGAAGACAGGAAATCTAGATTCTTCTATCTCATGAGGACATTCAGCTGATTTCCATCTGTGTTTGGAACGGAAAACTTTTTGGCATTATGCATGTCTGTCCCAGTGTTCGTCGTTGATGGCGTTGAAAGGGCACTATCATTATCTGATAGAACAAAATCTCTTGATACTAAATTATCCAATGACAAAGGGTACCTCGCTGAATTAACTGGGGAGATTTGTTGTGCTTCTTCTGAAACCACTAACTTTAGAACTGGAGAGATCTTATTAACCAATGGGGAATCTTATTCTGGATCCCTACTGGGCAATATACCTGAGGGTTCTGGGAGCTATGACTGGTCAAATGGTTGCAAGTATGAGGGTGAGTGGAGCTACGGGATGAGGAATGGATATGGGAAACTTCTATGGCCATCTGGTGCTCTTTATGAAGGTGAATTTTCAAGTAATTATATGCATGGCACGGGAACTTATACTAGACCGGACAATATGACCTATAAGGGTCGGTGGAGGTTAAATCTCAAACATGGTTTGGGATATCAAATATTTCCTGATAGAGATGTATTTGAAGGTTCGTGGATGCAGGGAACCCCAGAAGGGCCTGGTAAGTATACGTGGGCTAATGGAAATTTTTATTTGGGAAATATGAAGGGGGGGAAAATGTCAGGCAAGGGAACTCTTACTTGGACCAATGGGGACTCTTTCGAAGGAAGCTGGTTAAACGGCATGATTCATGGATTTGGAATGTACACATGGAGCAACGGTGACTACTATGTTGGAACTTGGACCTGCGGCCTGAAGGATGGAAAAGGAACATTCTATCCAAAAGGAAGCAAGCTTCCAGCTGTCCAGCAATTATACCTCAATGCTTTGAGGAAACGAGGGTTGCTTCCGGATTTGAGAAAAAAGAATCAAGTTTCCCATATTCATCATGCTACATCAGTAGATATGGAAGATGTCGAGGTTGGTGGGAACCAAGGTTCTCATAGGAATCCATCTGATAAAATCTCTAAGGGAAACTTATTAAATCTTGAACAATCTCGCACTACAAATGTTTCTCTGGAAAGACGTTGGAGTCTAGAAGTATCCATTGAGAAAGTTATTGGACATGATTTTTCTAGCATATCCGAGTCTGTCTTAGAAGGTGGAGCTTATGAGGATGACATAAATCCTCCAATATTGGAAAGAGAATACATGCAAGGGGTCCTAATCAGCGAGCTTGTATTAAGCAATCGTTTTTCACAATCATCCAGAAGCGCAAAAAGGAGGCAAAAGAAACTTGCAAGGGAGATAAAAAGGCCAGGAGAACAAATTATTAAAGGCCACAGGAGTTATGATTTGATGCTAAGTCTACAGCTTGGGATCAGGTACATGGACCTTCTTCACCAATGCAGATGGCTTCATCATCTCTTCAGGCGGTTCTTTCATTCTTATTTTTTCATATATTCATTCTAATCAGATCTTGCGTCTCTTTATGTGGATATTTTTGTCAACACATGCTTGTTATTTTCATTAAAATGTCATCTTAATTGTGTAGTGAGTTTTTATTTTTAATTCCTATCTGAAAACTGTGTAGATGTTCTCTACCAAACTATTGTCTTCATACATCTGTGAGTTGTTTTATTTATATTGGCTGCCAGATGTTTCTAAGAATGTGTTGTCAGTAGGGATATAACCCTTTTACTTTCTTTCTTTTTTTGGAGAACCTATTGTGAAAAAATCCGACTGCGTTATCATGAAAGAAGATTCGCCTTTTGGTCATCCAGGATTGAAATCAAAGGATCTTTCACAAATGGAGTGGAGTGTTTGCTAACAGATCCAAGTACAGTTGTTATGTCATATTAAATCATCTAACACGTTGGCAAGTCCTTCAGGGTTTAAAATGCTTTTTAGTCACAAGTGTCAATAATTCTGTGATAATCAAGATCCACATAACTGAGCATTACTGCCATAGAAATGTACAATTTATCTGTGGCATGGAAAAATTACAAAAGAAATTATGTTAAGAAGTGATCCATGTCTTTTAAGTTTGATGTGCACATATATAAGATAAAATTCCTCTTACATTGGTGAATACGATTTTGTTCAATTATATGCTTACAGATTCCTACATATGCGACCCAAAATGTTTGGATATGATTGATTCTTTGTCCATCGTTATATTTAATTTCTTGAGATGATGCATATTTGCTAATTAAAGTTGCTGGCACGTCAATTTGTATCATATTGACTTTTATCCTTTATGCAAATTCCAACTACTCAGTATTGAATTTGGCAGATATACTGTGGGAAAAATTACTCCCATACAAAGGCGAGACGTTAGGGATACTGATTTCGGACCTCATGCCAGCTTTTGGATGAATTTTCCTAAAGAGGGGTCACAACTATCACCTCCACATCAGTCAGAGGATTTCAGGTGGAAAGATTATTGCCCAATGGTTTTCAGGTTTGTTGTGACTTTCTTTTTCGTCCAGTATCAAACTCCTCCACAGTTCTATGAGTATCATTGTGGTTTCCTTGCTTATTTGTACTTATGAAATGTCCTATTTTTGTTTATCTTACTTGTTTTTATCTGTTTCCTTTTTATCTTCATGCAGTCTGAAAACAATCTTGGAGTAGCTTCATTTGTCATATTGTCATATTCTTCATACCTGAAAATACTATCACGTGGTCTTTCTTTGAGTACATTCATGATTCATTAGACATATGACTGATATATGATTGTCTTAGATGTACCTTTCCCATTCTTATTTGCAGTAACTGTCATACTTAGTGAATTCTACACAATATTGGAGTAATTTCACCGTTTCATTGTCTTTGCATGGGTAGAGTAGCAAAAAGTTCATTTTTCTTCAATATTACGTCACTTGATCACCTTTTGCCCTCTTTTTTCTCCTTTGTTTTCATTTTCCCTTTTCATATTTGGCAACTTAAAAGTACGACTATTGTCCTATAATAGTATTAATTTTTCATTGTAAATTTGATATGCATTCTTTCTGAAGCTCAAAATGTTTGTTTTTTTCCTTGCAGAAATCTGAGAGAGATGTTTAAGATTGATGCTGCTGACTACATGATGTCCATATGTGGAAATGATGCTCTCAGGGAACTTTCTTCTCCTGGGAAAAGTGGTAGTGTATTTTTCCTGTCTCAAGATGATCGTTTCATGATCAAGACACTGCGAAAATCTGAAGTTAAGGTTCGATATTTCGATTCTCACTGACCTGCTCTGGTTTCATTGGTTTTTAGTTCTTGTCTGGAATCTTCTAAATGCTGAACTTTTTTTTTTGGTAGTTGGGTTGGGGGGGTTAGCCAGGGAAGTTTTGATGCATGAGGAATTTGTTATAACAATTTTCACAAAGTAGGATATCATTCACTTGAACTTTTAATTATGAAATGCTCTCCTTTCACCATACACTTGATTATTTAAACTGGCTGGATTTTCAACAGAAAACCCAATTAAATCAACTGATTTTAGATGGATGCTAAACCTTGAACTCCTCTATGGGGTTTAAGTTGAGCTCAAGCTACATGATGTTGTTGAGGCCTTGCTGAAGAACTGGATTTGAACTATATCGATTTGATATTAATTTGTCAAAGATATGGTAGAAAAGGAATTTTTTCTGTTAAGATTAAACTTCTCTTGGAATATTTCTGCTTCTGGACTCCTGAATATATCAAGAACGCAGGAACTACCTGAATTGTCATTAGTTTTTGAAAAGCTGTGCCTTAAAAGGACATCTAAAAGTAAGGATCAAAGTAGGGTTAACAATGGAACTCTTAAAGGAGATATTTTCAAAAAGGACTAGTATAAACAGAATAACAACTTCTCAGGAGAATTAAAATTTGGAAAACTATTATTAAGACCTCCGATGGTAGGTAAATAGTCTGTCTGTGACCATCCAAATAATGGACTTCTCTACTTAAAATGTGCAGTGACCATCCAAATAATGGACTTCTCTACTTAAAATGTGAAAGAGAAGATCCTTGTTAGTATTCCAATGTCTATCTCTTTCAGGAAGTTGCAGGCAAGTATAATATAACAATTTCACTTATTAAGCTTTCAGTTCTTTTAAGTTTGTTACATCGAGTTGCTTAAGTTTGAGTTTGGATAGCAGGTACTGCTCTCTTGTTTGATGTTTATAATTATACTGGGTGCCATTTTCAGTTGCACCTAGTATATTATCTTAAGTTATGCTGTCCTTATTTTTATCATTTCCTATATTGAGTTTTGTTAAATTGAAAATGACGGGTGATCTCACATGTAGGTTCTACTTCGGATGCTTCCAGACTATCATCGCCATGTACGCACATATGAGAATACTCTCATGACTAAATTTTTTGGTCTTCACAGGATTAAGCCTTCTAGTGGTCAAAAGGTAATACATGCTACTGCTCCCGGAGAACTTGTCTCAGAAAATACATCTTTACATTTAGTTCCTGTTCGGTTAAGATAAAAATCAGATTTTTAGTAGTTTTTGATATGAGTTAATGAAATGTGTGGTTGAAAAGTTGATAAAAGTTGTGGGTCCCGTGTGGTTGAAAATGAGTTTGAAAAAAATGATTTTTAGAAAATGGGGGCCAAACATGGGCTTAGTATTTTGATTGAAGTTACTTTTGCCTTCTCAAACAATAGGCTAATATTTATTCACCTCTTTCTGCTTTGCAGTTTCGTTTTGTGGTAATGGGAAATGTGTTCTGCACAGAGTTAAGGATTCATCGAAGGTTTGATCTGAAAGGTTCTTCGTTAGGACGTTCTGCAGATAAGGTTGAAATCGATGAAAACACCATTCTTAAGGACCTGGATTTAAATTACTGCTTTTATTTGGAACCTTCTTGGCAAGATGCCCTCCTACAGTAAGTGGGATTTCGTATTCATTTACCTTTATACATGCTGACAGTACGCAGTGGTTTGTCCATACTAACACTGCTGTGAGTCACCAACTCATTATTAATTAAAGTTTATCGACGTCTTGTTTGTAATTTACCTCAATGAAACATGTTATAGACTTAAAGTAATGCCTTTGCTATATTCAAAGTCTTGGCTGCCAGAAAGTACTACTTTTTTCGTTGTAGCGTGCTCTGATGAGAACTTAACATGTGAGGCTCAGTTTAGTTTCTTATAGCAGCATACATGCTGAACATAATTTTCTTGAAGGAACACTTGTATCCGTAAGGCGTAATTGAATCTCAATAAATCTAACTGAAGCAACTCAATTGCAATGGACAAGGGGGTGATTTTCTTCTCTGGACATTTTTTGATGAAGCCTCCAAAGTGTAATTACAGTCTAGCAGTGGTGATTTAGAACCCAATTTTCTGAGTACTCGTGATGTTAATTTCAAGAACACCTTGCATCAAGTTCTCATTTTAGTATTTTTATTTACATACTTGTGATGTTCACTAGTTCTATTATATGCAGGCAGATTGAAATAGATAGCAAATTCTTGGAAGCACAGCACATAATGGATTACAGCCTCTTGCTAGGTGTTCATTACCGAGCACCCCAACACCTCCACTCTTGTATGTCTTACAGTCAGCATATGTCAGCGGATGGACTGGGAATAGTGGCAGAAGGTAGGGTTCACATCCCATGTAATAGAGAAACAGATAGTTGGATAAATGTGAGGCGTATTCATCTTTGAAATGTTAAAAGCACTTCCGAAAATAACAAAGAAGCAAAAGCCCTAAGTCTCGTCCATTTAACCAAAAACATTACTAATAGTCTCTATATTACTCATAGCTGATTTTTGCATTTTCAAAATTGTGTTTATTCTAGGCTTATTAATTTCAATTGCTGATTTTACCACCTCAGAGTCTATCGAAGATAATATATCTCCACAAGGCCTTGTTTTGGTCCCTCGAGGTGATGATGATGGTAGTGTTGTTACGGGCCCCCATATTAGAGGTGGCCGGTTGCGAGCATCATCTGCAACTGGGGATGAGGAAGTGGATCTTCTCCTTCCCGGTACAGCAAGGTATTTCAATGAAACTTTACTGTAAAAATTCTCAGTATTGCTGCTTTAAGTTCTTGCAAAAACAAGTGCATTGTTGTCATTGATATGCAATCCCATCAATAAAACAACTATTGCATCCTATCTTTTCACATGAGCTGAATTAAGCAACAATTTTTTGGAGTTCAAAAGTGTATCAATAAGAGGCAAAAGTTTGAGGAGCCGCTAAGACTAAAACCATCAGTCGCACATCTGAAAGCATAAATGGGAGTTTTGTGCATTTAGATTATCTCAGTTAAATACTTCTGAAAGAAAAACTATCAATGCCTCGAGAAGATTGGCTTATGAATTTAAGAAGATACGAAAATAGTTCTCTCTAAACTTTAGTTTCTTACATTTTGGTTTCTTGGTTTTTCCTTATAACAGACTCCAAATCCAGCTTGGAGTGAATATGCCAGCAAGAGCAGAGCATATCCCCGGAAAAGATGACACTCGTATATTTCACCAGGTGTACGATGTTGTCTTGTATTTGGGTATCATCGACATATTGCAAGAGTACAACGTAAGTAAGAAGATCGAACACGCATATAAATCTATCCAATTTGATTCAGTGTCCATCTCCGTAGTCGACCCTACCTTTTATTCTCAGCGTTTTTTAGAATTCATTCGGAAGGTTTTTCCACCAAATGCTATGGCAAGATAGAAGACCTGATTGATCGTCTCTCTTGGCTTCTAGTGCCCCATTGACCACGCTGAAGTTCAACATTTCAACCGTTTTCTGTTTTCATGTTTGTGTTTAAATTTCAATATTTGGTTAACCTGGGCGGGGGGTCGCTTGTACTTTCGTGTAATGTCATCAAGCAGATCTGCCTTGCCCCTTATTTCATGTGGCCACAATGTCAATTTTCATGCACATTTTGTTAAATGAATTGCCTTTTCTTTTTTTCACTTTTCTTGCTCAAAACAAACTGAAAAATTAACAAAAACAGTCATCTTCTAACGCATTGGTCAAGTATTTGAAGAAACATAATAACGGAGAGGACAATATAATATTTTGGTACAACTTTGGTCTACAGTTAATAGATCGAAATACACTTCATCAATTGATTTGTACTTGCACTCATCCAACTTCCATTCTGATATTAAAAAAAAAAAATCACGATAATAAAAAATCTGCAAATCTCCTCGTATGCATTATGGAAAGGAATGCACAAGACTCGTTAACCCATGTTGGGAGGTGGAAGGGGAGGATGTACCCCCTGGCCATGCATTTGTTGCCCTGGAAAACTTTGAGGTGGCTGCATAGGAGGCCTTCCCATTTGCATGCCCGGAGTAAAATTTGCCATTGAACCACTGCCAACTGGGGGAGGCGGTGGAGCAGGTAAATTTGCACCTGGAGGCATAGGGCGAGGGCCATTAGCCATAGGAGGCGGCGGTGGCAAAGGCCTGGGAACATTTCCAGTAGGTGCTCCGGGAGGGAGTCCTTGTGGAGGAGGTGGTGGTGGGGGCAGATCTTGGGGTGGAGGCGGCCTTGGAGGGGCACCGGGAGCTGCAGTCCCATTGGCTGCAGGAGGAGGTGGAGGTTTATTTGCCTCTGGTGGCTTTGTCTTGAAGTATAACTGCAGCTGCATGTTCAGTTATGGCACAAAACAATGTCAGATATATCATCCAGTAAAACTGAGGAGATACTAATCCAGTTTAAAATGCATTTTATCCGAAGATCAGGCATTATAATTGTTCTCTGTCCTGCCTTGCAAGAGAAGAGAAGCATGTTGGTCATGCAACATCATTAGAACAAGCTTGCTGGCCACATATCTTCTAACCTAATCAACTACCTCTTAGAGGCAGCTAAACCTTCAGTTTACAAAAACCAATGGAGAAATAAAAGGTGGCGGAGTTCGAAAAATTTCTGTATACACTCATGTTGCTCATCTATTATTTTTTGCATCTAAACGGTCAACACCAGCAAAATTGAAATGTTACACACACAAGCTATAAACCTCGAAAATGAAAAATGAAAGAAAAAAACTAAAAAGAGGAACGTGAACATACCGTGAACATTTTTGAGTCAGGGTCCCAGTGTGAGAAAAACTTGGGGGTTGATTTATCAATCTCTGTACTTGGAACCTAAAAAATTCCGAGATTAAAATTCAATTAAATCCAGATGACAAAGCAACCTTCTTTCTTACACACAAATACTGAGATCAAATTTACCTTAAAAGAAATAATTTCATATGGTTCAGCAGCAAACAAGAGAAACTGATATCTTTTATCAAAGGCTTGTATTTTCTGCAAGAGGTGTGAAAAGGTGGTCAGTAAATTGGAAGTGCATCATTAGCTGAAAATTATGTCTTGGAAGAAGAGAATCAGCTAAAAAAGCCAAAATAAATACTTGAATTTGAGAAGACAAATATACCTGCTCAAAGGAAGACATAAATCGGTGACGTGGCTTTGTATTGTCTTCAATCTCAGGATATTCAATCTGAACCAAGTCATATAAATATTGATTAGGGCGCCAAATCACTAAATATTGAGCACATCTTCTATTTAGTGCAAGGCAACTGGACATCTGTGGACACATAGTTGCACACGTGCACATAAGAAGTTTCATGGTTCACCTATTCAAACAACATTCTCAATACCTAATCTTTAACTAGGCTTCTCAAATGGCATTTGGCAGCCACTAATATGAAGCTCAAAAAACTGAAATTTTGCACTTACAGCCTATAATTATAATTAGATGCCTATAAGTATCCTTTATAATCCTAGTATTGCTAGCTCCTTAAACTAACATAAAAACGATAGATGGTATTATATCCATCCCAATGCAATTGCTGTACCCTATGATTCATACCCAAGTGGCTACAAAACAAAATGGAGTTCTATATCACATGTATAATCATGTCTTACCACATAGTTGTTGTACGTTCCATCAGGCAATACCAAGGGCAGGGTCTAATTAAGCCATAATCAACCGGCTTGAATATGTAAAACATAAATCTTTATTTTTTTAATTTATTCCTATCCCTATAGAATCCATTAATAAAAACTATTTGAGATTTACGCCTTGAATCCCGTCCCTTAAGTGCCATTTCTAAGGCATAAACCTCAATTACCGAGGCCTACACCTCAAGCACCTCAGGGCAACTACAGTGTTCACCAGCTTGTCTTGCATTTTCCAAAACTCTCAAATTAATGGTCTTAGCTTTGGGCTAATTCTTTGTAAGCTAAAATGCTCCAGTGATTCTTTTATTTTATTCTCTCTTCTCTACCTACATAGAAGGAACAGAGGAGGGAGAAAACACAATAGCAAGTAGAAAATAATGATAAGGAATGAGCAAAAACTTAAAGTGACGAAGAAGATGATGTCAATGATTCTCTAAAAGATCGTGTTGGTATTGATGATTTTTAAGTTGTTTCTACTTCTAGTTAATAGATTCTATATAGTTACGCGATTAATAATTAAGAACTTATTATTTTCTCTTTATTGATATATTTTATGATTGTTTGCAAATTATACTTCCCCTGTTTGATTCCTATAAAAAGTAAATTAAAATCCAATTCAAAGTCAACACTTAATTAGAACCTCACGTTTCATAAGACTCACAACTTTTCAACCACACAATCCATCAACTTTTATCAAAATCTATTAAAAATCCGATTTTTATCTAAACCAAAAAGGGTTTAACTTTGTTAATTATGTTTACAATGGATTTTTTTGTGGTTTATAGTTTATTATGAATATGTTGTTGTATTTTTTATACATTTTAAAATTATTTTATTGTAGTGTCTTGAAGCTTATGCATCTCCTCATAGAGGAAAAATGCCTAGATAACTGATTAAGCCTTTCTGAACATCGATTAGGTGGACAAGTGAGTGGGTGTCGAGGAGAGAGATATTGCTTCCCTTCCCCATACTTCTCAAATACAATCAAACAACTTCTTTAATGAGTAGTCGACCACGTCAAGGTTGATTTCTGATTGAAAAGAAAATTTGAAGTTTTAAGTATAGTTACTTAGAGCTATGTTGCTCGGACTCTCCAAAAATGGAGAAGTATCCGTGTCGACACGACACGACACGGATACCGACACGGGATATGGATCGGATCCTTGGCTTTGCACTTGGACACGGCAGCAAAATGGAGAAGATGAGGACTTGCGGAGGCGGGAAAAGAGAAAAAAAAAACTTGTTGCAGAAAATAGAGAAGAGGAGTTGCAGAGAAGACGACTGGGAAAGAGAGACAAAAAAAAAACTTGTTGCAGAGAAAACAGAGAAGACGAGTTGTAGAGAAAAGTGGAAAAAAAAAAAAACAAACCTTGTTGCAGAGAAAACAGAGAAGACGAGGCAGAGAAGATGACTGGGGAAGAAAGCCCTAATTTAATGTGGGCTGTGGACCCAATTTTTTTTATGTTTTATATGGGCTTTGTAAAAATAGAGTTGATAAAATTTTATTATTTATTGGGATGAATTGTAAGATCCAACCTATTTAATTTAAATTTATTTTTGTATTAAAATTTTTATTTTTATATTTTATTTGTGTAAACTTTTTATTTGGTAATTAAAATAATTTAATGTTATAACTTTTTTTTGTATTAAATTTAAATTTATATCTTGATAATTATTTTTAAATAATATATAAGACATTGAAATTGATTTTTTTCTTTGAATTTTTTGGAAAAAAAATATTTTGACTTTAAATTTAAATTAATTTCAAATTATAATCCGATTGCTTAAATTAATTTTATGATAAATTTTATTTTTTATTTTTATTTATGTCAACATTTTATATAGTAATTAAAAATTAAAAATTCAATATTATTAATTATAAAACTAAAAATACTTATATTACAATAAAATAAAATAATTGTTTTGTCATTTTAAAATAAAAATATTTTGTAAGACGTACCCCCGTACCCGTATCCAAAATTCGGATCCTTTTTAACCGTATCCTCGTATCTTAATTTTTAAAATGAGAAGGATCTGACTCCTAGATATGTACCCGTATCCGACACCCGCACCCGAGTCCGAGCAACATAGACTTAGAGCATGTTTGGCAAAGCTTTTATTATACTATAAGCTATGTGTGGATAATAACTAATAATTGATTGGTATGTAAAAGTTGTGGGTCTTACGAAATATGTGGGTAAAAATTGAGTTGACTAGCTTATAAGCAATTATAAGTTTTGCCAAACCTGCACTTAGTCCACTTATATTACTTTGTTGAGCAAGACAACATCAATCCTGATGTTTTCCCTAGATACTACTATATTCTTAATCTTAATATTGTGACCTTGAACACACAGACCCACTTTAATATTATTACTTTGACAAACACTGCCAATTTTCCTTTCTCTGCTCAACAACTTTGAGAACTTGAATTTCATCATAATTCTGGTTAGACAGCAACACAGGAAGAGCTTTAGTAAAAATTAAAAGAACTCATCAAGTAATATGTTGAAATGTTTAATGTTAGATATCTTCTCCATCTTTTTTAAAAAAATAATAAATTTAACATGAAAATCTGAATCTGTTGTAGCATTTTCACCACATACAGAAAAAATCTTATTGGCATATATTATCTTCACTTGGATAATCATCATAAACCGATCCAATCAACTCATTTCCTCCATAAATCAATTTCATATTGTCTTTATAAGATATATTTTTCCAGGCAACTTTTCAAGATAGTCAAAGTTTCGCAAATAACCTTGTGTGTTACATCATGAACTTCAACACATTCTTGGTTCTAGAGTTTTTTCTCAAAAGCTAAAGGAAGTTCTTAATAGGGTTTACAATAATTACAATGTACAAAAGCCATATTTTAGTTTCTGAAAGACATAGAGGGCATAACTTAATTTAGAAATTATCTATTATAGGAAATTAAAAATCCTAAAAAGATGTTCTAGAAGAGTATAGTGTGGACAGTGAAAGAAGAGGGAGGGGGGGGGGGGGGGGGGGGGGGGGGGGGGGGGGGGGGGGGGGGGGGGCTTCCGCACCTGGAAAAGTAGAGACCTCTGTTTCGTCTCTGGGTCAAATTGCTTTGTCACACGGTATCCAGGTCTACCAATTTTAACTGCTAGCACAACAGAAAGATGTTTATCATGTAGAATAAGAATTATAGAACCAGCACCTTCACCTTACTATTAGACAGCTTCTCATGCAACCCAAGTTCATTTTTCATTCCTTTTGTTTACTTTTGCTTTCTTAAAAAATAAATTCAATTAAAATTAGAAAGCCATTCAAAGAAAACACATTTTGGAAATTGATAAAATGTAGGCTGCAAGGTATGTGCCCTGAGATTCATTTCCTTTATGCGTTTTAAAAAAGGTGCAGTAACAATCATGAGCGAACAACAAAACCCAACATCAGTATATTGAATTCAACCATTTATATACAGCTAAAAAAACTCGTTCTTAGTATATTAAGACCATAAAGCTGTCTACAAAATCATAGCTTCTAAAAACCCCAACCTCAGAAAGAAATTCAAAAAATTAAAAATTAAAAATTAAAAAATTCACAACAATTTATTGACGAAGCTTAATTGTTACCGGATTTTTTAAGTGAGATTTTGCGCTTATGAGGCTGTGGCTGAGCCGGTGCCTCCTTGGCTTCACGAGCCGCTCGCTTGGCCAAGTTTGTCTGATGCCGCTTCCCCTGTGTGTGCGCCAAGTAATTCCCCTCATTGTTGTGCAAAGTCAAACATAGCTTACACTCATAGCTGCAAAAGATTTACCAAAATGGAAAATCAACGGACATTATATGCAAAATTAAAAAATAAATCACACGCCAGTTTAGAATTAGGGTATGCCTGCCAAGGTGGTTGCGCATGAAATACGGATCTTTAGCTAGATCGATGGTTTCGAGGGCCAGTCGTCTCAGCCGCTCACGGCGGTCAATGGCCTCATTCTGGGCGGAGGCTGCGCCACCGCTTCCAGGCTTCGAACCCCACTCTCTATCCATTTTCTCAAGGCGCGTGTGTCACCGGGTTGATTGGACTCGCAAATTTGATCTTGTTGGGAGGTTTTCTAAGTTCGAAAATGGGCGGTTCCTTGTCTAGGTTGGGTTTCTTAGACCCCATATAATTGGGCTGGGCTCTTGGAAAGAAGGACGAAAGCCTATGTTTCGCCCCATTTTCTCAAAATTTATTTTTTTAAAAAAATTATTTTCAATTACATATTCTCTTATAAAATAATTTTACACGTAAATTTAAAAAAAAACAAATTATTTTTAATCACGTATTCTCCAAAAAGTCACTACACCAAAACACATCCCCCCAAAATGTGGGTCGAGGCTAAGTATAGATTTTTGGAAACGGATTTTATGAAAGAGGAAATTACATCCATTACCATTTTTTAACTTATTATTTTAAAAATCAGAATTTAAGATTATTCTTTCAAAAATAGGGCGTATACTACCCCACCCACCTATCATTTTACCTATTCTTTTCCCAAGTTACAGACCATATCTTTCACCTTCGCCATTCACCGCACACACAATACTCGACCACATTCACCCATCAATGCTTGCGTGCCACCATTCCCACCAACGTCTATAAACACCCAGCCCCATCATTCTGATAGCCCAAGTACAACTAATCAATGGGTGATGAATTGGTTTTCTAAACTTTTTCAAAAAATTGATTTAAATTCAAGCAAGTTGGAAATGAATAAATCAATCAAACGCAATGCACAAATATGAAAGTATGAGTAAAAATGGGAGAAAAAGTGCGGAGCCTCGATCCAAAACGATGATCTACGCCCTCCGTTATTAAGCTCTCCATCACGAGCAATGTCATTTCACTATATTTTATTGACTTGTGGTGCAATTCAAACTCTTACAACGCTTCCGATGACTTACAAATAAGGAGTATCGACCCTAGTACAACATTAAGTTTTATGTGACTTCAATATGACTCACAAATTTGTTAAGAGATGATTTTTCAATTCGAAATTTCTCTCTTAATAAATGATATAAACAAATTAAGTACTAAGAAGGAAATATGCTAACAATTCAAATGAATAGCAATAAATGAAGTTCAAGTGTTAGATGCAAATAGCTTTGATGAAAAGATGATTTTTAAAGATCAATATAATTTTGTATAATAATATCTCACTTAAATGCTCTTGAAAAGTGTTACAATGAATGCAAAGCGAGATGATATTTATAGTGTTTGTGCAAAATTATATGTGGAACTCGACAGTCAATCGAACTCTGCTTCCTAGTGCGGAAGTACAATAATTATCCTTTGTGAACAGACATTAGAACGGTAAAAAAATGACCGTTGCATGATCTGGATGTCCGCATGGACATCTGGATGTTCATTACCTTGTCCGAACATCTACATTTCGATAGTTTGATCTATTTTGTCTGTGCATGGTCTAATGTGCATATTTTCAAAATATGATCTAAAATCAACTTTCACTTTAAAAAAAAAAAACATTTTATGCAAATAATAGTGAAAGCCGTTTTTAGCACATGAAGTGATTTTTGAGCTTTCATCGTTTAGTACTAAGATTTGAAGTGTTTGTACCTTTACAAATGAATACAAAAGTCTAATTGACTATTCTCATTTGAACTCTTTGTCTTGAATGATTTATCTTGAATGTTCGACTTTTCATCACTTCTTTCATTTAAGTCCGATTTGTAGTGTGAAGGTCTTGATATCGAGATTTCTGTTTTTGGTCGATCAATATTAAATCCGATGCTTTTGAAAACTTAGAATCAGTTGTTAGAAACAAAAAAATCAACTTATTTGTTAAGATCAAAATATTAAGGATGAAGTCAACTATAGGTCAACAATCACCCGTCGTTGCTCGCCATTACCATTCCCACCACCTTGTCGACCAAATTAGACACTACAAAGGTGGTCTTGGGGTGTTTTGTATGTTCTTAAACCATTGGAAGTGGTCCCAAAAATTGATTCCCATTGAAAGTTTGCCAAATCGTTGGCCTCAATTTGCGTGTGCAAAGTTATGACTCGGGGAACATGTGGTCCCAGTTCGTGATTATGGCTGAATTGGAAGGGACCTAAGGTGTTGTAGGTGTGGTTGAGGTAGTCGACGACATGTTTGGTGTTCAGGTGCGATGGGTCCTGACTGTGGATGATGAATTTTATGATATTTAGGTTCATTTTGCTAATTTTGGGACGTGGGCCCACATGAGGGTTTGAGTCTCTAATCAAAGGAGAGGGATGTTGGGAAGATGTTTTCTGTCGATTGTAATGGATGGGTCCAACGAATTTAATGACAGTTGAAGGTGAATAAGTGGTGGTGAACCATTCGGTCTTATCTGATTCTTAGATTGGTAGGGTTTTTTGGGGATGGTGCATAGCAACCAAGAGGTGGTATGATGTTGTGGTGGCATTGTTGGTTGTGTGGTGGTGGGTTGTGGCATGCATACTTGCGTGTAGAGACGTAGGGGATGTGCAGATGATGGTGGGTACGAGTGCGGTAGGTGATGATAGTGCTAGTGGTTGTGTGGTGGTGAATTGTGAAATCGAGGTGGCAACGGTATTTTGGTGGTGCCGGTGGTGGTGAAGTGAGGTGGGGAGATGGAGGGTAATTTGTGACTAGTTTGTTAGGTAATTGAAATCAATTAATTTAATAAATTGTAACTAATAAATAAGTTGTAATTAGTTAATTTGATAATTTGTCATCAAATAATAACTCGTGACATATAAAATTTGTGACTAAATTTGTAATCGTAACCTATATTTTGTGCCTTTGTGATTGTGACGTTATTTGATTTGTGATTGGTACGTAATTGTAATCATAAATTGTTTGTTATTTCTAATTAATTAATAAACAGCTCACAAAATTTTTATCAGGTGGTCACAAATATGACAACCTTATTTTTGAAAGAATTCTACTAGTTTCTTAAATATTAAAGTGTGTCTTCAATCTATGGTAATTATGTATTTTTTCTTTTACAAAAAGTAATTTAATGAAGAATGTTTAATTAAAAAGTAAGAAAGATTTTAGAATTTACGTACAAAACAATTTTATTAGAAGAATATGTGATTAAAAATGAATTTTAGAAAATGAGGGTCAAACAAGAATTTACACTTTCATCCAAAAGAACTGTCCATTGGGTTCTCCGACATTTCGACGTTGATAAAAATGTATAAACATTTATAACTCTTGCTGGGACACGATTAGAAAAGGAGAGGTTAAGTCTGTGCGAGCATTTGCCATTGTTATCCACACCAGATGGTGAAAAATGATATATGGCAACCTGAGTGCGGCGTATTGAACCATTACATTTACACTTCAATCTTATTCTCGACATTCCCATAAAAAAATGGGCCAATATTTCTTTAATTTTTATGCAATCTGTTACTTTATGTCTAGGAGCGGAGCCACCTGTAGTCTAGTGTTTTTGGCCCATGCCTGATCCTTTTTTTTTTTTTTTTCTTTTTTTGAAGTGTAAGATTTGATGAAGATGAGATGCAATAATATATGTAGACGCAGAGCTTGAGAAGCAAAAGCCATAGCTTGAATCTGCATCTTCAATTGCATGTGTATATCTTCTACCAAAGTTTTTCCTCTACGTCGCCTTCTTCTTCTTCTTTTTCCTCTTTAATGAGGTTTTTATGTTATTCTACGTTTCCCAGTGATCAAGTTAAGTGGATAAAGCTCGTGAGGTCTAAAATAATAATTCCCCAATTTATATGAATTTTAACCTACATTAATTAATTAGCTACTTCGTTGAAGTTTTAGATTCGAGAAATAAGTCGATGTTTGAACTTCATTTTTAAAACGTAATTTTCCTCGAACTTATTTTTATCTTATGTTCTTTCAATAATACCTAAAATTTATCCTACATTTTAACTATATCTCTAAAAATCATTTTTTACAAAATTCTTTCTAAAAATGATATTTAAACATGAGCTAAATGGTTGCGTGTTTAACATTTATTAAGGTTATAAAAATAAATTTATATAGTATTGGATTGGAATAGAGATCTTTAGTTAAGTTTTATTGTTATCGATTTATGAGAATTGTAAACACGCCACATTTAATAAAATGATAAATATTAGATGCACATGAAGGAGTGTGGTCAACACTAAATTCAAATGTGTTCTATTTCTAATTTAAGTTTTTAGACGAATTGACAATTATATGTAGAAATGAGAAAAAATACAAGACAAAATAATTTTTAATTCGATAAACAGTGAGTAATATAATTTAGCTGTAATCAAAGCTTAAAGTTGTCTAAATTTCTATAGAACAAAAAAGAAATTTGTATTTTTTTTAGAAAGGCTCATTTAAATTCATTTAATATGAATATGTTTTCATAAAATAGAGAAATTTCACTTTTTCCTTTCTTCGAAACCCTTCTACGTTGCTACCCTATTTGTTTTCTTTGGAGTTTCGACAATGGATTTCAAGAATATTCAAACAAACCAACATGTAAACATATCAAAGTATAAAAACTCTCAAAGAACAAGTATAACTTATAAACTAAATCATTTTTAATGTCGTCGTAATATTATTTTATATTTTATCATTATTAAATCCATGATTGAAAAATCAAAGTTTAGCCTTGATTAAATTTGGCCCGCACTAGACAATATTCCTAGTTCTGCCCATGTTTATGACTCGTGTCTCTTATCTTTTACAAACTTGAAACCATCGTCTTAATTTATTCGTCACTACCAGTGTTAAGCACCAATTTAGATAGCAATTGCATGTCATTAAATGATATATTCACTTAAATGCATTGTCACATGATTTATTTAATTGAATATATCAAAATTGATCACCTAAAATGGCACTCAAACATCATTGACGCTAGATAGAATTATTCATTAAATAAATATTTCCCACCACCAACTTCAACAGCCAAAAAGAAGAAATAAGAAGCACAAGCATTGATCAACAAAAATCCAAACCCCAGCAATCTATACTTTCAAAGACAAAACACAGAGAAATATTCTCATAATTATCAAATAACATGCAAAAAAACATATAGGGTCCGTTTGATTGTAAGGGTGAAAAATTGGTGGAAAGAAAATGAATTTTTGGGAAAGTAATTGCCTATAAAATTAATTTCAGGGAATTGTTAATTAAGTGTGTTTGATTGGTATAATTTTCCACCCGAAATTTTTTAAATTTTGTGTTCGTTTGGCCTTCGTTTGCATCAAAATTGTCTATTAAAGTGATAATTTTTTTCATATTTGGTTATAAAATTTGTTTCCAAAGCCAAAAAGTAAAAAAAAAAAAACCGAAAAAAAATGTTTTCTAAAAAATCATTTTTTTAAATCAAAGTTTAGTATTCGTTTGCATCAAAATTGTCCATGAAAGTGAATTTTTTTTAATACTTGGATATGAAATTTGTTTCCATTACAAAAAAAATAAAAATAAATAAATAAAATTACACATGGAATTCATTTTCCCACCTAAAATTCCCACAAATCATTGAATTCGGGCGCGTAAAAGGCCTTGTCAAGAAAATGTTTGGGCTAGAAAATCTACCCCATCAAACAGCACATTTTGTGGAAAAAGGAAAAGTTTTTCCAACTTCCAATGAAAGTTAAGACTATCAAACACAGCCTTACATAATTTCGTTACAATTGTACAAAGGCAAAGAGAAATTTGTAAAGTATCACGAGGGTTGCGCTCGTTGCGGGACTTATCCCAACACCCTACGCCACGAGCTAATGACAGCCATGTAGATTACCGTAAATTTAGAGCTTTTACAATGTATACCTTGAAAAGTATGGTAAAAGAAATGAAAGTTCAGGAAAATGACAATTTTTATGGACAAAAATATTTACCTTTTCATTAAAAAAAAGAACTAAACAGAAAACACCAACCGAAATCCAAGAAATCCTACGGAAGTTATCTCAAAATCTAGACAGACTGAAAAGTACAAAAATTCGAGAATATTGCTATCTAGTATCAGTGATGCTAGAGCACTAATGTAGGTGACCAGACTTGATATGCTCAATTAAATTAATCATGTGACATTGTATTTAACTAAATATATTGTTTAATTTCCTGCAATTGCATTTTTCAAAATCGTGGATCTCACAAAACCCTACATCACACTATCAAGAGAAAAAAAACAGTGAATCCATAGATAAATCAGTCGACGATTGTAGAACTCAACATCAAATAATGACTCCTGCAATGACAGATTCCAAGATAAATAGGCCGACGAACAGTAAATTTACAAGCCCGCTCGGCTCTCGCGTAGAGAGAAAATTAAGAGAACCGAATTAAGTGAATGCGCACTAAAAATTCAATTTATAGGGCAGCCAAAAATGATGAAATAAGGTCATTTTGAACCCCCATAACGTTCAAGAAAAATGGCAAAAATTAATAATGCCGTCACGCATATGAATAGTACTATGAACAATGGCCAAAGCCTTGCCCCTCTTTTAATATATATGCATATGTTTGATATACATTAAAATTTTCTTTTTTATTTTCGTTGTTCCACACATTTTTCAATAAAATAATATTTTCCATTACATCAATAACTTTTCATTTTTTTTCAACCACACGTTCTCCATCAATCTACTATTTCAGAATACATTTTTCCAAAATAATGTAGTTCAAACACACCATAGTAGGATGAGAATGCGAAAGCATAGTGTATTTATTATGAATGACTCTAAACATATTAAATTGAAGAACAATAATGAGGCGTGACAAAGTATAAAGCATTCATTATAGATCTTACAAGGCAAAAGGCACGATCATGTTTCTATAGTCAACTTAAAAATCATGATGTCTTAGTGGGATATTAATAATTTGTGGACAACACGTAGAATTTAGCCAGAAATGGACAAGAGATGTGAATGTTACGCTACATTTTAATTGCAGTCAATATCTTCAATCTTTGCTGATTGTAACAATTATTTCCTTAACTTTTTTCTGTCTCATTCTTATCTTCAACAGCCCATTAATTAGTACGTCTCGTCATTTGTGATTATTTATATCAAAATTATTTTGTTTTCATGCATTGAAATGAGGGAAAATATTTTTTCTGCTTTTTATTTTTTTATTTTAAAAATATGATGAAAAATAAATTGTTTTACGTCATTTCAACAGACTTTTCGACATAGACTATTATCCAATACAAAATATTTTAACTAATGAAAAGTTTGAGGATAAGAATGATGTGAAAAATTGTTAGGGACATAAGTGCTATAATAATGAGCAAATATCAAGAACTTTAAGTACAATTAAAATGCAGTGTAAAAAATAAAAATTGGGGTGTGAATATAATTATCCATGTCAATAATCTATTTATTTCGTCTTAACCAATTTATCATTTTTATATCTAATAGAAAGATGTTTTCCTTTTAAATGTTACACAAAATGTTTTTGTTCTGTGACGGGGAAAAGGAAATTGAAGTTGAAGAAAGAACTTAGTCATTGCCTGATTTTTATTTTTCAAATCAATTTTTATTTTCTCAAATTCATTTTTAACTATAAATTCTTTTAATCAAATAATTTTACATGCGACTCGTAACTTTTTTTTTAACCTTTTAACCATGCATTTATTTGATTATGATTGAAGACTAATAAACTAATGGTAAGTTTCTTTAATTTATTATCTTCGGAGAATTAAAAAATCACACGATACTAGAAATGATAGTAACCAGACAAATGTCTCAAAACATATATTTTTCTTTAAATAATTGGCTCTAATGTACATAACACTAATGAAAAGAATGATTCAATACAATAGCGTTGGCAGGTGTCGAAGGATAAAAATAAATAAATGTTAGTGATCAATGATCAATCACTTGTATCTCCCGGGCCGTAAAGGTAAATATCTCGACTGTGTTTTGGTTGCAATGGCCTTGCATTTTCTTCTGCATACTGTAAAAAAAAATAGAAAAATTAATTATATTAATGCGATAATTTTAAATAACTACGTTTTTATCGAATAATATCTGATTAATGCGATAATTTTAAATAACTTACGTCGTGGACGGCTTCTCTAAGCAACTTAAGTTGATCTCTTGAAACAGTCTTCACCTAAAAGTAGTTCAGAATTAGAAATAATTAATTTATTAATTACAGGCATTAATTTGTTAAAAAAATAAAAAAAATTTAAAGGTAATACCTTAGCGTTTATGGTCCAGATAACACCTTCAGTACAAGGAGGAACTGTGAGTGATCCCATGTATCTGTAATACCTTTGACTCTTCATTTTAATATCTTTTGGATTAATTATTCCCACATTTCTGCCTTCATCCTTCTGATCAACCATTGATGATATATTTGTCATTAACTGCAATGAGACAAATATGGCAATAATTGGACCGGGTGCCAAAAAAAAAAAAAAAAAAAAAAAAAAAAAAAAGATTAATCATAGCGGTTCACGTAAGATGAGTGGGGTGAGATCCATGATACTGTAGCATGGCTCAAAAAAGAAACACGTGTAGATGACTTCCTTTCCAGAATAAGATTTAGCTCGTTTGGCCCCCCATTATTTGATATTATGGCCTGTTTGATGCACCACGTTTTCCATGTAATATGGAAAAATTTTCATTTTCCACATTTTCCATTGTTTGATGGCACAAATTTTCATAGCAATTCATTTTCCACTCCCATGACTCACGCGCCCCTTTTCCAAGATTTCAAGGAAATTGTTTTCTTTTAGGTTGGTTGGTTTTTGATTTTCTAGCTTTCCTTTTATTTTCTTGGAAAATTTTCCAGACACAATGGTAAAAAAATTTATCACTTTTATTAATAATTTCCATGCAAAACAAATTCAAACGAATGGTATTCGGTAAGATAAAAAAAAATTTTAAAAAATTTGCAAGTGGAACAAATTCGTAGACCCAATGATAGAAAAGTTATCACTTTAATTGATAATTTTCATAAATAATAAAGTCAAACGGGTAGCAAACTTCCAACATTTTTCAGGTGGCAAATTGTACCAATCAAATACAATTAATTACAATTTTCAGTAAAACAAATTCTATACAATTCAATTTTCAGTAAAACATTTTATTTCCACCCATTTTCCACATTTGCAATCAAACATACGCTTATAATTTTTAGAATAGTATTTTTTTAAATGGATGGTTGAAAAAGAAGGAAAAATTTTCTATTTACGTGTAATATTTTTATTGAAAAATATATGATTAAAAATAAAAGAGAAAAATGTATTATAATTTTAATATGGTCAAACAGATGATTAGTTTATTGTTATTTCTAAAAGCCACACATAGTTTGTACGAAGCAAATACATTGAAACTATTATCATGAATTTTATAAAAAAACTTACCTTGGAGAGAAATTTATCAGGTTTGCCAATCTTGTAGAAGACACCAGTAACAGCTATCTGGTTCTTAACATTTAGGTCCAAGGTTTGGTGTACCAAGTGCAACTCCATGGCGTACCTATTAAGGAAATTTGTAGTATTTTGAGCTTCGATTCTCGGCTACACACTCAAGAAAACACACACGAGCACATAGAGTGAGGTGTCAAATGTTAATACCTTCTACCATTAATGGTGTGCTCAGAAGGAGAGTGCCAATGAGCTTGTCGAAGTGGGTACTCCGTCCTGTTGATCAATATTGATCCTACATCACCGTTCCAATGAAGCTGCGTGTCGAGGAATTTCTATAGTTAATTTTTGAACGACTACGTCTTCAACACGTTTGTTAACATACCTAACGAATTAAATTATTGTTGAAGACTTGACATGGGAAATATTTAATTTAATTTTTTTTTTTTTTGCTAAATTTGTATTTAAAATGTAATGATGAATCATTATGAGAGCATGTATTATTTTTTATTTTTTATTTGGTGAGGATTGATTGTGACGTTGAATCAACTTTTATTAAAAAAGTGACAGATTAGATTAATTTGTTTAAATTATGTCTTGAGCCAGCTATCAATTGATCCTGATAAGCTCCGTAGTGGCTACAGATGGAACTGAATTATAAAATACTGGAAAATATAAAGAACATAATTATTGGTATAACACGCTCATGAAGCCAACTAATCAAGTTTTGTTTTCTTTTTTTTTTTTGGCCAACTTCAATGATAAAATATCACCACCGTAAAATCTCTAACAGTGTTTCCCTGTACGCCAAGCAAGGCTCAAAATCTAATTTTGATTAGAAGTGTTTTTAAAGAAAACTGGTTTAAGGTACGTGAAGTTCTTATACAAGAAGTAAAAGCAAAAGTAAAGCTGCGCCAAACGGGCTCTATGATTTAATTCAGGTGGAGATGGAGTAATGTATCCTTACCGAAATGTCATGACCTCTATTCCTGACAGTGGCATTGAAAGGCTTATAATTCCTCTTTTCTGATTTAGAGATAACTCTCACTCTTTCATTCGACATATCAATGGGAGACTGCAATTTTCCATCCTTGCATGCTGCCCATTCTTTCTTCAACTCTCCCCATTTTCTCGGACCCTTTTCGCTCTCCTTTGCGTAATCAAATTCTCTCTCATCCTCTGCACACAAAACATAAATCCCAGTTCAGATTCAAGAAATTAACACACACACACATTGTTCATAAAATATTTCTTTCTTGCATTACCAGTTTCTTGAGCATTTACTGATTTTGCACCAAACAAAAAAAGCAAGGTAAGAATTGAAGCTAGAATACAGGTGGATGTCTTCATGGTTTCTTTTCTATATTTTGGAAGAAACGACTGAAAATTCTTGATTTAACCTTTGTATTATGGGTTTATATAGAAAGAATTGCAGGTATAAATTATTGGGTTAGGTTTAATGACCTGCCGGTGAGGGATTTTTCGTGCAACTTTCTTGATCTCAGTGTGTGAACGGGAGAATACTTTATATATATATATATATATATATATACACCTACCTTTATGACTTCTTTTCAGGAAAAAAGAACAAACGCTAAACTATACCAAACCACTGCCTCCGCCAGCTGCACAGAAATCTCCAGAATGGCGAAAGGACAGCAATTTTGACCATTTTTGGATTCGTGTTGTTCGTGGAATAGCTTAAAGTTGGCAATAATACATGAGACAACGCGTTTCAAATTTCAGAATTTACACCCTTTTTTCAATGAGAGGAAAAAAAAAAAAATGAAGTAAATAGGAAAGAAGAGGTTGTTATTTATTTCACTACAGTCGTATTTATTTCATGTTAGCAATTAATTGTTACGTCTGATGACCATCATGTATAGATTGTCACATCTTCAGTTTTTATTTATGGTGGACAAAGTTGTATTAATTGAAATTAAATCAAAGTATAATCACCTAATTAAAATCAATTAAATTATAGTGATTCGATTGAACAAAATTGAAATACAGTTACTAAATTGACACAAAGTGCGAACTAAATTTACTCGAAAGAAGAGGGTATATAACACAATTTCAACTCATTTTCTTCCTTTTTTTCTCTTCTTCAAATATTCAACTAGCCTTTTTGTTAAATTTATGTAAAAACAATAGATATATACTAAGTTCAAATTTACTGCTTCTTCTTCTTTAAATCGAGCTTATGAATTGTATTCACGTATTAAGTTTATGGGTACTTTACGGATAAAAATAATTATCACATGCAAACGAATAGAGGTAATAATTTATCGGGACAACTTTTTTGGGTCAAGTCTTTATTTTGTCTCGCGCACACACATATAGATTGCAAAAATACCATGATCCATGGAGTCACGAGTGTACCTTAGCTGTTCAAAAAAAAAAAACTGTCAAAAGTATTCCATGTCTTTCAATACTTGACCCAGATGCTTTCATTATTGTTGAGACTGATGTGTCAAATCTAGGATAACAAACCAAATTGTCAATTGAAGAAAAAATCATGAGAATATCTTCAGAATCAAGGTTCATGATCACCCAACGACAGAAGAAAGAACTGAATAATGGAGGACGAATTATTATATGTTCTGATGAGCATAAAACCGAAATGTTTGTAATTCGAATGAATTTGACGGATTTTCTGATTATAATTGATGATGGAAGAACAAGGAATGAATAATGTAGGCCGTTCCTCTTGCTAGAGAGACAAGATTTTGAAACAACCTAAATTTCGTCGAAAAAAAATAATTCGGAAATTTCGTAATATTCATACAAATATTTACTATGCATAGTAAAATAGAAGATTCACGTGTTTTAAAAAACCTATTAAAGACTAGTATCTTTTGAAGTCTTGAGAAAAAAAAAAAAAGTGCAGTTCCTAATTTTTCTCCGAAGTTTCAGATATGTTCTAGAAATTCCTAGTCCAAAAAAACAACACAATGGAAGTCATTGCCTCAAGAAAGTTAGTCAAAACAATTAAAACAATCTTATTTGTACAAATATGACTCAATGTGTAATACCTTCATATAAAGTAATACAATGGTTTCTGTATATTTAAAAATTATCAATCGATTTAGGTAGCAGTAAATATTTCGATTCATTATCCAATCTATTAAAATCACATTTTTATTAATAAAGATCGTTACTGGTTTACCTTTGAAATCGTCCAACTCAATTCGAGTTGATTTTTAACTAATATAGAGTCGATTTCGAGTTAGAATTTCATTTAATATGAAAAGTAAATTTGGTGATTGGACGAGATCCAAACCGGACCTAAGTCGACCTGAGTCCACCCCTCAAGCAGCCATGTATTTGGATTCATCCATTTGTATTCTTCTTCCATTTGTTTTCCTTCTGATTGATTGAAGAAGATTTGAATGGCCGAGCTGATGTAACATTCAAGTCATTAGTCTTGTTATGGACCAAAGAGCGTTCAACAATTGAATTTAATATCATATATTAATTTATTAGTGTCCTCTTGTATATTAATGATAATCAACAGGAGACCAATTTTGACTGAAGTTTAAGGTAATTAAAAATAGAACTGCGAAATTAATTTATTAGTGTGTGTTAAGAAATATAGTATTATTTTATTTTATTGTTTATTAAGGGTAGAATAATCTTTTTAGTTTTCCTTATTTTAGACTGTATATAGTCTCTCTATATGTAGGTTTTGCATTCACTTTTCATTATGCAGATTTAATGAAACCCTAGCCTCCATTTTTCCTTTTCTTTTCTTTCAATTGTTTAACATGATATCAGAGCAAAATTTCATGGGACAAAGTTTAATCTCAAACACAGCTTTCGCGGATTCAACTCAGCGGTGAGTTTGTTGGGGGTCCGCCCCGAATTTTTTTTTTTGGTGATTTCGAGACAAGTTCGATAGAGTTTTCTTTCCGTTTTTGCAATCTGGTATTTCGTTTTCCTTTCTTTTGAGATCTGTTTTTCCTTATTCTTTGATTATGACTACTGAAAGAGACGATTCGCTTCAGTCTGTGAGTGTGAGGTTGGATGGAAAGAATTATTCGTATTGGAGTTATGTGATGAGAAACTTCCTTAAGGGTAAAAAGATGTGGGGATACATTAGTAGAACTTTTGTGAAACCTAAGAATACTGATGAGGATTATGCTGGTTTGGTAGATACTTGAGAATCAAATAATTCGAAAATCATTACTTGGATTAACAACTATGTTGAGCATTCCATAGGCAGAGAGTTGGCGAAATATGAGACAGCAAATGAGGTTTGGGATTATCTGCAAAGGTTATTCACTCAGTCAAATTTTGCGAAGCAGTATCAATTGGAGAATGACATACGAGCTCTTCAGCAGAAAAATATGAGTATTCAGGAGTTTTATTCTGCTATGACAGATCTTTGGGATCAATTGGCTCTTACAGAATCGGACGAATTAAAGGCATGTGCACCCTATATTGCTCATAGAGAGCAGCAACGGTTGGTGCAGTTTTTAACTGCACTTCGCATTGATTTTGAGGGACTTAGAGGTTCAATTTTGCATCGTTCTCCACTTCCTTCTGTTGACTCAGTTGTTAGTGAGCTATTGGCGGAAGAAATACGTCTCAAGTCTTATTCTGAAAAGGGAATCCTTTCTGCTTCTAATCCTTCCGTGTTAGCAGTGCCTTCTAAGTCACTCTCTCATAATCAGAATAAGTTTTACGGAAAGGTTGCCCCCGATGAGTGCAGTTTCTGTAAGCATAAAGGTCATTGGAGGGCTCAGTGTCCTAAGTTGAGACAGTAGAATCAATCGCAGCAACAATTTCAAGCTTGGAAGCCTGGCAACCAGTCACAATCAAATGCTCATAGACCACCTCATGGCTATAGACCACCACAGTCTAATACTGCAGCAGCAGCTTCATCAGGTCTCTTCACCGATCCTAGTACTCTGGTTGAGCAATTTCAGAAGTTTCTCTCCTTACAACCACAAGCTATGTCTGCTTCCTCTCCTTCCGTAGGTCAGTTGCCTCATGGTTCTTCAGGTATGTCGCATTCTGTATGGGTCTTGGATTCTAGTGCTTCACATCATATGTCTCCAGATTCTTCATCTTTTGCTTCTGTGTCTCCTTCGTCTTCTATTCCTGTCATGACTGCTGGGCACTCCTATGCCTTTAGCAGGTGTTGGTTCTGTTGTCACACCTCACTTGTCTCTCCCTAATGTTTATCATATACCGAAACTCACATTAAATCTTGATTCTGTTGGTCAGTTATGTGATTTTGGTAATTTAGTCACATTTTCCTCTTCTTCTTGTTATGTGCAGGACCTGCAATCTCAGAAGCTGATTGGGACATGCCGTAGGAAGGGTGGACTATATATTTTGGATGAGCTAAAAGTGCCAGTTGATGCTTCTACTACTAGTGTTGATTTGTCATATTTTCGTTTGAGTCCTTCTTCTTCTAGTTTTTATTTATGATATTCTCGTTTATGTCATGTTTCGTCTTCTCGTTTAAGATTTTTGTCTTTCACTGGAGCGTTAGTAAATTTGCAACCTTGTGATATTTCTGATTGTAGTGGATGTAAACTGGCAAAATTTTCAGTTTTACCTTTTAATCGAAGTATTTCTGTTTCTTCTTCTCCTTTTGATTTGATTCATTCTGATGTATATGGGCCTTCTCCTGTTACCACAAAAGGAAGGTCTCGATATTATGTTTCCTTTATTGATGATTATACTCGTTATTGTTGGGTTTATTTAATGAAACATCGTTCTGAATTATTTGAGATATACTCAACATTTCGTTCTCTTGTCAAAACTCAACATTCTGCTGTTATCAAATGTTTTAGGTGTGATTTGGGTGGGGAATACACTTCTAATAGATTTTGTGAGCTTCTTGCCTTACATGGAACCATTCACCAAACTTCGTGTACTGATACTCCTGAGCAAAATGGTGTTGCTGAAAGAAAACATAGGCACATTGTTGAAACTGCTCGCTCTCTCTTGTTGTCTTCTTATGTTCCTAGTGTGTTTTGGGGTAAAGCTGTTCTTACTACTGTAGGTCTGATTAATACAATTCCATCTTCTCATATTTCAGGTCTTTCCCCTTTCGAAAAGTTGTATGGGTATGCCCCTGATTATTCTTTCTTTAGAGTTTTTGGTTGTACTTGTTTCGTTCTTCGTCCTCATGTAGAACGTAGTAAGTTGTCATCTCGATCTGCTATTTGTGTCTTTCTTGGTTATGGTGAAGGTAAAAAGGGATATCGTTGTTTTGATCCAACAACTCAGAAACTTTATGTGTCTCGTCATGTTATTTTTCTCGAGCATATACCTTTCTTTTCTATTCCATCCACTACTCATAATTTGACTAGATCTGATCTTATTCGTATAGATCCATTTTGCTGACGATTCTAATAGTTTGTCATCTCAGGTTTCCAGTACCCAAATACCTCTTCTCATGTTCTTACCCTGTTATGTTTACAACCAACTCGTATTGATCATTCTGCAGGTACTGACACTTTACTCTTCGGTACACCTGGAGGTCCCTCAAGCTCCGTCTGAGATTGTGGATCCACCTCTACGTCAATCCACACGCATTCGTAAGTCTACAAAGTTACCAGATTTTGCTTATTCTTGTTATTCTTCATCTTTTACTTCATTTTTAGCTTCTATTCATTGTCTCTCTGAGCCCTCTTCCTATAAAGAGGCAATTCTTGATCCTCTTTGGCAGCAAGCTATGGATGAGGAACTTTCTGCTTTGCATAAGACTGATACTTGTGATTTGGTTCCTCTACCTCCTGGTAAGAGTGTTGTGGGTTGTCGTTGGGTGTATAAGATCAAGACTAATTCTGATGGATCAATTGAGCGATACAAAGCTCGGTTGGTTGCGAAAGGGTACTCTCAACAGTATGGTATGGATTATGAGGAAACATTTGCTCCTGTTGCTAAAATGACTACTATTCGTACTCTTATTGCAATAGCTTCCGTTCGTCAGTGGCGTATCTCTCAACTTGATGTTAAAAATGCTTTCTTGAATGGAGATCTTCAAGAAGAAGTTTATATGGCACCCCCTCCTGGTGTTTCACATGATTCTGGGTATGTTTGCAAGCTAAAGAAAGCGTTATATGGTCTCAAACAAGCACATCGTGCTTGGTTTGAGAAATTTTCTGTTGTGATCTCTTCCCTTGGATTTACTTCTAGTAGTCATGATTCTGCTCTTTTTGTTAAGTGCACTGATGCAAGTCGTATCATTCTATCTTTATATGTTGATGACATGATTATTACTAGTGATGATATTGATGGTATTTCAGTTTTGAAAACAGAGTTAGCTAGACAGTTTGAAATGAAAGATTTGGGTTCTCTACGATATTTCTTGGGTATTGAGGTAGCCTGCTCACCTAGAGGTTATCTTCTTTCTCAGTCAAAATATGTTGCAGATATTCTTGAACGGGCTAGAATTACTGATAATAAGACTGTTGATACTCCCATTGAGGTTAATGCAAAGTATTCTTCTTCTGATGGTCTACCTTTGTCGGATCCTACTTTATATCGTACTATTGTTGGGAGCTTGGTATATCTCACTATTACTCGTCCAGATATTGCATATGTTGTTCATGTTGTTAGTCAATTCGTTGCTTCTCCTACTACAGTTCATTGGGCAGCTGTTCTTCGTATTTTGCGGTATCTTCGGGGTACAGTCTTTCAGAGTCTTTTACTTCCATCCACATCTTCCTTGAAGCTGCGTGCATACTCTGATGCTGATCATGTCAGTGATCCCACAGATCGCAGGTCTGTTACTGGTTTCTGTATTTTTTTGGGTGATTCTCTTATTTCTTGGAAGAGCAAGAAACAATCTATTGTTTCTCAATCTTCAACCGAAGCAGAATATCGTGCTATGACATCTACTACCAAAGACATTGTTTGGCTACGTTGGTTACTTGAAGATATGGGAGTTTTTCTTTCTCATCCTACTCCTATGTATTGCGACAACCAGAGTTCTATTCAAATTGCCCACAACTCGGTTTTTCATGAACGGACTAAGCACATTGAGATCGATTGTCACCTTACTCGTCATCATCTCAAGCATGACACAATTACTTTGCCTTTTGTTCCTTCTTCTTTGCAGCTTGCAGATTTCTTTACTAAGGCGCATTCTATTTCTCGTTTTCATTTTCATATCGTGTCATATAAATTACCTCGATCTATTTTATTCCCCAACAAGTGGTATTAGAGTTATTGGTTGTGATTTGTTCAAGGTTTTTATTATTGATGGCATCCATGAAGTATGAAATTCCACTCTTGGATTGCAATAAAAGATTTTCGTTGTGGAAAGTAAGGATGCGAGCTATGGTCGAGTAGATGGATTTCGATGATGCATTATTGGGATTTGACAAAATGCCCACAATTTGAATGAGGGAAGAGAAATAACGGAAGGCGCTTTCACAGATCTATCTTTATCACTTTAACAATATTTTTCTAGACGTTCCGAAAGAGAAAACGGTAGATGTATTTTAGTTGAAGTTAGAACAATTGTGCATGACTAAAAGTCTAACAAGAAAATTGCATATGAAGCAAATGTTGTATTCTCATTGTACGGTAGAAAACGGATCTTTGAAAGATTATCTGGCTGTGTTCAAGGAGATATCGTTGATTTGGAGACTTCAGAGATAAAGTACGACGAAAAAGATTTGATCTTAATTCTTTTGTATTTACTGCACGTTCCGTTTACTTCATTTAGAGACACGATCTCGTATAGTCGTGATACTCTCACCATTGAAGATGTGTATGATGCCTTGTTTTATAAAAAGAAGATGAAGCATTTGTTTAGATCTGAGGCTAGAGATGAAGAAGATCTTGTTGTTCATGGTAATCGGAGAATGGGTAAGTCACAGTCAAATTTTTAGTAAGCAAGTTTGTTATTATTTTAAAAAGAAATGACACATTAATAGGATTGCACAAATTTCAGAACAAAGGTAATTTGACTGCAAAATGGGAAGCAATCAAATACTTCAAAACAGACCAACATAGCCGAGAACTATTTGAGTGATGAGGATGTTTTGACGATTTCTGACATGGAATCCAAACCGACAAGGAGTGAATTTTTTATACAACTTGTGCGGAACACATGTGTCCCAATTGAAATTCGTTTGAAACATATGAAATGGTGATGGTATTGTTGTCGTGGGTAACAACGAATCTTGTGGAGTAGCTAGTATTGGTAGAATCACATTGATACTGGTGGATAGAACATGTAGAACATTTGATCACATTCGACATATTCTAGACTTGAAGAAGAATTTCATTTCATTGAGTACTCTTGATTCAAAAGGATACACGTTCTCTGATAGAGGTGGAGTCTGAGGATCCGAAAGGGTGTTCGTGTTGTATTAAAGAGACGGAAAAGATCCCAATTATACATTGTGCAAGGTTGAGCAAGTTTTAGCCATGTCAACAAGTCAGTCGAGCCACGAGCCGAAACTCGAAGCTTGGGCTTAGCTCGAGCAAAAGGTTCGAGTTTTTCTTTGCTCGAGTCGAGTCGAACAAAAGTTCGAGAAAAAAAATTAAGGCTCAACAGAACTTTCAGCTCGAGCCTTAGTGGGCCGAGCCGAGTAGGCTCGAGTTTTTTATTTCGTAGGTGTCTACAACTTGTAGGCTTGTTTGATTTTTTTTTCCTACAGGCTATAGCTGTTGTTTTCAATTTTTTGTTAAACGGGTTCGGCTCGTTCAGGCAAGCTCAAGCTCGAGCCTTTGCCCCAAAATGGGGCTCGATAGTTCCGAGTCAAGCCACGGGCGGCCCAAGTTGGCGAGCCAATTTGTCATCCCCAATAGAATTTGTAAAGAAAAGTCAATATAGATTTAGTATCGTGGTGGAGATCCAGTTTAGTACTGTAACTTTGGGATTTGGTTCGGGGTCTATATTAAAGAATACTACTTAGTCAAGTTTGGAGGCTATTGATAATTTTGCTTTGCCACCATTATTTGCGGTTCCATCGTATTCAACTGCTAAGTATAGAACCATTGGAGATAGGTATGTGGATGCTGATTCGGTTGCACATGTTTTTTAGCGTTTTTGAAGGTGTTGAGAGACTAGCTAGGGGCCTTCTATAAAAACATTGAAAGTTGATTCTTCTACATGACGTGCTTCGACACTGTTATGTAATTTCTAGTTCTTTGTGTATTTTGGAGAATTCGGTGTTTGAGTTCATGTACACGTGTTGGATACCGTGGAAAATGAGTATTTTTGTGTTGGAGAAAGTTTGGTTTTTGTTGAAGAGTTTAGATTTTTAGTTGCAGTTGGATTTATTTTTCCAGGTGGATAAATTTTGGAGTTTCGTTCGTTGCATCAGAATTTGTGTTAATGTTGAGATTGTTGGGATTTTTTTTATACTCAAATTAGGTTGGGTTTTTTAGAAAATATTTTCTTCTTCTTTTCATGTGTTTTTATTGAAAAAATTATTATTTTCTTTATTTCACATGATTTTTGATATTGTTTTCATCTTTGTGGTATTTTTAGGATTTGGCATGCATCTCAATAAATACTAGACTCTTTCATAAGTTTTGTATTACTGAAATATAGAATAATCATGTATGCACAGTTATTGTATTTGTTTTCTTCATATTTGTCAATTGAATAAAATACTTTGTTCATCTACCAATTAATTCTTTGCACTATATCTTATTTGTTTGCGATCATATACTTCAATCGTGTCATATATCTTATTTCGATCCGTTTTATTTCCTAACAACAACAAGGATTCTAAGGAATGACAACTCTTTACTACAGATCCTTTACAATAAAAACTAAAAAGAAAAATTATCTCAAATCAAACTTTTTAAATCTGTGCTTGGTGGGGATTAAAATCAAATTTTTAATAGACTTCTAAAAAAAATTGATAAAATGTGCATTTAAAAAATTGTGGGTCTTATAAAATTTGTGGTTAAAATTAGTTGTTAACTTTAACTAAAATCTAGATTTCAATTTCTACCAAAAAAGGGCTAAATTTCAATTTTATTAATCAAGTAGATTTTTTTCCTCGAAAGTTATGTATATCTACTACATTCACCTCAACCTCATTCCACCCCAACACTTCAAAAAGAATCTAGATATATATCCCATTAGGATAAAACTTTTTGTACACCAAGTTTAACTACATCCCCCTCACAATAATGGGGGGAAGCGGGCCCCCTACTATTGTGATAGGGCTGTCAAACTTGATGTACACTTTGAGTGTACACCAAGTTTGATCCAACCCACCATCCTTCAAAAGCTAACTCTACCTACTCCTCTTGATTTTGACTGTATCATTATATGATGGGGGCTTAATCTACCGTTTTGGTATGGAATGAGTTGTTATGTAGTTAGTCTTTAAGCTGTGCTTTATTTGAATCACCACCTACCCTACTAATCCAAAATGAAGCAATATGTAGTTATGCCAACATAGGTTTTATTGAGCAGCGTTAGAGCGATAGTAGCGCTACAAATAGGGCAGTGGAGGAGACGAGAAATGGCACAATAGAGCTGCAAATGCAATGGTTTGACAGCTTTAGATTTAATAGTCAGATGGTAGATTTAGATTTGACTGTTATAAGGTGTGCCATCCATTCTCCACCTATCTCATGGAAGAGTGATGATTGAGGTAGTGGAGGAGAGCAAAGGATGAACGTTTGCTTTCGCTGTTTGCTTGGCAGCTGTCATCCGAAAAGGGGCATTTGAGTTTGTAGTTTATGAAGGTCCCTAGTCAATGAACAATAAGAGTTTGCAATCCTACATCATTGAACCTCACTATCGAATCAAATCCCAATGGAGGAGTGTTAGAATTTGATGTCAATTTAGTCATTTAGTTCTAACTCATGGGACAATGATGAAAATAGGGCTTGGCCCAAGATGGAAAATGATTTTACTTAAAACATTGCTCAATAACTCAATCAAAGAGTTAGGCCCACAACCCGAGCCCAAAAGATAATCTAGTAAGCTGCTCTAGACCGTATGATGGAAAATTGATCTAATGGTTGATGGTTTGTTTTATATATATCCAGTTGGGCCATCAACTTTGGAAATTAATTCATTCTTGACTTTGACTTTCTGCGTGAAAAGAACAGAGACTCTCTTTTGCTTTCATTTTTCCCTCTTGCTGCGTGCATAAGTGAAAGCTTCTGGAGAGTTTCCACTCTCAAGTTATGCTCGTGTTTTCTTCTCTATTTTCTATCTTTGTGATGAAATTATTCTTGGTAGATATTGTCTTTGTGATATAGAGGGGAAAAATAGTGTTGGAGATTGATTTGTTCGATTAGGTCTATTGTAGTAGCTATTTGGATTTCCTTAGGGTTTGGGTTGTTGTCGGCCGTCTCTTGATTGTACAGACGGGTACAATGATTCTTTGTGAATTTTTTAGCCCCAACAATTCGATATTACTTTGTGTATTTTGGTATTCTTGGTGAATATTCTTGATTGCTTCCATTGATTTCGAGGCTCCTAACCTTACAAGGAGTAGTGATTGTTGACAGTAGAGAAATTAAGTGAAAAAACGAGAGAAAAGAGCTGAGGTGTGTTCGAATTTGGGTGTGACCTGAATTCCTTGTTGAAATAATTAAAGAATTCTAATTGAAGTATACGTTAAGAAAAATTCATATTGGAATGTTATTGAATTTTTATTTCAAGTTGAAGACCTATTTTGGAAACCTATTGGGAGTTGAAAATTAGTATTAGACTTGAAAAAGAGTTCGGGATGGAAAAAATAATATCTTTTTTCGGGCAAAACGTACGGCGCCACATCGCTGGGAATGGGCGCCGCCATACCTGTTTCGAGTTTTTCGCAGGTTTCTCTTCTTTTTCATTTTGGACTCGATTTTTTGGCATCTTACTTCATCAACAACTCTACTATGAGGATTTGAACGTCTCCTACATATTCCCTATAAATATTAGACTCTTCTATACAATTTTGTGGTGAGAGAAAATAGAATATTAGAATTAAGGATCTATTCTAATTTTCTCTTTTTTCTGTTATTTTTGAGTCAATAAAATCTCTTAATTCCTCTACCATATTTATTGCCTTTATTATTTTTTTACTTGATCTAGTACTTCATTATTTGTCATATAATTTCAACAATTTATTAGAGTGGCTGGTTTCATCAAATAACATTCAAACAATACATTATTTTTGTATTTTTCAATATTGCTAATTGCGATTCAGACATATTAATATTTCTTCTAATAAGAGATATTTTGGTTATTTCATAACAATGTGAGTGGATGGGGTGAGAAAATAGTGACAATGTTTGGTTAATTGTGAATAATAAATAATTTGTGACATTAACTTAATACTAAAGTGTGGGGCATGTAACTATGACCATGAATATTGTGACTCATAAATTATGTGATATGTGATTGTGACATAATTAATTATATTATAGATCACGACATCTAATTAGAGGTCTCCACTGTGAGCACCTGATTTTTGAAAAAGATTAACAAATTTATTAATTTTGAAATTGTATTTTAAAACATTTGCAATTATGATTTTTTACAAAAACTAAAAGAGGAAAATTGTTGACTTCTAAATTTATAACTTGAAATTATGAAATGATGGACCTCATTTACTTGGGGGCAGGTCTAAATATGTACGTCCGAACCAATTTTCCTTCTCGTTCATCATCATTTTTATTTTCATATAGTAATAAATAAACACAATTTCTACGTTCGAACTCAACATTTTTGAACAAATTTAGTGACAAAACACAATCAACTGAATAATAGAAGTTACAATGTTTTGGTGATCTCACAAGTATTTTATAAGCATAATCAGATTGCCCCATAGAAACAAGCACTTATGTGTAGAAATTAATGTCTAGTTCCTTAATTTCAAATGCGATGCCTTTCCAAAAACGGGTCACGCATTTGAATAGATTTTCATCCAATCTGACAAGGTAAGCATCAAGAATTCGAATTTTATCAATTTTCTATCAAATATACTAAATTTCTGATTTTTTTTAAAAACTAAACTAAACTAAACCTGGCTAAATAACATTACTTCTACAGAAGTTTTGGTAAGTTCAGAATTCCACAAAGATATTGAAGGTAAATGCAAGTGGCCTTCTATTTTCGTGCAAGGTGGCATCTTTCTACTTGAGGAAATATATTTTCCAGTTTTTGTTTGGGCCCAAAAAGGGGCATTAACTTTGAGCACTCACACGACACAAATTTGTAGTGTTTCTTGGTGGAAAGCCCACGTTCAGATTTTTCTAATTCCTCCACCCATTTCTCAATTCTATCCTCACGAGTCACCTCCTACAAATAACCAGCAAAAGTCCACGCACAATTGCAATTGTCATGGCTAAAATATTCATAGTATTATTCTCTCTTATGCTTTTGGTGGCAGGAGAATTCGCTCTTGCCATTGATAGGAAAATGATGATTACTGAAGAGAAAGTGAAGACGAATACGGCAGTCAACACCGGAAGCACGGACAAGAACACGGGGGGCAACACCGAGTTCCGCCATATACGACGACATAAGAAATCACCATGGTATTCCTAGGGAGTCATGGGATGACAACCAAAATCCCTATAGCCCCTCCAACATACAAGACAAGGGCAAGGATGCAACATCCCATAAAAACAATGGTTAAGCTGTCCTAAAGTTCTTTATTTAAAAAAAGCTTGTTTGATACACATTTTGGGAGTAAAAATGCATTTTTACTGCTTATGTGATGAGGAATATGTGGTTGAAAATGAAAGAAAAGTTATTGATATGATGGAAAATATTATTTTATTGAAAGATGTGTTGTTGAAAATGAATAGAATAATAATAATGAGAAAAATAATGTGGCTCAAACAACGGCTTACGGAACATATTGTGTGCATTCATGTTATCTTTTTGTTGTTAATGTCAGTCCAACATTTATGTATGCGATTTGTGTATAAAAATTTTAAAAATTAAAGGGGAAATTAGACTATATACCCTAAATATTAGGCACTTTTGAAAAATCATGTCAAAAGTAATTACAAAGTATAAAATACTGTATCTTTTCAATAATTTGAAGACTAAACCGTAATGCTCTTATTTCCTCTCTCTCTCTCTCTCTCTCTTTATCTCTGTATACTTCTCTCCTCCCTAAATAATACCAATCGGTTGTGATTTATGTAGGAGACGATGAAATCTAGTCACATCTGACGCTCGTTTCTCATGGGAGAAGAATGACGACCATGGCGATGACTCCACTGATGATGCCCTAGAATATGCCGACATTTTCTTTTTTGATACAGCAGCAAAAAATTGGGGAAATTGGTGGAGGATCATCAAGATTCGTATGAGCCATCTCTCTCAAGTATAATGATTTATTCATATGAATTATGATGTGCAGTTTTTTTTTAAGCTGATGTCTTTCATAATCATGTCCGAATCAAAATTTTCATATATTTGGTGCAAATGCGGTATGTACCCAGACTTGAGTTACTCAGAGGCCGCTGCCGCCTTCGAGACTCTGGTTCTCGACGTTGCTTCCCAAAAAATGTATGCATCAATTTAGTTATAGGCTTTTCTTTTACCAGAACAAAATGTCTAAAATTGGTGATTATTTTTCAACTATGTTGAGGGATTCGTGTCCAACATGGGTGCAGAGAATGGGTGCAAGTGCGGCTCCGAATGCAAGTGCAATCCATGCAATTGCAAATGAGAGATGGGAATTTGAAGCAGAGATAGAGAAGAATGTATTAGTTTAATAGTTTGCGTCTAGGTGCAAATTAGTTACATCTTCTAAGGATGATGAATTAATTATGTTCCTTATAATAAAGTGAAGTTTTTTGACCGACTCTATTTGGTCTTTGTAACCTTCTTTGCTTTTGTTTGGAGTTTTCTATAGTGTTAAGAGAGAACTTATTGTTGTGTTATGTATTAGTGCGAACTTATTTACATGTTATTAAATATGTTTTGTAGATATATGAGTTGTTTGCTGATTATCATTTGGGTTTTTGTTATTTGCCTTTGTCGTGTTTTGGTGAGCTTGTTTATTGTTTTCAAGTGCTTAGGTACTTTGTGATTATAGTTTCTCTATATTCATCTTGAATGTGTTTGCTGCGTGCCTTGTGTTTTTACTCACTAGATCGATAATAAATAGAGAAACTTTTGTTTTTACTATTTCTTATGGTGATAGATGTTGTCTATAGTTGATAACTTTGGTGGGGGGTCGTGGATCATGTTAGTGCGAACTTATATACAAATTCGGTAGGTTAAAATACCCTAAATAGTCACTGAATTTTATTTTTGTCACTTTTCGTCACTTTTGAATGTTTGTCACTTTTTTTAAAAAAAAATTGTCGTCACTTTTTTGAGTTTGTCACTTTTTTTATTGTCTGTCACTTTTTAAATATGTATAACTTCTGTTAATTTGTGCCACTTTTTTGAATTCGTCACTTTTTTAAATGTTGTCGCTTTTTTTTTTTTAGTGTTTATCACTTTTTTCAGTCACCTTCTTCATTTCTATCACTTTTTCTAGTGACAAACATCGATTTTTAATAAAAGTGACGATGTATGTCATTTTTTAATTAAAAAAAGTGACACTTAACTTTAAAAAGTGATAGTGAATCACTTTTTCAATGTCACTTTTTTTTTTACCGTGTCACTTTTTTTACTAACAAAATCACCTTTTTAATTATAAAAGTGAGATTGTGTCTCACTGTCACTTACTTAATTTTATGCATTACCATCTAAGGATGTCAAAGTTGCTCGTCAATTTTATATAAGTGACATCGTGTCACTTTTTTTTTAGTTTTTTGTCACTTTTTTTTTGAGTTTGTGTCACACTATCACTTAATTTTATGCATTATCATTTAGGGATGTCAAAATTGTTCGTCAATTATATAAAAGTGACATTGTTTCACTTTTTAAGCAGATAAAAAAATCACAAATAGATGGTGCTATTTTGATATTTGTCACTTTTTTTGAGTTTGTATCACTTTTGAGAGTGTGTGTCACTTTTTTTTTTAGTGTTGTCATTTTTTTTGAGTGTCACTTCTTTGAGTTTTATTCACTTTTTGAGAGTGTGTAATTTTTTTTTAGTTTTGTCACTTTTTTTGAGTTTGCGTCATTTTTTGAGTTTGTATCACTTTTTGAGAGCGTCACTTTTTTTTTTTTTAATTTGTCACTTTTTTAAAAAAAAAGTAAAAAAGTGACAATTTTTATAAAAAAAAATGACATTGTGTCACTTTTTTATTTTACACAGTATTTTATACTTCCTAAAAATATTTGATATGATTTTAAGGGTATTTTTCAAAATATCTTTAATTTTAAGGGTATTTTTATAGGGATACTTACAAAAATGCCCTTAAAATTAGGGATGTTTTGAAAAATCACATGAAAGGTTTTTAAGAAGTAAAAAATACTGTGTAAAATGAAAAAGTGACACAAACTCAAAAAAGTGACATAAACTAATAAAAAAGTGACAAAACTAAAAAAAAAAAAGGGACACAATGTTTTGAAAAATCATATAAAAAGTTTTTAGGAAGTAAAAAATACTTTGTAAAATGAAAAAGTCACTTTTTCTATAAATCTTTTCCCTTTACTTTCCTCAGCATATGCCGATAATGTCCATTTTCTAGATGTCTCCATTGCTCTTAATGAATCTTTTTGGGCAAGTATGCTTTGTAATGTTATAAGGTTAGTGGCAAAACAAGTAGGAGCAGGTCGAAGTATTTCTTTTCCTCCAATAAATTTCCTCATTAAAAGCAAAGGGTAGCAATGGTTGTATATATATTTTGTGATTTTTGATGCTTGAACTACGACATTACTGACTTCATCCAATTTTCCAATATCATGAACATTAGATTTATGCAATGGGCTGCACATGGAGACCAAAATAATGTTTGAAATTCTTGCTCCAATAACCTACTAGCGGCAACGTAATTTGCAGCATTGTCACTTTTATTAAAAAGTGATGTATGTTACTAAAAAAAGTGACAAATTTTTAAAAAGTGATAGGAAAAAGTTACAAACAAAAAAATATGATAGAAAAACATGACAAACACTAAAAAAGTGACATGAATTAAAAAAAAAAAAACAATTATTTATTGTATATGTGATATAACCCAAGTGGGAACAACCAAATGCTTCCACTATTATAATACCGAGAAGTTGGTCAAAAATATTGTTTCCCTGAGCAATCGAATTCAACACACTTACAATAGCATAACCATGAATCCACAATCCAAAAATCAAGTCTTGAATGTTGGCACAAGCTGATAAGTAATTGAGACAGTACATTCATCAGGAAAGCAATTCTCCAAACATGTCATTCTAACAAATAACTCCAACCCAATTTGCTCCATCCTATTTTGTACAAACCCAGCTAACATAGCATTTCAAGTAACCAAATTTCATGAAAACATTTCATCAAACAACTTGTGAGCACATTCTACATCCCCACATTTCGCATACACATCCATAAATGAAGTCTCAACAACAACGTTTTTCAACATTCAAACTTGTCTTACTTATTAATCAGGATCTTCTATTGTAGTCAAATGAAGGGAGCTGGCAGGAGAAGTCCATCTTTCACCTAAAACATAGCATGGTACAATAATAAAAATCTTTACATATTGATGAATTGGATAGCTCTAAAGAAATATTTTATCTCTGTGCTGCTTGCTAGAATTAGAAACTAGTCCCATAAGTGGGACTAAGTTGTAAACCATCAGTCTAAAGAATGGGACATCCGAACCAATTTGATCTCACCATTGTTGGAGTTCCTTTTCATTGGCAACCCAACCGCTAAACTGAATTGCTGCCCATAAAGTTGTGGTGGCATTACTACTACCACGAACAAGTCCTGCCCCAGTTGGCACCTTCTTGTCAAGATGAATCTGCCCATAAAAATTAGTCGAGAAGAGAAACAAACCTGTACTCCAACTAAGAGAAACAAATTTGGGAAAATGAAGAAAAATAGAAATTGGGGTTTCAGTTGGAAGGGGTTTTACTTGAACATGATGATGCCGCCGATGAAAGTGACCCACAGGCCGGTGCCCCAGGCAATGGAGAAACAGAGGAAGGAGCATTTTTTGTCAAAAGATCGTTAAAGTTGCTGAATTTCGAGAATTTCCGAAGAGCTGGTGATGTTGAAGGCTTTGGTGATCGAGATGGAGATGAAGCAGTGGAGATATATTAGAGTGAGAGAGAACCGGGAAGAAATCATCTTTTATAACAACGTATTAATTACGTTTTCAAATGATTTAATTAATTGAAAGAGTATAAATCAAATTGATTAATTTTTTAGAGTACTGGGCCTAATTTGCCCATTTTTATAAGTGCCCCAAAATTAAATCAGTTGCTTCAAAGGCTAGCCCAATATTTGCATAAGCCCATATTAAAATTTTAAGGAGGGGGTGCATTCGATTCGATTCGATTTTTAATTTTTTTAAGTAAATGATTTTTAAAGAATTTAATAAATTTGTATTTGATTTTTATATAATTAATGAAAGTTTATAAACTTTAATTTAAAAACTATTATAAATTTTATTTAACTTTTACAACCTTTTATTTTAGACAAGAAATCTTGTATATCTTTCTATATATAAAAAGTGGCTATTAAACGGAATATGTTGGTTTAACGGAAAAACTAACGGAATTTCTTGATTTAACGGAAAAACTAACGAAATTTCTTGTTTTTAACGGAAAATCTTTTTTCACAACCCCCTACTTTCAAAATTATAATTAAATAATAATAATAATAAATTAGCTTTTGATAATTCCTTCAAACTAAAATATCTTGGAGCTAACTTATCCGAATCGACTTTTTCTCGAATCTGATTTATGTATCTAATTACGGTTTATCCAACGAGACCAATATTCATTTATTTACGATAACTCCATCAATATCTAAATATTTGACACAAATAAAATATAATTTGATAAATGTATCATTTAGTCTCTAACTTTCAAAATATTAAAATATAGTATATAAAAACTGAATTATATTTTATGAAAATTTTTGAGGTATTACATTCTCAACCCCTTCAAATATTTTCGTCCTCGAAAATTTACCCGTCACTTACCAATACTAAATCTAACACATGATATACATATATTATCGTAATACATATCATACTTTAGCGATAAAATGAATTGCATTATTACTTAAAAAAGAGTAAAGACTTAAGTCATGCAGAAAGTTAAGCTTCCGTTTGTTTCTCATTAGAAACTCATAAAAATGAAAAATATGACCGTTATCCATCACATCAATCTATCAATTTTGAATTTCTATCTCTTTTTGTGAGGTCCAATAACAGCTATATTTTTCATTCTCATTCTACATTAATGAGAATCAAATAGAGTCTAAGTAAACTCATCTTCTTACCCCTTAACATACCTTGAGTTTTATGTTTGTGATTTTGAGTTGAAAATAACAGAAAGAAGCACTTTATTTAATTATTTATCAATTACATAAACATTACATCATTAATTATTTAATTAATCAAAAAAATTATATATTTATTAATAACAAATTAATTCTTAAACAAAACTATTAAATATAAACTATGCAAACGTGCATTGCACATTGCTTACACCTAGTAATGTTATATATGTATATGTACACACTTGTTCTATTAAATTATTTATTTATGCACCATAATATAATAATATTCTAAATAAGCTACTTCCATTACTCAAAAATAGTTTTCATGTGAATAAAATAATTTTTGAAAGAATACAAAAATTACAAGTCGCTTCAATTAGAAAAATAAATGACGAAAAATACAAAAAAAGAACTATAACATTTTAATAGTCTTTGATTGAAAAAAAAAATGAAGTCTTTTATGTTCAATATTATTAATATGTCTAAGCATGTAAAAAGTTATTAAATTAAACAAACAACCCATATATAAAAAAATAATTGAAAATTAGTCTTTTTTATAACATTTTAATGAAAAGTAAATATTTTTCCATAGGAAAATTGGAGGAATGATGAAAAAGAAGAGGACATTATTCATTAAAAATGAACAAAAAATGGTGAAAAATAATAGACATTTACTATTAATTTTGAAATAAAAGTTTATTAAACACTTATCTTGTTATTTCCGTGTTTTTTCAACACTACAAGTAATTCTCTTAGAAGCACAACAATACCGATCACCAAGCCATACTAGGAAAAGCTAAACAGTTCGACGAACTGAAACATCTTAAAAGCCAGAGAAAAAGAAAACAAAAGCAATTCTCGTAGAAAAGTTCAAATTTTGCAGCTTCTCAAATTCTTTAAGGCCCCGTTTGATTGACAAAGTTTTCTAGGGAAGTAGGAAAATCTTTTCCCTTTTCCAACTTTTGTAGTGTTTGATTGGCGAAATTTTCCCGAGAAAATATTTTCCAACTTTCTAAATTTTTCACATTTTTGAGGAAAATAAATTCTTGATGTTTTAGTGAGAAAATATTTTCCAACTTTTCAATTTTTTTTGTTTTTTTGTTTTTGCAATTGGAAAAAATTATAGACACAATGGTAAAAAAAATTCACTTTTATTGACAATTTTCATGTAAAATAAAGCCAAACGAATGATATTCAGTATGATTATTTTTTTTCAATTTTTTTTTGTCTTTTTTTTTTATTTTTTTGGCAATTGGAACAAATTATAGATTGAATGGTAGAAAACATTATCACTTTAATGGACAATTTTCATAAAAAATGAAGTCAAACGGACATCAAACTTTCGATATTTTCCATAAAAAATTATACCAATCAAACACAATTAATTACAATTCCCAACAAAACAATTTATAAGAAAATCTTTTTCCTGTAAAATATTTTATTTCCACTCATTTTCCATCTTTCTATCAAACGGACCCTAAATGCTACTGTTTTGCTACTTCTCAAAATCTCTGCCAGATGATACATACTCCTTATCAATAATAACATTTTAAATCTCATGCCTAAAATAGTTATAAATTGTTTGACAATAAAAGAAATCAGACTTCAAAGATCAATCACCAGCAGAAATATAAGCAACTGAACTTGAAAAAAACTTTCCAGCTGCCTACTAAATTTTGGCCGTTAACTTCCATATGGCAGTTGCACATATACTTGTGTACAAGTAACACAGTATTTGGCATTTCATACTCCTTGAAGTCAAATTTCAGGTCCTACATAAATTAAATTATATGGAAACAAATATTTATTGGATTCCAAAGTCTGAACTCACTCAACTTTTGTCTGGGTATTTGGGGGCTCCATGCGTATAGCACTAGACACCTTTTTCCACGCTATAAACCGGACTATTGGGTCTTGTTTTTCCCCAGAACAAAATAAAATATTGAGGATAATGAAAATACGTGTTCTGCATCACTATTTGCATATTTTTTTTATACATTGATGAGGTGTCAAGAATGGAGTGAGATTTTTTTTTTTTTTTTTTAATTATTTGGCTGATGCGATTTTGACCCATCAAATCTCGTCACATGGTAAACAAATCCGTAAACTGTGATGTACATGTTTGAGCTAGGTTTTAAGAAAAATTGCTCTTGAAAGAGCACATTACGATAAAAATCGTGAGCCGTGGAGAGTTATTGTATATTGTCGGTCACTATGATAGAATCGGTTGGAGATCTTAAAAGGCGATGATTTAGCCTATGACAAATGTCATACCCAAGCAGCACTGGCAAGAGATAAAAGGTCAAGTAGATGGACCTACGAACAAGCACAAGTCCAAAATGTGCTCAGTTGGACAACATTTTCTACGCCCACTTCAATTATTAATTCCACGTTTGAAATAAAGTTAATAAAAATTAAGTACAAATCAATAATTAATTTTAATTACATATTTCATAAGACTCACAAATTTCATAAACAAGGGCTAAATGATTTTTCAGAGGGAATGCTTAATTAGTATGAATCTACATATGTTGACCCTATATCTCGGTTTCTTCTGCTGTCCCACCAATCGAATTTTGATGCATCACTATCGTTGTCGAAATTTTAGTGGGAAATAGTTTTTTTTTTTTTAAACACGTTGGAAGTGTATATTACTAAATTTTTGAATGTTCGATAATTCAAAATTATAGTGATGTATAAAATTTTATCGAAGACATAGTAAAAGGGACGAGAAGATGGAGACACTAAATGAGCATTATCCAAACATAATCGATGACGTTAAAAAAAGGGTAAAGATTACATATGAAAGGCTACAATCACGTGCATATCACCGATAAAGTAGTAGCAAAGAAAAACTTCTGGCATAGTGAGTGAAATTATGCAAATTTTCAAAAGATGTATACCCTACATTTGAGAACAGAAAACAGTCACTAGCTATGATGAACCTGGGTATCTAGCTTCTAGATTCTATACCGTTAACAAATGCCCAAATATTTGAAAGGTGGAGAGTAAAGCCAAGAACATATCTTTTTCTTTGAAAAGGAAATGATTATTTTGAGAAAATTAGAGAAACCCTCATCTTCAAATCAAGAAATAAATGAAGGATTCGTGTTAATGGTAAATCTTAAGTACCAAGCTACCTGTACCTAAAAATTTACCTAATGGATTACCGAATCGACAAGTGACGGCCCCCATTGAGAGGGCGCATGTGGGCGATAAATTATTAGGTATACATAGAATTTTCCAAATCTTAATTAATGTCAATCAACATATAAGTATTTGAGCTATTCTTCTTATTAATAATGTTGAACATTCAAAATAGGATTTTAAATTTTTTTATTTTGATGGATAAAATATTTTTTTGTATGTAAAAAGTATATTTTGTGTAATTTTATTTTATTATTTATTTATTTACGTATGAGCCCGATTTTATTTATTGATTTATTTTTTTAGTCCGGTCCCGAATTAGTCCCTACATCTAACCTTGGTAGATGTAGTTTCTATCGAGATACTTAGGCTCCGTTTGATTTTGCTTAAAAGTTTATTAAAAATTGATGCTTGTGTGGATATCGTTAAGTAGTTAAAGAATGCTTTGAAATATGCACATCACACTTCCTTTTAGGGTTTGGGCCGGAATGCATTTAAAGTAGTATAATCAAAGTGTCTTACTCTCACTTTACAAGATGTAGAGGAAAGGAATATGCATGTTGCTCTACCATAGGGTATCGACATCTCTTTGTGAGTTTTTTTTTTTTTTTTTTACTGAAGTTAATTCTTTAACTTTTAACAATTTTTTAAAATTTCAAAAAAATAAAATAAAATTAGCACTTGATTTAAATTTTTATTAAAAAGTCAAAGGGGGATCCAATTTCGGGACCAAAATAAAGGAGTATTTTTTTGGACAATAGAAGCACATTTTCTTGCATTAAAAGCTGTGTCTATAAAGTGAGTTCTGATCTTGAAAATATTCTTGAATGGAGATGTACAGAAATCATAATTTTCAAGGATTAGGTGAAGCGTAGTTTTCGTGCTCAACTATTTTCGATTGAGAAAATGGAGTAAGAATCGTACCTCAATTAGTTGTTCGTTCTATTCCTCGAAGGAGTTAGGAACAAGAGACGTCAATTTCAACTCACTCTCGTGCGTAGGTTCTTGAATTAATGAGTTAACTCTCATACCGAAATACATTACCATAATCTAGGTCAGCATTAAACCATGCAATGAGCTAATTGCGGAATTAAAGCACAAAAAAGCAAAAACAGAATAAAAAAAAGTTTGTATTATTTTAGTGGGCATTAATAACATGTAAAGGAATAGAAAACAAGTGCCCTATTTGTTCTTGGATCCCCCTGGAAGAGCCCCTGGCTATCACTGTGTGAAACCATCCAAATTGCATTTCGTTTTTTTTTTTTTTTTCCAATGCCATTTAATTGTACTAAAAATTCTGTCTTTTTTCATTACTGAAATTATGTTACCAACATCTTTTTTATTGTATTTTTATCATGAAGTTCTCATTAATATGCACATTTTTTTTATAACTCAAGTGTCCAAGTTTCGCCCGACTAGTGTTGAGGACTGGTGGCATTCCCCCTAGTTTGCCACCCCGGCTAATTCAGATGTGGTCACAGCTTATACACAATTGGGCTGAACATTCGACGGTTCTCCTCCATGTGGATGTCTATCTTCCAACATAGATGTTGTCTTCCAACATAGATGTTGTCTTTCAGCTGTCGTGGGGATTCGAACCCTCGATGCTCCGTTGAGCTCTCTTACTTTACCACTACGTCATGCCCATGGGAGAATATGCACATTTTTTTTTATAGATGGTTTTCGTCCAAAAAAGTTCGTTAGAAGGGTATAAAAATTAAAGACACTTATTTATCACCAACATTTGAAACATAAATTTGAATAAAAATAATCATTAAGACCAGATGTACTAATAAGTGGACGGTTATGAATAAGTTTAAAAGAAAATTTGAGGACATAACTAAAATAATAGGCAAAATTTAAGAACTCTCAGTACAATTAAAAATTTATGAAATATAAACCAAAGTGATAACATAACACTCCACCCCCCCCCCCCCCCCCCAATTATTAAATTATGTATGTATTGATACATGTAGGTCCAGTGTTTCTTCGACCTAAAAAAGTGGATAAATTGTGGGTCATTGGATAAATGTTTAAGAATAATGTCACTTATACACGATGAAATTATATAATGATTTACATATAGATATGAAGACATGAAGTATCAAAAAGAGGGTGAAATTTTTTAATTTTGTTGAAATTCTAATCGATGAATTAAGCTTTGTAGCCAGATGTTTTTAACATCTTTATTGACAAAAGAAGATGTGTAAAAAAAATGACGTTGTTAACTATTTTTAAACAGTCCAATAAACTTTTACGACGTGAGCGTTATGGCATGATTGGGAGAAAATTAATAGCCACGTCTGATTTTCATTTATTAATTCAATCTCGAGTGACTAAATTTTTACCATTGCCCTTTTGCAAGCATAGTAATTGGACCAACCATAGTTAATGATGCATATCTTAATGGGGAAAAAAACACAGTGGGATTCTGATTTTTTCTGCTGAGAAATTGCATTAAAAAAGAGAAAAGATTAAACGCTCAAATTGCGGTCTCTTCTTTCCTCTCCAACCGGAGCGCACTTTTCTCATGTTACTTTTTCTCTTTTACCTCTTCAAAGGATTCTTTGACAATGATTATAAATTATGACTAATTACAGTAACACGCACAGTGAGATGAAGAAGAAGAACAGAAAATCCCATTACTAGCCTTCTTCTCCGGTACTCACTCTACCACTTGAAAATGTTCAAATTCTTGAATCTGTAAATCCATTACTATTACAGCACCTCAAGGAAAAAGCTTAAAATAAGCACATTATCCTCTGAAAATGGCTAGCAGAATCTGCATTGTGTTTTTCCTTCTTGTGGGTTCATTTTTTCGCCTCAGTTCAGCAATGGCGAACCTCACTCTTCCTGGTCAACACCCCTTTCCTGAAGATGTAGTTCAAGATGTTCACAGGTTGGATAAACCATTCTGTTCTTACTTTCATTTTGTTTCTGGGCTTCTGCATTTTGAACTTTTTGTATTTATCACTTATATTTTAGCTTGCCAACTGCAGTAAAATGAAAAATAAACTTATTTAGTGCTTTTTCTTGGTTAATGCAGGTTAATGAAATAATTTTGGGTATTTTCAGGAGATTTATGCATTATTTATAGTAAACAGTTACTCATTCTTTATCCCAGAATGAGATAGCCCAATTTTTTTTTTTTTTTGTACTCACTATAAGATTTATTTGGCTGAGGGCCTGTTTGGCAAGCTTCTACTTCTTGTGGAAGAGTTTTTTTTTTTTAAAAGTTACTTGTATTTGTTTGCTCTAGAAGCTCTTCTCACCATACAAAGCATTTTAGAAAATTATCCAAATATATTAAAAGAACTACCAAGTGGATCCTCAGTGTGTAGTAGTAGTTCTTAGTCAAAGATATATCATTTATTGTACTGGTTTAAAACTTTAATGATGAATGCAATACTCTTCACCTGCTTCCCTCTTTCACCTGTAGTGGCCATTTTAATTTCTGGCCAATGGCCAGTGTGCTGGTATGTGGGTAGATCTGCATAGTAATTGGTTTCTTTTTTGCTTTAACTCTATAGACCTTAGGGTGGCCCCTCAAGATATCTCATTAGTACCTGTTTGCCATGGGAATCCTATGTAGCGTTTGGAATGTGTATTTGTATTTTCACTAAAGAAAATTAAAAGATGTACATACATGTTGCAGAAAAGTAAACGTGTCACTTTCAAGAAGACAAATGCTATCCTACCCAACCAACGACCAGTCCTCTTCTTGTGCGACAGGCAACCCTGTCGACGATTGCTGGCGGTGTGACCCCAGTTGGCAGTTGAACCGTCAACGATTAGCCGATTGTGGTATCGGATTTGGCCAGTATGCCCTAGGTGGTAAGGGTGGGAAATATTACGTTGTCACAGACTCCTCGGACCATGACCCTGTCAATCCAAGACCGGGAACACTTCGGTATGCAGTCATCCAAACTGAACCCTTATGGATTGTTTTCGCGACCAACATGCTCATCCACCTATCCGAAGAACTAATTTTCAATTCGTACAAGACTCTTGATGGTCGTGGGGCTCACGTACACATCACCGGTGGTGGATGCATAACGTTACAGTATATAACGAATGTAATCATCCACAACATACACATTCACCATTGCTATGAAGCCGGCGAGACTAATATAAGGTCAAGTCCAACACACTATGGATGGCGCACAATGTCAGACGGTGATGGGATTTCCATTTTTGGTGCTCGTGACATATGGATCGACCATTGTTCATTGTCACATTGCAAGGATGGGTTGATCGATGCTGTCATGGGATCGACAGGGATTACAATATCAAATAATCATTTTTCGCACCATAACGAGGTCATGCTATTAGGTCATAGCGATGATTATTTGCCAGATTCCGGTATGCAAGTGACTATTGCTTTCAATCACTTTGGCAAGAAACTTATCCAAAGAATGCCAAGGTGCAGAAAAGGGTATATACATGTAGTGAATAACGATTTTACACAATGGGAAATGTATGCTATAGGAGGGAGTGGTAATCCTACCATCAATAGCCAGGGAAATCGATACATTGCACCCTTTGATCGCAATGCAAAAGAGGTAACCACACCAGCGCTTTAGGGACGAACAATCCAACCCTTTTTTATTTGAAATAAATTTGTTATGACAGGTGACAAAACGTGTGGACACAGACGAGGAGAAATGGAGGGGCTGGAACTGGAGAAGTGAGGGGGATCAAATGGTAAATGGAGCTTACTTCGTAGCCTCTGGACAAGGTGTAGAGGTGAAATATGAGAAGGCTTATAGTGTGGAGCCCAAATCTGCTGCATATATTGACCAACTCGTGATGAACGCCGGTGTCCTAACTAGCAGGTCTTCTTTACTTTCTTTCCCTTCTTTTTCTTCTCTCTTTTTTTTTCTCTCTCTTCCTTTTCCACGTATTTTTTCGATAATTTATTAGATAGGCGGACCTAGCAACGAGCTTCTCAATAACCCCTGTTACGGAGAGGTCCAATTTTTACAGCTCCTGGCGAGCAACCCCGATCCTGCAAAGCCTGTGCCATTTTGAGCCTATGTGCCTTCACGAGCCAACCTATGCCGGCAAGGGTCCCTAGGCCTTCGGCCTAACCAGGGTTGGTCCATAAACATCTGAGCTCAATTTGTGTTCAAATCCTATAATCTGCTCAGCCTTTGACTTGTGGACCTGACGATCTGGGCCACCCACGAGTCAAAATGAGTCGAGCCTTCCACAAATCCAAATGACCCGAGTCATCCAAAAGCAGGCTCTTTTAGTTTTTTTTTTTTTTTTTATAAATAAATTAACAAAATAAGTCAAAAAATGAGGAATAAAAAATAAGTAGATCCACTAGCTCAAATGAGCCGGCTTGCTAGCTCGTACCCACGAGAGCAAACAAGCTAGCTTGTGAAAAAAATGTGAGCTCAACTCAACCAATAGTTCGTCTCAAAACGAGTCCAAGCTGCTCATGGTTCGAGCCCAGCCCGTGAACCACTCAACCCGTAAGCCTGACATTTCCCAGCTCTATGGGCTGGCCAGCCTATGGCACAGCATGTTTCAAGCCTAGGCTAAAAAAATTTCTTGTTGCTAGGGACTAGTTCAACACGTTTTGACACATAGGGTGTATATCTGCATTTAACTTTTTGTTATTGATGTTTTGAGCAGTGGACACAATCTGGGTAAGTGGTCAGCTGGAGATAATGGCGGCGGAACTAATTTAGATGCAAATTCAGGTGTTGTAGAGGACTACGACGAAGATGAAGATTCCGGGAGCAGCAGGACACTCTCTCATTGCATTCTCTTATCTCTTCTAATGAACTTATCGATCTTCTTGTTTCCCCATGTCACTGCAACATCCATGTTATTGTAGTATGAATTCTTAAATGAAACGGGGAGGACACCAAAAGTATGGTTTCCTTTCCGGAATTCACATCAGCAGTATCTAGAACTCTATTTTGATTTTGAACTTCAACAAGAAAAACAATCTTTTGGTTGTCAGTTTCTAAATGAAATCGAGTGAATACATGTACAAGACTAAAATAATCAAGAAAACAATATAGATCCGCATGCAGATGACTTGCAATAAATTCCCAATTCATTTCAAGAAGTAATTAAACTACCAAATTTTTCCATAATTCCTCATCTAAGCATTACCACTTATGAATATTCAAAGAAAATATAATAAAAGATAAATTTCAACTAGTGTTCACCAATAACTCGCACGATGTCTATAAAATCTGATATTAATAAAAAACTCGCTATTTCACCAATTAAACTATATATTATGTATAACACCCGGTTCGATTTCTCTTTGAGGATGCAGATAATCTGATACGTAGCATTTCAAAACTCTACTAGAACCTTTAGTACCATGTTTGGTGATTTAAGAGAGAGAAACTAGAAAATAGGCCCATCAATCATTTTAGAAACTGAAATGTTAAAAATTAGTCGACACCTGAAAATTGCAGTGAAAATACTAATGCATGAGGTACTTCAGGTTCTAGCAAGTCAGAGCCTTGGGAAGATGAAGATGTGCCCAATGTTATGGACAAACACTGGCGGAATTCTAGCGATGATGGTGATTGTGAAAGTGACCATGAATATTACACGCAACACATGATGACAAGGAGTATGATAAAACAAACATAAGATATGAATTTTAGGTATTTTGATAATGCTAGTGATTTGATTGTTCAAGACCAATAACACGATTTCATATCCATACATTTAATTGACTTTATTATATTTATAACACATCACCTGTCACATAGACTGGAGATCATCTCTAATGTAGATAAATATCATCATTAATTTATTTTACTCTTTGGTTTGCAAGTAACTAAATTGAATGGAGGTAAGGACAAATTCACCCCCCACCCCCCTCCCTCTAAAGCTTGTATTTCTTTCTATTTTCAGTATATGAAAATAAACTCCATTCTTTTGGAGGTTTGTACTAAAAAAACAGTGGTGATACAAAAGCATTTTTGTTCATTAGATAATGAAGTGGTGGGGTCCACGACTAATGCTATTTAATACAAGTGTTGCTTTGATAATAAGCATCACTCATACCACATAACATAACCCTATGGTCCACTGCCACCTAAACTAATGCTAGTGAGTGACACATGGATTATTCAAGCAAAAAGTGTGTATATCACCAAAGCTCAATGTTGATCATGGCAGCGTACACCTTAAGCAAGTGCATGTATAAGACTAAAGAATCACCTGAAAAAACTTCAGAGTTGAAACAATTTAAGACTGTCATTTCGTCAATCTCTTCAATATGCAGATTTTTGGTTTTTTCAGGAATTTTATCACTTAAAGAACACAAATCAACATGCTCTCTCTACATTTGGCTTCACCAATTCTCATCATGGCCCATATTAATAGTAGAACTTTAGCACCATAGATTACCGTCCATTTCAAGAAATAGCAAGTGTTACCGATCAATAAAGGATTTGTTCATGAGATCGACTGCTGAATCCATGAACTGCCACCATAGGAACAAATAGCCATATCAGTTAAGAGGTAATGCTAAAGCTGATGCAATTATACATTTGAACACAAACTGATTAGGAAGACTCCTAATATACAAAATTGTTGACACGAGGCAAGGAAATATAAGCTCTATTAATTTGAGAATAGAAGTAGGGGTGCAGGGGATGCATCTAGAGAAAGATAATATGGCAGCAGAATCTGACATTAACTATGTATTAGAGCGGCTTGATTAATCAAACTCCCAAGAAAAACTGATAAATGAACATTGTAGTAGAACAAAGTTCAAATGCATGAAATTTACCCTTCCAATTGACTTGAGTTCCCTTCCAATCGGTTCCATAAACTTCAAGTCGATCTCAACGGGCCATACCTGCACAGATAGCAAGGAGAATGAATTTTATTTGGAAGATTTTAGCTAAAATCATACACTGAAGCAGAGGAATAGGAAGATGACCAGGCCATGTGCCACAAAGGAAATTTACAATTCCAATTACCTATGAGCTATGATGCACCGACACGAACACGTGTGTCCGACACGATACGTGTCGGATACGCCGACACACGATTTTTAAAAAAAATACAAACACGACACGTTATCGACACGTTGATTAAATTCTTAAAAATTCTTCATTTATATAATATAAATTTAGTTTTATACTTGTTATTAATTTTTCTTGTTAAAATCTTTTAAACATGAGTACATATTTGTTACTTGCTAATAATTTCAAATTAACAATATATAATATTTCTAATATAAAAAGAAAAATGATTACGGTAGAGTGTCCGAAAAGTGTTGGTATCGACTCGTGTCCGACACGTGTCGGACACGGACACGCTACCCTAATTGAAGTGTCCGTGCTACAGAGCCTATGAGCTAGATAACAAATAAAAAATATCCCATTCAAAAGCAAATATTTATAATTTCTAGGAGAATGCTTCAATATTCCAGTCTGTAAAACAACTCATTTGGTTACATCTAAAAAGTGTATAATTCTCCAAGTAGACATTTTATCCAATTTGTAAGTTAGCCCCCGTTTGGTGCACATTTTTGGAAAAAAAAGAAGCAGCATTTTTTACTGTTGATGTGATAGGGAATACGTGGTTGAAAAAGAAGGAAAATTTATTGATATGATGGAAAATATTATTTTATTGAAGAATGTGTGGTTGAAAATAAGTAGAATAATGAGAATGGAAAAAAAAGGTAGCTCAAACATGGCCTTAATGTGATATCGCTGCAAATCTCCATTTATAACTTAGAGATCTTAAACAAATGAAAGTACATTTAAAATCATAACTACCTTAATTCAGTGAATTTCCCTGCTGTTCTGTTGTCGTCCCCCACCCACCCACCTCTTTAGAATAATTTTTGAGTGCCACTTGGAATTTCATTAACGTCTTAGCAGTCTAATGATCATCAAGACCTTCCTCTGAATCTTCTTTCACACAATTGTGACAAAATATCAATATTTCAGTACCAAATATTAATTAACTTTGAATTTTCTAAAGCTACATAATTAGTTGCTAGCTTACAGGCTAACTTTTTTACATTCCAAATGTCGTAGATTCTCGCTGACTCGCATACCATCAACTTTTCTTGGGGGAAGGCTGTGTGAGGTTAACCATCTTTTAGGGGTTTGTCAAGACTGGGAAGTTCATCTTGTTCAAAATCTTATGGTGTAGCATTATAAGTTTAGACTTTGTGGATGCATTGCAGGTAGAATTGTCTGGAAGGTCACGAGTAATGACATATTTAATTTGAGTCTTTCTGTGAGCTTTTTATTTCATGGCACTGGCAAACCTTTCCTTGGAAGTATTGTGTAGGGTAGTATGGCCCCAGTGGAAGTAGTTTTCCTCCTATGACTGCAGCTAGGAATTTCATTAACCAGGGACAATTTGAGGAAAAGAAGAAGTATTTGTATTAGTTGGTGTCACATGTGTAAGAAGGCTGGGGAAGAAGTTCATCACCTATTACTTCATTGCTGAGGCTGCTAATAATGATGCAGGATTTTTAATTTATAAATGTAATCATTACTTATCTGAAAAATGTACCAAAAAGGCCTAAATTGAGATTCAATTCCCAGATTAAGTCATCTATATTTCAAGGCGAACAATATAGCATTGAGTTTTCCCGTAGGCAACATACAGGAGATGAAGAGAAAAATGCACTATGTGCTGATAATAAAAAGCTCAGGCTCACGGAAGGCACCTTAAGACCAAGTAATTTGATGGGTGCAGTCTGCCCAGGCACAATGCAATCTGGCCCTGCTGCTTCCAATATAGCCTCCTTCCCTAGCCCGCTCCCGATAGGGTCTGGGTGCTGAAATTCCCACCAAACACCCATAAGGATATGCTTTACTGAACACCAGTGTCAAATAACTTAATTCTTAATTTTAGAAATCAAAGAGACTGGTCAATAGACATGCATTAAATAAAAAAAATCATAGATATGCACGGTAAAGATTGGAACTTTACATGAAAATATCTAAATTGCTAAGCATCAAAAAGGCAAAAACACAATCCTAATGACCTTTGCCCTCAAAAATCAAAAGAAATTATGCAAAATAAATATTTGAAATCTAAATGTATATAGAAACAAAATAAAGATTGCAACTCAAAATAAAAAGATTAGATCTTTGAACATCCTTATATTCTTCTTCAATTATTCTCACTAGAACATAATAGAATTGATAAAAGTGCAGGTTTGGTAAACAATAGACTAGAAAGTATAATGAACAAGATTTTCCTATCTTTTTCTTCTATTGTAACGTCCATTGCAATATGCCAATATCAATCCTCCTTACCCTACATACCAGGAAAAAAGCATAGAAACGTACAAAAGATCAACATGCAAGAATATATAGAAATAAACAGAACATATTGCTACTCTACACAAAACTATTGAAACTTTGTAAAACCCACCAGCAAAAGCATCAATATGAACTTCAAAAATAAAATAAAAATGAAAACCCATAAGAATTAAAACAATAGATGTCCACCAACCTTCATAACAGAGAGAACATAATCCGAAAGTGGGGTTTGAGGGAGACGAAGAATGGGGGAAAGGTGAATTTTAGGAATAAGCTTGGAAGCAGAGGATGCCCTCCATGGCACATCTTTTTGTAGAGAGGGTCCTACTTTTCTGGACATTATTTGTGCTAAAACTATATCTATTCTCTCGAAAAATATGTAGTGTGTTACGCAAAAGGAGATGGACTGGGTGGGGTCTTCTTACGTACGAGAAATTCTGGTTTTCTCTGTTTTAACTTTTGCTGTTTGAAGATAAGAATTTGGGTTTATACAGGGTTAAATCTACCCAATCCAAAGTTATATTTGGTGTCACCTTCCAATTTAATTTTGTTCCACCATTTCAACATTATAATGTTACTATAATCACCCAATTTAATTTTATTTTACCATAGCTACCCAATTTCATTTAGCTCATGTTTCGTACACATTAAAATTTTTATTTTCATTATTCTATTCATATTCAATTACATATTTTTCAATAAAATAATATTTTTCATCACATCAATAATTTTTTCCTTTTTTTCAATCTCACATTCTCCATCAATTTACTTTTTTAAAATACATTCTTCCAAAATAATGTGGCTCAAACACACCCTTAATGTTTGAACATGATCATCCAACTTCTTTCACCATTTCCACTAATTTTAAAAGAGGTAAAATGGTAATTTTGCACTATATATATAAAATAAATTCAAACAAAAAACAACAACAAAAATAAGTTTTTTTTTTCAATTTTTTAAAATAATTTTGTTTATTGTATTTTTCTAAGTAACTTTTTTTAAAAATAAGTTTTTACTAAGGAATGTTTTTTTAAAAAATAAATTTTTATCTTATTTTTCTAAGTAACTTTTTTTTTAGAAATAAGTTTTTATTTTATTTTTAAAACATTTTTAATAAGTTTTTATTACTTTTTTTGTATAATTTTTTTAATTAACGTTTTTTAAATAAATTTTTATTTTATTTTACTTTGAAAATAAGATTTATTTTAATTTTTTTTTATGTATAATGCAAAGTTACCGTTTCACCCCTTTTAAAATTAGTAAAAATTGTGAAATAAATAGGGTGGTCATAATGAAATATTATATGAAATTGGATAACCATGATAAAACATTATATGAACTTGGGTGATCATGGTAAAAAAAAAAAAAAAATCAAATTTGGGGATTATGATGACACTAAGGCCCCATTCGGTAGGGATTAAAATCCAATTAAAATTGAAAATATAACCGTTATTGAATCCCACTCGTCTAATAAAAGTCAACAATAATGACTATTTTTTCGATTTTAATCTATACTGAACGGACCCCAAGTATAAAGTTGGGTAACTATGATGAAACAAAATAAAATTGAGTGGTCGTGGTAATATTAAGTATAAAGTTGAGTTATCATTCGCGATCTTGATAAAATTACAACATTACCCTCTTACTTTCAGTTATTACATTCATATTTTTTTATTTTTCAATTCAAACAAGACCACACGAAAATATATACATGCTAAAATCGAAAGCTTATAAAATCAATGTTTCAAAACATTAGATGTCTAGTTTAGTAATGTTTCGGTCAATTGCACGCTAATGAATTATGGCGCGGCCGAGCCGAAACATTGAATTAAATCTCAAATTAAAATTCAGGTTTCATAAATATACTGGCTAGAAAAATGTAACTCAAAAAATTGTACAACGGGTGTCAATTATTTCATGCGGCATTGAAGGGGTGAAACTCAATTTAGGGTCTCCAACTGACGCAGAACGGAAGTAAAAGATTTACCAACGTAAATCTTAAAAAAAGAAAACTGAAATTCTTTAAAAACAAAACTTTTTTATTTCAATCAATGAATCTTCAGAAAACATTAAAAGGCATTTAAATAGGCATTACAAGAAACCCTAAAAACATAGAATAATAAAACGTTCCAAAAATAGCGAAAATTCCAAACGGAAAATATGGAAATTACTTATTTGAAGGCCTAAATGAAGGAATTTGGCTAAAATCCCGAGATCTTTGCCTCGAGTCCAACTTTTCAGGCCGTTTCCAATCAACTTGTCAAATTTCAGCCCATTCCGACACCGTCGCTACAAATGACAAAATTACCCCTGGCGCGGTCTTTTTTTGTCAATTTTCTGTCCAGTACTTCTTCAAACTCCAAAGCTAATTGTCCTATATCAGTCTCCTCTACCTGTGAAGAACTCGACCCCGAGTTATATTCCGGATAGAGTGGCACATCATCACGAAACTCATACAGATCAGCCACATTGAAAGTGCGAGAGATGTTCATATCATCAGACAAGTCGACTACATAGGCATTGTCGTTGATCTTCTTGACTACCTTGTATGGACCATATTTTCTCGGCTTCAACTTGTTATAGGAACCAACTGGAAACCTCTCCTTGCGCAAGAATATCATAACCTGATCACCTTCAACAAATAATTTCTTACGCCTCTTGACATCTGCAGTAGCCTTATACTTCGCATTCTTCTCCTCCAACCGGGATTTGACTTCTGCCTGAATGTCCTGAACCTGCTTAGCCACGCTTGCTCCAGCAACCATGGGAAGTCTCGCCAAGTCCAAGGCATGCTTAGGTGGCTGCAAATATACTAAGGCAAAAGGAGATTTACCAGTAACAGTGTGAACTGCATTGCTATATACGAACTCTTCCTGGGCCAGTGCTACATCCCACTGTTTTGGTTTGTCTCCACATATACTCCAGATCAGATTTCCCAGTGTACGGTTCAAATTCTCAGTCTGACCGTCAGTTTGCGGGTGTGCAATGCTACTGAATTTGAGCGCAGTATCCATCCGCCGCCACAAGGTAATCCAAAAATGGCTAAGGAACTTCGAATCTCTATCAGAAGTGATAGACTGTTGCACTTCATGCAAACGAACCACCTCACGAAAGAATAGTTGAACCACATGAGATGCATCAGAAGTCTTTCGACAAGGAATAAAATGCCCCATCTTGGAGAACATGTCAACCACCACAAATACAGAATCAACTCCACGCTGAGTTCGTGGAAGCCCCAAAACAAAGTCCATCGAAAAATCCTCCCATATGCCATTCGGTACAGGTAGAGGCATGTAAGGACCAGTATTTTGTGCCTGCCCCCTTAGAAGTCTGACACACAAAACACTTGCGAACAAAATTACCCACGTCCCGTTTCAACTGAGGCCAGTAATATCGCTCGCCTACTCCACTAATAGTCTTGTCACGCCCCAGGTGGCCACTCAAACCTCCACCATGCAATTCCCGAATCAGTTTCTCCCCAGGTGGACACACAGCTGATTACCATGAAACAGGTAGCCATCAATAATATGGAACTCTCCCTCTATTTGCTTCCCGACACATTTCTCCCATACCTTGGCGATGTCTTCATCATCAATATACAATTCCTTCAGAAACTCGAACCCAACAATCTATTGCTGCATAGTCACCAGTAAACTTGCGCGTCGACTTAATGCATCGGCCACTTTATTTAGAACCCCGAATTTATGCTTCAGAACGAAAGGAAATTTCTGCAAGTAGGTTGAACATCGAGCATGCATATTACTTAAATTCCTCTGACTATTCAGGTATTTCAAAGCCTGGTGATCAGTATATAATATGAATTCACGTTGAATCAAATAATGCTCCCAATGTTTTAGAGCACGAACAATGACATAAAATTCCTGATCGTAGGTGCTCCACTTTCGCCACGCATCACTGAGTTTTTCACTGAAGAATGCCATTGGTTTCTTTTCTTGGGAAAGAACTGCTCCAACCCCAATTCCGCTATCATCACATTCTACCTCAAATATTTTCTCAAAGCTGGGCAAGGCAAGGACAGGAGTAGTGCACGACTTTTCTTTGATCATTGCAAAAGTCGTGTCAGTTGCTTCACCCCAATTGAATTTTCCTTTCTTCAGACACTCAGTTATAAGTGCTCAAATGCTGCTGAAATCTCTAATAAATCGACGATAAAACGTCGCCAACCCATGGAAACTCCTCACCTCTCCTACTGTCTTTGGTGTAGGCCGCTCACGAATAGCTTTCACTTTCTCTTCATCAACCAATATTCCCTCCGAACTGACTACATAACCCAAGAATGACAATTTTTGTGTCAGCCAACTGCACTTCTTAAAGTTAATAAATAGTTTGTTCTCGGACAACACCTCCAACACAGCTTGAAGATGCTCCATATGCTCACTCTCACTCCGGTTATAGATCAATATGTCGTCAAAATAAACAACTACATAATTTTCGATGAAAGGTCGTAGTACCTAATTCATAAGCCGCATAAATGTACTCGGTGCATTTGATAGCCCGAAAGGCATCACCAACCACTCATAGAGTCCATCCTTCGTTTTGAAAGCTGTTTTCCATTCATCACCTGGTTTTACCCGACTCTGATGGTAGTCAATTTGCAGATCAATTTTCGAGAACAACTTTGATCCCTCCAACATATCCAGCATGTCATCCAACCGTGGAATTGGAAAGCTATACCTAACTGTTATCTTATTTATGGCGCGGCTATTAACACACATCCTCCAACTCCCATCTTTCTTTGGCACCAGTAAAGCGGGAACAGCGCATGGACTCATGCTCTCTCGAATAAACCTTTTTTTTAATAACTCCTCAACCTTTTCCTGTAGAATCTGATTTTCCTTGGGACTCATCCGATAATGTGGCAAATTTGGTAAACTTGCTCCTGGAACCAAATCAATATGGTGTTGAATGTCTCTTAATGGCGGAAGGTCATTTGACAAGTCATCGGAAACCAGCTCAATAAATTCGGACAAAAGAGACTGCACATTTTCAGGTGTGACCTCTCTCTGCCCCTCTTTTTCCTCTATCACTAGTGCCCGCACAACCACAACATGAACCTCCTGCGCTTCCTTAACCTCCAACTCCAAATCTGTTAGGGACGTAACTAATGAGAGTAACGATTGCCCTCCTGTTGTAGCCTTAGTTGAGACACCAACTGAACTCCGCTTTAGAACCATTGCGATTTTTTTATCTTCCCAATTAAAAAAAACACATTATCTCGCCCCCTATATGTCACATCCACATCAAACTGCCATGGACGCCCTAACAACACATGACTAGCATCCATGTCGACTACATCACAAACCATCTCATCTCGATAATGTTGCCCAATTGAAATGGGAACTTTGCACACTTCTGTCACGTTCACCTTAGGCCCTTTTTGAATCCACCCAATCACACAAGACTTTAGATGTTTTTCAACCCGCAACTTTAGATGCTCCACTAGCCTTTCGGACACAAAATTCTCACAACTACCAGTATCAACAATCAAATAGCAGACCTTACCTTGCACACTGTAACAAGCTTTAAAAATGTTATTTCTCTGCGAGGACTCCTCCACCTTTGTTGAGCACATGACAAGCTGAACTACACAGTTTACAAGTTCTCCCTGCTCTACTGCAATTTCTGCCCCATCCAACAGTTCCTCCAATTCAGCCCTTTCTTTCATATACTGCTCATCTTCATCTTCCTCTCCAGTACCCACGAAATTCACTGACCTCCTAGCTGGACATTCATTCGAACGATGACCAGGCTGGCCACATCTATAACATTTAAAACCACATGGTTTAGCATACGGGTTTGGCGCTTGCGGGGCTTCCTTTGCAACTGTTGCTGGGCGAGTCCCAGCTTGGTTATTATTGGAGATATCACTTTTCTGAACCTGATCTGCAGCAGGTTTAGATTGAGCCTGGCCATCAACTGGTGTGAACATGCCTTTGTTCGTCGTTGTATAAGATGACTCACCCATGTCTTTCTTGTAATTTGAAAAATGACCAGACATTTTCTCCATCAGTTATGCTTTCAGGGCCATGTTATGCGCCTCATCTACTGTCCACACCACTTGTAGACCGATCTTATCTCGAATAGATGGTTTCAATCCTCCCAAATACCTGGAAACCTGTTGTGCCTCAGGTTCGCTTAGATTGTTACGGACAAAAAGCCTGGACCACTCCTCAGTATAATCCGTAACAGGCTTATTTCCTTGCCCGCAATTCTGGAAACTTTGAAATATAAATTGCTCATAATCAGGTGGCAAGAACCTGTTCATCATAAGTTGTTTCATCCGCCTCCAGGATTGGACATGAGCCTTGCCTTGGCGCCGCCTATCCATCTGCAATCGTTCCCACCAAACAGCAGCCCCACTTCTCAATTTATATGAAACTAGTTTGACTTGATGCCCCTCCGCGACCTCAGTAAAATCGAAGAACCTCTCGACCTCTAAGATCCAATCCAGAAACTCCTCAATCTGTAACTTCCCATGGAACAATGGTATGCCAGCGCGGATCCGATATTCGGGCTAGTTGCGCTGTTGCTAATTCTCTACAAAATCCTCTTCAGACTTTTCATCGATGATATCATCATACTGTATATTTCTTGCTGCTCTAGGGTAACGCCCACCCCCACGGCAGTCAAGGGCAATTCCCTCGACAGGAGCAGGGGGATTGACATGAGAAGGATTAGGTTATCACTCCAACAGACGCCGAACCATAGTCTCTAACCTTTCCATCGCCTGCCATTGTTCCTCAATTGCTGCCCACATATCTGCATCTGTATCCATGCGACCAGCATCGCGAGGATGATTTCTTCCGACTTCGTTGTTTTTGGCCATTGAACAGGGCAAATCCAAACTCTGATACCACTTGACGTAGAACGGAAGTAAAAGATTTACCAACGTAAATCTTGAAAAATGAAAACTGAAATTCTCTAAGAATGAAACTTTTTATTTCAATCAATGAATCTTCAGAAAACATTAAAAGGCCTTTAAATAGGCGTTACAAGAAACCCTAATAACATATAATAATAAAACGTTCCAAAAATTGCGAAAATTCCAAACGAAAAATTTGGAAATTACTTATTTGAAGGCCTAAACGAAGGAATTTGACTAAAATCCCGAGATCTTTGCCCCGAGTCCAACTTTTCGGGCCGTTTCCAATCAACCTGTCAAATTTCAGCTCATTCCGACACCGTCGCAACAAATGACAAAATTGCCCATGGCGCGGTCTTTTTTTGTCAATTTTTTGTTCAGCACTTCTTCAAATTCCAAAGCTAATTGTCCTATATCACCAACACGACGGATCTAGCTCTAGCTCAGTCTAGCCCATTGAGTTTTTTTTAGTAGAATTTTTTTAATGTTAAAAAAAAAGAATCTTGTGTAATTTTTTTACGTATTAGCTCGGCTCGTAATTCGATCCTGGATTCGTCTCTGATTCTTGTTTCACGATTCAATTCAACAGTGAATGGCTGTATTGTTTATGGGCAAAATGAATTACACATAGGTTAACATAATTGTTATTGCAAATAAGAATCGAAGAGAATTTGGGTTAATTTAGCCGGGTCAAAAAAATATATTTCAACTCTGCTTGGTATCGAGATTTTCTAACATGATGGTTTCTAATTGAATTTTTGTTTGAAGGTAATTATTTTGAGAAAATGGAGTTTTAAATAGTAATTTTTTGAAAAATGTGTGATTAAAATGTAAGAAAAAATTTTGGGTTTACGTACGAAATATATTATTGTAATGTGTAATTAAAAATGAGTAGAAAATTAAAAAGTTTTGAAATAATGGTGGTATTGTACAGTGATTTGTACCAACTTTTTTTGCAGCATCAAACTTGACAGTCAACCTAGGTAACGGTAGGATTTTGTACACAATAGATATATACAAGAAGTTAAGAGAGCCAGATAATCGATAAAGGTTGTATAATCATTTTAGGGTAATTAGCGCAAAACGTCCCTACCTATGACGGGTTTTGTGGAAAACGTCCTTACGTTTGATTTTTTGGTGAATAACGTCCCTACCTTTGCATTTTCTAGCGCAAAGCGTCCTTCCGTCCAATTCCCGTTAGAATGCACCGTTAAATCCAAAAAAATTGATTTTTTGTTTCCCAAACTGAAGGGTAAAATCGTCCGAACACCCACTCCTAACTTCCATCCCTTCACTTCTATCCCGCCTTTTTCTTCTTCAAATGCTATGCGTAACTAAAAAGTGTAAGTAATATGAAAAAATAATTTCGATGATGTAAAAAATAAGGAAAAATGCCGGAAATCTTTCACTGTATTTTGTGTTCAACTTCACTGTGAGTGCTGTAAATCTGGAAAAAAAAAAATTGGAAATATGAGGATTGAATGCGGGCGATAAAATTAAGATGTTTATCCTCATTTGTGCTTACGAAGGATGTAAATAAGAGATAAAGTGAGAAAAACAATTAAAATGTGATTCTGTGAATGGAGGTTTCGAGTAAGAATGGAGAAGACGATGAACAGAAAGGGGTGTTCTTCCCAATTTAGCATGAAATTGTCTTTGCGAGAAACATCCCTACCTTTTCAATGTCTTTGCAAGAAACATCCCTACCTTTACATTGTCTTTGCGAGAAACATCCCTACCTTTACATTGTATTTGCGTAAAACATCCCTACCTTTTAAAAAAATTGTGTGAAACGTCCCTATCAGATACAACCCACACACCTGTTTATACGACCTGCAACACTGAAATCCCTAACACCCATTTCGAACACAACAAAACCAATAATCAACAACCAAACTCAATAACCGAACCTAGTAATTACAACACCCAAACAATCAAACTCAGCAAACTAAACTCAGCAACAAAATAGCAAGGAGAATATACTATTGCAGTCAATGAAGCAAAAACCAGTACACTTTCTGTCAAGTTCAAAAACATCAACAAAACATATACAATTCAGCATATCCTACAGAAATTAACCACTACTCTGCTGTCATGAATGAACCTTAACCATATTCAATTAATCTGCACTGATTCATTGAACAAAAACAATTTTTTTTGGACAAAATCTGAAGCATGGTGGAAAAGATTAATTCTGGGCTGGTGGTGGTGCCCCTTTGCAGGTCCGACTATTGTGTCCTCGTTCACCACACTTCCTGCAAGTCATTATCATCCCTGCTCTTTTACTTGGAGTGGATGTGTCTGTAGTTGACTGAGTTGAAGAAGTATTTCTCGGCCTCTTTGACTGACTTGATGACACTTCATTTGGCTCTTTTCTTCTATTTTTTTTAGGCCTCCCAGCCCTTTTTGTGTACACTGGTGGATGGAGAGGATTCAGACCTGGGTTCGGCCATGAGTCCGGGCCTGTGATGGGGTAGATGGATGGAGTATAAGTCATGAGGTATGCTTCCTTCTTGTAGATGTCATCCACATACTCCATTACATTAAGGCCCCTTGATGCTACTGAGGCAATGACATGGCAACACGGAATTCCGGACAGTTGCCAAGCACGACACGTGCATGTTCTTGCCCTTAAGTCCACAGCATTTAGTACGGTGCCTAAGTTGTGTCGAACTTGAAACCTTTCATTTCCAGCATATTCAGCCCACTCCACCCTTGCAAGTGCTCTATTTTTTTCAACAATTTTCTGAATTCTAGGGCCAATCGATGCTGTCCACCTATCACAGGACTCTCTACAGGCAACAATCCTCTTCATCAAATAAATACGAATCTCCTCTAGCATTGTTAGAATGGGCTTCTCTCTTGCGCTGACAATTGTACTATTAAATGATTCGCACAAGTTGTTTAGAAGCATGTCGCATTTATTCCCCTCTCTAAAATGGGACTTACTCCAATGAGATGCCGGTTTTGATTCAAGCCATTCGTACGCAGCCTGGTCCAAGTCCAACATGTGCTGCATGTGTTGAAGCCACTGTGACACAGTCGTTGATCTGGCGGCAGCCCACAGACTATTCTTCAAAGACAACCCCTTGTGAGAAACACTGAAATTGTTGTATAAATGTCTAACACACGTTCTATGCTCCGCATTCTCGAACGTTGTCTCAATTGCATTAATTAACCCCTTCTGTTTATCAGAAATAAAAGTCCAGTGCTCACTAACATGCATGTGCAAATCATCCTTCAACAACCCCAGAAACCATCTCCAGTTATCCCCATCACCAGTACCTCCATGCTCATGTTCCATCTCGTAATCAGATTCCACCAACCCGTCAACTTCCTCTCCCACACTTTGTTCTTCACCAACATCTTCAACCACTACTTCATCAATTCCCGCACTCCTATCACCCACATTTGCACCTTCACCTTGATGGTATTCGAAGCTTTCCTCGTATTGTGACCATAATTCTTCAGCATGTTCCTCAAAAAAATGCTCCGCCCAAGTACCTTCATCCGCCGCTCCTTGCATCTCTTCGACAATGGGTATATAACAATCTGCAAATGATTGGTTCTCATCAACTTTATGCGCATGCAACGGCAATGCATACGATTGCATTGGGGCTACGACATATATTTGTAACAACGAACGACCCTCCATGTCCCTAAGCATGCCCTCAATATCCCTTTCGCTCTCCAATCTCATTAATCCCTTTCCTAAACTCATCCTTTGCCTCTTATAATAGAACTCCAACACCATGTCATTGCCAACCACAAGTAAGAATTTATTCAAATTCTCCTTCTTGAACCATGCAGCCTCAAGATAATCAATGAAAAACACAAACCCCCCTTCATACACCAAATTGTTTGGCTTTGCAAAAAAATTGCCACCATGATGAACTTCAACAGTGAAGTATGGAGAATTTCTACCTGCATGCAAACGGTAGGAAATTCAAAATCAAATATCCAGCAAGAATTTGAAACAGATGCTACTGCCCACATGAACATTTTTCAGAAACAACACAAAACCCCCAATTTCGCACACAAATCAGAAACCGAATCATCATAAAAAATTGTTCACTTTGGAAACTGACAACTCTCACATGGTTTCCACGGCTCTCACACGTCAAAAAGTTCCAAAAATGTGGTTACTACACATCACGATTGAGATAGCCCACACTGAAATTGGGTGAAGGCACATCATTTTTTGGGTTATGCACGTAGAAAAAAATGTAGATTGAAGAACATACCGTACACTGGTGGATCATCTCCGGGGTCCCTAAAAATGGGACAACGCATGTTGAGTGCAAGTGCTTCGAGTATATACCTACAAAACGGTGATGAAACACCAAAAAACTAAATGAAAACATTCGACCAAGCCAAAAATCGAAAGAACTGTAAAAAATCATAAACATCCATTTCTTACAGTTGCTCGCTTCGCACTGGGGGATTCAACAAATCCTGGACCGTCAATGATGAGGTGGGGAACGGAGAAGAGAAAGCGGTGAACGGAGAGGAGAATGCGGTGAAGGGAAGAGAAGGGTTAGCGTGATATGGAGACGAGTACGTCCGTCCGTCTGTCTCCCTTCCAAGGTCTCTGTTTTTGGAGTTGCGAAATAGAAGTGAAGGGATGGAAGTTAGGAGTGGGTGTTCGGACGGTTTTACCCTTCAGTTTGGGAAACAAAAAATCAATTTTTTTGGATTTAACGGTGCATTCTAACGGGAATTGGACGGAAGGACGCTTTGCGCTAGAAAATGCAAAGGTAGGGACGTTATTCACCAAAAAATCAAACGTAAGGACGTTTTCCACAAAACCCGTCATAGGTAGGGACGTTTTGCGCTAATTACCCATCATTTTACTTATAAAGATATATAAATCGTAGTTTTATATCTTACTGCACAGAAGAAGCGGAATTATATGGATAAACGCAACAATAATTCTACTTGTACATAATTTTGTACAACTTTTTTGATAAAAATGGCCAAGTGATGGCCCCCTATCAGCACACTAAGCCTTTGTTTGATAAAAAATGTAAAACTTTTATCAACTTTTTTAATATTAATTACACATTAAATGAAATCCAGAACTTTTTAACTATATATTTAATCAATTTTTATTGAAATTTACTGAATTATTTGAGTTAAGTGTGAGTCAATTGTGTATATTTTTAATGATGTGAGGACGACATTTAAATTTATAACCTATATTTTCAAATATCGCGTTAAATCGCTTTATTTAAAAAAATATACAATACATTTTTCTTTATTTAAATTCAGATATTTATCAACCACAGGCAATAAAATAGCCTTTTTCAACATGACTTTTACAAGAGTTGTAACACTAAACGACTCTCTACCTTATCATTGTACATAATTATATTGCTTGTTATATTTAATTCTTAATTCATAAATTTAATTGATGACTAATTTATGTTTTTGCAATTAATGGAAATGCACATGAGGCGCCTGACGAATCACGTGCCTATTAATTAAATTATAATGTCTATATTTTATTTAGCTCAAATTAAATGTGTTGTCTATCTTTCAATTGAACCTAGACATCGAGATGGAAGATGTTCTTTTTTTAACATATTTGGTGTAAGTTAATTTAACAGTATTAAGATGGTAGTTAATAATGGAAATTTATTAATCTGATATAATTAGTTTAAGGACTAAATAAATTAAAAGGCTAGATTAGAGGTGTAAATACTTAATTAACAAAAATTACATCATCACTAAACGTCATTAGGTTAAAAATCAATCGAGAGATGCTACTGGGCCCGGCAACCCGCCCCCCCCTCCAATAGGGGGGGCGCCACATGCGCCCCCGTCTTTGGGCCTGACTTTGAGCCTGACCAAGGGGTTTGCGCCCCCGTCTTTGGGCCTGACTTTGAGCCTGACCAAGGGGTTTTCCCTAATCAATATCCCCCATTTTATCACCCCTTTGCAGACAAATCACGTATCATGCACGTCAATTCATTCATAAGCAAGTGTGAATTTTCCAAGAAAAAAAAATGGTTTCTAAATGTAATGCCGCAAGTAATATTTTAATAAGATATGTATCCATAATATTTTTTAAGAAATATATGTTTATATTATGAAAGGTGTAAGTGAGAAATAAGAAATGGGGGATCACACATCTGATTGATATTTAATATTTAATAGTTTCAATAACACTGGCCCACTTCATTATGATTGATTAGACAATACACTAAGTTAGCTCATAATGTTACCGTTAAAGTTTTTAAATAAATAAAAGAAAATATGATACATGTTGGGAAAAACTATTTATTTTAAACTAACGTATGTTTTGTTGGAGATATTACACCGATAAATGTACACGTTATATTCAAATCAATACGTACCGTGTTATACTCATGAAATCGAAATAGAATTCGACTTACCGAAATCTGATTTGAGAAGATAAAATAGTAATTTACCGACTTCGAATATAATAATATGAATTCTTCACTTCCCAATATGAGTGAACGCACGTTGTTCTTCAATTCAAACCTTAGCATGAAATCAAAAGAATATTAGTTACTTTCTGAAATCAAAATACTAAATTAGAATGAAATCGGAAAAAGAAAGAGGAGATGCAAGTGATACGATCGGTCGAGGCAAGTATTTGACACTTTGTCCTTAAGATGAATTTGCCACCGCATCGGTGCTAACGGTTTCTCGAATGGAATTCTCTCTCTACCATAACCATGATTTTGATGCAAGAAATAATCACTTCTACAAAGTGTTTTATGCAAAACTAAAGTAAAACATGAAATGGAATGATATGAAACTATCAATTGAATTTGTTCAACTTCTCATTATTCCATATCAAATTCAAACATGTGAGATCCCTTATATAGTAGTTGGAACATCCATACCAAGAGACACATCTCTTAGAAATTATATCTCTCCATAAAGAGACATAATTATATCTCTACATAAAGAGATAATTATTGAAAATAATATCAAAAGTCATGATCTCCAAGAGTCATGATCCATATGAAAAGACACATCTTTTCATCTACATATTTTCTAGAATATTTCACAATATTCCATATAATTTTTCAATAATTCAAAATTTGACTTAATTTCTCATTCACCAAATAACACATTTCCAACATGTTTATATCATAAGCATACATCATATGCATGAGTGTTTACTTTTTGGGCGGAGCTAATTCCATGATATTTATTCCAATTTTTCAGATAATAAAGACAAGATGATTCAATACGACTACTTGTGGTGATTCGGACTTGATATTAAAACATTTAAATATTAACTTTGTTTTAAAATGAAGTTAACATTAAATTTAATTCCTTATATTTTATTTTTTTAAATAATGAGTTTCCTACACTTTCTTTTCGTAAATGAAAGTCACTGATGTTCATTGTATTAAAGATAAATCTAATCACTTTTTCGCAATTATAATTCTCAACGTTATTAAATGCCAGCATTTCTAATATATCCAAACCGTTGCTTTCTTATAGAATTGAGTTATGGACTAATTCCATTTTCAATTCCCAAAAGCAATAATTGAACAAAAAGTAGGCCAATCACAAGCAATTTTTTTTTTTTTTTTTGGTGTGAAAAGCGGGCCTAATCAGGGTCCCTGAATGTTGAATATAACTCTCGAAACTTATGGATCTTATTAAATTGCTCTATTAATTCTTAATATAATTTTTTTGTACAATTCAATCGATCTTCCATTACTTTGAATCAACTCTAATCAGGCTCAAAACCGCCTTTCTTTGCACCAATTACATCCAATTCTGAGTTTTTCCTTTACATAATATAATATACATGAAGTCACTGTTTGACAACAATTATTTGGGTAAAATGGAGTTTTGAATAGCGATTTTTTGAAGGGAAAAAAAATGTAGTTAAAAAATAGAATTTTTTTTTTTGAATTTACGTGTAAAATATTTTATTGTGTGAATGTATGATTAAAAATGAGTACATAGTAAAAAGAATTTTGAAATAATAATCGCCAAATATGGAGTGAATTAGGTGATTATCTGCTCAATTAGGTGATCATTCACGTGCAATTGCACGTGAATGAGTACTTGGATTTTTGTTACAACTTGCTCTTAATTTCAACAAGCAAGTCGCAATTGCACGTGAATGAGTACTTGGAATTTTGTAACAACTTGCTATTAATTTGAAAATTAGAATAAACAATGTTAGTTGGGTGAGAATTAAAATTAGATTTTTAATAGAAGTTAATAATATATATATGGTTGAAAAATTATGAAATTCATAAAATACGTAGTTGAAATGAATTATTGACTTTGACTTATATTAAAATTAAAATTTTAATCGATATCAAACACGGGCTAGATATGTATATATCTTCTCAATTCCCCTATCAGAGACGCAGAACTGGCAATTTATGAAATTGTTACGTGTATAACTTCTAGGAATCAATAATTGGTCTACGATTGACCAAATAACTTTCAAGACTATTGGTTTGACGATTATGGATAACACAAATTTTATCCACACCATTCCTATATCACTCTTATATCATTTTAGTCCAAAAATACTAAAAATTAATCTATGTCTACATAGATATATACATAGAAGATGACATAATGTGAGTGTAGTGGAGTCCATGATACTGTAGCATGATCTCATATCACTCACATTATGTCGTTCATATACACATAGCATGACCCTAAAATATTTTATATTTAAACTCAAATTTTTATTACCTTTAAATACACAATCTTGTAGAAAAATTATTTAAAACTCTTTTTCCTTGAAGAATGGGAGGAGATGGTCAACAATACAGTAAAATCTAGACTCAGATTTTTGTTTCCCCATACAGCTCTTTAATGGGTCACGGATTCACACCTCCAATCGTTATATAGGACATCAAATTTTAACAGTGTCCGTGCATTTCTCCGGAAGAAGTATCAAGAAAAACATAACACAGCATGGCTGCCGGTGAATTCAGTAGTAGAGACGGTGGTTGGAGGGCCATGAGAAGCTTTATCTTCCAAGTCCTCACAGGCCGGTGGTTTATGATTTTTGCCTCCCTCTTAATCATGTCCATGTCTGGTGCAACTTACATGTTCGGACTCTACTCCGGCGACATCAAATCGTCCCTGGGATATGACCAGACAACCTTAAACCTCATAGGATTCTTCAAAGATGTCGGAGGAAATATAGGAATCTTGTCTGGCCTTATCAATGAAATTACACCACCTTGGGTTGTTCTTTCATTTGGTGTAATCATGAACTTTTTCGGCTACTTCATGATATGGTTGGCCATCACTGGCCGGACGGCCAAACCCCATGTGTGGCAGATGTGTCTATATATATGTATTGGTGCAAATTCACAAACATTTTCCAATACTGGGGCAATGGTTACTTGTGTTAAGAATTTTCCGGAGAGTCGAGGAATAGTTATAGGGATTCTCAAGGGATTTGTTGGCCTAAGTGGTGCAATTATTACACAGTTGTACCATGCTTTTTATGGACACGATACAAAGTCTCTTATTTTACTTATTGGGTGGCTTCCGGCGGCTGTTTCTTTTATTTTCCTTCGAACAGTTCGACTCATGAAGGTTGTCCGGCAAGAAAATGAGCTCAAAATCTTCTATCGTCTACTCTATGTATCGCTAAGTCTAGCCGGTTTCCTCATGATTCTGATTATCTTACAAAACAGACTTCACTTTCCTAGAGTTGCGTATGCAGGAAGTGGCAGTTTTGTGCTGATTTTATTGTTTTCTCAACTGGTTGTTATCATCAAAGAAGAAATCAACGTCTGGAAGAGCAAAAGACAAGAGCCGAAAGATACCATTCAATTGAAAGTTGTTTCTCAACTGCCAAATCCGCCACCAGTTGAAGAACTTCAGCCAACAACTGGTGTTCAAGCTTCGTGGTGGAGCAACCCTTTCAAGCCACCAGAAAGAGGCGAGGATTACAATATATTGCAAGCGGTTTTCAGCATAGATATGATAATTCTATTTACCGTCACAACATTTGGGGTTGGGGGTACATTGACAGCAATTGATAATCTAGGCCAAATTGGTAAGTCCTTAGGTTATCCAAGTAAAAGCATAACCACATTTGTGTCACTAGTAAGCATATGGAATTATCTTGGAAGAGTAACCTCCGGTTTTGCCTCAGAAATTTTCTTGGAAAAGTACAAATTCCCACGTCCCCTAATGCTCACGTTAATACTTCTCCTCTCTTGCACTGGTCATCTTCTTATCGCATTTGGAGTCCCAAATTCACTGTATTTATCCTCTGTGATTTTGGGGTTCTGTTTTGGAGCCCAATGGCCGTTGATTTTTGCAATCATATCAGAATTATTCGGGCTCAAATACTACTCTACATTGTCCACTCTAGGTGGTGGGGCCAGCCCGGTTGGGGCTTATATTTTGAATGTTAGAATAACAGGTTATTTATATGATAAAGAGGCTATGAAGCAAATGGCAGCTAAAGGACTCGTTAGGAAAGAAGGGCAAGACTTGACATGCATCGGCGTGGAGTGTTACAAACTCGCTTTTCTAATAATCATGGCCGCGACACTGGTAGGGTGTTTAACTTCAGTCATTTTGGTGCTTAGGACTAGAAAATTTTATGGTAGTGATATATACAAGAAGTTTAGAGAGCAAGCAAATCAACAAGGATAGTATAATCATTTTCCTTGTAAAGATATATAAATCATGGATCGTGCTTACATGTATCGAATTTTTTGCCTACTACTCACAACGAAGATGATGAGCATATTATCGAGATTTTTGATTCAGTATTATATTGATTAATGCAAATCATATCAATGTGAATCTGAAGTGTATTGTGTAACACTCAGCTTTGTTCGATAAAATTTTGTTGAGTTTTTTTATCAACTTTTAACTGTAAATTTTAATTTTAAACACATATTTAATAGAATTCACGACCTTTATCACAATTTTTTACCATAGTTTCATTAACTTTTATTCAAATTTGCTAATTTTTTTTTTTAATCAAAATTTTTGTCAAACAATCATTAATTAGAGTAGGATCACTGGTCCCCATTTAGTTTCGTGATTAAAATTAAAGCATGTGCAAACTTCGACCTCTTAAGAAACTTGGCGAGAGATAGCTGTTGATAATGTCATGATTTTGGCTTTATTTTACCAACGTCCTTTGTGGGGACATCAATAATTACTCTTCCAAGATCTGTTACAGCTGTTGCGCTGGCAGAATCTTTTTTTTTTTTTTTTTTTCTTGTGGCAATTTTCAATCGAATTATTCTATTTGTACTGAATTGTTTGAGGCGGGCACCATGTGGCTATCTGTCAAAAAAGTTGTCAAACAATTCGGTACAAGTAGCATGGTCGTTTTCAATCGCATGTTGCCCGGTGTTGTGGTATGTGGGTAATAAAATCTTGATTGAGCCGGTGCAAATTGCACAATAGCTTTCAAGAACTACTTTTCAATTGCTTGATTATGGATGCTTACATTTTATTTAGCTTATGTTTGAATCTCATTTTTAAGAGAATAGAAATTTTGGAATAGTGATTGATGTTAGAATGTGTGGTGGATAAGTGATGATATTTGGAGAATGTGTACTTGAAAAGAAGAATGAGAAAAAAAATGGTGTCAAACGGGGGGGTTAAGTGTGGGTCGCCCATATACACGTTTTATGAAGTGAGGACTAGATTTAGTCGCTATTTAATTTTGCTAAAAATCATATTTATATAAGATTTCAATAAAAGTTATAGATCATATGAATAAAATAATTTATTAATTTTGACTTGATTTTTTTATCAATTTATTTAATTAAACCAAACATGAGCTTATCTATAACTCCATTTTGAGATATCACATTGAATTGCTTTATTTGAAAAGTATACAAGACAAGATTTTTTTTATTTAAATTAAGATATTTATCGATCGCACATAATAAAATTGCTTTTTCCATCACGTCTTAGACAAAAGTACAGCTTTCAAACACGTCCAATTACTGTGTATGTGTTTGGATCGTGTTGCTTTCATATTTGAGCCCCAATTTTTTTTTTTTCCCCTTTTTGTCAAAATTATTTTTTGTAATAGTGATTTGATGAATGTTTGACTAAAAAATAAGAAAAAAAATTATATTTGCGTAGAATATTATTTTATTAAAAAATATAATTAAAAATAAGAGAAAATATATTTTGAAAGTAATATAACCAAATAAGGACATAATTGAGCTATGGACCAATTCCGTTTCAATCCCAAAGCAATAATTGAGCAAAAGGTCGGCTCATCACAAGCAATTTTTGAAAAAGGAGGAGCCTAAAAAGGGCCACCAATATTAGTCGATGTTAAAATCAGATTTTTAGTAAATTTTGATAAAAGTGGATAAAATATGTGGTTAAAAAATTATAAATTCATAAAATAATTGATTTTAATTTAAATTAAGATTTGGATTATAATCAATATCAAACAAGGGTTATTCTATTCTTGCATTTTGTGTTTAAGGTGACAAAAGTTTGAACAGTTAAACATAGTCACTGTCTGGTCGCCAGTTTTTTGAATTTTTTTTTTATTTTAAATAGTGATTTACGTGTAAAATATTTTATTGTTTAAAAATTAATATGTAGAAAAAAGAATTTTGAAAGAATGAAAGACATACATGTGCATAATTGGTGTACAAAATCGTCAAAATCATACTAAAATGCATTTAAAAAATCCAAATTATCGTTTTCATATGATCAATTATTGATTTAAATTAACCCTACTATTTATTTAAACAAATGCAATTAACAGGAGAGTGATTTTTATTCTAATATATATTCTAAAATTTATGCTAATATACTAACTAGTTGACAATTTTAGTCTTGAGATTAAAACGATGAGAAAAAATGCTAGAAATAATTTATCTTAATTTTCCTCCTTGAAATATCATACATAGTCATGAAATATAATTGTGTTATGTCTCATTTCCGAGGCTCTATAGAGAGTGCCACATGGACAGCAAGCCACGTAAGCAGAAAGTCCGTGATGAGGTCAAAAGAAGGCCAAAATGGTAAAAGGAACCAACATCCGAAGTCCTTCCTATGAGAACTGAGCCTGACGCTGAACCACACCCTATGAAAGGCTCTGAAGTCCTCAAGCCGAGGTCCTTACAAGATTTCCGAAGCTTAATAGCGTCAGAAGTCCTCAATAGAAGATTTGAAGAGCCCAGAAAAGATTGATGTGACGTCGTAATAAAGTGTGTCAGCCTACAACATAGAACGGCTAACCCTTATCAATATTAATTGAAGGAATAGGCAGCGATGTGAAGCTTTAGTATAGGAGATCCAGCCACATGGTGTTGATTCAACGGTCACCACGTCAGTTATGACAGTATGAATAGCATCTTCTTGTAAGAAATAAGGATTGACATCTTGATATGAAAAATACCAAATACATGTTCTAAAAACCCTCGAGAATTCAATCCAGTATCACTTAGAGATTGCTCCATTACCTTTTTACAAGATTGTTGGGTACAAGTCGAAGGAAAAGTTATTGTTATTCTTAATATACATCCAAAGTCCTTCTTATCTATCCTTCCACATATTTCGTGGAACGAGAAGAGAGATTTTTTTTTTGGTTATCTTAGTTTGGCAATCGTTGATAGTGTGGTTGTCATCAAATCATACCGTCGGAGTCCGAAATGATATCGTCTCTTGCCGGAAAGTGCCTCTCGCACCGTATAAGGCTGATTACCGTACTTGTTCTGGTAAAAATGCGTCGGATTCGTACTTGACGTAGCACGAGCGAGCCCAACATCTATTGAGCTCATTTTTTGAGGTCAACAGATTGGGGCCGTTTGTGGAAAACCATACATTCAACCACGAACGCACGTGAAAGAAAGGTCAGGCTACAGTTGGAAGTTTGGCTGACAAAAGTTCTAACCCTTGAAAAAGGAGATGTTAGAAGCTTAGAACCCTTAAAGAAAGGGAAAATTCCACAATAAGTGTTTTAACAAAGATGAGTTTAAATGATGAAAGTGCACCTAGAAGCACCTAGAAGGACGAGGGAATACCCTGAAGAAGGGGAACCCTCATGAGCTGCCCTAGCTGCTCGCCCATGACCTCCAGCATGAAGACGATAAGGGTCCAGAGGCGAGAGAGGGATTGCAGCCAGGCTAATTAGGGAAATGGCTGCCAATATGAGGAATATAACCCAGCAGAACTTAGCTATGCAAGAGATGCTGATGAACATGCATGGACAAGGAGGGTACCACGCCCCTTCGTACGCAGCTCTTGAGAATGCCTTTCCAGATGCACAAGAATATTATTAGGAGGAGGAAGAGGTCCAAACCAAATGGCTAGACACCATTACTCCGGAATGGATGCTCTTCAGGAAAGAGAGGTCGATGTGGATACGTCGAATAACTACGCTTCGAAAAGGTTGTACGAAGCTCTATTCAACTTTCATCCGAATTACGAGCCAGATGATAGACCCCCAAAGGTCAGTCAGCATCTTTGATAGGATAAGTCCTTGGCCGCCTAGAAATAGGCAGGGTCATTCACCCCAAGCGCCTAGAAACAGGCAAGCTTATCCTCTTCTAACAATGCTTGGAAATAGGCAACAGGAGCCTCGCCTAAATGAAGAACAACGTCCAATATATCAAGAAGAGCCTCAGGTCCGTCCTCTAGAAATAGGCGCAAAAGGAGAGACCAGGCTAGAAGTGAAGCATGTCATTCTCAAATTCATCAAGGAGAAGATGGGGACTTAGACGAATCTCAGAGGTCCTGCGACCTAGATGATGATGATGAGCACTCACCTTTTTCAGTTGTCGGTGGTCATAAGGAATGCCCCATGCCGAACTACTTCACTCTTCCCAAAATTCCCAAGTATGATGGAAGAGGTGACCTTGCAAAGCATATCAACAAGTACAAGACCCACATGAATCTGAAAGGGGCCACCCCAGTAATGAAATGCAAAGCTTTTCACTTGACTCTAAGTGTGGGTGCTAAATTTTGGTACACGAGGCTACCAGAAAGAAGCATCCAAAGTTAGCATGACTTCAAAAAGACATTCTTGAAGCGCTTTGCAACAAGAAAAGATGGGGAGAGACCTATTAAACGATTGCAAGACATACGACAGCAAAAGGGTGAGACACTGAAAACGTTTCTTGTCCCATTTCACTGATGAAATGACTTATTGTATACAAGTTACGAACAAGGAAGCATTAACTGCTCTAATAGGAGGATTGAACATGAACTCCCTCTTCTGGAGGGATGTTCAGAACAAAGACTCAACTACCTATGACGCCTTCTTAGAGATGATAAGGTGCGAAATCCTCATTGAAGAGTTGAAAGATCATAGGAATAGGGCTAGCCAGGGTCTCCCACCTCCCCAAATGCAAAGATGAAGAGGCCATACTTCCCATTTGATGAATCAACAGACACCACTAAATCATGGGAGTGCATTATCAAGATTGTGACGCCCTAGTAGTAAGGGCTATCGTGGCCTGCAATAGCCTGAAAAAGATGTTAGTGGATAATGGAAGCTCGGTCAATAGCATCTTTGGAACTACTTTCGACAAAATGAAAGTTGACCACGAGCTAAACCCTATGAGTTCTCCTTTGTATGGTTTTACAAGAGATGACATCATCTCGAGAGGCAAAATACCCTAGTAATAGAGATGGGAACTAAACTTCTAATTACTCACCACTTCATGGAGTTCTTGGTGGTTAATAATCGATCTACTTACCAGGGGTACTTGGAAGACCCGTGTTGAAAGAATTGTGGGCAGTCACCTCAATTCATCACTTATGCATGAATTTTCCCTCTAAAAATGTTGTCGACACAATCCGAGGTGACCAACGATGAGCTAACGAATGCTACTCAAACTCTCTAAGGAAGGTAAAGCCAAGGACTGTCAACGTTATTGTCACTAATGTTGATATAAACGACCTCCCTGAACAAGGGGAAGATATCGTAATGGATGAGGCCCCTGAAAAGGGAGACATCATCCTTACCATACAAGCCCCTGAAAGAAGGGACGACTGCTGATAAAGCAGTTTGCTTGGAAGAGTTGGATCCTCGCATCATTGCTTGCGAGCCTCAGGCAGCCCTTATGGAAGAATTGGAGACCTTCCTAGCAAACCCTATAGATCCATCAAAATGCCTACAGGTGGGAAGTAATTTGCCATTAGAAATGAAGAAGTTGAAAAATTTCTTACTCAAAAACCTTGATATTTTCGCTTGGAAGCACAACGACATGGTCGGTATTGACCCGAAGGTCAGCTATCATCACTTAAACATAGACCCTAAGGCTACAATACATAGGCAAAAGAGTAGAGCCCTCAACCCGAAAAGATATGAGGCTCTTAAGGACGAAGTTAAGATGCTGATTAATAATAGGTTCATACGGGAATCGATATATCCGAAGAGGGTCTCAAACCCAGTACTGGTAAAGAAGCATAATGGGAAGTGGAGGGTGTGTTTAGACTTTTCAAATTTAAACCAAGCTTGTCCTAAAGATAGTTTCCCACTTCCCAGAATAGATCAACTCGCGGATTCAACTGCTGGGCTAAACTTCTTAGCTTCATGGATGCCTACTCAGATCCCCATGTTTCCAAGTAGATGAGGAGCATACTTCCTTCATCATGGATAAATGGATTTATTGTTACAAGGTCATGCCTTTTGGGTTAAAAAATGTTGGGACAACCTACGAAAGTTTGGTTAACAAAATGTTTGTCGTCCCTATTGGGAAGACGTGTTGGTGAAAAGTTTAAAGGCAAATGATCATGTCACCCACCTCAACGAAACGTTCCAAATTTTATGAAGATACCAAATGAAGCTTAATTCCTTGAAGTGTGCTTTTAGGGTATCATCAGGCAAATTCATGGGTTATATTGTTTACCAAAGAGGCATCGAAGTGAACCTTGAAAAGGTCAAAGCTTTGATTGAAATGAGGTCCCCCCAGAAGCCCAAAGAAATGCAAAGCCTCACTGGACGAGTTGTGGCCTTAAACTGCTTCATTTCCAAAGCAACATATGAGTGCCTACCCTTCTTCAAAATCCTCAAAAGAGGAAACAAGTTTCAATGGACAGATGAGTATGAGGTAGGTCTATAGGGGCTGAAAAAGCATTTGGGACAGACACTTCTTTTCTCTAAGCCTAGAGACCATGAGGTACTACATTAATACGTGGCAGTAACCTCCGAATTACTGCCAAGCCTTGAGCTCGGTCTTGATCAGAGAGGAAAATAACCACCAGTTACGAATCTATTATCTGAGCAAGGCACTCCTAGCAGCAGAAACTCGTTATCCAAACATGGAGAAGTTTGCCCTCTCATTGAAAACTGCGTCAAGGAAGTTGATGCCATATTTTCAAGCTCACAACATTCATGTATTAACGAATTACCCTCTCAAGCAAGTGCTTTAGAAGCCAGACGTTTTGGGGAGGTTACTTAAGTGGACTGTAGAGCATAGTGAATTCGATATTTCTTACAAACCAAGGACAGCCATCAAAGGGCAAGCCTTAGCCAATTTTGTGGTTAAATTCACCTATGTTCCAGAGGTTCAGAAGGAAATGGAACCCGCCGAGCCCCAAAAATAAAACCTTTCAGTTGATGGGCCATCTAGAGATACAGGATCGGGAGCAAGGATTATCCTGGTAAGCGCAGAGGGACACAAGCTCACTTACATTGTGAGGTTTAGTTTTAAAGCTACAAACAACATAACATAAAATGAGGCCCTCTTAGCTGGCCTAAAGCTGGCGAAGGAAATGAAAGTAAAGAGGCTCACCATCAACAGGACTCCCAACTAGTGGTTAGCTAGGTTCATGGGAATTTATCCGCCAGAGATAAATCTATGGTGGCATACCTAAAGTTGGTGATGAGATTAATCCCTTCATTTTAGAGGTTCGAACTGGTGCAGATACCACGATCCCAGAATGCTCATGCTGATGCATTGGAAAAATTGGCAAGTAGAAAAGACTCCGAACTATTTATAGTGGTTCTTATTGAGCAACTCCCCAGACCCTCTACTAATATAAGTGGGACGATAATGTGGGTAGAAGATACTCCTTTCTGGATGGAGCCCATTATATCTTACCTGAGGACTAGACCCTACCATAGGGAAAAGAAGAGGCTCAAAAGCTCAGAAAAAGAGCTGCCCATTTTGTCCTCTAAGACGACGTGCCATACAAATGTGGGGTTTTACTACCCCTGCTTAGGTGTATCGGAGGAGAACGTGAAAATTATGTTCTCAGGGAAATCCATAAGGGGGTCTATGGCAATCATACGGAAGGATGATCCTTAGCACAAAATGTACTTAGACAAGGATATTATTGGTCCACCTTGAAAAATGATGCGCAACAGTTTATGAGGAAACGTGATAAGTGCCAACATTTTGCCACAATTTAGAGGCAACTCTCACAATAATTGAGTGTAGTTTCCAGCCATTAGCCCTTTGCAAAATGGGGAATCGATCTATTGGACCTCTTCCTAAGGGAATATGGAATTCTAGCTTTGCAATTGTTGTTATTGATTATTTACAAAATGGGTAGAAGCCGAACCCTTGGCCAAAATAATCGAGGTCAATACTTCTAAGTTCATTTGGAAGAACATCATTTACAGGTTCAGAATTTCCCATTCGATTGTGTCAGACAATGGCAAACAATTCGATAACAAGAAGGTAAGAGAGATGTATGAGGAGCTGGGTATAAAGAAACATTTTTCTTCCCCACATCATCCCTAAGCCAATGGGCAAGTTGATGTTATTAACAAAATAATTAAGTACACCCTGAAGAGGAACTTAGATGCTTCCAAAAGGGTATGGGTCGATAAGTTGCCCCAGGTACTTTAGGCTATCAAAACAACAAGTTGAGCTACAACTGGAGAGACCCCATTATCTATGACCTATGTGGCTGAGGCTATGAGCCATGTTGAGGTGGGTCTTCCATCTCCCGGGCGAATACACTTCAAGAGATAAACAATGATGATATGAGAAAATGTGGTCTAGACCTCCTCGAAGAAAGGAGAGATGATTCTTAAATCAGATCGGCCATATACCAAAGGAAAATGACCAGGTATTACAATTCGAAAGTAAAGAAGAAGTCATTTTGATTAAACGATCTGGTGATGCGAAGGGTATTCCTACTATCTAAAGAACATGGGTCAGGAACCTTTGCCCCCAATTGGGAGGGTCCATACCACATATGTGAAGAGGTTCAACCTACCTATAGAATCAAAGATATGGATAGAAAGGCATAGCCTCATCCTTGGAATGTGGAGCATTTACGCAAGTACTATCAATGATGTAAGACATCTTGTATATACAACTTTGAGTCCAATAAAATATAGCTTTGAATATATTAAGTTATGAATCAATATTCTCTTCGAAAGCCCAAAGGCCTCAAAGGTACATCTACTTGTACAAAGCTGATCTTATAAAGATAGGAACACAAGTTTATTACATGGGCAAGCCGTTTGACCTATTAAAGTGTGTACGAAATGAAGCGTTGTACTGTAAGCTAATCGAACAAGAATCTAAAGCACAAATAGATCCTCAGTTCATACAAATCAACATGTAAGGCAGACTTAAAGAGGTCTGATATTGAGATTTAAACATAAACGTTCGAAATTAACAAGTTATGATCATCAAGTAATTAAAGTCTTTATCTGACCTTTTGTCTGGATTCGATGTTGAATTAACACTTAAAGAGGCCGTGGTACACAAGATTCAACCTCGTAACTTAATTAAGCTCATCGACGTGTTTCATACAAGGCTCCCCAAATATTTAAGAGAGTCGAATTTTGTTACAAATTGCTTCATCATTATTATTAAGTTGTCATAAGTCTGATGTTGCCACTAAGTTATCACTAAGGTTAGGTCGGATAATTGGCAATAGAATACGAATTGGGTTAGATTAAAGTTTGCAATCGCATCGAAGTTGAGCGAAAGTACTAGCAACACAAGATTAAAGTGGAAATCGAATAAAAGAAAGCACTTCATTAAAAAGGAGCACTATATTTACAATGAGTAGACCGATGCCACTATACTTGGCAAAAAAATCAATAGAAAGTACATTGAAGGCCTTAGGGGGTGGGGTGGCGGTTAAGGAGCCTCAAAGGGCACTATAGCGTCAGGAGCTACTTCTTCAATAACAGCCTCTTCAGCTGTATCATCATCAAGTTCAATTACTTGGTCTTCTTCAACTGGAGTTTTAGGCTCTTTGTCATCCTCGAGAAATTCAGCCCTCAGGTCAGAAGTGTTGACGTCCCAAACATTCACCTCTAGCCATCTGATCACCTCAATATAAGCGTACCTCCTTCAGTACTTTCCAAAATGTCGGTACGCTTCGGTTAAATGGAAGTTGGCTAGGAAGGTCTTCTTGACGTCTTTATTGGCCTGCTTAGCATCACTCCTGACTGCCTCAACCTCCTCACTTAAACTGGCCACTTAGGAGGTTAGCACCCCTACCTTCTCTTTTAGAGAAACATTCTCTTTGTTTGCCCTGTCTAGGGTCTCAACCGCCAATTTCTGATAGGTATCAGAGGTTTCCACCCACTTCGTTAGAGAGGCAACTTCACTCTAGGATAAGAATACCTCTTTCTTCAGCCTTTCTATCTCCTCAAAAGCAGAAGCTAGCTTCAGGGACTCTTCCGTCCCTTTCTTCTTCTGAGCCTCAGCCTTAGCTGACTTGGCTGCCTTTTCAGCCTGGGTGGCTTTTGCCACAAACTCTATATTCTTTCATTGAAGGTCTTTAAAGAGGGCCTCTACCTCTATAGCCACTCTAAAAGACCTTGTAGCATGAGCCACCATTGTAGCGACGACGTCCACGACATCGCTAGTCTCGACAAAATTTTGCCACTTTTCAGTCCAAAATGTGTGGAGTGTAGTCATGGTTGTCTGAACCTCTGCAAACAAAAGTATAAGAGCTTTAGGTTCTAGCTCAATAGACCTCTTGGCCAAAGCTGGTTTACCTTGTGAATGATCTAAAGTTGTAGAGTCGCTCGAAGCCCTTGACTTCTTAGCTGGCTCCTGCCTTTGAGGCTTCGGGGTAGCTGATAGTTTTTTTTCCCTCAGAGGCTGTAAGGATCGAGGCTGCCAACAAATTCTCCCCAGTAGACACTTCGGAGCGAGGATGAAGGATGTCCTTGGAAGTACCCACCCTAGTGGCGGACACCCTTAACTTCTTCTTAGGCTCCTTGACGACAGCCACTTTGTCCTTTTTCGGCCAAGGATGGACGTCCCTCCTCCTAAAAGGCAGCTTCTTTGCTAACTCTCTCTATTTTATCCCTCACCTTCTTTCCTTTAGCTGATGAGGATCTCATGCCTTTACGGCCAGCTATTGAAGTGGCATCCGAATAATGGCCATGTTAGGGATGGGGAATTTCCTCTTTACAAAGTTTTCAGCAAAGAATAAACTCAACGTCAGTCATAAATGAAGTAGTGAAGTAAGTGATGAATTAGGAAACAAATGTAAGTCGTACCTCCTCGGGCATTAAACAAATTTCTTCGTAGAACTGCAGGGAGATGATTAGACGATCGAAGTCACGAGATGAGGAGGGTTGGCGGTAGATTTCTGACAACGTATCCCAGTCACTTTCGTCAAAGTTAAAGCGCTCAACAGACCTTACAAAATGATCACAATCAGTTAGCAAGAATTTCAATAAACTACAACGAGCAAAGTGCAGAAATAACACTCATTGGGTTCGGAGTAGGAGGTAGGGACTTTGACATAAGGGACAGTGTCACCCTCGCACATGTACCATTTTCCCCGAACCCAAAACCAGGTATCCTTCCATCCTTTGATGGATGTAGGGAGACCCAACACAAAAGGAGAATGTGCTCCCCATTAGCACAATGAATGCCAACCCCTGGAATCTCCCTTGCCTAAGGACGACTCGAAAAAAAGGATAGAGTGGCAGACGAAGCCCACCCTTAAGTAAAAAACTCACTAATGGCGACGCAGCGCTGCCTCAGATAGCAGGCTCGCTCATCAGGAGAAGGAGTTAGAAGTTCTATGTCATAGGAAATCCTATCCCTAAGGTTTGAAAGGTGGGACGAATCAATGCATGATGGGATTTTGGCTACCCCCAGGCTATGTCATCGTCACCCTCAATATCACCCCTGAGATCAAAACGCCTTACCCAGCCTTAATGGCTCTGGCAAGGTCGGCTGTGTTGGTAACTGGAAAAACCAACTCACTAGCCAATTCACTAATATCTATGTTCCCCCCAACGGATTTAGAAGAAGCCGTCGATTCTTAAATTAACTTAGGGAATTTTCACAATGTACAAAAAAAGAAAAAATAGATTACTTACAACTTTCTCAAAGAAATTTGGAGAAAACTGGGGAGAATTTCGAGAAGAAGAAAGCTTACAAGATTCTTGGAGAAGAAGACTTGAAAAGTTGAAAAAACAAAAAGGCAAAGATTAGTGCAAAAATAGAAAAATCTCCTTCTGAAGACCTATGCCTTTTATAGGCAGACTCACTCAATCCCAACTGTTAGATCTTAGTCTAGGTGATGCCGGACAGAATAGTGATTATTCTACAGGTTGAAATCAATTGACAAATACAAGGAATAATGTAAGAGAAACACCAAGAGAAACTATAAAATCTTTTATTATTCAACAACTGAACGAAAAATAACCCATAAGCCGGGTTATATAGTTAAATATTCGAAATTAGTGAAATTTTATCAAAAATGATAAATTCTAATATTCATACTAAAATAAAATAGTTAATAAGAGAAATAATATCCCTAAAACCCGGCTCAAATCGAGCTCTTATCCTATGTCAAAAAGGCAATCGAAATATTACTATAAATGATAAAAAAATAACTTAAATTGATGATTCGAAAGGAACACAGCTGAATTTGGGTTCAAAATCGATGCTCACCGAGCAAACCTTGGTGACCACATCGTGCGCATCGAAAAGACCTTTTCAAATTGGGGTTATGGGCATGATTCTGACAACCGTAGCAAAAGTTATGGCTAAAATACCGAAACATGCCCAAATATGTGATCAATTAGGAAATATCCAATTATTTGCCAATTTTGCGCTGATCTGCCAACACATGGTATCTCAGCGCCATTAACGTACTATCAGACAACTCGATCTCGTCTGACTCAGATCCTCCTACATCACCAGGTCATCCAACCGTTCATTGACTAGAATCGATGTGAACCACCTACCACATCTGACGCTTCGTCTTCAAAGGCCTAGATTTGAACGTCTGCCCCATGCGTTTAGAATAGAAGGAGCATGGGAGACAAACATCATTGCAGTGACGATTGTGTGTATTGGAAGTTGTACCGCCTCAGTTGTTTTCCTTGGGAACATACTATAACATCCAATCATTGAGGCGCCATGATTAGGGACAACTCGTATTTCTCAGATTTATTGGAATCAAGGAAGCCCCTAGAAATTATCAACCCGAGGCTTCGCAAGCGTTAGACCTTGCCTACCTCTACAATATATGAATACACCTCGGCTAAGAAAAGAAGAGCCTCCATAAGCACAACCTCTGAGCTGACCCACTCCACACAACATTTGCTGGAGAATACCCGAAGTGTGAAATTCTTTACAAGTAAACCACTTCGGATAACGTAGACAGGAGGGTCTGGTGACATGGGAAAGTTATACCTTTCTTATTCCTTAATTTAGGAGCTTATCATTACCAAAAGTTACGCAATGCTTAAAGTCCATTCATTACATAAATAATTATGTTTAGACTTGTGGGACTATTGTTATGCCTCATTTCCCTAATTTAGGAGCTTATCATTACCAAGGGTTACGCAATACTTAAAGTCCATGCATTACATACATTATATGATTTTCTTATGAATTGGTAGCATATAATTATTTTTTAGTGTTAATGAATTTCCTAGTCCATCTTTTTCATTTTTTCCCAAAATTCTTTGTATAATAAAAACAAATGAATCCATTAGGCGTTAACTAGTGTTAATGTAGCTTTTCATGTAAGCTACTTGTTTTTCTCGAATTCGTGACAAATTAAAAAAGAAAGGATAATTGCAACAACAGTATCAAACCTTTCATTTAGTAGCAGACTTTGTCCAAACCTTTAATTTGTGCCACCCACAATACCAAACTTGTTATTTTTTCCACCAACAGTACCAAGCCTTTCAAAATGTCCGCAACTAAAGTCCAAATGGATGCTTTTTGTTAGTTTGATCGTTAGTTGATCAAATAATTGACTTTGAAAATAATGTTGACTGATTTTAAAAAGTTAAAATGGTAATTTTACATTTTTAATAATAACTAGTGTTGATCGTGTGTTACACGATAACTGTTATAATTTTGTAAGAAATGTCATTATAATGATTATCTATTTGAAGACACGTATACATTAGTTACAACATTCTCGGGCAAAGAATTTTTTGGTACATGAATGAAAGTTAAATTATGAGAACTAAATTAATCAATTTTTGACAATGAAAATGGGAAAAAGGGAAGGGAGCAGGCCATAGCTAAAAGTATCTAATGATTAGCATAGAACGGGAAAAACACGCAACTTTCAAATGCCTTTTTGCGAGATAAGTAGAAAAGGTATTAAACACAGCTACATATCCTATAGTGTTGAATCATTCAAACATTGCCCACTATAAAGATGATGCAAATGATTAACAAATAGAGCTAGTCCTAGAAGTTTATATAGAATCAATACATGAATACTAAAGCGCAATTCAAACATTCATTATTTGAGTTGCCAATCAATTTAAACTTGGACTTATCATCATGACGACGACATGTCGCTCAATGAAAAGTGAAAGTAACTTTCCTCTTTTATATATTGTAGGTATGTACGGATATTCAAAATTCTCAAGAAATACTCACGTTCTAACAGCTAGCAGCGCAGAAAATTATTAATAAATTCAGAAACAATCCCAACTATATCCTAACAATTTGAAAACAGTACGAACCTGCATCTTCAAAATAACATCAAAGTTTATAACAAACTCTTTAAGTCTTATAAACTAAAGATATTGAATGTACCCAAATTATAACTAATGTAAATAAACAAGGCATATAGATTTTGATTAACAGTCCAAAGGACTACAAGAAAGAATGGTAAGCATTAAATAAAGAAAAAGAAAAAAAAAAAAAAATAACACGTAGAAGAATTGACAAGTAGCTTTAGTGTTTCAATATAAAGACATGTTAGAATACTAAAAAAAGGTTCTGAAAGGCGTACAAAACCACTCTCAAGCATAATTGTTAATGTTTGACTTCTTAGATGTACCTGCAATAAAATGTGTAGCTTCATTAAGTAAATGGAAGCGTAACAATGAAATCATATCTCAAATAGAAATACAAAGAAGAATAGTTAGAGAAAAGAGTGTTAAAAAGCACCTCTTAATTTGAAATGTTGTTGGAATATAGATTTCGAGCCTCTTCCAAAGTAACTATCACCAAGTCTAGAAAGAAGTCTTCCAAAAACATGACATAATCTAAAACAACAATCAAATTTGTTGACAGAAAAGTCATCATTTGTTTAAGCTACAGAACTTTCATTTTGTAGCCACAACCAAAATAGACGTTTTTTGTGAAGATATTTGATTGCTCTTTTAAATTATGACAATTTTTTAGGAGACTTCTTTTTAAATTTAGTGATAAATGCTTTGGAAGAGGCTCAAGCATAATTATTAATATTTAGCTCCTTAGATGAACCTACAGATAAATGTGTAGTTTGATTAAGTAAAAATAAAATGTACCAATTGAAACATAAAATATTGTGAACATCGAAACTCCATTAGCTTATCAATATAAAAAATAGATTCTCATTTAAAACTAAAGTGTGCTCCAAATTCAACACGAATTTTAATCATTATCAAACAGGGGCTAAATCTTATGCAGTGACCATTAGTGAGGAAGAGAAATATAGGTGAAACCAAATAGCTATAATCCAACTATGATGTTCCTTGTCGGTAGAAAATGAATAGCAGCAATAGGGGAGATGTCAAGAACATAAAACATAACTGCAAAAGATGGAAGCCTTTCCAGAACATCAAAAGCAATTACACTATCAATAGATTCATCTAAATATTGTTTATACCTTTCTCTGCCGAATAGAACCATTTATTGTCTATAAAATTGCTAAACAGAAAAAAAAGTATAGGACTAAATAGGTAAAAGAATTCCCTATGAAAATAAATCCATATATTGACATATAGTTGAGTTTGATTACATATACCATCTAGAAGAGCACCAATCACTTTTGGATCATTGAGTGTTGCCATCAGTTCTGCGTCCTGCACATTGATAGCAAAAAAGAACATTTATTTTCTGTAGGAATGGACGTTATTACATCATATTATCAGCAGAAGGCATGATCCAGATTATATGGTTATTTGAAACAAGCTCAGCAAATGATTTGAAGTTACAACATATACACTTGGTTGAGAAATTATTTACTCCAAGTATTTCCTAATGTCAAAAGTTATATAAACTATTTTATGAATGTCATGCACCTCTCTAGAAACTCAAGACACTTTTACCAAATCACGGTGTCCTAAAAATATTTATGTCCAATTCTACTAAGATAGTCTGATGCAACAAACAACGACCTGGATAGTTTTAGAAGATTTCTTCTTGCTTGAAGCATAGACATTCTAAAGTTCGGAGCTCATTCCTTTATAGCCTCTAAATTGATTTTTGATGTATTTGCACACAATTAAATAACACAACGAAAATTAAATCAACACCCTCAGTTACCAAAAAGTTGATTCAGTTCATCTCGCCATAAAAAATGAACTTGCAGTAATTAAATGAGGCATATCAATCAATATTGTGCTTACTTTGTTTTTAAGAAATTCGAGATTTGTTGATAGTGATTGAATGAGCGCGCTTCTATCCTGTTGATGAGGAAATACCATAAATTTGTTTCTTTCTAGGAATATAATATATTAGGTAAACATAAAAAAACTCTTAAACATTATTTTTCATCCATGCTTAGAAGTTCTCAATATAATAACAATAGATCATTCGAAGAAAAAAGGTAAGTATGTAAGTAGCATGTAAGTGGAACCAGACACAGTGAAGTCATTTCATGCTACTCGAATTATAGAATAAATATCACTTAATACCACATAAGAATTGACACAAGAATGAGAGTAATCTAGCAGCATTATTGGTTGGCTCTCCATCTCTATAACTGTAGTAGTAGTCTCATGTTTTCAATATCAGTTACAGGAAAATTGAGGCCACACTCACCCACAAAACAATTCTGCTACATAAAATGCATGTACATTGTAAAGTTAAAGTAAGAAATTTGATCTTACATAGCCAGCATAAAAATTCTAATGTCTTTTTCTTGAGTTTTTTCTCGTACTGATCTCATCATTATTACACCATGATTTACCTATTTAAACTGTAATGCATATAATTTTTAAAGCCAAGGAAAGGCATCATAAAAATGTTAGTATACCATGATTTACCATCTTATGCCAGAATGCATACATTTTTTTTTATGTATTAACCATTATAGATAGAGAGAACTTCCAAACAATCATACCAACTGATTAGTTGCAAACTTTCATCTATTACAAAAAAAAAAGGAAAAAAACAAGCGTTCCTGATGTATATGCTATTGGTGATGTTGCCACTTTCCCTTTGAAATTGTATGGTGAACTGAATGCCACCAAAACAGTAGCATTGCAAACTTTATTTTGGCGCACAAGGCTCTCCACAGGCAGAAGCATGAGAAGAAGAAATTTTGTTCTGACTGATACCGGAAGCTAGAATTCTAAGAAATGCCAAAATAAACCTAGAAAATGAGGCCTTAGATTATCTCAATATTCTCCTTCAATATATCGAGTCAAACTATGTAGGCAAATAGTTCGTTCATCACAAGCCACATGAAAAATCAACTACTATTGGCTTCTCAAGAGTCTTCCAGAAAATGAAATTAAACAAACCCAGTATTTGAGTTATCCTTTGGTTTAACATGAAGCGTGCTAAAAAACAAACATGAAGACGAGACATTACCTTTTCACATCTGAGAAAAAAGAGACGGTTCTCCTTTGCAAGGAGAGTATCCGGACTTTTGCAACCGTTGCATATGACATAAAACTAAATTGGGCTAGGTAATAAGAGCTGGTTTGTCTAGTTCCAACATGTTACATTAAAAAGGAATTCAAATATGCAGTACATAAAAAAGGGAATTGAAATATGCAGCCAACTGTAGACTTGAACTTGTTCTGAAATGATTTCATAACAGACGTTTCCAAAGAAAGTGCCCTTGTTTAATTTTCATTATTTTTAAAATACAATTTACTCCCTTTTATTTCCATTAGAAAGAAGCCTCCAAAAAGCATGACATAATTTAGAAACAATCAAATAAGTTGATAGTCAAGTCGCCATTCGTTTGAGTTTCGGAACGTTCATTTTGTAGTCACAAACAAAATAATCATTTTTTTAACTTATCTGTTTTACCTTTGGTGCTAACGTCAGCAACTATTATTGAGTTCTTGAAAAATGACACTTTGCTTGTCTTGATTCTAGCGTACTTTATTGAAAAAACTAAGAAATGTGTAGCGGAATTTCATTTTACAATGATGTAGAAGTTTCAACTTTTGCTTTTATCTATTAAACATTAAGGTGTCAAATACTCTTCAAACAATGTTTTAATATTTCAAAATCTAAATAATATATTGCATCTAGTATTTTTTTTCCACTTTCATTTTCTCCTACACTTTCAAAATAATTACAAAACAAAATCCATGATTTAATGATGCTACAACGGAAGCCTTCTCAATGCTGGAATACTGGCTTCCTCCATTTTTGAAGTTCAATTTTAATCATTTTTGAAGTTCGATTTAACTAACATTCTAGTTCCACCATGTGGGAAATATTACAAAATTCCAAATAAGCTGTAAATAAATCCACAATGCTGTAAAAAAGCTAATAAATACTAAGTTTTAGTTAATCTGCACTATTTCAATAAAAGAATTTTGGTCATCACAATATCCATAAGACAACTAATGAAGCACATAAAAGTCAAATAATGTATTAAAAACTAAAGGGTAGATAAAAAATATCTGATCAATCTGTAAACTGTGATATTCAGCGAGCTACGCCATAAACTTTGATATTCAGAGAGCTCCACCATAAACCACTGACCAATCGGAATATGAAATGCATATACCAAATTTTTTTCTAGTGCTTTTTTTTTTCCAAGACCACAGGATTCCATTGCAGACAAGATGCTCCAAACGTTTCGGAACATAAAGAAAATTAGAAGCTGAAATCATAACAAATAAAAACCATTAGAATCAAACATTTGTTGAAAATGAAAAAACAATATTTGAAAGAAAACAAGTATCAAATGGATAAATTCGAATCCCCTTTCTTTTGAGGAAGAGATTGCACAGAACTACAAACACAAAAAAGAAGAGATTAATGATAATTTAACAATAAACATAAAAAGCCGACACAAAAGAGGGAAACAATTAAACAACTACAAAGTAACATGACAGAGTTCCTGGAAATCCATTTTTTCTAGGAATTTTGAGTATTTTGGGAACAACCTCAAAGAACTTACGGGGAACAGTAAACATAACTCAGAATAAATATACCCGACGTGACTAAATTCGAAATACCTCCGTGATTCAACGACATTTTGGTACTATTTTCGGAAAACTTTTAAAAAGGCAGGGTTTTTAATTTTATGAGAACGTCACGTATTTTTTTTTGGCACACACATTTTAAAACAAAAGATTAAAAAAATAAATTTAGTAAAAAAAAATCAATCCAAAAGAATTTGTATTTCGTATAGAAAATTTAGCATAGTATATTGAACAAACAGATACCCAGATCCCTCAAAAATTCACATCTTTCATTCCATTACATTACTATAGCAGATGCATCTCCAACAAAACAAAGTGTAGACATGTGTTAGATATAGTTACCAGCAGATGGGAGGAAAGAACCTGGGCGAAAATCAAGAATCCAACAAAAAACACAATACCCATATGAAAATCAAACTAGTGGAAAAAGAATCCACATTTTCATCTGTACAAAGAGTGGGGAAAAGTAAAGATCATAGAGTCTCTAAAACTTTACAAAATAATCAAACCCTAGATCCGAAGCATTTGGCTCTCAAATAACCTAAACATTTTACCGTGTACCATTAAATTCCCAAGAGAAAACAACTATAAGTTGGGTGAAAATATTTCATTTCGATTTGTAGAGGGAAGGAAAGGGAAAAAGCACCATCGATTCAATTCTAGGGTTTGTCGTCTAAAAAAAAGCAAAAAAATCTAATAAAAACTCGATGTCAAGAATCTAACATCAAAGGAGGTTTTGATGTGAAGATCAACGAAAAACATTGATTTATAGTAAAAGATTGAAAATGGCTTAGGGATTTTATGTATGACGTCTAATCAAGTTTCTGGTAAGGTCCATTTTTTATTGCTAATTTGCGGGGCCGCTTGTGACGGTTGCTGTAACCTATGTGTGGGTGGATTGCAATCATCGGCACAGTGGTGGTGGGTGAATTTTGGTTTGTTTGGTTAGGGTTGGGTGATGGAAGGTGGGGGTAAGTGTGAGGGTGGGAAGAAGAAGAACTATTTCAGATGAAGTTTTGAGTTTCTGGTTCCATGATCAATCAAGATAAAGTTTTGGACTAAATGCACAGGTAGAGTTCCTTAGAGCCACTGTCATTGCAGTAGAGCGCATATTCGATTATGGGGATTCAATTCCCAAGCTTGTTGAAGTGTTCTTGAAGTTCCAAACCCAGATTTGCAGATTTGGGGTGGGGGTGGAGAAGAAGAAGGTGGAATAAGTTTTTAATTTTAATTATTTGATTTTGATTATTTTATTATTAAAAAATGTTTTAACCTTTTAAAATCAGTCAACATCATTATCAAAATTAATTATTTGGTCGACTAACGGTCAAACTAACAGAAATAATCAATTTAGACTTTAGCTATGGACATTTTGAAAGGTTTGGTACCGTTGGTGGCAAAAATGAAAGGTTTGATACCATTGGTGACACAAATTAAAGGTTTGGGCAAAGTCTGCTACTAAACGAAAGGTTTGGTATCGCTGCTGCAATTATCCCTAAAAATGCTTCATTTTTCATTGAGGCTAAAATAGATAATTTGGTACCAAAGTTGACCATTTTGCAAGAGTTAATTGGACACTTTTCAATTGACAAGCATGGTATTGGCAATTTTTGTAAATTTCCTCTTATTAAAAGTAGGAAAATTTCTTGGATTTACATATAATATATTTTATTATGTAATTGAAAATGAGTAGGTTGAAAAGAAAAAAATTTGAAATAAAAGATATCAAATAGGGGATAAATTTTTCACACTCTCTCGGAATTTCACTCAATTTAATCTACAATAAACTCTATCTTATTTATAGTGCTCTAATCCCATAAAAAATTGTGTGTCAAAATTTATTCAAAACCTCTTATTTTTGAACAAGTGCATTTCAAATTGAAATGAAAAGACTCCCACAAATTTGGAGAGGGTTTCTGCGGGCAGAAGCCAGAAAGTGAGTTTGGCCCAATATAATTGAGGGCGGGGGCCTCCCAAAATTCCCAACCATTTTTTTTTTAAGAATTCACACAAAGACCCCTGAACTTCTTTATAGTCTTCAATTTAGTTTTTTTAACTTTCTCTAGCTCCCTATTTAGTAGTTCACCTTTTTTATTGCTCCAATTTCTCTTCATATCTTTCCAATTTTTTTCGTTTCTCTTGACTGCAAAAAGTAGGGTTGGACATGGGTCGGTTCGGTTCTCTTCAGAATCGAACCGATCAAAAATTTTCGGGTATTTAATAAATGGAACCGTCGGGTCCAAATCTAATTATGAAACCGTTCAGGTTCGGTTCCATTCCGTTCGGTTCGAATTCGTACCATAATTAAAATTTTAAACATTTACAACAACACTACATGAATGCAATTAATGACATTTTCATTCGTAACTTTTAGGAATGAGGATTTAGGTTTTAAGATTATTGAATGAATTGGGTTTATACGGGAACGAGTGTTCTGTTGCTTACGAAATGAAATTGGAATAGAATGGGGAGGGGGAAGGGGAAGGATAATGCCCAAATGTTGGGCAGCTTGGGCTAACAAAAAATATATTTAAGAATAAGATCCAAATGCTGGGCTAACAACAAATTAATTTGGCTGGACTAGCTGGTTTGTTTAATTAATCTGCTAATTTATATTAAAAAATAAAAAATTTAATTAATTTTATATAAAAATTTAATAAATTATTTAAATTCGGTTCTTCGGTTCTTGACGAAAAATCGAAGAACCGACTCAAACTCATATGTTCTCAATTCAGATACCCGTTCGGATATTTAACTTATGAAAAACTGTTCGATTCAGTTCAATTCGGTTCATGAGTTTTGTCCTGCCCTAACAAAAAGTTGCTCCTTTAGTATATATTCTATAAACTAATGCCCCGTTTGAGCCGCATCTTTGGGGAGAAATATGTTTTGGAATAATGATTTTTTGGAGATTGTGTATTTAAAAAATAGGAAAAAAATTTGAGTTTACGTTTAAAATTATTTTATGGAAGAATATGTTGTTGAAAATGAGTTTTAGAAAAAAAGAATCTCAAACATGGGCTGCCTATCTAATGTAAAATTGTAAAACTTTTGACATGTTTGAGCCCCATTTTTATGTATAACACATTTTAGAATTGTAGATTGGTGGAGAATGTATGGTTAAAAATGACGAAAAAGTTTTTGTATTGTGTGTAATATTATTTCATTAAAAAATGTGTGGTTGAAAGAACAGAAAAAAAAATATATTTTTTTGATAAAAATGAATATCAAACAAGGGTTTAAAAATCTTAAATAAGTATAAAAATTACATTTATCAGCGACAAAAGTGGTTAAGCTTTCCGCATTTCTTTTATTAAGAGAACAAACTAGTCCCAAGAGTTACATTAATGATTAATCTCTCATTTTGTGTTGATTTGGACAAGAACATTTGGATTGAATAATTTAATTATTTTACGTTTGTTAGAATCGAGCCGATAAATGACGAAAATGTTGAGCAGGTTTTGCTAAACTTTTCTATAATTTTTAATTTTAATTTCTTTCTTGATCCAATTGAGAATCTCGATATGGACTGAGAAAATGAAAAGATCTTAAATTAAAATAATACTTCTCGATATGGACTGAGAATATTTTCAATATGATGAACTTAGATTGTTGATGACTGTTTTGAGTCGTTTAAATGATCATAGGTTGTCGTTGGGAACAAAAAGGCAAGCGTCGGAAGCATTTCTTGCTTATATGTTTCGCTCAAGTGAGAAAATGCATGCTTCCTCGCTTACTCGAGCAAGAACTCGACAGAGTATGAAAAGACACTCTTTTATCAATTCACATTGTCATAATTGATTAAAAATTGTTGTTGTTGACCACGTTTTTTATAGGGGTGATGTGAGAATATATCCCAACTCATGTCACGTTCACGTAGCTTCTTCCTATACATTTAGACAAACCGTTGAGCATGTGGCCTTTTTCGGGGGAGTACTCCAACAGTCATGCCAGTCTACATATGAGCATATATGTGGGATGTGCTAGAGACTCGAGCCACTAAATAAAAAGGGTTCGGATTCCGGATTGTATAAATATAGAGAATAATATGAACAAACTTATAGTTTTAGTGCGTACAGTTGCATTACCTACAAATGACACAATAAGTGAGTTTCTATAATAGGAGAAGATAAATACTAACCATTGGATGAATGGATACATTGCCTCATCTTCAATAGTCGAGGTGCATTGTCATAGGCATCAATTAGTCAATTCTAGACACATATATATTTGATGTTATGACCGTTTGCGGTCCTAAGGTTGACATGTAGGGACTAGACTTGACATTTTAAAAATGTTATTGCAGTGAGTAGTCACATCAATCAATTGTGGAAGATATTTGTACAGAAGGTTCCCTGAAACACCTTTAGCTACCTCTTGCCTCGTCCGTGAGGGTTCGATCCTCTATATGAGTTAGGATGACGCGGAGTACGGGTCTAGGTTTGCTTATGACATGGATACCACGTGGCCATTCTAGCTTGCTGGAAGAGGCATAACAGTTGTTTTCACAACCAATGTCGAGGGTTTAAGGATTGATACTACTCATCCCTTCTCATTAAAAAAATATTTTTTTCTTATTATGGTCTCGATTGATCCTCATTATTTTTCATTAAATTATAATTCATTTTTCTCTCTCTTACTATCAATAAAATAATATTCTACGGGAACCAAAATGTTTTTTTTTTTTTAACTACACATTCTCCAAAAAATTACTATTCATTTCATTATAATGTTGAATAATAGGGGCCAAACGGGCGATAAGTTTTTTTCTTCCAAAGTCGGATTTTATAATTGTTTCTTGTTAAATTGAATTTCTAATTCAAAAGAGTTTGCCACAATTAAAATGTTGCAACCATTTCAAAAGAGTTTGCCACAATTAAAATGTTGCAACCATTTGGATGGTTGAACATGACTCATCGGTGCAACCAAGAAGTTAAGTAACATTTTTGTAGACAGTACTTGTCTGACCCCATTTATATCAAGGGAAAATTTCACAAATATAAATGTTTTTAAGGATGCAATTTCAAAATGAACCTTTTTAAAAATTAAAAATAAAAATTATGTGGTCATATTGCGACATCCGATAAATGTTTTGACTTATAAATTCAAATAAAATAGATTACAGTTACATACAACATATTTTTTTAGGCAAAATCATGTACAAAGTCACAAATTACCCATCAAAATTTTAATACACACACACTCACTCTCTCTCTTAAATTACACATTTTCTAGGGGTCCGTTTCATTGACAAAGGTGGAAAGACTTTTCAATTTATGTAAGTTGGAAAATAAAAATTCAAGTACCACATAGGAATGTATTTTCCATGAAATTGACAAAAAATAAATAAATTTAAAGAAGTTGTAACTTGAAATTCAAATTTTATTTTCAATTTCATATCTAATCGTCAAAGTAGAAATTGAATTCCTCGAATGTGACATTTTCATGAAATCTAAAACAATCAAACAGACTCTAATAAAATAATATTACATGTAAATCAAAAACATTTTTTTTTAAAAAAAAAATTCATTATAATGGAAGCCAAGAGAAGATTATGTCATAATCACATACCATACAATTCTTAGGGTCATAATCACATATTAAGTCATAAATAAAAAACTTAATAGGTCACAAAATAATTATTAATTACAAATCACATAATAAAGCGGGCCAGATTCTTCTATTGGTAATTAGCACTTAACGTCCTCACCTTTCATTGTTAATGTGGAAAAAGTTCACACCTTTCATTTTTTGGCATTTTCACCATTCATTATACAAAATGTCATTTTCCCATATTTTCTCAATTAAAAATTATGAAATGATGAATATATCATTCTCTTTAGATTAAAAAAAAAAACTAATTGCAATCACAATTCCAATTTAAAAAAAAAAACTCAAATAAGTCACAAATAAATTATTAAAATGGTAATTAGCACATAATGTTCTTACATTTTCCTATTATTGCAAAAACCGTCCCTACCTTTTATTTTTTATTTTTTGAAATTTTCACCCTTAATTATATATTTAATTGCATAAACGATCATTTTCATCCAAATTCTCAATAAAAAGTTTTTAAATGATGAATATACCCTCCTATTTAAATAAAAAATTAAAAAATTAATTGCAACCATAGTCCCAATGTTTTTAAAGTGCAAACAAATCCACAATAAATTATTTTAAAATTTTAATTTTTTTAAAAAAATATGCAAACGAGTCCCGATTAAATTTATTTAAAATTTAAAAAACAAATTTAAAAGTATAAATGAGTCTTATATAAATTATTAAAGAATTAGAAATTTAAAAAATATTTTTTATTGAAATAGGAGGGCATATTCATCATTTCACAACTTTTATTGAGAAATTTGATGAAAATAGATAGAAATAAAGGTTTGTGAAATTGAAAGTGTAATTAATGATAAAAATACCAAAAATAAAAATAAAAATAAAGAGAAAAGTAGGGACATTTTTTGCAATAATATGAAAATATAGGGATATTATGTGCTAATTACTCTTTTAATAATTTATTTGTGACTTATTTGGACTTTTTTTTTTTAAAAAAATTAGGACTGTGATTGCAATTACCTTTTTTCTTTTTCTTTTATTTAAAGATAATAATATATTCATCATTTCATAATTTTTAATTGAGAAAATATGTGAAAATGACCTTTGCGCAATGAAATGTGAAAATAAGGGTGAAAATGCTAAAAAATGAAAGGTAATGATGTTTTCCACAATAACAATGAAATATAGGGACGTTATGTGCTAATTGCCCATTCTTCCATCGTAGCACTTCCAAATCTACAGCCACTAGACCACCACACCAATGTAGCGCCAACGCACTCTCCATCACAACCTCCATCATCACTTCTTTAGTTATCTCTTTCTCTCTATACCCGTCCCGACTCTCCATTCTTCCCTCATCTCTGCTTCCCGAGAACAAGGACTCGGCTTTGACTCACTCGACGATGACAACAACAATGATAATGATGACACCACCACTCTCTTTGGACTATTGACATTTATAGAAATTACTGGTGAAGGAGTGGTGCCAATGTACACGGCATGCATCAGATTCTCTCTCTATGTACAAATTTGATTTCACGAAAGAAATGGAGTAGAAGACAGGTATGGTGGATTGGAGTGGGTGGATGTGTAGAGCGGGGTAACCTCGTTTTGAAAAGAAAAACACTTAATACCTAATTTATGAAATTGAAACTTGAAAATCAGGGTTTGAGGTAATTTTCTCAATTAAAAATGGAAGCACTCCATTGATCAATTATATAATAAAGCAACACAATCCAAAACATACATGGAGTAGACGTGAGAAAGCTATAATTTCGTGAAGTCGTGTTGACAAAAATAATTTTAAAATAATGCTATCTAACTAAATTATAGAAAACAAATGTATCTTCTATATTGTTGATTATTGGGCTCCAAGTGCTCCAATTTCTGAGCTCATAAAATCAATCGAACACCACCCGACTCAAGCTCAAACCCAAAACCTTCCTCCACTCGGTTGCTCCAAGATTTACACCCACTAAGGATGGTGGTGGTGGTGATTTGGAAGCCACAAAGGCAAGGGAAAAAGAAGAGGTAGCAATGGTAGTCACTCAACCAAGAAATGACTCCCTCACTATATATATATATATATGGCACAAAATTAGGTTACTCCCTTGGCCCCAAACAATCCTCTCCAAAATGGGCCAAAGACATTAATTGGATCACCAAATAAATGGACTAATACTTATTACCATCCAACCCAATATTGGGCCATCCAAAAGTGTAGAGCTAGTCTATGGTGTCGTTAAATTATCCGCCATCTGTTTTAAATCATCGCCCAAATTTATTGGGTATCAAAAAACCCAACAAATCTCTACCTTGATTCCCAATAAATCTGCAAGCAATCAAAATACACAGTTTATACTTGCACAATCAAGGTAACCAATAAAATTGGTATCACAGAACTTACCTCGTGTTTCGGTCGAACCCGAAACACATATCATACATGCTCTATGTACTCATTGAGACTAAGATCAATAATACTCAAGTAGAAGCAGATAATTACGGTAATCAATCAAGAGCAAATAAACATGTGATGGAGATATTATATATGATAACATATAGATTTTTTCAAACATGTTCACACAAAACAACAAATTAACACCAAGTCAATCAACATGCCAACACATATACAACAAATGCATAAATGACTCACAAAGAAGATCTCACCACACTTATCATATCCCATCCCGTGTCGCTCACATCTCGAGGACACAAATCTCACATCATCGCCCACTATGTTCACTAGACTAATCATTCAACTCATGTCTAACTGGTAAGTCTCTATAGATCCCAAGTTTTCAGGATAATCCTCTATCACCATATCACTTCTCCAACCTAAGTGAATAATGGGTCTCCACCTAACAGAAATGATAGAAGTGTCTCTTTCACACTCCACCTGATCAGGGTCTCTTACAGATAAAAGATTCAAACATTTGATCACTTCTCCACTTGTAATCCGAATGCTACACTCTACATCCCACTGTACAAATCACCAATGTACCACTAGACATCTATACTTCACCTTACCAAAAGATATACCATACACTGCTAATGCATCACAAACCTACTATGACAAATCAACACCTTTCGGCCACCACAAAGGTTAGGGCTCAAAACTTAAATTGACCCATGCACCACAAGGTTACTCCATCACCAATGCTCAAAAAAATCCATAAATGATTAATCCCATAAAGGGAAGGGTAAGGGTGGCACTCACAAAGAGAATAAAAGAAAGAGTTGGTTACTTCACAACACTTACAACAAAGGCTCACACAGAGAACGAAGATAACCCTCACAGACTACCTTACATAATCTCACAAACGACATGACATGATTCGGGGTGCGTCACAATTTATCAAGATTTTGATGATTGTTGGAGAGAGATAGTAGAGCCAAGTTCGAGACTTCAAAGAGTTGATAAAGTTGGTCATTTATATGTTTGAGCAACAAAGTCCATAATATTGAAGACAACAATCCAATGGTCAAGTAACATGTTGGAGATGAAAGCCGGAAAGGGTTGGAAAACACTCTAATTTTCAATCTCAGTTTGAGACCCATTTTTGGCATAGATTATATTCGAATTTGAAGATTTGTATTTCTATAAGATTTGTAGCCCTTGAAGTAATCTTTCAAACGTATTTTGAATCACCTTGATCAGAGGAAGATATGACCAAAATATTGAAAGCTGTCCGGATTCCGGGAAAACTGATTTTACGCGAATTTCTTTATTTTGTTAAAATTTTAGTTTAGTTAAGATTCTTATAATCTGCAAGTGATATTTTCGTTTTTCCATATTTTTCTAGGTTTAGTATAAATATAAAGCTTTATTTCATTATAAAGTGAACATTTTTTACATAATGAAATACTGAGATTTTCTCTATTATTGTTCTTCATAAACATTCAAACTTATTAAATACATTATTATATTTGTGACATTCAACCCTAGAACTTATCAAATGATTAAGCACCCTTTGTGGAGTTCGTAAATCGAGGTTCATTGATTTTGTAATCAAGATGTCATTCGAACTTTGATTGCTTGGTTCAATAATTTGCATGTCGAGATTCTACCATCTACAACCTGAATTTGGGCTTTTCCGGTGTTTTTAATTAACTTCGTGATTTTCACACTCATCTCGTACATGAGTTCACGTTATTTGGTATCAGAGCTTTGGCTCCAATTTAATGAGGTTATATCCTTATTTATTTCCTTTTCTTTGTTTTCCTTTGTTATTCGTTTTTGGTATTCTTGTGTCCAGTAATATTTTGAGTCTTTGATCCAAAAAAATTCAAAAAAATAAAAATAAAATCAAAAGTTGTTTTTGTGCTCAATTTGAGTCCAAATCAGCTTTCGTCTCTTTCGTTATTATTGTAATTGATCCTTGAGTCTAAAAAAATTACTTTTCATCCTTATAGTCCAACTTTTTTTTTTTTATTTCTTGAAAATTGTTCAATATCCTAATATCAAATCCAATTCCAAAAAATCTGTTTCTTTCATTCCAATCCAAATTGAAGAACCACTTTTTTGAATTTATAAAAACCCAACCAAAGTTGCCTAGTTCAAATTTCTTTTGAATATTTGAATCCCAATTGAAATTTAAGTTTATATGAATGAAGGGGTGATTCGGCAATTGGAGATGTTGTTGGTGGATATGGAGGATATGGGGAATAAAATGGATAGACTTGAAAGACGGAGTAGAAATTTTATTGGGGACTGTATTGATAGGCGTTTGAGACATGAAGTTGACAATTCCACAATTTAAGGGAATGAACGATCCCGAGGCATAATTGGTATGGGAATAAAACGTAGAAGTAGTGTTTAAATACCATGATTACTCCGGAGGGATAAAATTGAAGTTGGCAGCGAACACATTTGTGGATTATGCAATTGTTTGGTGGGATCAATTAATAAAATCTAGGCGGAGGAATGGTGAGAGGTGTATCGAAACTTGGGTTGAGTTAAAGAATTATGAGGAAGAGATATGTGCATAATTATTTTTATAGGAGAGATCGGCATGAACGAGAGTTTAGGGAGAAGTCTAGGAGATGTGATAGGGATGTGTATTCAGTGGAAAGTCGAACATCAATTGGGAAGCATATTGGGGGGTAAATTGGATTATAAGCGTGAGTTATAAAAAATTTGTGATCCAAGTAATCTCAAATTAATCACGTGAAGGAACAAAAGAGTAAGAAAGAAAATAGCAAGGTTGTTGATTTTGAGGAAAAATAGGAAATGCCACAAGAGAGTGAAAAAGAAATTGAACGTGAAATTTTAAAAGGGAAAGTAGAGCTGCAAAAAGAAATTGAAGGAGAGTTTTCAAAGGTGACAGAGGAGTTGGAAGTAAACCAAAAGGAGGAATAGTGTGAAGAAGATGAGATTTTGGTGAAAACTAACAATTCCCTCCCTAGTTTGGCTATTTCTGTTTTGCAGGTTAACGAAGATTTTATTCCAGCAAACTAGCCCATTGGAGTACCACCCGACCGAGGGATTGAGCTTCAGCTGAATTTCTCTTATTTGTCGAAAATTGACTTTGTGAGTCCCGAGGAGACGACAAAGTATCAAAGGTACTGGAGGAATTTCATATGCAGAGGGCTGAGTGAAGAAGATGATCGACGGGACAATATTGATACATTAGAAGTGATATTGTTACAAGTGCATAAACCAAGTAAAGCAAGAAGAATACATAGACATTTATCAGATGGAGTTGCTATGGGAGCATCCCAAACTTGCAAAATCAAGCAGTCGAGGCGAGCACACTTTGATCCAGGTAAAGGTGATTGGGTTTACAATCCAAGGCAGTGGGTTCGAGCTCAAAGGAGGTCCAAATTGCATCCTAGAGGTGATAGATCGTTTCATATTCTTGCATTGATTGGTGGCAATGGTTATAATCTTAGTATTAAAGGTACGAATTCGAGGACGAATCCTCTTGAAGAGGGAGATTATGATATGATCCAGGGTGCTCCATAATTTATCAAGATTTTGATGACTATTAGAGAGAGAGTAGAGTCAAAGTTCGAAAATTCAAAGAGTTGATAAAGCTGGTCATTTAAATGTTCGAGCAATGGAGTGCATAATATTAAAGACAACAATCCAATGGTCAAGTAACATGTTGGGGACGAAGCCGGAACGGGTTGGAAAGCACTCGAATTTTCAGTCTCAGTTTGAAACCCATTTTTGGCATAGAATATGTTCGAATTTGAAGATTTGTAGCCTTTGAAGTAATATTTCCAACTTATTTTGAATAACCTCAATCAGGTATCGAGAAAGGAAGATATGACCAAAATACTGAAAGCTGTCTGGATCCAGGAAAACTGGTTTTACGCAAATTTCCTTATTTTGTCAGAATTTTAGTTTAGTTAAGATTCTTGTAATCTTCAAGTGATATTTTCGTTTTTCCATATTTTCCTAGGTTTAGTACAAAAATGAAACTTTATTCCATTGTAAAGAGAACATTTTTGACATAATGAAATATTGAGATTTTTTTCTCTTATTGTTCTTCATGAACATTCGAACATATCAAATATATTATTATATTTGTAGCATTCAACCCTTTGTGGCGTTCACAAATCGAGGTTCGTTGATTTTGTAATCAAGAGGTCATTCAAATTTTGTTTTTGTTTGGTTGCTTGGTTCAATAATTTATGGGTCGAGATTCTACTGTCCACAACCTGAATTTGGGCTTTCCGACGCTATGCTGATCATGTACCCGACTTCGCATCACCATACATACTCACAAAGATGAAGGAGAAAATGGCTGCACCTCTTACTTCTCACTATCACCCCCTCTCACACGACTCACAAAGCAAAACAGAGTATATCATAGATCTCAACTCACTATGCACGCAAACAATTACACAAAGTAATAAGATCACTCCAATTCATGCCAATGAACATATCAAACACATGAAAATGTACATATAATCACGCAACCGAATTAAGCGATCACACACATGCAGAAAGAATTACACATAGATGCATATGCAGTAACAATGTTTACCTTCAATAAACCACACAAAGGTAATCACTCGACCCAAAGATAGAATTCGCCTCACCACTCTCATCATCTTTCCTTTTATTATCATTCATAGGACAATCTATTTCAACAATGTCCAAATTACTACAATTAAAATACATCTTACTTTTCGCACTTGCTTTAGATCTACATAGGCCATCAATACCAAATAATGACCACAAGAAAAGCAAGATTGAATTCACATAGAATAGTCAATCAAAGTTTCCTAAGGTTACGTGCAGTTCTAACAATGTAGAAAATCGGCAACAAATTCATAAAGAATTTAAGGCAAATAATTAACCAGTAATTCCTATGTCTAGCAACAGGCAATGGTTACCCCTTCACGGTAACCCCAAACCTAATGACTAATGTCACCACACACGATGACTTTTAATACAAAAAACAAATTATCCTACATAATAATTTTAACTGCATAATAAAATGTAAAGAATATGATACCGAATAGACCACGTCGAAGGTACATAAATATCAAGGGCTGCGAATTCATCACTTTATGACTGTCACTATTCGTTCTCAAATCTCTAGCAACCACGACAATACGAAATGACCACCGGATCCCACACGTTGAAGGGCAAAATCGTCCAACTTTCATTATAATGCCCGAAACTGAAATTCGACAACACCGTAGGGTCCGTCTCAACGTCCTGAAAAAACTGTCTGAAGACAACATCATCGAAATCTTGCTCCACGCACAGCATGCGCACCGCCGACGCTGCGTGTGGGCCTCACGCGCCTACGAGACGCACTGGCGCCAACCACCAAGCGCGGCCTCCCAGCACTACCTCAACCTGCTAAGTCCATTGGCGGTCTCTGTTCGTCCAGACGATCACTAGTTTGGCCGAAAAACCAAGTCGCAGGTTCCAATTTTGCACAAAAAACTGTGCAATAAATTAGGTTACTCACTTGGCCCAAACATTTCTCTCCAAAATGGGCTAATACTTATTACCATCCAGAAGTGTAGGTTATTTTCGAACCGTTGATATCCCAGTTCACATTGCGTGCGGGATGTGTCGACCGGCAATGCGAGGTCGAACCAGTATATGATATCGATAAATTATCTGCCAACTTTTTAAAATCATCGTCCGAATTTATTAGGTTACTCAAAAAATCCAACATATATTTTTTAAAGCACTAAAGCGCAATATCTGAAAATATGAAGTCATAAATTTAAATCTTTGCCCCCACACCATAAAAATGGTACACACAGTAACTCACACTTTAATAAAATAAAAGGCCTACACTTAACAAGGGGGCCACTCCGATGGTGGTTAGCCTACAATTCAATGATTTTCTTTTATGAAAGAACTGTTGATTAAAATATTATTTGTCTTTCATTTTGGAAGAATGTTTTGGTGAGGGAATTATGTTACATATACATCATTGGTTGACAACATCTTATTTGACATCGTCATATCCATTCATTTTAAAAAAATGTATTCTACATTACATGCTAAGATTTTGATAACACGTGATTGTCAACCAATGTTGCACACTCAGATTTATTCATTGTTGATGTATACAATAGGGGAAGCGGAAAATGATGATGGTGGGGGTTTTCGTTGGAACCAACTCCACTATTTACTTCTTGTCATTTCATCAAATGAGTAAAATAATGAAAATGATGAAGTCTCTTTCATATCCTCACTTGATTAGAGTATTATATTATCTCAAGTACGAAGCACGATTGAAAGCATTCAAGGATCTCTAGAAGATTTCCTTTCTGGTGGGCACTTCCATATAGATCTAGAGTCTTTGATCATTCAACCAACTCCTTAATAACTTATGTAAGCATCTATAATCAACCAATTGAAAAGTAGTTCATGAAACGATGAGGGCTGAATAGAGACAAAAATCTTGGAATTATCAACAGCTATATCTCACCATGTTTCTTAACAGTTCAAACTATACAAAATCATAACTTTAACCAGTGGGCCAGCGGCATTAGTTATACTTCAATATTTATCAAGAAATAAAATTGGCACTAATATAACTAATGCCACTGGTTTTTATTTTGAAAACTTCGAATTGTTAAGAAACATGGTGAGAGATAGTTGCTGATAATGTCAAGATTTTTGAAACTAAATGGCACTAATTGTTAGGAAATTTATACCAATTCCCTTTACTGCAATTAACCCGTAGGACCTTTTGTTGTTTAGAAGATTATTGGCGAACAAGAAAAATAAATAATATAACGCACAAATTTAAACGGATCGTCAAAGCTTTTCCACTATATGAAAATTGTTACAATCATATAGAATTTTTCACTCACCAAACCAATCCCAAAATATTACAAAAGAAATCAGCAACCAAATCTCCTTTCTTTTTTCTCTCACAGGTCACGCACTGGTCACACCAAAAATAATGGAAGTATTCCATTATTTATAGGACCAAATAACCAAGTAGAAGAGTTTAATTTAAACTCAAATAATCACTCCAAAATCGACTATATGTAGAGATTAAGAGGAGCAATTAACCAGGCTCAAGCCCACACCACCAAGCCCAAGTGAGGTTCCAACCCAAAACCAATTGGCAATGGGTGGAGTAGCCCACTTGGGTTATATGGTGGATTTCTTTTCTTCTCCCAACCGATGTGGGACTTCTTGTTTGCTCCCAACAATCCTCCCCTCAAACGAAGGATCACATCATTGTGTCATCTCCTTAAACGATAATCCATCCGCCAATCATCTTGTACCGCCGTTATTACTGTCGCCCTCGACGAAACGGGACCCGCCGCCTAACCACTAATGTCAGGAAGACTTTCGACACAAGATACCTCAAACGCGAATGGTTTTTAGCCCGATCGCCACCGCACTTTCTACTGCGTTCCTCCGACTCTGAGCTCTGATACCAATTGTAGGGAAAATAATGAGCAAATTGATCGGGTCCAATAGTAGACAGTAGAGTGGGCTATCAACAACTAGAAGCCATCCAAGTCTCGATTGGGCCATGAGCAGCACTAATTAATTAGGCTGCTTCAAATGGCCCAACAGGGTTATAGGATTAGTTTACCAAATTGTGGAGTCGATTATATAATCAGTCAATTGGCCGATGCCGACTGAATCAAAGAATGTGACTTTCATCATTGTCCAGGGAGGTCATTTGACAACAAATTGCCTAACAAACCTCCACCTTGGTGTCAAAGGACCTGCAAAGAAAGAAATTACTAAGCATTAGTAATAATCCAAGAAGGTAAGACCAATAAAATTGGAAATCATTTACCTCCACCGATGTTTAGAAGATCTTTGCAACTTCTAAACTTCACCAACGGTAACACCTTAGTACCCATGTCTGAAGGATTATATTGTGTGTGTATTTTCTCAAGCCTCACAACTTCTTGAGACACAATATCTCTAATGAAATGTAGTCTAACATCAATGTGCTTGGTGCGTTCGTGAAAAACAGGATTCTTACATAGATGTATGGAAGACTGACTATCTGAATATACTACCACATAATCATTTAGAACACACAGTTCATGTAAAAGGCCTATAAGCCATAAAGCTTCTTTAATAGCTTCAGTGGTAGCAATGTATTCAGATTCTGTAGTGAATAGTGCAACTATTTGTTGTAACTGTGATTTCCAACTAACACAAGAGTTAGACAAAGTAAACACATAAGCGGAAGTGGATTTCCTACTATCCCTATCCCCAGCATAATCAGCATCAACATATCCCTTTAGTTTAACACCGTCGTTATTAACACCAAACTTTAGACCTACATTACAAGTATCCTTTAAATACCTTAACAACCATTTTAAGGCTTCCCAGTGCTCGGGACCAGGATTAGACATATACCTACTAAGAGTGCTCACAGCGAAAGCTAAATCAGGTCTAGTGCAAACCATCAAATACATAACAGAACCAATCACATTTGAATATGGAATTCTACTCATGTATTCTACTTCCTTTTCATTACAAGGAGCTTGATCTTTAGATAGAATGAAATGACTAGCTAAAGGTAAAGTAACAGATTTGCACTCATGCATGCCAAATTTCTTTAGCACTTTAGAAATATATGATGATTGATGCAAAAACAAGATAGAATTTGACCTATCTCTTTCAATTTCCATACCTAGAATTCTTTTAACTTTTCCTAGGTCTTTCATGTCAAATTCACCATTCAAACTTGTTTTTATATCACTTATCCATTTAGATGATGAACCAACTAAGAGCATATCATCCACATAAAGCAATAAGAACACATAGTCATTACTTGCATCATTATGTTGGAAATAAAGGCAATGATCAAACTTACTACGATGAAACCCTATAGATAGTACAAAAGAGTCAAAACGTTTATACCACTGTCTAGGCGATTGTTTTAAACCATATAAGGATTTTTTCAGAAAACACACATAGTCAGGTTTTAATTTATCTTTAAAACCTCTTGATTGATTCATAAAGATTTGCTCATCAAGTTCACCATGTAAAAAAGTAGTTTTTACATTAAGTTGTTCAAGTTCCTAGTCAAAATGTGCAACCAATGCAAGCATGACCCTAATAGTAGTGTACTTAACAACTGGTGAAAAAATCTCATTGTAATCAACTCCCTCCTTCTGAGTGTATCCCTTGGCCACTAATCTAGCCTTAAACCTCAAGGGTTCAGATGCGCTAATACCCTCCTTAACCTTAAAAACCCACTTACAGTCAACAGTAGATTTATTCTTAGGTTTTGGTATTAACTCCTAAGTTTGATTCTTCTCTATAGAACTCATCTCATCTTTCATTGCCTTGAACCACTCTTCAGATTGGTCACTCTTCATCGCCTCCTCAAAGGTCTTTGGTTCCCTATCAGCCAGCTCCTCATAACTCGCATGAGCAAAAGCTAACTCGGATTCATAACCGAATCTCACAGGTGCTCTAGTCTGTCTCCTCTCTCTATCCCTAGCTAAGTTATAGTCTGCTAGATGATTTTCTTCTTCAGGGTGTTCTTCTACTACTACTTCCTCTCTGTTCTCAACATCAGGTTGTTGTTCCTGAGTCTCCACCTCACTCTGTGTAACAGTGACAGATGTGCTAGGTTTTTCTAACTCCACCTCCAGCTGACCACTCTCTTCACCTTGAATCTCCTCACTCACAGGTTCATATTCAACTTTCAAACATGGCATTTCACTCTCATTGAATGTGACATCTCTACTCACAATGATTTTAACTCCCTTATGGCTCCTATCCCACAACCTATATCCCTTGACACCTTCTGGGTAACCTAGAAAAACACATTTTCTAGCTCTCGGTTCAAGCTTTCCCTCACTCTGATGAGAAAATGCAGTGCAGCCAAAAGTTCTAAGCATGGAGTAATCACTTAGTTTACCAAACCATTTTTCATGTGGAGTGTCACCATTCAATGCAGCAGATGGAGTCAAATTAATCAAATAACAAGCAGTCATAACAGCATCGCCCCAAAAGGACTTTGGGACTCCAGAACTTAACATCATGCAACGCACTTTATCAAGTATAGTTCTATTCATCCTTTCCGCTGCCCTATTCTGTTGGGGAGTGTAAGGAACCGTTTTATGCCTTGTTATTCCACTTTCCTTGCACATATTATCAAAATCAATGTTACAAAACTCTAGGCCATTATCAGTTCTCAAAAAATTGATCTTTTTACCAGTTTGATTTTCAACTTGTCTTTTCCAATTATTAAATCTATCGAAAGTGTCGGATTTATCCTTCAAAAGATAAACCCACACTTTCCTAGTGTAGTCATCAATAATAGACAAGAAATACCTATTCCCACCTGGAGTAGGCGTACTGGATGGACCCCACAGGTCCGAATACACATATTCAAGCATGCCTTTAGTTTTATGAACACTCGAGGAGAAAGTAGTTTTGTGATGTTTACCAAGCACACAATGGTCACAAAATGGTAAATCAAACACACAGTCATTTCCAAAAGCACCTTTATCATTAAGAAGCTTAATCCCCTTAATACCCACATGTGCAAGTCTATTGTGCCATTTTTATGTGTGATCAGACTTAGCGGAAGAGATAGAGGAGTTTAAGCCTCTCATCACTTCCCCAGTAGTTATGTAAATATCATTTTTTCTAACACCCTTAATAGAGACAAGTGCACCCTTAATCAATTTTAAAATTCCATTTCCAATTTTACCAGTGAAATCAGATTTCTCAAGTCGTCCTACTGAAATTAAGTTTCTAGACAATTCAGGGATATATCTAACATCTTTTAAAGTATACACAAAGCCAGTATCAAACTTTAAAGTAATATCACCCATGCCAACGACACTGTAAGCAGAATTGTCACACAACACAACATGCCCATCATTCGATTCATGCAAATTTTCAAACCAATCTTTATGCGATGTCACATGAAAAGATGCACCAGAATCAAGAATCCACTCATGAAAACGAGAATTGGCAGTTAAGTTCAATTCAGCAGGAGAAACATCAGGACTTGTAATCAAATAGACTTCACCATCACAATCATCAGAAACAGAAGATAACACATTCACCTCATCTCGATCTCCCCCCTTTTTCTTGTTTTTCTCTTTATAGCAATCCTTTATATAATGCCCCGTGTTCCCACAGCCATAGCATTTTCTTTCCTTAGTCCTAGATTTGGACCTAGGTTTACCCTTGCCCTTCTTCCTATGTCCATTACTACTCGACTCGCCACTACTTTGGTAACCATCATGACTGTTTTGCCTAAACTGAGTTCTACCTCTCATCATGTGAATCTCACCGCTTTTCTTATTATGTTTTTCAGCTCTCATCTCCATCTCCTTACTTCTAAAGGAGTCAACGACAATTTCGGGTGTCAACGTGTTTCTACCATACTTAATAGCATTTTTGACTTCACGATAAGTATCAGGTATAGCATTTAGCAAAATGATAGCCTTATATGTTTCAGACACTGACTCACCACAGTTAACAATATCTTGAAGAAGTTTGTTAAACACATCCAAATTGTCATCCAATTCTTTTGAAGAATCCATTTTGAAACTGAAAAAACGCTCAAGTAAGTAAAGCTTATTGGGAGTAGATTTTAGCAAATACAAATCTTCCAACTTTTTCCAAAGTTCTTTAGTGGTTTTCAGTTTACCCACTTTTCTTAAAACAGCGTCAGCCAAGTGTAAAATAATAGAGGTGTAAGCGAGCTCATCAGCCTCTTCTTTTTGTTCTTTTGAAAAATCAGCGGAAAAACTGCCATCAATGGCTTTTGAAACTTTTTGTTGAACCGAAATACCCCTCATTTTCCCTTGCCAAATAGAAAAATCACATTTTCCAGTAAAAGTCCCCAAATCGAAATTGCGCGTTGTCATTTTCAAACAAGAAACACAAAGTCACAATTAAGCCACACAAAGCAGACCTAGATTCACAAATATACACCATTTTAGATTCCCAGGGTTTCGTAAGATTCACGATCTTAGATCAAGGAAATTTTCAAACGGGTAAGGTCTAGGTATTCTAGAGACTTAACAAAAACAACCAGAGAGATAATAACAAAACAGTTTCACTCACAGTATATCAGAAAAACGATAATATGTTGTAATTAATCAAAAGAACAAATTTCAATCACGTAATGAACGAAAAGAGCAATTACTTCCTAATTTCTAGCACAAGCAATGGTTACCCCTTCACGGTAACCCCAATCCTAATGTCACCCCACACGATGACGCGCTAGTGCTGAAAATTAACGAGAGGATCAGCCAATTTACCAGAGTGGACTTGTCTGAGTCCGTAATTATCGAGAGTCGCGAATTTACTGCTTTAGAGCCACAATTTATGGTCTAAAGTAATTCAGTAATTGTTTTGCAGTCTCGACCGTCGAACAACCGGGGGCAAAGTCGTCCAACTTTTCCTGCGTAACCTGAAACACTAAATCAAAAAACGTTCAGGAAATCAAGATAAACAAACTGCCTGAAGAAGTCGAGGTCAGAAAACCCTTCACGCACGCGCCGTTCCTTCCCTCTGCGCGTGGGCCTCACGCGCCACCACACGTGCCGCCGGTGAAACTCACGCGCCGGCCACCCAGCTCCTTCTCCACCTGCTGAGTCCAATGGTGGTCACCGTTTGTCCAGAATGTCTATGGATTCGCCAGAAATCAGGTTTGCAGGTCTGATTTTCGCACAAGAATCTGGGCAGTTTTCTACTTCAGTTTCTGGTCGATTTCTGGACGATTTTTGGTTGATTTTATGGACTGAAAATCCCCCCAACTGGCTCTGAAAATATTTGTTGGATATTTTCTCCTATTTCTCCAAGATTCAAACGGGTTGGAGGAAAGAGCCGAGACTTTCCTCTTCCTTGAGCCCGCCTCTCTCTTCTTCCAATTTCACAGGATGCTCTGATACCAAATGTGAATATAATGCAACCAATACTATAAATTGGAGATCAAATTCTAATAAGATTCTGCACTCAACTTCAATTATGAGTCTTCTATATAATAAACACATTTTTATTATTTGTAATAGGAGTCCTCCAACTTTTGACTTTTGAGGCAATTACCTAACACTAATGTGATCGGTCTATTTATCTACTTAGCAATGGTTTGACAAAGCTTTTGCTCAATTGAATATAATTCTGCAACTACGCAGTAATTCAAAAAAAGAAGGATAGAAACAGTTCTTACACACGAACGGTAACCTTTCAACAATACATAACTACAATTTATATATTTTTACAGGCAAAACGATCATATTACTCTTGTCGATTAGCTTGCTCTCTAAACTTCTTGTATATATCACTTTTATAAAAATTTCTAGTCCTAAGCACCAAAATGACTGAAATTACACACGCTAGCAGTGTCGCTGCCATGATTATTAGAAAAGCGAGTTTGTAACACTCCACGCCAATGCATGTCAAGTCTTGCCCTTCTTTCCTAATGAGTCCATTAGCTGTCAATTGCTTCATAGCCTCTTTATCATATAAATAACCTGTTATTCTAACATTCAAAATATAAGCCCCAAGCGGGCTGGCCACACCACCTAGAGTGTACAATGTAGAGTAGTATTTGAGCCCAAACAATTCTGATATAATTGCAAAAATCAACGGCCATTGGGCTCCAAAACAGAATCCCATAATCACAGAGGATAAATATAGAGAATTTGGGACCCCAAATGCGATGAGAAGATAGCCAGCGCAAGAGAGCAGAAGTACTAATGTGAGCATTAGGGGACGTGGGAACTTGTACTTTACCAAGAAAATCTCTGAGGCAAAACCGGAGGCTACTCTTCCAAGATAATTCCATATGCTTACTAGTGACACAAATGTGGTTATGCTTTTAGTTGGATATCCTAAGGACTTACCAATTTGTCCTAGATTATCGATTGCTGTCAATGTACCCCCATTTCCAAATGTTATAACAGTAAAAAGAATTATCATATCTATGCTGAAAATTGCTTGCAATACGTTGTAATCCTCGCCTCTTTCTGGTGGTTTGAAAGGGTTGCTCCACCAGGAATCTGCCGGCTTTTGGTGCTGTACTTGATCACCTGTTGTTGGCCGAGGTTCTTCAACTGGTGGCGGATTTGGCAATTGAGAATCAACTTTCAATAGAATGGGATCTTTTAACTCTAGTCTCTTGCTCTTCCAGACGATGAATTCTTCTTTGATGATAACAACCAGTTGAGAAAACAATAAAATCAGAACAAAACTGGCACTTCCTGCATACGCAACTCGAGGAAAGTGAAGTCTGTTTTGTAAGATAATCAGAATTGTTGACGTTCAAAATTGTATTGACAAGGTTAAAGCCAACTTAGAATGCAGACAGTAGTCTAAAAGTTACAATAAGGAAGAATACAAGATCGTTCATCAAATAATCGCTCCTTTTTACAACTATATGGGATCTTCAAGGGGATTTTTAGGGATTCTCTCCTTAGTATATTCCTTTAGATTTTCTGTCTGCCCCCCCTTCACTCTTTGTATCCTGGGCCTTTTATAGTAGGAAGACAATAACGTCTAATCCTCCTGTCTTGTCAACTCAGAGGCCGAGCTGAGCTAACTTGTGTGTTGTCCTAACGGGATTGGGGCCCGAGCTCAATGTTGTACTGTTGACTGAGGATGATGGGACTTGCTGATCCTGGTAGTAAATGCATTGCCTATTAAAACAAGCTAAGACTTCTGATTGGAGGAATAAGTAGGCGCTGACACAAGACCTTTCCACGTGTATGTCTCCGGTTTGGTACTCAGAGATCTTGTCAGTGATCCATAATTATTAGCCACTGTAGCGTCTTGAAAGACTACAATGGCTTGTTGGAAAAGCTACGCTCCTGCCGACCTGACCTCGCATAGCTGAACTCCCAAGTCCTTACCCTCATTGAGATACGACAGTCCGAGCTCAACGACCTCGGAGGTCGGTGTCAACAAGAATCATGAGGAATCCAGCAAGACTTAGCGATACATAGAGTAGACCATAGAAGATTTTGAGCTCATTTTCTTGCCGGACAACGTTCATGAGTCGAACTGTTCGAAGGAAAATACAAGAAACAGCCGCCGGAAGCCACCCAATAAGTAAAATAAGAGACTTAGAATCATTTCCATAAAAAGCATGGTATAACTGTGTGATAATTGCACCACTTAGGCCAACAACTCCCTTGAGAAGCCCTAGAACTATTCCTCGACTCTCCGGAAAATTCTTAACACAGGTAACCATTGCCCCAGTATTGGAAAATGTTTGTGAATTTGCACCAATACATATATACAGACACATCTGCCACACATGGGGTTTGGCCGTCCGGCCAGTGATGGCCAACCATATCATGAAGTAGCCGAAAAAGTTCATGATTACACCAATTAAAAGAACAACCCAAGGCGGTGTAATTTCATTGATAAGGCCAGACAAGATTCCTATATTTGCGCCGACATCTTTGAAGAATCCTATGAGGTTTAAGGTTGTCTGGTCATATCCTAGGGACGATTTGATGTCGCCGGAGTAGAGTCCGAACATGTAAGTTGCACCAGACATGGACATGATTAAGAGGGAGGCAAAAATCATGAACCACTGGCCGGTGAGCACTTGGAAGCTAAAGGTTCTCAAGGCTCTCCAACCACCGCCACCACTACTGAATTCACCGGCAGGCATGTTGTTTTTTGTTAATTTGTTTTTCTTAATACTTCTTCCGAAGAAATACACACGCTATAAAAAGTTGCAAGAATTCCTATGTAATGATTAAAGGTATGAATCAGTGACCCATTAGGGAGCATTATGGGGTGCTCTGTTCAATATGCAACTCCAGCAAAACAAATGGAATTAACAGTTATGCGCGGTGTACTTTCATGGAGAGTTTTTTGGATATTATGTGAGGTGGCACATAGTATTGTAACAACATTTAAAATAATCATTACAATGACCTCAATTTTTACACTTCACCTCAATGTGAAGCACGATGTATGCAAAAAAATGTACAAGTAGTAAACTATTTGTACACTTTTTATGTACAACAAGTTTGACATTTAAAGATAATTTAAAATTTGTGTCTTTAATTGTTTATAATTTTGTTAAAATGAAAATATAAAAAGTTGCCGCCTCTCAACAATGTCAAACTTGATGTACGTGTTGCAAAATCGAAACAAATATTAGAGTTTAGATTTCATTCACTGCGCCAAAAATGAGCATTCGCAACACATAAAAGGCAACATTCTATAGTTAAATGTTACTACAGGATTTATCGCAACATTTTAATAAGTGAATGTTGCTATTGATCAATATAATTAAGCTTTAGTAACATTTTATAAATAAACGTTGCCAAAAGTGCATTTCGCAACGTTTATCGAACTTTGCAAAAAGTTTGATTTTTTGAAATATTACTTTACAGAACATCAACTTTTCACAACGTCTTTTAAACGTTGCAAAAAGTTTTTAAACGTTGCAAAAAGCTTTAGCAACATTTTATAAATAAACGTTGCAAAAAGTGCATTTCGCAAAGTTTATCAAACAAGAAGATCAATTTTTTGCAGCGTTTAATAAACGTTGCGAAAAGTTGATCGTCTGCAATGTTGCGAAAACGTTGCAAAAAATCAAACTTTTCGCAACGTTCGATAAATGTTGTGAAATGCACTTTTTGTAATGTTTATCAAACGTTGCGAAAAGTAAACGCGTTAGGCGAATTGGGCTGAGCCATTTTTTTTAATTGTGGACTGGGTTAACTCGACCTGCCCGAAGTGTTAGGTTATCATATTTTATACCTAAGTGCCCTCTTCTCCCTCCTCGTTCACTGCCTCCCCCACAATCGCCCAATCCAACTTTGAAGGCTTCAACGTCGATGAAGATGAAGATTTTATCCTTGATGAATCAAACGATGCAATCGTTCCTCCTCGTGAGTCAACTTCTCCTCCCCCATCTCTCTTTCACAAGTTACTTTAGAGTCCCACCACGGTCCTCCTAATTTCGATTCAGATCCCATAATTAAATCGTCGTCATCGGATCTGAATTCGAGCTCGAAGCCTGCTCGTACAGTTTTGGATTACTGGGACGAGGATAAATTCGAGGGGGTTCCTAACATTCAACCCCAGAAACTCCAGAAATTACGGTATCTACTACTGGACCAGAATCCAAGTTGAGTTCACAGAAATCGGAAGCACATCTTTTTTGGAAGTGAATTTTCTACCTCTTTTTTATCTCCATTTATTTGAATGTAAATTGCTTGACATTTAATTTGTATTGGACTTGTTGAATAGCCATCTTTGAATCGTTCGGTTTTAGAAGATTGCATATGATAGCTTTGATTAAAATGGTAATAGATTGATGGTGTTTATGCACTTCCATGTATTTATGCCTAAGTTGAAAGTTCTTTGAAACACTTAATTTTTGTTTTCCGTTACTTCTTAGGAGAGTTATTGATCTTGTTTTTTGTTTCCAGGAAAATGATCCTACGTTGATGGGAAGAGTGAAAAAAGGTTATGCACGCAAAATGCAGAGCTTTTATCAGCATTACTACAAAAAAGATATACAAGCATTTGCAAAATGCTACTGATGAAGCTAATTAGTGAGTTTTGTTTAGTTTTTGACAATAATACTATCCTTCTTTAAATGTGCTAATGCTTTTAATAATGGTTTCTTTTTGTTGATGTTGCTTTTGGTTCATTTTAAGCACTAAGCTATTAATAATGTTCAGTGCACAGTTGACAAAACCATACCAAACAGCCAATGTTCTCTTTGTGGTTTTGAGAGCAGTTAATCAGACTTAAGCAGTGGAAGTTGACCGTAAGGTAAACATGAATTATGTGTTTCAAATGATTGATGTGCTTTTGTATGTTCTTGGAAAGCAATAAGCTAAAATAGCTTTTATACATAATATGTAGTCTTCTAATTTTTTAGACATCCAATTCTTACATTACCAAAACCAAACACCAATTTCAATTCACACACACACACACACTCTCTCTCTCTCTCTCTCTCTCTCTCTCTACACTATTAATAGTAACAAACAAAGCAAATATCAGATTTGTACATTTACATTGAATTTCAGTCTCGGTTGATTATTTGCCTCCAATTCTGCAACTCAAATAGTGCTCAACAAAAAGCTAATTAGTTTGGAGAAGAATTATTGATTTTCGGTGCGTATTTTATGCCAATGGAATTCCGTTTTCTTTCTCTGATTATTTTGTTTTTGCATTAAGGTTTGTTTGCGTGGTTCCAGTGAGAATTTGTTCGATTTCATGCGTGTTTGACTTTAGTGTAGTGATAATTTCTTGGTTACTTATGATTAGAGTTGCATTTACTCAGTATCTTTTGTTAGTTTCTAATGAATGGGGAGTCAATGGATATAGTCGTTCTCTATGCGCTCATTGACCTTTTAGGAGTGGAGCAAATCATTGCATCCCTAACGCTTAGCAAAAGTTTACTTTGGCATAACTATGTTCCCATTTAAATGGTTTAATTCGTGATAATAGTTTAGTCGAGTGAATCTTCTATTTTAATGATATGCACTTTTAAATGAGATCATTTTAATACTATATTCTTTGATATAGTAAATGTTGGACAGTTGAGTTTTGTAAGACAGTTGTTTTTAAGAATCTATACTAAACATTGGACTCGTTTTATTGATCATTTTTAGGAACTCCATCATGTCGAGGCTCAAAAGAGGCCGATGACCGTAGGTGTTAAGCATAGTAATGGGTACTTAAATGGATCTATTCCACTGAGGTCTCTAGGTATGGTATCTAGAGTAGATGAGTTTTGTCGTGCTCTTGGAGGCAAGAAGCCAATTCACAGTATTTTGATTGCAAACAATGGAATGGCAGCTGTCAAGTTTATATGTAGCATTAGAACCTGGGTTTGTGAACGTTTGGTACAGAGAAGGCAAATCATTGGTGGCAATGGCTACTCCAGAGGACATGAGAATAAATGCAGAGCATACTAGGATAAATACAACGTGAAATGGGATCCTAATTCATTTGGAGAGAAAGATGGTGATCTTGTTTTTGTGCCATTGTTTAAGTGCAATTTGTAGTTTGGATAATTTATTTTAGTTTCGAGCTTTATAGATGATGCAACATGAACTCTTTAATCATGACTCATTTTTAGATATGTTATGTTATATTACATTCTAATATTGTATTAATTCAAAAATTTGTAATGAAATTATTATTTTTTATACAATTCCAAAATTTGTTTACAAACTTTCATTTTCAATTTTGTCGGTCAATTACCATATATAACTGTTAAAAACAAGGTATGTGACAACGTTGAAAAAGCGTTGCAAAAATGTATACCACAATGTTGGAAAAATGTTGCTAAAAAGTTTACCGCAACGTTTAAAAAACGCTGCAAAAAAACTTTCGCAACATTTTTTAAATGTTGTATCTCTTCCCTCAACGGCAATACCAACCCCTGCAATACACGTTAAAACGCTGCAAAAAACTTTTTGCATCATTTTTTGGTCGTTGCAAAAGGTTTTTTTTGGTGTAGTGATTGTTGGTATAACATCAACGTGTGGCCGATATGATTAAGCCTTAAGAGGTATAATTAAACATTAATGTGGGTTGAGATTAAGTGACACAAAATAATATTTTTTTCGTCCCACAAAAATAGATTTACTTTTATTTTTATAAAACTTTAAAAAAATATATATATATATATATATCTTCTATATATAAAAAGTGTGTATTTAACAGAATTTGTTGGTTTAACGGAAAAACTAACGGAATTTCTTGATTTAACGGAAAAACTAACGAAATTTTTTTAATTTAAAAATCATTTAACTCCATAATTGGGCTTCAAAATTTACAATTCTAAAGCCCATGTAGAAGTATTGGATGTCATGCTCATTTTATAGATATATTTCTCTCCAAATGTTTCATAAACTTTCAATGTGGGATTGTGCATTTTATATATGCTCTTAACTCCAATAGTTTTATAAATTTCCAATGTGGGATAGTGACAAAAAAAAATGTTAAAATACTCATCAAAATCATTTTAAAATGTATGTCTAATTGACTAATTTGATTTTGAATTACAACTAATTAAATTGTAATATTCACTTTCATTCTTTCATTTATTTAATTTTCAAACTTAATTTAAATTACACTTGATTATTAATATATTAATGTTAGATATTATTTTCTATAAGTTTAAAATATTTTAATTTAACAAAGTAAACTATTTTAACATATTTATTTTTAATTTTTAGTGTTGGGACTAATTGTAGGATATATAATAAATCTAATTAGTAAAGATAGATTTACTTTAAATTATTTTTATGTATTTATTGCATTCGGTTCGACTGCAGTTGAATTTCCACAAACTTCATGTCGGAATCATTCTCGATTGTGAATCAAAATCCTTCATCTCCATTTTCAGATATCAAAATTATCAAATCCGCAAACTTTTCGTATAAATCCTATGATTAATGCTCATGTTTAGTTCCTTAATTAATAAAAAAAAAATTAAAATTCTTCTAACACTATTTAACAACATTATAGTATTATAATTAAATGTTTAGTAAGTATTATTTTTAAATATTAGATGATTTTATGATATAGTAAAAAATCTTTTTTTTTATAATATAGAAAAAAAATATTTTTTAAAATAAAAATATATTTAATGTCTTAAAAATAATTAAAATAATATTAAAAATACGAAACGTATTATGACGCTTATCCTTCGTATTGACACGCCTAAACTTGTGATTCTTGATTTTCAACATCGACATCTCGCAACGCATTACGCCTTTTAGAACATTATTAATAAATGAATGGAAAATGCAAAAAAATTTGTACTACTACATTTTAGTCACTAGAAAAAAATGAAACTAAAAAAAATGAATGTGGATATTATCAATTTAAAAATGCTAATAGTTTATTTGGTAAGGTACATTGAACTCAATGAAGAAAAAATATTTATTTATTTAGTTTTGTATTATAATGTTATCTATTATTTTATTATATATAAAAGTTCATGATTAAATACAAAATTTAATATAATATAATAGTACGAAACACAAACTTATACATTTTAATTTAGAATTTAACACTATTCAAGTTAAAATTAATATATCACAATGTGTAATTATTTATCAATTACATAAACATTACATCATTAATTATTTAATGAACCAAAAAAATTATATATAACTAAGCAAACGTGCATTGCACGTTGCTTAAACCTAGTATATATATATATAGTTCAAAATATAATTTCCTGAATTTTTTCTAATGTAGATCTACATTAAATAATTGTTTAAGTAATAGTAGTCATTATTGATAGAGTAATGATATTTATCATTTAATTGAACTTATAAAATATAGTCATCTAAATTTGTGCTAAATAGTATTATTCTTATTGATAACAAAACACATTCATATAGACATTAAAAAACTGATAAATCAATTATACTCTCAACAACGAAGTAACATATAATTTGAGACAGACGAAAATGAAAAGTAAGCCTATCATTATTAGATAAATGGATTAATACAATTAAGCCCCAATTTTGATAGTCATTATAAAGAGAAACTGAAAAAAAAAATGATGTTTTGAATAATAATTTTATAGAGAATATGTGGTTAAAAAAATTGACTTTACGTAAAAAATATTTTATTGTGTGAATGTATTGTTGAAAATGAATATGAGAAGTAAAGAGAGTCGGATAAGGGCTAAATGAGTCATTTAATTTTATATTTCACGAACCTATTGAATAATACTATCTAAATTGATATTATTATTATTGTTATTGTTTTTTTTTTTTTTTTAAATATGGGAGGGAAAATCATGAGATTCATTAATGTTTGATTAAAAATAACTTTGGGGAAAAATAATTTTCAAAAAAGCTCTCCCCCAACAAGCTCTTAAACTTTTACCCATTTTGTTGTCTCATTCGTTGCCCCCAATCAAATTTTTTACATATCATTATAATTTTGAGGTATCAAAACCTTAATACAACAAAGTTTCGTTTTAAGTATTTCTTATACGAGACAATAAAATTACTGTCACATTATCCAATTAAATAACAATGTATATTTATACATTGGATAATGTGATAGTGATCATACTACTACATAAAATTCCGAAAGTTTTAAATTATTTAGATTCGCGTGCAGAATTATATAATTAAAAGCAATAAGTTACTTTTTAATTGTTTTTAGATAGTCAGTCAAATAAGTTAATTTATCATAACGTTAAATACCACAATCAATAATTAAAGCAGTAAAGAAGCCTAAAGATGATCACAGAGAAAACCCAACTAGGTAAAATCTTCGGGCACTTTGCTGTCAGTAATCCATTATAAATTGAAGCAAACTTACAGTACGGTCCAGACCCGTCTACTCGTAGAACTTTTGACCTCAATTCGTGTAGTCTCTCTTGATTCTACTAGAAGTGAACTCCTTCAAAACAAATTTTCGACTCTGGATTTATACATTAGCTCTCATGAACTGCGTGCTCCGACACTTGATCCCGACTCCAGTGCCTCACCTTAGTCATCTTGAATTTGTACTTCTGCAATAGCTCCCGATCCCTAGAATCGATTTATCTCTAGTGGATTAGGTGATTTTGTGTTTGATCAAAATATCTTGTGTGTTTTGATCTTTGGTTTAATATGAATCAGTTTGACTTATTAACAAAATATGTTTTGAAAAAATTTATGGATCAAGTAATATGTGGAGGTTAAATCTTGAAATCAACAAATATTTTGGATCATCAAAGAATTGATCTCTATGGAATAAATCTGATTCAACACACTTTTGGACGTTCATAAGATATATATATATATATATATATATATATATATATATATATATATATATATATATATATATATATATATATATAGGAAAACATGTTTGTGATAAATATGGATTGAAAAACCAGGTGTTTAAAGCAAAAGAGGTTTCTAAACAACGACTAGTCGCTCAAGCGTCAAGCGAGTGACAACAAACAGCAGTTGAGCAGTTATTGGTATTTTTATCGTAACTTTTTCTTTTAATATCCGATTGAGGTGATTCAAAATGTGTTGCAAGTTGCTACTGAGAATTTGAAGCATAATTTGTGTTGCTCTTCGACACTCTTTAGACTTCTAAACGCATTTCAATGATCATATGTGATCTTCTTGGATTCTTTCAAGGACTATACTACAAACCCAACTCTTTTAATTTTAATTATGATTCAATAACTCCTATTTTGACTTTGATTACAACTCGATAAACTTCTAATACAATTCAACTATGACTTGATTTTGACCAAGAAAATTGCCAAGTATAATTTATACTTAACATCTTCTATTAAATACATCATAAATCCTTATATTTAATTGAACATATAATTTAGGGTCTGTTTGGGAGTTTTTGGATAGCGGTTATGAGCCTTTTTAAATTATTGATTTGGGGTGTTTATGAGCGGATATGTTTTGGAAAGTTTTTAGCAGGTTTATCAAACACTCTGACTCATATTTGGGAGTTCATTATCGGTTCTAAGATGTTTAAAAAAAATAAAGTTACACATATACCCAAGTTATATGATTGGAATAATCTTTAGTTGGTATATTCTTCTTTCAGGAGTCCAAAAGCCATACCTTCGATGATTTTTAATCTATGTTTCCAACTTAAAATCATTTTCAGTTCAAAAGGAAAATAGCAAAGCCAGAAGCTGTTGAAAAGGAAAAAACTTTCCCAGTGGTTAAGTTCTTGAAATTGATTGGGGCTCGATAGAAGGCTTGGCCAATGAGTCTAGAACTATCATGGGTTAGCGTGAAAACCCCCTTGCACTCAATCTCAGAGACAGTATATGGGCTTATGTTGTTGTCTATGCTTTGAAAACCATGGCATGTACTCATCAAAACTGATGTTAGCAGAAAAGAAAGAGGGTAAACTTGGGAGACTTTAAGGAACGACCAAAATTCGCTAAGTTAATATGCTAATAGAAACGGTTAAAATTACATTAAATCTATTTTGGATAATTTTTAAATCATCCATAAACGGTGTTCAAAAAAGGTACCAAGTACATGTTTTCTCAACCTCTTATAAACGGAACCATCCAAAACCATAGAAAAAAAAATTAAATATATATTTTTATTTGATGAGTGTATTTTGCACACGAGTTTTGTACCATTAGAGCTGCATTTGCATGATTAATATGTTGATTATCGAATGAATTTAATTTGTTTACTAGTGTTTTGGTTGAATGAATGATAAAAGGATGACAAATGATTTTTGAAGCAAAGTACAGAAAACTGGTGCTCAAACGCCCGGAAATAGCGTTAGAGAGCAAAGTAAAAAAATTAACAGAGATATAGCGCCCTTTTCAGTGCTCAAGCGCTACACCATAGTCTGGAAACAAAATTTGAACAGAACTCTAGCGCTCAAGTGCTGCATAAGTAACGCTACCTAGCTTGAAGTCGCGGCGCTCAAGCGCTGCGTCGCGAAGAAAATTAGGTTATTTTTGGGCCACGAAAAAACCTACAAAAAGGACTCCAACTTGGCTAAGAATGTATGAAAAGTATAAATAGGCTAAGAGAGACACGAAATAGGGGTCAACACTTTGCAATTATTGAGAGAAAAACACAAGATTGAAGAGAGAGATTCACAAGAAGAATTATATCAAGGGTTCGGGCTCAAATCAAAGATTGGAAGCGGAAGAAGATCTTGGTGCAAGAGCTTAACCTTTTCCATCTTTTGTATCATTTAAATCCGATGATGTATCCAAATTTTGTTATTTATTTCTTTGCTTTACGTATGAGTAGCTAAACTTATTATTAGGGCGAACAATGTAATCTTTTGAAATCCTTTGTCATTAAATTCATGAATTCTGAGTTTTCATTCTTCCATGTGTTGATTCTATTATGTGTGTAATGTTTCAAATTATCTGGTCATTAATTTGATGATCTATTGAGTTTCTTACGAGTCAAGAGGTGAGTTCGAAATTTAGAACTTGTAATAAAATTCAGTAACGAGATATAATGTGTAGAGATACCAATACTAAGTGCTACGGTTGTTATATGAATTCCTAGTGTCTTAACTCGTTTAACTAAGGAGAATTTGCATAGAGATATTTAATTGATTTAGTTAAATAGACTCAATGAGAACTCGAGAGGGGTAAATTGAATACCATAGGAGAATTTGACCGAACACTACATTAGGCTAGAATCTCGAATTCATAACTAATGTGATCATTAGGTGAAATTGTTCTGCCCTAATACTTCTCGCATATTTGAATCATTGATCTGTTTGTCTCCAATATTCTTTCATAAATTTTCATTCTTTTTAGGAATTTAGGTATTCTAGACATCCATATTCATTATAATCTGAATTTAGAGTTTGTTTATTTTCATCAAATAGTAGTAGGAGAAATATATCTAGTACTAAAGTATAGTCCTCGTGGAAACGATAATCCGGACTCTTAGGTCTACTATATTACTTGTTCGATATCGTACACTTGCGATATAAAAAAACGCAACAAGTTTTTGGCGCCGTTGTCGATGACTATTTACTTGTAGTTTGGATTTATTTTTTATTTCTTACTGTTGTTTGGTTTGTTTATTTTCTTTTATTTATTTATTATTATCTCATTTTCTATTTTAGTGTGTTTTATTTTTATTTTTATTTTTCTCTGTAGAAAAAGGTGTTCATTGCATGCTCCGTGCCCAAGGCGATGCACTTGAACCGTTTGACTCGGAGATGGAACGCACGTTTCGATGAAGAAACAATGAACACAAACAAAAACAGCAACATTAAATGGCGGATGATCAAAACATTCCAGTTCAAATTCAGCCAATAGGACAATTTGTCGCCAGAGCAGTTGCACCACCAAATCAGCAACAAGAGCCAAATGAAATAAATGAAGGAGATCTACTGGTTGCCATGTTCTTGACACCTATTGCTGCACCTACGCGCTCCAGTATTTTGTACCCAGATTTTGGAGTCAACCATTTTCAGATAGGGCATAATGGATAAATCTGATGGGCAACACTCTTCAATTTTATGGGTTGCCCCACGAGAACCCAAATACACACCTAGACAGATTTCTTCGAAACTACTAGAACTTCTATGCTCCAGGGGTCAATGAAGACGTCATCAAATTGCGATTATTTCCTTACACACTTCGAGATGCCGCATTGGAGTGGTTAGATGCTGAACTTCATGCAAGTATATCAACTTGGAAAGATCTCACCAGAAAATTTTGCTACAAATTCTTCCCACCTGCTAAAGTAGCCAAATTGAAGTTTGATATTCAAACCTTCCAACAACATGATTGAGAGCGCTTTCACGATGCATGAAACATATTCAAAGGGCTAATACGAAGATGCCCAAATCATAGAATTCCAAGTGGAGATCAGGTGCGGTACTTTTACTCAGGACTCTCACCAATGTCGAGAGCTCATGTGGATTGTTCTGCGGGAGGATCGGTCATAGTGGAAAATTAGTAAAAGAAATATTGGATCTATTTGAGCTCATTGCTACCTCACACTCAATGTTTTCTTCAAAAAGAGTGGCACCACCTCGAGCACCTAGAGTGTATGAATTGGATCACCCTACATCTACTAATATCCAAATAGCAGCATTGTGCAAAGTAGTAGAGTTGTTGGTGAAGGCACAGACAAGGGGAGCACATGCTGTAATACGTAGTCCAACTTGCGAAAATTGTTGAGCTAATCACGTAACAAGAGCTGTACGGGCTATGAGTTTTCCAGAAGAATTGTCAACTTCATATCTCAAATGGATCACGCAATTTAACCCGTATTCGCAACTTACAATCAAGGATGGAACAACACGTCAAACTTCAGATGGGGTTTCCCAGATGATTAGCAGGGGAATATTGCTAATAATGCCCAGCAGGAGAACAAACCAAGTTTGGGGGAGTTTGTTTAATCAATAGGTGCCTGAAAAACAGAACAAGTAATTCCAAAGATTGATACTAATTTCCAAAATTAGCAAGCATCCATCAAGAAGTTGGAGATACAGATTGGTCATATAGCTCAACAACTTTCAGAACGTCCACATGGATCATTGCCAGGTAATACAATGACGAATCCTAAAGAGCAAGTGATGGCAATAGATGTAATGAAAAACAATCCACCTAGGGCTCCTGTAAAGGTTAAAGCATATATACCTCCACTTTCATTCCCCAAAAAACTTCAAAAGAATAAATTAGAGGAAAATCTCCATGCTATCACTATAAGGAGCAGAGCACAAGTACCAGAGATTACTGTGAAACAACTAGAAAAAAAGAAGAAAAAAAAAAAAAAAAAAAAAAAAAAAATAATGAAAGAAAATCTACACCCGCCTCAATTGAGAACAAAAAGTACAGAGGAATTCACTACCAATGCACCAAGTCCAGTCCAGGCTTATGTTTCCTCCCATAATCTTTCCCTAAAAGACTTAATAAAGAACAACACCAGATAAATTTGACAATTATTCTTGAGTTTCAATGATAAACTTCAGATCAATATTCCGTTGATTGATGCAATATTACAAATTCCAAGCTACACAAATTCTTGAAAGAGATTTGACAAAGAAGAGAAAGCTCATTGAGTTTGAAGTTGTAGCATTAACAGAGGAAAGTAGTGCAAGAGTGTTAAACAAATTGTCTCCCAAGTTGAAAGATTCAGGGAGTTTTTCTTTACCAATTTCAATTGAAAATTCCTATACAATTGCTGCATTGTGTGACACGGGTGCTAATATAAATCTAATGTCATATTTCTATTTTCATGAAATTGAGATTGGGTTGAAGTCAAACCAATATCAATAAAGTTACAACTAGATGATACTACAATTTCAAAGCCACTTGTCAAAGTTGAGGATGTGCTTATAAAAGCAGAAAATTTAATATTTCCAGTGGATTTTCATTGTACTGTACAACGGCCGAAATCGAACATTTCAATTATATTTGGTAATGGACATTCTTAGCAACTGGTCGGACTCTAATTGACATGGAGAATGGTGAGTAAATATAATATAAAAATAAAAAAAAAAAAAAATTATTTTAATATTTATAACCCCATTGAGACATCTTCCAAAAAATCTTTGCCTATGGTTTGATGAAGAAAGAACTCCTGGTCAACGAAGCTGTAAGAATAAAGATCAATCTCGGTGGACTTCTAGTAGAGATAAAACGGAAAAATCAAAATATGGAGATCACAAAAAGGGTGCCTGAATGAAAAAATTTCACAACGTGCAATGATGGCCTAAAATGGTTCGAGCCACCATGATCAAACATATCACGGGAACAAGTCTAGGCTAAAAGAACTATAAATCAGCGATTCTTGGGAAGCAACCCAAGTTCTTCATTTTTTTTTATTATTTTTTTTTCCATTTTCAGTTAGTTTCTTCATTCATTTTTTTTTTTTTTTTATTTTTCTTGTTTTTCTCGTTTGATTGTAGGTAAAACTCAAGTTGGGGATAAGAGAACCAACACAAGAGTGTTATCAGGGGGGCCATCCTTAGGTAACCGTATTTAAAAAAAAAAAAAGACAAACTCCCCCCAAGCCCTAATTGTTTCCCCAAATTCTCTCTTCCACACTACATCGACATAATCACACTATTGGACATTGATTTGGTGCAAATGGGTCGTCAAGTTCTTGTTTTCAACCAAATTCGAGACACATGGTTCAATGCCACCGATGGTGTCGAAGACACTTAGTGTCTTCTCAGGTAAGTTCCCCTTTCCGTTCTTCATTTTTAACATCGATACATGTTTATCTTATATTTGAGGGTATTTGCCTGCTTTATAGTATTGTGTGCGTGGCTATTTTATTATGTGTTTTATGTGATTGTGTGATTGACTTGTGTGCCTTTATCAAAAAATATGCATATTTTTTTTTATGAATTTACAATTTTTATACTTGTGTGAGTTGGATAGTCGTGCTTCCATGATGAATATAGTTGAGAAAATGGATTAGTTTGTGAATGATGATAAATCATGTGCTTGAGTTCTTAATTCTCGTGTTATCATGGACAATGTGAAGATTTGATGCACTAAATTGGAGGTGTAGCGTTGTACACGAACATGAGGTTCACGTGCTTAGGTTATAGACGCGACCTAGAGGCTTAACCCCATATATCATGAATCACAAAATCTCTTGAATACAACTACATTTGGAACGTTTTAACCGGTAAAGGAAATGGTTTAGGATTGTGATGATTTCGTGCATGTTATAAAATTTGTGTAGAGTGTTTCGACTCTCTTGTAGATGCTTGGTGATAACTGTATACTAGGAATCTAACCTCCTCTTATTGTGCTTGAGTAAAAAAAAAAAAAACTACTCTAATTTAGCTTATGTCTCACGCCGGTACCTTTTTGACTCAAGTTAGTAAGTCGATAGGGGTATCTCGAAATCTGGTATCATTTGGTATTCAAAAGCCTGGGAGTTGCCGACTAAAAGCTCGCTACCGGGTTAAGAAGAGGAATTGAGTGAGGTCATAAAGGGCTAACAAAATGTTTTGATGTTCCTTGTTTGAGGTTTTAGATAACTAGTGGGTTTGAATTAATTAGCGTGAGCTAATTTTGTTGGAACACTGTCATTTTTGAGAGAATCATCACATTAATAGATTGTTGATATTGCTGGTTAAACAAAGCTAAATTCGAAAGGTGTAAGGACATGAAAAAATGAAATAAAAAAAAAAAAAAAAAAAAAAAAAAAAATAAAGAAAACAAGTTTGGGGTGTGTGAATCTAACTAGCGATGTAAGGAAAGAATTCTCCATTTGGGATGGGAAACTTAACCAAATTGTGAATGTCGACGCTGTACTTGAATTTTTACACACACCCACACCTGTTTTGCATGGGATAAGTGAAAATTGACTCTTGTCTATGTAATTTTGAATTCATTCATAGATGTGATACATTGATTTCAGTCATGAGTTAACGACAAGCTATATAACTAAGTTGTGTACCGTGTTTTCTTTTAATTGATTTTCTTTTGTGTATGTGTTTGTACGAGGATAGCAAAATATTAAGTTTGGAGGTATTGTGAGTGTGTTTTGGCACACAAATTTTGTATCCTTAAGAGCTTCATTTGTTGATTAATATGTTGATTATCGAACAACTTTAATGTTGTTTGTTAGTGGTTTTGGTGGAGGAATGATAAAAGGGTGACAAAGGGTTTTTGGGAAGCAAAGTAAGGAAATATGGAGGCATAAAATTGGACAGGCTCAAGCGGCCGGAAATAGCGTCCAAAGTCGCGAGAGCAAGCAAAAAAAATTAATGAGAAATGTAAGCGCCCAAGCGCTACCTTTTCAGCCCTTAAGCGCTACACCGTAGCCTGAAAACAAAATTTGGAAACACAACTCTAAGGCGCTCAAGCGCTGCATAAGTAGTGCCCAAGTGCTACCTAGTTTGGAGTCGTAGCGCTCAAGCGTTGTGCCGCGAAGGAAACTAAGTTATTTTTGGGCCACGAAAAAGCCCACAAAAAGGATTCCAACTTGGCTAAGAGTTTATGAGAAGTTAACTAATCTAAGAGGCACGAAAAGGGGTCGCACTTTTGTAATTATTGAGATAAAAACAAAGATTGAAGAGAGATTCACGAGAAGAATTACATCAAGGATTCGGGCTCAAATCAAATATTGGAAGTGGAAGAAAATATTGGTGCAAGAGTTTATACTTTACTTCTCTTTAAATCCGGTGATATATTCAAATTTTGTTATTTATTTCGTTGCTTTACGTATGAGTAAGTAAACTCATTATTAGGGCGAACAATGTAATCTTTTGAAACCCTTAATTATTAAATTCAGGAATTCTGAGTTTTCATTCTTCCATGTATTGATTTTATTATGTGTGTAATGCTTCAAATTATCTGGTCATTAATTTGATGATCTATTGAGTTTCTTACGAGTTAAGAGGTGAGTTCGAAACTTAGAACATGTAATAAAATTTGATAACGAGATATAATGTGTAGAGATATCAATACTAAGTGTTGCGGTCGTTATATGAATTCTTAGTGCCTTAACTCGTTTAACTAAAGAGAATTTGCATAAAAATGTGGAATTGATTTAGTTAAATAGGTTCAATGAGAACTCGAGAGTGGTAAATTGAATACCGTAGGAGAATTCGACCGAACACTACATTATGCTAGAATCTCGAATTGATAACTTAGGTGATCATTAGGTGAAATTGTTCTGCCATAAAAATTCTCGCATATTTGAATTTTTGATCTGTTTGTCTCCAATATTCTTTCATAAATTTTCATTCTTTTTAGGAATTTAGTTATTCTAGACATCCATATTCATTATAATCTGAATTTAGAGTTTGTTTATTTTCATCTAATAATAGTAGGAAAAATATATCAAGTGCTAAAGTATAATTCTCGTGGGAACGATAATCCGGACTCTTAGGTCCACTATATTACTTGTTCGATATCGTACACTTGCGATATAAAAAAACGCAACATTATTCTCGAATTACTATTTTATCACTTCACTGTATCTCACATTTCAAAGTTATAGTGAATTTTAAAATTGATTAAAGGATAGCCACGGCGAGATGGAGGGATTCCAAAGCCGCACTATATTGAATTCTTGATAATTAGAATCTCCTACTGAACCTTCTATTTCTATATTATTTTTCTATACAGTTTATGTTGAAAATTTGATGAGGTGATATATTGTGCGATATGAAATATAGATCACACAAAGAAACACAAGATTAAAAGAAAGCAAAACAAAAAGAAGAGAATTGGTAGAAGAACCGAATATTTTATTAACAACCAATGGAGAGAAAATACAGTTATGCAACTAAAGGTCTATCAAACTGAATGAAGAGCCTAGTATTTATAGGAGAACCGTCCAAACCCCTAATACATGGAAATTAGGTCATAAATCGCGTAAAAGCCAAAAAATAAGAAAAAAGAATCTCGGCCCGTCGCTCGAGTGAAGTTTGGGCGAAGGGTTGTCTCTCGACAAGCGGGCGATCGAGTTTTTGTTCAATGATGCTCCCCTCGCTCGAGCGTGAGTCGAGCGACCGTCCGCGCCGTTAATCCATCATTTTTCCTTCTTGAACCCTATTTTAACATTTTCAAACCCAATACTCCAAAACATAAAACCCTAGACTCAATTTGGGTCACATAACCCAACAATTTATAATGTACAATATCTTACAATTTGAAATACAAAAATGATAAATAAACCTGATTAATCTTCATTTGTGCTGGCATAGAAAATCGGTGGGAACTTTCTTGTCAACTTACTAACATGTGTTCGTTAATATCTAAATAACTAGATTCGATCAGTCGAGCTTCATCACCTCATAAAAGGGCGCGATATAACCAAGAGTTCATAGAGGGGAGTGGTAGGTGGATGTATTATGTACGATCATGTATATCGTCATAGGTATCTGACTTTATTTTAAAGATCATATTTTGTAATTTAGGGAACATATATAAATTTAGGAAGTAAAATATTTAAATACTCCAACAGTCTATTTGTCTTTAATACTTAATTTTACTACTCTCAAGATGTGTACTTATTATTTTTAGTAGATGAAATGTGATTGAAAATTTGTGGATTTCATGAAATATGTAATTAAAGTTAATTATTGACTTTGACTTGAAATTTTGATCTATAACAAATAGGGTGCTTAGAAGATTTTAGTAAAAGTTAATGAGAAATTGTTGTCATCCATCTCGTTTCATTTGCCATCGACTGTGATCTCTGCATGCCTTTGTCTAATTACTGTCAAGGAGTTATCTTTTCTCAAAATTGATTTTATTTTTATTTTCCACAATGAGAAATTGTTCACATTGAACTTTTTATTGTCTTACTTTGTCGCTAAGTGTAACATTGCCTTGGGTTCAAATTGACTAATGTTGATAAAGTTTAACAATTTTTTATCAAACAAAGGCTTAGTGTGCCATTTTGGTAAATCTAAGCATCAAATCAGCATATACAATACATTTTAGATTCACAGGCAAATGATTTGCATTTATTCGTATAATTCCGCTTCTATGCAGTACAAATAAAAGAGAACCGAATAAAAGATAGAAAATGGCTACGGTTCTTACATACAAACGGTATTCTTTCAACAAGATATAACTATGATTTATATAATTTTACAAGCAAAACGACCATACTACTCTTGTCGATTAGCTTGCTCTCTAAACTTCTTGTATATATCACTTTTATAAAATTTTCTAGTCCTAAAAACCAATATGACTGAAATTACACATGCTACCAGTGTGGTGGCCATGATTATTAGAAAAGCGAGTCTGTAACACTCAACGCCAATGCATGTCAAGTCTTGCCCTTCTTTCCTAACGAGTCCTTTAGCTGCCATTTGCTTCATAGCCTCTTTATCATATAAATAACCAGTTATTTTAACATTCAAAATATAATCCCCAAGAGGGCTGGCCCCACCCCCTAGAGTGTACAATGTAGAGTAGTATTTGAGCCCAAACAATTCTGATATGATTGCAAAAATCAACGGCCATTGGGCTCCAAAACAGAACCCTATAATCACAGAGGATAAATATAGAGAGTTTGGGACTCCAAATGCGATAAGAAGATAACCAGTGCAAGAGAGGAGAAGTACTAATGTGAGCATTAGGGGACGTGGGAATTTGTACTTTTCCAAGAAGATTTCTGAGGCAAAACCGGAGGCTACTTTTCCAAGATAATTCCATATGCTTACTAGTGACACAAATGTGGTTATGCTTTTACTTGGATAACCTAAAGACTTACCAATTTGGCCTAGATTGTCCATTGCTGTCAATGTACCCCCAACTCCAAATGTTGTGACAGTAAATAGAATTATCATATCTATGCTGAAAATTGCTTGCAATATGTTGTAATCCTCGCCTCTTTCTGGTGGCTTGAAAGGGTTGCTCCACCACGAATCTGCCCGCTTTTGGTGCTTTACCAGATCACTGGTTGTTGATGGCTGAGGTTCTTCAACTGGTGGCGGATTTAGCAGTTGAGAAACAACTTTGAATTGAATGGGATCTTTGCTCTTCCAGACATTGAATTCTTCTTTGATGATGACAGCCAGTTGAGAAAACAATAAAATCAGAACAAAACTGGCACTTCCTGCATACGCAACTCTAGGAAAATGAAATCTGTTTTGTAAGATAATCAGAATCATGATGAAACCGGCGAGACTTAGAGACACATAGAGTAGTCCATAGAAGATTTTGAGCTCATTTTCTTGCCGGACAACCTTCATGAGTCTAACTGTTCGGAGAAAAATACAAGAAACAGCCGCCGGAAGCCACCCAATAAGTAAAATAAGAGACTTAGAATCATTTCCATAAAAAGCATGGTATAACTGTGTGATAATTGCACCACTTAGGCCAACAAATCCCTTGAGAAGCCCTATAACTATTCCTCGACTCTCCGGGAAATTCTTAACACAGGTAATCAGTGCCCCAGTATTGGAAAATGTTTGGGAATTTGCACCAATACATATATACAGACACATCTGCCACACATGGGGTTTGGCCGTCCGGCCAGTGATGGCCAACCATATCATGAAGTAGCCGAAAAAGTTCATGATTACACCAATTAAAAGAACAACCCAAGGCGGTGTAATTTCATTGACAAGGCCAGACACGATTCCTATATTTGCGCCGACATCTTTGAAGAATCCTATGAGGTTTAAGGTTGTCTGGTCATAACCTAGGGATGATTTGATATCGCCGGAGTAAAGGCTGAACATGTAAGTTGCACCAGACATGGACATGATTAAGAAAGAGGCAAAAAGCATGAACCACCGGCCGGTGAGCACTTGGAAGGTGAGGCTTCTCATGGCCCTCCAAACACCGCCGCCGTTACTGAATTCACCGGCGGCCATGGTGTGTTCTGTTTTTCTTATTACTTCCGATGAAAATTGAAATGCACGGAGCAAAACAAATATCTGAATCTAGACTGTATTGTTGACTATGTTCTAAATCAACTTTTATCTGTTCCGTTGTCTTGTTCACTGTCCTTCCAATCAAATTTATACACATCATTCTAATTCTGAGGTGTCAAAACTTTGTTGGAAAAAAAAAATAAAATTTATACTCGTCTTTCTAATTATGAGGTGTCAAAACTTTATTGGCAAGAAGTTTTTATTTTTTTTTATTTTTGCCTTTTAAGTTTTCTTATGAATAACACTATTAAGCAGTGTTCTAAATAGCGTAAAGCGTTGCGTAGCGTCGAGGTCGAGAATCAAGAATCATAAGCTAAAGCGTGTCAATGCGGAGAATAAGCGTCATAAAGCGTTTTGTACTTTTAATATTATTTTAAGTATAATAAATAGATTTTTATATTTAAAAAATAATTTTTTTATATAAAAATAAACATACACATTTACTATTAAGCATTAATTATACTGTTAATGGATTGGACACTAAGTATAGGATTTTCTTGAGGTCTTGCACAATTAAATTCATTGAGGAACTAATTTTAGACAAGCAAATTTTGATAATCTCATAATAGCATATCATAGATTCATAATAGTAAAATGCCTTCATGGTATTGATAAGTTGAGGGTAAAATTGATCTCTTCTTGATCTTTGTAGATGATGGGCCGGGTTTTAAGTGTAGTGGGATGTTGGGTTTACTAAGTTTAGGCTTATTAGAATGTTATTGTTAGGTGAGATCCATTAACTCTAAAGCGGGTTTAATCGCGCTTAATCTCGCTAAATCGCGCTTAATCTCGCTTTGTTCCGACTAATCACGCTAAATCTCGCTAAATCGGTCAACAAAAAAAGTTGACCGCTATTTTACACGCATATCACAAAAGCGTCGCGTTTTTTCCACGCTACGCGCTATAGCGGCGCTTTTTCCCGCTATTTAGAACACTGCTATTAAGCCAGTGTTAAAGCACCTTTCGGCCCTTTGTACGAATACCACCTCCTCTCTTTGGGTCAAATGGGCACGATGTTATTTACTTAGAGGTAAGAGTATTTGGGAATTGAAATGTCCTGGGGAATGCTCTTGGAGTTGGAGGAAGATTCTTGGACTTCGGGGTATAGGGAGGGACAAAATGCAATTCCGTATCGGTAATGGTAGACTTGCTTTGCTTTGGTTTGACAATTGGCATCCCCTTGGCCCTTTAGAGAAGATTTTTGGGGAGATGATCATTCATGACTCTAGGTTGAGTAGACAAGCTAAGGTGGAGAGATTGTTGAGGGTGATAATTGGAGATGGCCATCAGCTCATTCCCCAGCGTTGTTTGAATTGATGCAAGGTACGCTTGATACTTTTTGACCGGATAGTACTAGAGAGGATGTCTTGCGATGGGTGGAAAATGTCCATGGAGTATTCTCTGTTCGGAGTGATTAGGAGTCTCTTCGACTCCGCTGCCCTAGGGTGACCTGGCATCATATTGTATGGTTCCCTAAATGTATTCCCCGTCAAGCATTTATCCTTTGGCTAGTAATCTAAGGCGGCCTTTATACATAGTCAAAGCTTCTTCGGTTTGGTTTGTTACATTCTATGCATTGTGTGTTATGTGATTGTTCGGTTGAGGATTTGGATCATCCCTTCTTTACCTACCCATTTTCTGAGCGTGTTTGGCATTCTTTGCATGCTAAATGTAACATGCCTTGGGTTCAGCGGAGTTGGGCAGAAACTCTTTCTTGGATGGAGCGGTTTCATGGAAAATCAGTGCACTCCATTATTATTCGATTGATGTTTGCAGCTTCGATTTACTTTATTTGGCGTGAACGTAACTCTGGAACCCGTGGTGATACTCCTAAACATGAGTCTATTGTTATTCGAGATATTGTTTTTTCTATTTGTGCACGAATGAATCTATGTAGAGGCTTGGTTCCATCTGTTGAAAATAGATGGTTCCAACGCTTATGGGGTTTTTCTACGAATATTTTTTATTGTTGTGACTAGGTTATTAGTACTTATTTGTGCTAGGAAACACATTTCTAGCCTTGTTTTTCTGAGGTATGCCCATGTGCTCATGTACTTTTATTTCATACTTTGGATATAATACACTCACCTTATCCAAAAAAACACTATTAAGCCCATTTTACAATAAAATTGTATGTGCATGTTTGGAAAGTAAATAAATTACATTATAAATTAATCAAATATATTTTTATCTATTTAATCACTTCCCATAAGTGCATTGTATCTCACATTTCAAAATTACAATGAATTTTAAAATTGATTAAAGGATTCCGAAGCTTTCCAACCTCTTGATCATTTTTCTATACGTATATTGTGTGTATAATACTTATTTGAGTTTTCTCCCCTTTTTTTCATTTTTATTTTTCCCTTGTAGGGTAAAGGATGCATCTTTTTTTTTTTTTTAATCATTAGCACACATCTCATAATTCTTTTTTATGCATACTCATAGTTACAAATTCGTTCATATACTAATTTTTAGAGCTCGTTGGCAAGATGTTTATAAAGTTAAACTTTTTTATTAGATTAAAAAATTACTTTTGAACTTGATTGAATAATTTTAAGTACTTTATCTGACTAAAAAATATTTTAGAAAAAAGCGTTTATTTGGCGTAGATTCTCATAATATTTTAAGGAAAATGTGGACAGTTAGAAAGTAGATGGGTATCTTCTAGCTGTATTATTTTGACTCAAAGTTAGTCAAATTACCATAAATGTCGTTCTTTTAAAATTAGCGTATTAAATGTCAGATTATTGCATAACGGCAAAAGAAATTTGGTAAGTATCGACCCTAGACGTGCATAAATTAATCTAAAGTAACTTTTTTTAAAAAATTCTTCTACAAAGAAACTTATCAAACGAGCGTACTACTTGGACTAAAATGATCACTTACTCAAAGAGTGATGTTGGACTATTGTGGATGCAAATTTGACTTTTCCATATAGTGTGGATCAATTATTGATTGCGAGAAATTATACATGTCCTTGTTAAGTAGTTGTCACATATTGCCAGTTTTGCGGTTCTTTTGTTAGGTGGATTGAGAATTTTCTTCCATTTCCGTCCGACGAAATTGATTTTGAAAATGAGTGATTGTTCTTCTCCAATCTTTACTATTCAATCTAAGAACGAACAATTAATATGTTCCACTTATTGAATATAATTCTATGATCGGTCTGTGACCCTTAGATGCAAAAGGCAACCTGATAAATAGCGAATTGCAATATTCTTTTTTTGTTTCATATATGTAACATTGGTTTTTTTTTTTTTTTTTTAAAGAGGGAAGGAGAAATAATCCAAACCAAATTATCAAACAAAGAAAGTTGTAACAACATTCTGATTTCTCATTCACGTGCAATTGCATTATAATGAATAAAACTTAAACTTTCAACTCCAACAAAATTCTCCAAACAAAATACTCCATCAAATTACTTCACCTCTTCCACTAAGTCCAATTAGAACAAACTCAGTAACTGTCGACTGAATCCAAGCACTGCTTATTTGCAAGATTATCATAGGTACCAAATTTGCTTGATTTATCACCACTAGCAACCCGATCACAACCAACTCCATATGAGTTAATGCTTATCAAAGATATCAAATTAGAATCACTAAACCTCTCATGAGGTCTAATATCTCTTTTCTTCAATTTGATGATATCCGCATCAAACGTGATCGTTGAACCTTCCAAAACGTATAACTGTGACATTTTCTGCTTCTTTATCAAAACTCGTTCCTTACGTTGCTTCTTCTCCAACATCCAAATAAAAATCCGCCATAATGAAAATTTGGTGTTGAGATCCAAAAGAGGAATACCAAACTTCATACTTGTTATCCCAAAATAATCAAACATCGTTTTGAGTTGATCTAATATGAAACCAAATTGCCTTTTCCAGGAACTGTCGAATCTTGACTCTGATACTACATGTTAGAAATGAAGTGATACCAATTTGCTTTAGCTATGACAACGAGATATGCTGAGCCACGAGCCAAAACTCAAAGAGCTTGAGCCAAAAAGGGTTGAGCTTTTTTTGGCCCAAGCCGTAGCTCGGCCAAAAAAATTCAGCTCGACCCGAGCTTTCGGCCAGAGCTTTAGCGGGCCAAGCCGGCTGGAGTTTTGTTTTGTTTTTAACCTTGGATGCATTTAGGGGCCCACCATAGTGGTATATGGCTAATTAACTAAAGCCAATCTAGTACAGATATTTTATTGGCAACTGTACATGAATTTCTACGTCTTAATTGGAAATTTCACGTGTGCAGTTGATGATATTCGTGGATGATGCTGGAGGAGCATATTCATGGATTGATCATTCGCCATGGAATGGATCCAATTTGGCTGATTTTGTAATGCTTTTTTTCGTCTTCATTGTTGGGGTTGCAATAGCCCTCGCTTTAAAGGTATGGCTTTTCTTTTTCTTGATTTTCCCCTGCTCTTGTCATCTTCCATTTGTGCGAAAAGGATATGAATAGGACATCCATAATCTATTGTTGAAATTGTAAGTCGTATGATAATACTGCTCTGATAGGAATACATCTTAATGTTGCAAAAAATTCTGAAGGTCAAGTCAGCGATTAGAAAGATAATCTTGAGAACATTGAAGCTTCTCTTTTGGGGAATTATTCTGCTAGGTATAGAGTTTACTTATCTTCGTTCAATTTGTGGTTGCAACATTACTGCATGGACTACTATGGAAATGGTGATAAATTTTCATACTACATGAGGATATTCTCATGCACCAGATGATCTGTCCTATGGAGTTGACATGAAGCAAATCAGATGGTGTGGCATCCTCCAGGTGATGACTTCTCATCCTTCTATTGGAAGTAAATTGACTCGATTTTAAAAAAATTAAGTCCAACTTTTTTTCTGAAATATTCAAAAAAAGAAAGAAAGAAAACTGGACTTTCTCTCTCTGCTTAACATCAGTTATTGTGTTCGCAACCAGAGAATAGCTTTGGTATACTTGGTTGTGGCTATTACAGAGATCCTCACCACCGAGCTCAGACCAACCGTTCCAAACCCCAGTTATTTCTCCATTTTCACCACCTACAAATGGCAATGATAAGTACGCACGTGCACATATTACTTACCCTTTTAACACCAAAATCGGACTGCTAATTGATGTAAAATAATTGCTGGTTAGGAGGGTTTGTTGCATATGTTATATACATGGTCACAACATTCACTTTATATGTTCCTGACTGGAGTGCACCATAAGCATGTAGCTGAAAAAAACACTAATAAATTGACTTCTTTTTTCTACTGATGCAGTAATTAGTTGTTACAGTCAGAAAGTGAGACATAACCTTCCTAATTTTCAGGTAAAATGTGGTATGTGAGGGCATTTTGGACTTGCCTGCAATGCAGTTGGTTATGAGGATAGACAAGTTTGGGGTATTAATCACCTCTACTCGCAACCCGTTTGGTCACGATTTAAGGTCAGAGTTTAGAATGACCACATCACGGAAATTCATATACTAGAATTCAAAATAAGCTTGTTTTATGAATTTCCCTTCTTTTCTTCTTTCTTTTTTTGGTTTCGTATGTAGATATTGAGCAATGTTCAAGCTTGCACTTTCAGTTCACCTGATTCTGGTCCACAACGCAACTTACGCAAGAATGCACCAAGTTGGTGCTGCGATCCGTTCGAACCTGAAGGCCTGTCGAGGTTTGCCTTCCTCACATTTTAACCATAAACTTACTGTATGGACATGTTTGATATGTTGTGTTGAACTGGATGGACATAATTATCGAAGATAACTATAAAATCTCGTCTAATAAAGTGAAGCAATGATGCTCTATATCTTCTATATATAAAAAGTGTCTATTTAACGGAATTTGTTGGTTTAACGGAAAAACTAACGGAATTTCTTGATTTAACGGAAAAACTAACGGAATTTCTTGTTTTTAACGGAAATTTTTTTTCACCACCCCCTACTATTAAAATTATAATTAAATAATAATAATAATAAATGAGTTTTTGATAATTCCTTCAAACTAAAATATTTTGGAGCTAACTTATCCGAATCGACTTTTTCTCGAATCTGATTTATATATCTAATTACGATCTATCCAACGAGACCAATATTCATATATTTACGATAACTCCATCAATATCTAAATATTTGACACAAATAAAATATAATTTGATAAATGTATCATTTAGTCCCTAACTTTCAAAATATTAAAATATAGTATATAAAAATTGAATTATATTTTATGAAAATTTTTGGGGTATTACATTCTCACCCTCTTAAAATATTTTCTTCCTCGAAAATTTACCCATCACTTACCAATATTAAGCTTAACACATGATATACATATATTATCGTAAAACATATAATACTTTAGCGATAAAATGAATTGTATTATTACTTAAAAAATAGTAAAGACTTAAGCCATGCAAAAAGTTTAAGCCTCCGTTGTTTCTCATTAAAAACTCATAAAAATGAAAAATATAACCGTTATCCATCACATCAATCTATCAATTTTGAATTTCTATCTCTTGTGTGGGGTCCAATAACGGCTATATTTTTCATTCTCATTCTATATTAATGAGAATCAAATGGAGTTCAAGTAAACTCATCTTCTTACCCCTTAACATACATTGAGTTTTCTGTTTGTGATTTTGGGTTGGAAATGACAGCGAGAAACACTTTATTTAATTATTTATCAATTATATAAACATTATATCATTAATTATTTAATTAACCAAAAAAATTACATCTTTATTAATAACAAATTAATTCTTAAACAAAACTATTAAATATAAACTAAGCAAACGTGCATTGCACGTTGCTTACACCTAGTACATATAAGTGTGTGTAAATATATTCTGCCAAAAGATTTATTTTGAGAAAACTATGCATGCTTTGGATTTGCTTTCAGCCCAATTTCAGCCATTCTCGTTGGCACAATTGGCATTAACTATGGACATGTATTGATTCACGTAAAGGTAAACTCATATGTGGCATCACTAATTCAAATTATTTATATTGGACATCAAAATAAACTAAAAAGATCAAACTCAAAACGCAATGCTATGATTCACAGTGGAATTTAATACTTCTTGCAAGAGCCTGTTGAAAGGCTCAAGCACTGGATTTCAATGGGGCTTGTTTTACTTCATGTAGCAGTTATTCTTTATTTACAGATGGTAAGTACTTTCATATCACAAAAATAATACTCAAAATTGTTTCCATTTAAAGAACCATTCAAGAAAACAAGTACCCATGTTCACATTTTTTTTTTAAATGCAGATATTCCTATCGACAAGCAGCTATACAGCTTCAGCTATGTTTATTTCACAGCTGGTGCAGCCGGAATTGTATTTTCAGGGTTCTACATACTGGTAAAGCCTCCAACCCCGTCCTTCCCCACGAAAAAAAAAAGGTATTCATGCTTACCTGCCGAAGAAAATACCTACGGAAATTTGAAAAATGTGCTTCAAGTGCATTACAGATCGATGTCTGGGGGATGCATACGCCATTCTTGTTCCTGGAATGGATAGGGATGAATGCAATGCTAGTTTTTGTAATGGCAGCTCAGGGAATTTTTGCATCTTTCATGGTATTACAAGAATCCAGACAACCATCTAGTAAGTTCCATTACTCATACAAACCCTTGATATATCATATAAGCCGAATATTTCACATTACAAGCTGAAAATTGTTGTTATTTTTAGGTCAATTGGATTCAGCAGCGTGTTTCAATTGAAGTTCGGAAATCTGAAAGAGTATGAACTTTATTATATGTAATATTTGCTGAAATTACCTTCTGGGTGTGGTTGCTGGAATATTGCCCAAACTGGGTATATACTGGAAATTATAAGAGGGAATTTATATATCATTGTAATGGAGTAGACATATAAAGTTTACAGGGTGAATCAATAAATCAGATTTCTTAGGTTTTTTCGTGTACCTAAAAAATTGTGGTCATATGACACTTTACTATGTACTTTCCACTGTTGCCTTGTCATAAAACATCAAATTCTAATATATAACCATGAGAACATCAAATTTGCTGATAGAAAACTGCAGTCAAACAGCAAGGATATAACACGTCATGTATTCCAGCTCTCAAGGAAATATTCTGTACAACTTACTTTTCTGGTAACTTGTGGCATCCATCTCTAGCATAAAAATGCTACAGTAAATAAGTATCCACGTGTACAATTGGAAAGGATGTTAGAAGTTCCATTTCCCACCTAAGGTATTGACTTCTACTTCAAGAGAAACACCACCAGAAGGCTTGGCTTACATTTTCATCTTTTTATCAGATATTCTCTTGTTTACACGAAAGGTCAGTCATACAGAAGCTAAGTACAACTTAAAACATTTTACACATATACAAGTAGTAAAGATATGTACATTGTGTAGATGATGATCAAGGTCGAAGCATACCATACACAGGCCAAAGTTCAGTTGCAAACCTGCAAAACATTTTACGTTTAACCATTATAACTCCCAACCCATCAACATCTTCCAAACAAACTCCTGTATTTCTTTCCCTGCGTCAGAGATACCATCCCCCTCGTCTAATAAAACTCTGTAAACTTCACATTCCCGTTCTCCAATCATGTACCTCCCAATTTCGGCCTGAAAAGACAATCAAATCTGATTATAATCATTTGAAAAGAAAATCAGGAAGAGATATTGAGAAAATGAGTCAGATAATTATTCAGATACCACTGGATAGCTATATACAATTTCCTTTTGACTGGGTACATTTTCCTATGTTTTGAGTTTGGGTATTTGTATCTCTCACGACAAAATATTCCCCTTCATGAGCTTCATGGAAAATCTCTTTCGCGAATTTTTCAGTGTTGATAGAAATTTATAGGGTGCATGCAATCACAGCACCAAAACGAATGAAAACATGCATTGAGCTGGGTTGTACTACTAATAGAGTCAATGGACACTAAATGAAACAATCATCTATTGATATTGGACATTGTAATAGTCACACTTTAGAAGATGCTTCTATGCTTAATGTGAGAAGGGAGAAAGACATCATAATAAAATCGTCTCAATCTGAAACTACTAAAGCATGCCTATAGGGACATACCAAAAAGATTGTTTTGTTGAGCATCTTGAGAGCAAGAGTTATGTCATGGAAAACCAGGGGGCGACCATTTCCAGATAACTCGACGGGGTTTGCGACTAGCAACTCAGTATCAGGGCCACGGCTTACCAGTGCTACTCTGAGAGGACGAGTTAGTTCTACTCGAAGACGGGAGAGCAGTGCATTCTGTTTGTTGGGATCAACTATTTTCTTACCATCTGCTTGCATGATAAACAAGTCTAGCTCGCAGTCTAGTTTCCCTTTCGTTCTGAAACGTCCATAAGAAATCTAGTACAAACCATAATGTATTCAAATCAGGAACTTTCATTTAAGACAATGCATTGGAAAAAAAAAAAAAAAAAACTTTTCAAGTACCTTGAAGAAAAGATAAACTAATCAAGAAGTAAATAGTTGAACAGGAAAAGAAAAAGGGAAAAGCAATACCTGGATGTTATAATCCTTCAGAGTTCTCATTATATCATACAGGAGACCTTTGTGATCCTGGCAAACAATCTGGACAAGTGTGTGAGCAGGACTCAACGAATTATCAATCGTGACGGATGGACATTTGGAGTACACAGATCCATTTTTGTGTTCATCGTTCATGTCTGTATTGAACATATCTTCTGTAATTGCAACAGGAAGAAATGAGGATCCTTGTGAACATGCAGCAATTTCAGGACCGACAATCCCTATGTCACAAGTGATCATGTCATCCCCTAGAACAGCTTTTAAATGGTCATATGTGTCCTCCTGTCTCGCCGTTGTATGTAAAAGTTCCCTGAAGATTTTGAGAAGAACAATAACCTTTTGAACCAAAGACTGACAACAATAGCGGAAAATGCCAAAGAGCCAACATGTGAACGATTTCAGTTGATCCTGTTATTTGTTTACTTTTTCTTTTTCAGTGTTTGTGCGTGAGTTGGCATGCATGCGAGTTGAAGAGGTTTGGGGGACGATGTTCACTGATAACTGCATTTAAAAGGCTGTCTATACAGCTTATATGCAGGTTAGTTGAAATATATGGACATCCTTCAAATATGCCAGGGATGGTAAAATGAAAATACAACTAGATTAGGCTTAATAATTGCATTATTGAAATCTATGTTTGACAGATGTGTGCAAACAAGAAAATAAAAGAAAAAAATATCAAAACAATAGGACCGAAAGAATAGAAAACCTTGTGTCGGTTATGAAGAAGAGATCCAACACTTTCCCGTCTGGAGTGGTTGACACCTTAACTCGCTTTATTGTAAGCTCAAGCTCGTAAAGAACCTCTGTCACCTCTGCCAAAAAAATTCTCCAAAATTCAACTAATGGATCTAACCCAGATATCCTTCTCAGTCAATATACTTTATTATCCAACAACTGGAGCATATATGGAAAGATAAATTAATACAGGAAATATCAGAAGAGATAAAGAAAATCACACAACACTTACCTCTCAAATTTTGTGAAGGGGGGAAAAGGACCAAAGTAAATTGGTATTATCCCATGAAAATAAAACTTGAATATCCAAATGATAGAAGAAAGAATCTTTTTCTTTTTATGAATTATAATCAAGAGAGTAATTATTACGAAAAATGATATTTAGCATTGACAAGCGCTAAATTTAATAATGATTGTCATAGTCAAATTTGAAAGCACTAGCGACGAAAGTATGAGTCGTGGAATATAGCAGTTACCATGCAAAAGGCCCCTTCTATCATGGCAAGAGAGCTTCAACAGGAACACATCAGGAGGCTTCGGTGGCTGCAACTCAGCCCTGTAATATGAAATTCCAGAAGCTGACGAACAAGAAGGGCATGCCCCCATCAATCTCTTTTTCAACAAAGACCATCTCGTATTCGGTTTGCCAATAACCCAGAACACTATGTAGCACCATTTTCCATCCGTAGATACATCTTCATCCACAACATTTTATGCAAGAAGATGAAAATGGGCCAAAAATTAACAACATCAGATGAATTTTGGAAAGAACAATTCCTAACTTGTCCACACATTCATAACTACTAACCACTTATTATCCACACATTTCAGGGATTAATAACTATCTCCTTGAAATCCAAACACATACTAAAGTGTCTAATCTTTTTTCTTGGATAATGGAAAAGAAAAACAAAATCTCAACATAAAAACAAAGAAAAGAAAGAGAACCGGGGAGCTGAAATCTTGTATGTTCATCCTCAATTTACAATACCAATCCTTTATCCATCTATATATTCAGAGATAAAGGCCATCAAGAACCACACATTTTCCACAAGATTCACAACAACCATTCATCAATTCGTTTAGCAATAATTAACAAGCACGTATGCCTACGCAGTGTTAAATAGTTAATGTGTGTAAGTCTCTGTGCTAAATGTAAAAGAATAAAAATTTGCATCTATCTATGCAGATGAATTACATACCAATTCGGACAACAGTGAGGCCAAAGAAGAGAATTATGCGGCAAAGATCACAGCCCAAACCAGTCTTGTCTGGACAATTGACAGTGATTACACTGGGTTCCCCTTCTTTCTCTGACCGCCTAATTAACACAAAATCATCATACAATATCCCCATAATCCCACCTCTCTCTCCTCTTCTTCACAATTTCCCACAAAAAATATTGAATCTTTAGTTATGTGATTACAAGAAGTTTAAAACTTCAAATAAAAACAGATCGGTTCCTCAATATATGCAAAAAGTGTAATAGGTTGGAAGCAAAACAAAGAAAGTAGAAATCCTTTGGTTTGATTTTAATTCGTTTTCGATATGTGCATACAGCAAGAAGAAGGGGTGCGAGAAAATGCAGTTTTCACCAACCAAACGTGTTGAAAATGAAATGGTGAAAAAGTAGTTGAATATGTGACTGGTGTTTCTTTTGAATTCAATCCCTAGGGTTCTGGTTTGGTGAAATGCAAAGACGTTTGGCTGACCTTAGAAATTTGCTTATAAGTAGCTAATTATATTTTGTTGAAATAAGTACTTAAGAAAATATGTCCAAACAATTTTTTACTTTAGCCAGACATGCTGTGGGCTTGGCAAGCTGGTGTTTCAAGTATGACGATTGCGACACCAGCCTCGACTAGAACCATGAGAAATGTTACACTTGGATTGAATTTATTACAAGCATATTCTCACTAATAATGCCACTTTGTCAGATTAATTTGATATTTTGAATGACAGATGAATGTATGACAACAAGTGATTAGTGTAAAAATTGTCATTCTTTTTATTGGTCAAGAAAGGTTACAAATCTATCCGATAATGTAGCAAGATTGTATTCACTCATTGTCACTTTTATATCCCAACTTTTTAAAATTATTTTATGAAAAAAATTACGATTGTAGTTTAAAATCTTTTACTAATCCGCGTCTTTTATCCCATTCGTTTCATTCGTAATATCCATAAACCAAAAGCTTACAACTTGTTGTAGCCGAAGCGTAGATGGACAAATTTATTCCATTTCACCGTCAATTAATCAGAAAAATAAAAATTGTTTTAATTTGATCAATTTTAGAATGACGAAATTGTAACTTTATATTTTTCACATAAAAATAAAAATATTCCTCATCTTCTTCCCCAAACCTCCACCCCCAATACCGCAAACACCCTACCCGCTACGACCAATCAAATTCACCCACTCCTCACCCACCCACCACGGCCACCCGTCCCGACCGAGAGGTAATATCACAACCTTAAACTCCCAAAACACCTTCACACCCGTAGAACACCACAGTATGCCTAAAATTAACCCACAATCATAAGAATCGGGCATTTTCTGTATTGTCCACTTCGTTTTCTTAGCCAAAAGTAGGATAAATTTTGAGAAAGTCAAATATTGTCACTTGCGCTTATGTTTCCGGCGGCCCAACATGAATTGCAAAGTCGTTAGAGAAATGAGCCAAAAATCAACGATTCAAGGTGGGGTTGAGATTGAATAATTGCAATTAATTGATGTGATGGAAGCTAATTTCACGGCACTCGCGGCTTCAATTAGTCTTCTGTTACACAGCTTGCACTCTCTCTCTCTCTCTCCACCATCCACGTTAAGTTGGCATTGGTCGAGGCACTAAAGCTCTCAATGGTGGGTGGCGACGCCGACGCGTGTGGGTGAAGGATTGGTAGATTTGGTGGGTGGGGGTGGAATTTTAGAAAGAAGATTTTTAATTAAACAATGCTATTTGTGCATTATTGTGTAATGTATAGATGACATGGAAGAAATTAAAAAACCTATAATAATGAGTTTCTTTTCTGTTGGTCTTTTTTTTTCCCTCTCTTTTTCGTGTCGTCTATGCGTGCACGATTATATACACAATAATGTACAAATAGTATTACTCTTTTTAATTTTCCTTTTTCTCTCTTTCTAAATATTTTCTGCAAGAATTGTAAAGTTACAATTTTGTCTTTTAATCATTGATCAAATTAAATTCTTTTTTTTTTTATTTTCTGGTCAACCAATGCACAAATGAACGAAATCAATTCATTTGTCATCCATCATCCGAATGCAACAAATTGAAAGAAATAGGACTATGGGTGCCATGAATGAAAGGTTTGGAACTATAATTACATTTTTTTCTTATCTTTATCATTAATTAGTATATCGTGTCTTTAATGATCAAATTTGTCCATAAGTTTGTTAAGGGGAATAAAAAGACTTATTCGAACATCGTATTTTTGAATAAGCAAAAAAGGCACACTTCGAGTCCAAAAATACATTTTTTTTATGTGATGGAGACTATGTGATTGAAAAAGAAGAAAAATTTATTGATGTGATTGAAAATATTATTTTATTAAAGAATATGTGATTGAAAATGAGTAGAAAAATTATAATGAAAAAAGTAATGTGGCTCAAACATGGGTTAAATATTTTTCTCTGATTTTTAAATTACGATTAATATATTTTTTGGACAAGAATAGTTAACAGGGACAAGATTTGTTAATTATAAAAAGTTAAAGATGAAAAAATAAAGTGATTTGAATAAAGATCAATGCCATTTGCAATTAAAACGTTGTGTATTTGTCATATATTTTTAGTTTGGAGTAAAAAAAAATAATATTTTATGGAAAAGGTCTAATCAATTATTTCCTTTTGACCCTCCAACATACCATGAACACGAGAAAGTCTACTTATACATCAACTTTTGTACATAGGGGTGTACACCCCCCTCACACGAGGGGTGGGACCCAATGCATAAAATATTTTTTATTTAAGCGGGTCTCATCCCCATGTGAAGGGGGTGTACACCCCTATGTACACCCCGATGTACCGTAGCAAAACCGCCATGAACAAAGTCTCGGTCATTATTTAGGAAAAATAATATTTTAAATGATGGTTTTCAAGGGATTGTGCTGTCAAAAAGTAAGAAAAAATTTTATATCTACGTGCAGAATATTTTATTGTGAATATGTGGTTGGGAATAAACATGTAAAAATTGAGTTTTTAAATAATGATTGTGAAATGGGATAGAGAACCGTCTAATATAAATTTACATTCCTTGTTATTCAGTCCCAGTTTGAATCACATTATTTTTTTCATTCGCATTCTTCTGCTCATTTTTAACTCCAAATTTTTCAATAAAATAATATTTTTCATCACATCAATAACTTTTCCTTCATTTTCAACCACATATTTCACGTCACATAAAATTAAAAAAAAAATGTATTCTTGTGAAAATAACGTTGCTCAAACAGGGGCTCATTGTAAATTCAGTGTGGAGCATTCATGTTTCCCACTTCTTGTTGGAAGTTGGAGGTTGAAAGAAGGCTTTCAACTCTTTTTTCTTGGAGAGATAGAGACGTGATGGACCCTTTGTGCACCATTAGATTTATCTCATGTTGTTTTCGTAGATTTCCCACTGTTCATTTTTTTAAAACATATTAAAGCATCAAACGTTGGAATATGCTATTAAACATTAGCCTAGTACATACAAAAAATGTAGTGGATGACTAGATTCCACGCTATCCAATTACTTTTTTTTCTTTTTAAAAAAAGAAAATTTGTCGACTATCACTCACTAAACATTTCTTACTTCCTTTCTTTATCTAGCTCGACGATGTAAGATAATTCGAGTCTTACCCTTCTTTTTATAAAGTTTCTATTTGGTACTGATATTAATTAAATTTCGATAAAGAACTAAGGGTCCGTTTGATTGTAAGATGGAAAATTGGGTGGAAAGAAAATGAATTTCAGGGAATTCAAATTGCCTAGAATTGTTTTTCTAGGAATTGTCAATTAGTTTTGTTTGATTAGTTTAATTTTCCACATGGAAAATGTCGAAATTTTGAATCTTTTGATATTTGTTTGATTTTATTTTCATTAAAATTGTCCATTAAAAGAATTTTTTTCACGATTGTGGATAGAATTTATTTCCATTGCAAAAAAAAAAAAAATCAAAATTCAAAATTCAAAAAAAATTCAAAAAAATTCAAAAAAAAAAAAAAAAAAAAGGTACCTGGAAATCGAATTCCCACCAAATAGGTGGGAATTGGTTTTCAAGAAAACCAAGGAAAAACACATGACACGTCCCCAACCAAGAAAGGGAATTCCAAGGAAAAAGTTGCCAATCAAACAAGCCAAATGTTGGAAAATGGGAAATAAATTCTTACTTCCATGGAAGATCTCCCCAATCAAACAGGCCCTAATATTTTGAAATGGAGAAATTTGAATTAGTCTAACAGGTCATCATTCATGTCCTCGTCAAATTCCATTTTTACCCTTATCATGGATCCACATCACATGCCAGTACTCCATGACCACCAACATGAAAATTACATGGTCGAGATGAATTCCACAATGAGAACCACCCACTTACTGGTGGATAAAATCCTTGCCTACTAAACAAATAGGAACAAAATCTTGTTTAAGGTCCACAAGTTGCTTTCGACTCCTATAATTTTCAAAAGCACGTGTTTCGTGGACAGCTAATTTTGTTATTCGTAGTTAAAATTATCGGTAGTCGTTCTATGTGACATACATATGGTCGTTTGTTATTTGATGTATTAATGTGATAATTTTTTATTGTCTCATACATCAAATAATAAACTGACATGTGTATGCTACGTACAACAACTACCGATAATTTTCACTACAAATAGCATTACTCTAAGAATTATTAAAAGTTGAACTCTGCCTAATATAATATGCATTGCACCTGCACCAGTTCTTCCTGTGAAGGAAAAATACCGGGCCGGAGAAAGGCTCACTTTTTTATGGACCAATTGGCCCAAGTACGTAGACAGGCCTGATAGATGACATGAGCAACTTTAGCTTGATTTGTTAAAAATCGGATTTTTAGTAATAGAGGTTTATGATTGAAAAAAATTGATTAAAATTTTAAGTTCAATAAAATATGTGATTAAAAATAATTTTTAGAAAAAAGAATTTTGAAAAAATTGAAGCCGAACAGGTGTTTAGTTACTAGTTGTAATTTGACAATTCTTAGGGTGTGTTTGAAAGTCCAAGATTTTTCATGGAAAACATTTTCCAACTTTGCATTTTGCCTTGTTTGATGTAATAAAAAAAAAAAAAAGATCATGGAATTACTTTTCTTGATTTGCTTCACACATGTGCATTTTCTTTGAATTGGTGGAAAACCAATTCCCACCAATTTGGTGATAATTAGTTTTCCAGCCAACCTTTTTTTTTTTTTTCTTTTTTAATTTTTTTTGGCAATGGAAAGAAATTCTATCCATAATTGTGAAAAAAATTCCTTTAATGAACAATTTCTATGAAAAACAAAGCCAAACAAACACCAAAATTTCAACATTTTTCGGGTGAAAAATTATACTAATCAAATACAATTAATTACAATTCCCAGTAAAACAATTTTTAGGCAATTTAATTCCCTGAAATTCATTTTCTTTTCACTCATTTTCCACCTTTGCAATCAAACGGAAGCTTAGATTTTTTAAACTTTATAAAGATATTAGGGGGAATCGTGTGTACCATTTTTACCATCTATTTTAATTATTAAGTTTTAACCTTGTATCAAATGAAATTAAAAGTACATTTTTTTTTCTTTTGTATATTGATTTATCATTCCAACCACAAAATATACGAAACTAAGGGCAAAACGGCAAAATCTCACTCTTAATACCTTAAACTATTACTCCATGGATTGCAATTGTTGCTATCAATCAAATAATCCATATATATAGATTTGAAATTGTGATCTCAGTACTTCCCACAACCACGTCGTGTCATAACCTCTCTACCTTGGGTTGATGAGCCTCATACTAGCCATCGTCACCTAAGCTGCAGTCATAACAATTTCAGCGACCACCTCATTGTCTTCACCTCTATCAACCTCATTTTCCCCTCCTAACAAGAACCTTTTAATAACTGGAAAGAAATAAATAATGATCAAAATATTCTCTTCAAAACTAACAATAGTGGCAATGATGGAGGGGTTCCCACCTACAAATGGCTGGGGTTGGGTTGTTTAGGGGTTAAGCATTTGGGATTAGATTGATTGGGAAAGAAGAATGTTTTTTATTTTTATTTTCTATTTTTTCTTCTTTTTGTCAACTAATAGGTTTTTGAATGAAAACTATTAAAAATTCTTCAAATGCACATTAATCAGATTTCAGATCATGTTGCATATATTCTTAAAGATTTTGGGACCTCTGATGTAAATTTCATTTTTTTTTTAATTTATTGAAAGTTAAAAGATCACTTAGCCTTTTAAAAATTAGTCAAATTATGATCAAATGCTTGATTTTGGAAAGAAATCTTCCGGAGTTCCTTCTACTGCATATTTTTAAAAAGTTTGGGGTTGTATACACTATACAAGTTTAAAATATATTTTGCACTGTTTTGAAAATCTTGTGACCTCTATTGCAAATTTCGTTAATTGAATGCATTAGAATTAGGATAGATATTTTAGTTATAAATAACTGAAGAAACTAAAGCTGTGTTTGGGAGCAGAGATGGCAAAAAACCCGAACCGTCCCGAATGGGGCGAAAAAACCCACCCGACTGGTTGGCGGGGCGAGGGCGCCGTCCCGAATGGGGCGAAAAAACCCACCCGACGGGTTGGCGGGGCGAGGCGCCCTCGCCCCGCCCCGCGAAGATTAAAAAATAAAAAAATAAAAAAAATTAAACATTGTTTGTTTAATTTTGGACATTATTTATTTCCATTGCTTGGTTTGAATATTGATGTAGTTATTTTAAGTGTTGCTTGTTTTGGATTATAAAATTTTGAATTTTTATTTAATTGGAAATTTTTGGTTAAAAAAAAAGGGGGGGGGGGGGGGCAAGGCCCCGCCCCGTCCCGTTCAGTTGCCATCACTATTTGGGAGTGTTTCTTTTTCATAAATAATTGATTTTTTTACCGTTGAAATGGGCTTCATTTCTGCCACACCTTACATGTCCACAACAATTGATAAGTCAAATGTGATTACACTTTGTCAACTGTCATTTTTACCCTTCATTGTTGGGCAAGTATAAAATCATTAAAAGACAGTCGTGTCATTTTGCTAGAAATGTGGAAGGTAAAATAGTCACATAGATAAAATGTATTTCTACCCTACTACACCTAGTCAAATTTTGACAAATCTATCAAAATTTAATATAATTGGGATTAAAAGCGCTCCCGACAGAGGTTAAAAGTATAATCTAATAAGCTACTCTTTTACCACTTCTCAAAATTTTCAATAATTAACTTTTCTCAAGTTTACCAAACATCAAAATTAACTTTTAATTTTTTGAGCTCCAAAATTAGCCCCTGTTTGATACATATTAAAATTTTCATTATCATTTTTCTACTCATTTTTAACCACACATTTTTCAATAAAATAATATTTTCCATCACATCAATAACTTTTCCTTCAACCACACATTTTCCATCAATCTACTATTCCAAAATATATTTTTCCAAAATAATGTGACTCAAAGACACCCTTACTCTCAAACCGCTCTGAACCACCTACTTGATCCACAGTCTTTTCTGAAGCCAAACCCCTTCAAATTGGCGCAATCTTGGGCTCCAGTTTAGCCCACATTTCAACCTGGGCTTCACATTGTGGCTTAAACTCTACCAGCTGCACTTTTATGAACCGACAAAATTGATAGTAGTTTGATCAAAGTTTGTAGCTCAAATTGGTCAGTTGTGTTAGTTGATACGTTTATTCAGCATTATCTTACCCTACAAAGAAATTATGTGCTTCTTTAAAATTATTATTTATTTATAATATAAAAAACTTATGGTCAAACCTACATGTTCGATCGGAGTTGGCTCTCAAAAACTTAGTCGTTTAATCGTCCTTATCAGTTCGCCTCAATCCTGCAAGCTGCTTCCATTCTCATTCATAATTTTCCTCGAGAAAGCAGTGGTTGCTAGGGTTTGACAGAAATTTGTGAGAACCATTAATATCGAACCAATTCATCATGGTATTAACAAATAGATATTGCATTAAATTTAATAAATATAATTTTGGATTAATAATAGACTTGTATTCCTTCCATCCCTTTCAGGTTAGCATTTTCAGTGGTCAAATTATAATGAAATAGAAGGGAGATTGTGACATATTTTTCAAGAACTTGTTCGAGCCAATCTACTTCTTGTTAACCAATTGATGTGAATTATTGCATTTAGTTAAACTTTAAAAAAAAAAAAAAAAACATGAGCATCAATCGTTCGATTGAAGAGATCGCGAAGAATTCAGATATTGAAACAAATATAGCTTAAGAACTTTTATATTTAGACAATCCATTTACATTGATTAGTGAATTTGAGAGTTTTAATAGAAGGATTCAAATTAGACTCAACCAGAATCAAAGTTCAAACGGTTCAGTTTCATTCCTAGACATGGAATCAATGATTCCATTTTTAAAATACTCAGTGATACTTGGTTCATTTAAGTTCTCTTTGAAATTGAACCGAAATGGACCGTAATCATCCCTAGTGGTGGCTAAGGCTGATTTGAACTTTGAAGCCAGACCTCAAACTTTTTCATGATTTTTCGCAAACTTTCCTTTTTATTTAGATAAAATAGTTGATAGAAATTTAAGATAAAATCAATAATTAATCTTAATCACATTTTACGAAATCAACAATTATTTTCAATTTTTCAATCGCATATTTTATCAGTTTTTATCAAAATATATTAAAAAACTAAGTTTTAACAAAACTAATTGGGATTTAATTCTTTCCATACAAATCCACTTTAGCTTTTGCTTTCTTTCTTAATTTTTCAACTATATATGTTTAATCATTATTCATTACACATCACGTCTCCTATTTGTTTGTCATGGCGGTGGTGATGGAGATGATATTCTTCTTTGTTTTGTAATTTTCTTTTTTTCCTTTTTTTCTTTCTTTTATTTTAAGTTAAAGGCGTGATGGACATTTGGAACCGTTTGTCAATAAGGACCCCACGAGCCCATAAATGATTAGAGCATCTTCAATAAATTCTTTATTTTATTGTAAAAAGTTAAAAAAACAATAACGATAAACAAAATGAGGAAAAATCCGACTTCTTAACCTTAATCATAGTTCAAGCAAAAAAATTACAAAAATAAAATTGATTTGAAGAGTATCAAAATTCAGATTTTAATCTAAATTAAAGTCAACATTTAATTTTAACTTTATATTTTTGTTATAACAAAAAGATTCCACCCTAATAATTTTGTTAACTTTTTCTTATTAAAGTTTTCGTCTTTTGTGAATTAAAATAATATAGAAAAAAAATTGTGTAGACAATATTAAATTTGGGAACCATCTCGATGTGATTGCATGATGCTTACATTAAAACAATAGATATAACATCTCAATCTCGACATGATATGGTATCAACCAGCCATTGTGCCATGGTCCATTGTCTTTTTAAACATTTATATTGAATTAAATAAAAAAATTCAAGAAAACTCATTTTTTGTTCCAAATTATGCAATAAGTCTCCACGTTTTCCTCACTTCAATCTCCCAAGAAAGAAATTAAAAACTTTCGTGTAAATTGATAAGTATGTAACATGTATTCGTGAGTATTTTAATTAGTTGGGTCTCTTGTTAACATGGTTGATGGTCGCTCTTAGATTTTTCTTATTTTTTTTTAATGAATTGAAATAATTTTTCTACCACGCTTACATTCTCGTAATAATTTTTTTTTTTAAATAAAATAAAATCAATCGTGTATATTTTATAGTTTGAGAATTTTGTCAATTTAAAATGAAGGATAATCAATGGATGACCCAACTATCTTTGAAAAGTCAGTATTGGAACTACAACAAATTTAATAAAACCCTCATAAAATGCTAAAAGAAGAAAGAGGCTAAAGGAAGAAGATTTGGACCCCATATCTCTTTGTTGGGAAATATTCTAGTCATATTTTAAAAGAAAATTATGAATAATATTTTATATTTCTCTTCTTTAATATTTCAGATCATCATATAATCGCGTGATCGAATAATTATTAGGTAATGATGAGTTTTCATTGCAGGATTAAATCAAAAAATCATAATCATATCAGCTTCTCTGTCGATCAGTCATGCTCGATGAGGAGCGCTCTATGACAAAGAAATGAAGCATGTCTAGAGAACAACGACAAATATTATTTGCAATAATCATTTATATAGATAAAAATAAGAATTCACCAACCTATCAATTTGGGGACTTCAAAGTGTTATTTACATAACCTTTTGAATTATTGGATTGCTAAAAGCATATTTAAGTTAAATTCAAAAGTTGTTTTGATTGTTTAATGGAAAACGTGTCTTCTTCTTGTTACTATGTTAGCACAAGGGTCACATAAATATTTATTTTTCAAGATTTGCCCCTTCAATAATTAGAATACGGGCCTACAAATAATGCTTATTGTGAAAACGAAAAAAAAATAAAAAATAAAAGGCATGAAAAGGTTTATAATCACAACTTTTTCTTTATTAAGCATTAAAGAAATCGATAAAAAAAACAAAAATAAAAATTATTTTGCCTTAGTAAGAAATAACTGAATGCACACATTATTGAATTCTCCCTCCCTCCTCTCTCACACGTCGTGCTGTCCATTTAACTAATGTAACCTAAAAGTACCACCCAAAAATGCAAGTTTTTTTTTTCTTGTTTTTTGGTGGCTTGGTATTGACAAGAGGGACCCAATTCAAGAAAACCCTCTCCCAAATAAAAGCAGAAAAAATCTCACACTTTAAAAGCAAGATTGATTGACGATACATGAATGTTCATAAATCAAACTATTCTTGAGTTAACGCCAGCATTCCGGTGTAAGAGAATGGTCTCTTTTATAGTCCTTGCAATAGTTATATACCAAGTAGTGACTTTGAACCCATTGCATTGCTCTGTATTGTTGTCTAGTAAGGCCACCGGAGCGAAATGGAGAGGCAGAGACTGGGTGGCACCGGCGTGGCGCGTAGGCTGTGCAGCCACTTGCTTTGAAGTTAGTGAATTTTCCAATGAATGGTTGGTATCTATAATCAGCCTTGTATTTACCATCTTCAGTTGCCCATGACGAAGCATCCCATATCGACCCATATACCCACATTGGTCTTAGAGGAAATGTTGCTACACTTTTTCTTGGATACCTTCTTATGGGCACATCATCAACTAAGAATCTGAAAATCCCACAAAATACAAATGTATAATGAAACATATTTCATCACTCCAAATGAAATTTAGTAAAATGAAACACGATGAAATGTTGAAGCGAATATATTGAACACTCTAGCATGGACCTTGTGATAGTGTGACACTTCAGATGCTACAATTTCTCAAAGGGCTAGTTTGTCTCCCTTTATTTGAAAATATTATTTTCTACAGTAACAATCTCCACCACACATTCAAATAATAAAATATTCTACACACAAATCAATAAAGTTTCTTTAAATCTTAACCACACATTCTCCAAAAAATACTATTCAAACCTCCATTCTTTCTCCTTTCTCCCATAAAGGGAGACAAACTGGGGCTAAGTCAATTGAGTTATGGGCTAACATTTATGGTTGAAATGGTTAATATAGTCATGGTCTCTAAATTGAATAATATTAATCCCTGTTTGGTAGAAATTAAAATTAGATTTATAATAGATTTTGATAAAAAGTTGATGAAATATGTGATTAAAAAGTTATGAATCCTATAAGATGTGTAGTTAAAATTAATTGTTGACTTTGATTGAGATTTTAATCAGATTTTTTAGTAATATCAAATAGGGGCTAAAGAAAAAGTTAAGTCAAAATTTTAAGCACTTTATCATTATATCTTGTCGAGCTCATCAAGACAAGTTCAACCAAACTTTATGTATCCGTACTTCATATGATATGACATATATTTTAGGGGGAATACTTTAGGATCAACCAAAATTGAGATTTTAAATATATAAACTATTATTAGGAAAAATTGTAGATAATATCATCTTACATGATTTCCTTGGGACTCCACAAAATGGCATAGTGATGGAAATTTTTGGTCGGATCGAACCATAAGTGAAATTTCATCTCTCTCCCAATAATTCTACCATCCCCACTTCCTCGGATATACACATTGGTTTGCAAAGTGTAAGGTTTCCCAAACGTTGTTCCAAGAAACTCAATATCCACTTCATCGTGATATCCTGGATGAGCTTCATTGTTCGAAAGCTGCAATCAAACAATCTTTAATTAACCAATACTCGATGAGCAATGTTAGCGTCACTTCATGTTGAACTTTTAGACGACACAGTTCAAAAATGAGAATTTAACTAACAGGAAAAGTCTTACATAGAAAGCAGTAATCACTCCAGCAGTATAACCAGGTTGGAGCTTGATGGAGGCGCCAAAGTACCCGGATCGAAATGGTTTAACCGACTTGAACCCACTTCCTGTCACAGTAAAAAAAAAAAGTGCATTCCAAATTGATAAACTGACAAGAATTCCCAAATAAGGTTAAAAGTAAAAAAGGCAAGACCTGAGGTTCTATCAAGCCAAATAGTAATGCCATTGTTGTCTATATTCTGATGATCCGGACCCCATAAGTTTCTGTATCCATTATAAAAGCTCATGGACCTGAACTTGGAACTCGGGTAATAACCCGGAGAGGGTGGCCAAGAACCCGCATTGGTTGAGGGGACAAAGAGGATGAAAACAAGTGGGAGAAAGAGGAGAGCCATGAAGGAGAAGGAATGGACTGAAGCGAGTGATTTATGCATAGATTTGAGTGAGAGTTTTGGGGTACATAAATGCAGGGCGAGACAAGAGAGTGTGTACATGAAGAGAAAGCATGGCAGAGCAATTTGATATAAATAAAAAGATTGGTGGGGTGGGCCAGTTTTTGCAAGATATCGAGGAGTTCTCATCGAGTGATTTGTGATCAAGAATTAATAGGTTAATTTCTTGAAATTATTGGTTTTAATTGATTTTTCAGGCTAATAATCCATCCTATAAGATAAGGGAATCATATTTAAGTTGTCAAGTAATAATTATGTCAATTCTTATAATTTGTTCTCATAATTCTTGTTTAGTGAACGTTACACGGTCTCAATGGTTTTCCTTCTTGCCGTTTAAGACATTAGATATGAATTTATACATTTTTTTTGGTAAAAAAACTCCCCAAACTTTGGATGGAATCTATTCATTGGACTAAAGGGGTCATGACGTTAAGCTAAATGATTAACGAAAGTCCATTTTAAAGTATAAAGATGATATTCACACTCAGTGTAAAGTTCGAGGACCATTAACTGAATGTTTAACTAGGTCTAAACGATTTATTGTAACTAAAACCTTATTTGATTTAGACCAAAAAAAAAAAAAAATCAGATTTTTTTAGTTTTTTAATAAAAGTTGATGAAATGTATAATTGAAAAGTTTTGGATCTCATAAAACATATGGTTAAATTAATTGTTGACTTTAACTTATATTTTAACTAAAAATTGTAGCTGGAGCAAACGGAGGCTAAATAAGAAAATTTCAGAACAATTGTTTCCTTTTTTATTGCTCAATGCTGAGAATAATGGGGTGGATTAAAATTAGATTTTTAGTAGATTGTAATATAAGTTTTTGAGATATATGGTTAAAAAGTTGTGGGACCCATGAAAGATGTGGTTAATATTGATTATTTGACTTTGACTAAAATCTGATTTTGATTTGTACCAAACAAGCCCTAAATAAATTATTTGTTCAATTATACTTGATAATAACTAAGTTTTAAGTTACTTTTATGGACTATTTGGCAGTGTCTTTTTGTAGATGAATTTTATAAGAAAATCTCCAAAACTTTTTTCTAATCAGACAATATATTTTCAAAAGATTATTCAGTATGTTCGAAAATAACTTTTGATGTATCAAAAACTCTACCAGACGGGCTCTTAAAACTTACACCGAGTCCGAAGTGCAATAATTATTCTCATCCAACCACTTCATATATTCTTTCCTTGATGAGAAAACTTGAATCAGATTTGGTCGAATAATTTTGGAAATAGTTTAGAAAACAATAGATCCACAACGAGTAGACTAGCAAAGGAGTCTACCCCACCCCACCCCACCCGCACGCACGCACGCAGTGTGTGTATTCTTTGCGTGCAAATAAGACTCTCTACAGGATGTTGGGCTTCATCAACGTGCATCTGTCTGAACCTTTAAAGCTACGATTAACTGATTACACGCCCACTATGTGTAATTTTTCACCTCTCTCTTTTTTCCTTTCAGTATTATGTCGGAGATACTGAGAATTGAAGGACCAAATTGTGGGGTCTGATAAATCAAGGTTCAGAGTGATATTGTTTTCAAAGGCTGTAACCTTTGAGCATTTTTCTAAATGCAGTGGGACACAGGTATCTTCGCAATTAATTACTTGGAAATATTGCATTATTGGTCCCCAACTTATTGTCTTGATAGCAAAGTAGTTTACAGCTATATTTTGCATACCAATTTGACCTGTGTCCTTAAATTTGAAGCTAAACGTATTTTCATGTAATGCAATAATCTAATGAAGACTTGCGTATTGTTCGGTAAATGTTATGGACCAAATTGATCCTTCTTAAAGGTTGAAGATCATTAATGCAATTTCCCTTAATTGAGATTAGTTTGATAAATGAACTAACCATAATAATGTATTTGAGATGTTGATTTGTTAATTAAAATTGTCCATATAATTATGATCAATCTAATAATGTTCTATCATCTCAATTTGTTTTTCACAATATCTTCATGAATTTGAATGGTGAGCTGGTTCTTACCAAGGTTACAGAAATTTCACAATCATATATTGTGTGTTTTTCAATTTCTCCAGGAGCGGTGTCAGAAATGAACTAAAAAAAATTCTTTTTGATCGTGTCAATATGCACAATTATTTTATACATATAATTTTCACAAAAAAGGTAATTGGGGGCTGAAATTGGCACGTAATACGACTTTGATTTTTACGAGTTCTTGTGAAGACCGAAAGAACTTTTGTAAGATCTCCCTTCATCCTCGAATGTCTATTATTTTGCTTTTAAGAGGATGAATGCAAATTGTGTTACGCCTTGCTTCACAAGGCCCCAAAATATCCTACGTGGCAAGCAAGTTTAGGGCTCCACACCACTCTACACCACACCAAAATATACTAAAATATCACGAGGTTGATTTGACCGAACTCTTTTTGGTAGTCGAACCAATATACTTGTCAACCCCATTAAATTATACTGGCCCCATGGGGAAAAGTCGAATTGCGAGTAAAAGCGAGACCACGAAAGAAGCTCAACAAAAGATCTCCTAGACAATATTTGATATGTGATCAATGTGACAATTCAATGTCACCGCTGCCACTACCAACCCACCAGGTCAAATCCAAAGTCGCAAACTAGGCATTATGGATGCTAAAGTGGTTTTGGTATTTAATGCTTGTGATTGATTCTAAGATAAGAAGCATTGGCCGCATGAGTGAGGTCACGTGTTTTTTCATTCAACGACCCTCATTTACCCTTTTCCACTATAAAAACTCACATTTAGTATCATATGAAAGATAATGCAAGTTTAGACTCTCAAACTATAACTTTGTCGTATCACCATTTTATCCATTACTCCCCAAAAGCCAACTCCTTTTTGGAGGCTCACGTCTAAAGTTCTCCTATACTCATATATTTACTTTCTCTACTGACTTGATCGTCAGAGTGCGTGATGTCAACTTTAACCCCAACGAAAGAAGCTACATGTGGTTGACGGTTTGTCCAAGTGTTTAGGAACTGGGTTTGCATGGATGTCAGAAGCCTTGTGATCTATTGGCCACGTTGGATGTACATTTTTTTGGGTCAACAAATTGGCATCGTCTGTGGGAAACCACGTTATAACCATGAGCATCCTTGTGGTGAAAGCCATAAAAAATGAATTATTCCACAGCCAAACTTTGGAAAAAGGTCATGGTTCTTGAAGAAAGAACAACTAAGGACATTGAATGGGCATCTCTAGAAGTTTATTTCAACATAAAAGTTATTGCTATACCATGAGTTCTAATCATTATGGCTCTCAAAGTAGGAATTGACGAGAGAAGGCTTTTGAAGAAAAAGTCATTTGAACAAATGTCAATACTCCCACCACCAACATCGACGAGGTGGTAGCACTATTGCACGCCTAGCAAGGGAGGTAAGAGACATGGCTGCAAACATGAGGAATATAGCTCAACAGAACGCCACAATGCAACAATCACTCATGCAAATGCAAAGGCAAACCGAATATCAAATGCCCCAATAGGAGGCGTTCCAACAAGAAGAGGAGGAGAATGACACTAGGACTTACCCCATAGAGACACATAATGGAGCTTAGTCCAATCGAAAATGAGGTGGATGTGGACATGTTTACAAATTACACCTCCAGCAGACCTGGTGATAACTTACTACAAGCGGCAAAAAAAGTTCCCTCAGAATATGCCCAAGAAAGAGAACCTCATACCTCAGAGATCCACCAGTGTCTTTGATAGATTTGAACCATCAGTGCTTAGGAATAAGCCCAAACAGTCACCCCTTATACAGAGGCAGCAAGGCCATGGGTGAGGCTTTGAACCCCAGGGGGTCCCTCCGCCTAGAAATAGACATAAAAAAGTGACATTGCAAACTCGATGAACTAAGCCAGAACTTACAATCGCCTTGGTACCAAGCTAAGATGAGGATTCAGATGGGCCATGCAAATCTTTTGAATTGGATGACGATGATGAAAGTCTCCCATTTTTACAAGAGTTGAGAAATGCCCATGTTCGGAGCTACTTTGTGCTACCTAAAATCCCCAAATATGAAGGAAAGTATGATCCAATAAAGTACGTTAACAATATGAAGGAATTGGTATAGTCGTATACTGACTAGGAATATTAGAAACTGGCTAAATCTCAAGAAGGCATTCTTGAATTAATATTTGTCAAGCAAGAAAGAATAGACCCCTATCCAAAAGTTGCAAGATATGAGACAACATAAACAGGTGAAATGAGTTTGTGAGCAGGTCATCGATAAGGAAGCTCTTTCAGCCTTGAGGGATGCCTCAACATAAACACCCTCTTTTGAAGAAATGTGTGAAATAAAAATCCCAATCTTAGAATGCTTTAGTGGAAATGATAAGAAGTGAGATTGTCAACAAGAAATTGATTGACCATCGCAACCAAACCTCGATGGGACTTCCATTGCCTCAAAGACAGAGGTGAAGCCCTGTTACACACTGGGTAGATCAACAATGGACCCAAGCAGGGCATACAATCGCCCTTTCTTTAGGCCAAACGTTAGCCATTGCCACCTTAAATGCAATACCTATGAAGAAGCTGGACTCGATACGCAAAGATTGCCAAAGGGCAAAGGCAGAGAAAGGAGCAACGAGCCTAGAAATAGGTTATATACACTTATTATTGAATATACAATCACGGTACAAATGATTGCATGTCAGTACCATACCGCACAAAGCCAACAGACTTATACGCTAGAAAGAGGAAGACCCGCCATGCCCAACATAATACACCTCTATCCAGGCATGATCAATATCCTTCGCGTGACGAGGCAAGGTGATATTACATGGATGAATCGCCTAGGCACGGACGTGACGAGGATAGAAAGAGTAGCCAAAGGCAAAGAAGATAACCCCCCTGCAGATACAAAAAATGCCCACATTAGAGAAGTTGATATAATAATTGGGAGTCCACATGTTGGAGGAGAATCAAAGAATGCACAAAGAAATTATGCTAAGAAGGCTAAGGATCCCCACATGACAAGCTACTTGGTCAATAAAACCCCCAATGGGACTGGCAACACCCCAACAATAGCGTTTACGCGAGAAGATGCCATTGGTGTACATTATTCCCATTGCGATACCTTGTTAGTAAGAGCTATTGTAGTAAAAAACAGCTTGAAGCGCATGTTGGTAGATAATGGGAGCTCCGTCAAAATCCTATTTGGAGCCACTTATAACAAAATGTTAACAGATCACGAACTCACACTCATGACCGCTCCCTTGTATGGGTTCACTGGCAACTGTATCGTTCCTAGGGAAATAATCGCATTGGTTGTAGAGATAGGAACACCTTCTACAGCTCACCATTTCATGGAATTTCTCATTGTGGACCATAGTTCCTCTTATCATAATGTGTTGGGGTAACCTGCATTGAAAGAACTTTGGGCGATCAAATTTATCCACCACTTATACATTAAATTTCCCACCAATCAAGGCATCACCACTGTTCGAGATGATCAAATAGGTTTAAGAGAATGATTAGGGCTGGACAAAACTCCCAAATCGAACTGGAACCGATCAGTTCTTTTTAATTAAATACCCGAATGGGTATCTAAATCAAGAATCGACGGGTTCGGTTCAGTTCTCGATTCTAGATCTAGATCCGAATAAGAACCAAATCTCCCTAATTTTTTTTTATCTTAAATAAGTCAAATTATTTTATTTTTTTCTAAATGAATTTCCTAACTAATTAATTTAGCTCATACCTAAAATATGATTTTACTATTTTCGATTTTCAGCCAAGCCCAACTTAATCAAATGGATCTAAATTTTACCTAAATCTCGTATTCTACCGTAGTGTCATTTTTGTCATTCTATTATTGTGAACTCGCTATCTTACTCTTGTGATTTTAATAGTCAAATTTATGAAAAACTCAACAAAGAAATGTGCAAAAGATATCACCAGATTGGACCACGTTATTTTGTAAGAATTAAGATTGAACATTTCATAGTTGAATTAATGTAGTGTTGTTGTAAATATAAAAAAATAATTATTGTACGAAACTCAGAACCGAACTGAATCGAATGGAACCGAACCCGAACGGTTCAATAATTAAATTTGGATCCGATGGTTCCACTTACTAAATACCCGAGAGAATCGTACCATGTCCAGCCCTAAGAATGATACCCCAACTCCTTAAGGAAGCCTAAACCTAGAAGCACAAACATGGTTTTGATAGACAATGAAATGCTCGATGTACCTATGGAAGATTCGACCCCTGAACAAGGGGTAGATGTTGAGATGGTAGACACTAATGTAGAAAGGGCTATCCATGAAGAAGAGGTTATGGATGTAGGTTAGATCATCGAATCATGGAGTCGAACTCCCAGGAAACCCCAGCTAATGAGTTGGATTTTTTCACAGAAGACATGCAAGATCTCACAAAGTTGCTCCTGGTGGGAAATGAGTTGAATTTAGATGACAAGTTGAGGCTCAAGAACTTTCTGCTCAAGAATGTGGATATATTCGCATGGAAGCATGACGACATGGTGTGCATTGACCCCTAAGGTTAGTTACCATCACCTTATTGTTAACCCTAAATTCACTCCTCATAGGTAAAAGAGAAGGACATTGAACCCATGAAGATACGAAGCCTTGAAGGAAGAAGTGCAAAAACTGATATCCAACGGGTTCATCAAATAGGCTATTTATCCGAAGTGGATATATAATTCAGTTCTGGTGAATAAGCACAATGGCAAGTGGAGAGATGGACTTCTCCAACCTTAATCAAGTGTACCATAAAGACAGTTTCCCGCTTCCAATGATTGACCAAGTCGCGAATTCTACAGCAAGATATGAGCTATTGAGCTTTATGGATGCATATTCGAGATACAATTAAATTTCTATGCATCCATCCGAAAGGAAAACACTTCCTTCATTTCAAAAAGAGGGCTTTTTTGTTATAAAGTTGTGCCCTTTGGTTTGAAGAATGTCAAGGCTACCCACCAAATACTCATTAGCAGAATATTTTTCGACCTCATTGGTAAGACGATGGATGCTTATGTAGATGAAATGTTGGTAAAAAGCCTTGAAGCTGCAGACCACGTTGAACACTTTGAGGTTACTTTCAAGGTTTTGAGAAAGTATAGAAGGATGAACCTACTGAAATGTGCTTTTGACATAGAGTTTGGAAAGTTTTTAGGCTCTATGGTCAATCAACAAGGCGTAGAGGGTAACCATGAAGAAATCAAGGCCTTATTAAACATGGGATCCCGCTGCAAGCCCAAAGAAGTGCTAAGCCTAATGAATGGTCTTGTAGCGTTGAGCCGGTTCATTTCAAAGGTAGATAGATATCTCCCATTCTTTAAGGTTCTCAAGGGAAGAAAGAGGTTCCAAAAGAGCGAGGAGTGCGAAGTGAATTTCCAGGAACTAAAGAAGCATTTAGGACAAGCCCCATTCCTTTCGAAACCTAAGGAAGGAGAAACATTATCGTTGTATCTAGCCGTGTTTGTAGAAGTGGTGAGCTCAGTACTTGTATGGGAAGAATGTGACATACAGCTACCTATTTATTACATAAGCATGACTCTCTTCTCAGTAGAGACACGCTACACTAACATGGAGAAGCATGATTTCTCCTTAACAATTGCCTTCAGGAAGTTGAGGTCCTATTTCCAAGCCCACAGCTTACCGGTACTGACCAACTTCCCATTCAAGGAAGTGCTTAAGAAACATGATGCCTCAGGGATGCTAATAAAGTGGGATGTAGAACTAAGCTAGTTCGACATTATGTATAAGTTGCAAGCTTCTGTAAATAGGTAGGCATTGGCAGATTTCATGGAAAAATTTACCTAGGCCCTGGATATCGACATGACAATGGAACCATTAGACCCCAGCTTGGACATTGTTTGTTGACAGATCTTTTGGTGAGACAGGTTCGAGAGCAGAAGCGGAAGTGGTACTAGTAAGCTCAGAAGGGCACAAGCTTAACTATTTAGTTGATTCCATAGGCATGCCCTCTTTAGCAAAAGCCTTGCTTAGCCTTATTATAGGCTTCAGTTGCTCCAATAAGCTCGTCCTCTTTAGCAAGGGCCTCGTCTTCGCTTTATTCAGATTTATTACAGGCTTCAGTTGCTATAACAGGCTAGCCCTCTTTAGCAAGAGCCTCACTTTCACTTCATTCGGCCTTATTACAGGCTTCAGTTGCTTCACCAAGCTCACCCTCTTTAGCAAGGGCCTTACTTTCGCTTCATTTAGCCTTCTTACAAGTTTCAGTTGTTTCAACAAGCTCGCCTTCTTTAGCAAAAGGGCTTACTTTCGCTTCATTCAACCTTCTTACAGGTTTCAGTTGCTTCAATAGGCTCGCCCTCTTTAGCAAAGGCCTTGCCTTCGCTTCGTTTAGCCTTATAGTTGGTTTCATTGCGTCCACAAGTAACAAAACAGTACACCATCAACTTAAAAGTCTACGTATTATATGAATAATCATACCTGGACTTCAAGAACTATAATATGTTGTTATGTTATGCTGTTTTTTTCTTCTAAAAAACAATAAACCCTCAACGTAAAAGTCTACGCATTATATGAATAATCATACATGGGTTTTAGGGACCATTGTAATGCCTTAATTCACAAGCCCCCAAATATCCTACGTGGCGAGCAAACATAGGGTCCCACACCAAAATATACTAAAATATCATGAGACTGATTTGATTGAACCCCCTTTTGGCGGCCAAACCAATATACTTGTCGACCCCATTAAATTATAGTAACCCCATTGGGAAGAGTCATGCTGCAAGTAGAAGTGAGGTCACAAAAAAAGCCAGCACAAGATCTCCCACACAACTTTGATATGTGATTGATGTGACAATTAACTGTTGTGTCCGTCACTACCAACACATCAGGTCAAAACCAAAGCCGCAAGCTAGGCATTATGGATGCTAAAGTGGTATTACCATTTAATGCTTGTGATTTTTGATTTCTAACAATCGCATGGGTGAGGTCACATGTCTTTTCATTCAACGACTCTCATTTACCATTTTTCACTATAAAAGCTCACCCTTAGTGCCATGTGAAAGGTAATGCAAGTTTAAACTCTCAAACTATTACTTTACATATCACCGTTTTATCCATTACTCTCCAAAAGTCGACCTTCTTTTTATATTGGAGGCTTACATCTGAACTCTCCCACACTCACATATTTACTTACCCTACCGACTTGACCATCATGTGTGTGTGGCTAACTCTACTCCACTGGAGGAAGCCACGCGTGGCTGACGTTTTGTCCAAGTGCGTATGAACTGAGCTTGTATGGACTGAGAGATTTTGAGATTTGTTGGCCAAGTTAGAGGTACAATTTTTTGGGTCAATAAAATGTTTTTCTTCTAGCCTTTTATACGAGTAAAACAGGCAATTAATAAACAAAGAAATCGATGCCACAAACTCTTCTATATATCAATTTTAATAGAGAAACAAAATACTCCCCAAGTGTGACAATTTTCATTGAACATAGTGCTATAACCTACTTACCAAATATCAATAAATACGACAACTTATGGCCTACTGAATCGATTATAACCTTTTGTTCGCATGACATGAAACATTGTTTGATTTAAAGATAAAATTGAAATGAATGTATGTATGTAAATTTGTAATATATATTTAATTGTTGAAATATTTCGATGAGGTGATTAACTAGATATTTGAGCTGGAGATAAGACTTGTCGTCTACATTTATAAAAATCATGCGTGTGCTATCATTTTAGTTATAATGATAATGAAGAAACTTGTGAGGATCATGTTGGGTACAAAACTTAAACTTTTAAATAACACGAGTAATTATACATCGAAAGAGGTCTATAATTTGTAAGATTTCACACGTTTTGCCAGATAGAAAAAATTGACTTTGTTGCTGCGTTTTAGCTGCTTGTTTGCTGCCATGGGTACATAGAATCCAATGCTTAATGGCAAGTAGACGTTCAAGAAAATCCTTGTCTAGATCAAAATAAAGGAAAAAATAAGAAATTTTACTGTTCTGTCGGCCACAGTATAAAACATAAATAAGTAGCCCCCGAACAGATCTATTTGTATTGGGGTGGACCCATATTATAATAATTATTTTCTTGGAAAGAAAAGGGGGAAAATAAAAGAACCCTTTCTGCTTATTTTTAAGTGATAATGTTAAGATGGATAGAACATGTGCATGATTAACCTTCTAAAATTGACCTATTTTTAACTCGATAAGTTCGAAAGGGTCGAATAAAAGAAATTCTGAAATATAGAATTGCACATATTTTTCTCTAGCCATAATTTTTTCATACTTTTTGTCAACATTTTACAAACTAATTTGTAAGATAACATAAACATTACAAATTGATAAATAAAAAGTTATTTTAAAACATATTTGAATAATTTTTTAAAATATATTTTGTATTGCTTGAAGAGCTTTAAAAAGAAATTTGTTTAATGAAATTATTTCAGGAAGCTCTTTTACAATAAATAAATAAAAGTAAAAGCATAAATACTGTGTAACAGGCTTATAATAAATTCAACACACGCATTGTTATCATAATTTACCACGGAAACATAAGTTTCTTTAGATAATTTGTCATAATATGATGTTTTATTTAGAGGGTTAAATTTGCTAGTGGCCACCCAACTTTATACTATTTTGTCATGGCCATTCAATTTGATATTCTTCCACCATTGCTACTCAATTTTATATTTAGTATCACCATGACCACCTAATTTGATTTTATTTCACCAAAACCATCCAATTTTATATAACATTTCACAATAGTCACTCAATTTCATATAACATTTCATTATGGCCCTCAACTTCTTTTTACCATTTTTATTAATTTTAAAATGAGTAAAACGGTAACTTTGCATTATATATATAAAAAAGGAATTTTAAATGAAAACTTATTTAAAAATAAATAAAAAATTTATTTAAAAAATGTTTTTAAAATAAAATAAAAACTTATTTTAAAATAAACGTTTTAAATTTGTTTTTTAAATAATTTGTTAACTTAATTATATATATAATGCAAAGTTACCATATGAAAATGATAAAAAGAAGTTGAGTGATCATGTTGAAATATTATATAAAATTGAGTGGTCATAGTGAAACGTTAAATAAAATTGGATGACCTTGGTGAAATAAAATCAAATTGAATGGTCATGGTGACAATATATTGGACAATTATTGGATCCTTAATAATATTAAACATTAATCTAATAAATAATGTTCAATTATTGAAATAAGTTCTCGCATACAAAAATATAGTTTATAAAAAAAACTTGAGTAATTGTAAAAATAAGAATATTTGTAAAAGACATAATACTAAGGTAAGTTAGACAATATTTGTAGACAACATTACAAAATAAAAGGAAAATAAAATTTTGTACATTGTGCTGACCTTCGAATATGTCGAGACCCAGCTGTCAACATATCTAAACTCTTCTCTTGCTCATGTATATATTATTTGTACACTTGGATCATACATTAAGCTACACAAGATAGTAGCTCCGGAGGGATGTGATTGTTGCATACACTCCAATGCTCAAGTCAGACGAAGACAAATATTTGATGTGAAAAAGACACAATGAACAAAATATGGGTACTGAATTTGATATTACTATTTTACCTCAAGTTCAATTACGTGAAAGAGCCCACTTAAATGCTTGACACATAATCTCATCATAACGGTTTATTTGTCAAGTACAATGTGTAAATCCATAACCACCATGAGCCTATGGTCTCCATAACTTGAATTTAGACTGAAAAGTTGTGTCTCACAAGGCATCATCTTTGATGTGACATCAATCAATTTGTACGATGTACTTTGTGCAACTTGGTTGAGACGAGACAAGGCAGATGCTCATCGCCTCGGGTAACAACTATTCTTGTCAAGGCGCCCAAGGACATGACATAATCATCTCAAGAAATGCCCGTTGAAGAGGAAATGTGAAGCAAAGTTCTAATCTTGCATGAGCTTTTGCTTAACTGGCTGTCAGATGTGGCCCGCCTCATAGACGTGTGCAACACATTGTAAGCACGTTGAATCTAATACTATATACTCGACTGGAAAAGAATCATATTGTAATCCTGTTTCTTGATTAGACTAGGTTTCTTGACCGTTTAGTAAATTAACTATGCTTTTTCACAAATACACATACATTTGTTGCATAAATCATTGAACAGGAAAATGTTTAATAGATTTAGCCTTGTTTGTTCCTCGTTATTTTCAAAATATATATTTCTTTATCTTATTTTCTACACATTCCCTAATAAAATAATATTAAACGTAAATTCAAAATTTTTCCTTACTTTTTAAACACACATTCTCCTTCAAATTATTATTTTAAAATATATTTTTGACTAAAAATGATGTTGAAACAAGCTCTAATGTGAATCATTCTTCTGTAAATAGTAATTACTTGTCCATAAAATAATAGGATAACAGAGAGAATTGGACTGTTAAAACTGTATTAGACAGCCGACACTTTTGAGGTTTCCAAACGAACTAAAATAATACTTAACAAGACAAAAATTAAAATTCTTTACATTTTAGTCCTTAAGTTTCATTGTTCATTGATCGATTTTCCTTTTCTTTCCACTAGTGTTTTTATTCATCGTGCGTCTGTTTGAACATAACATGAAAAATTAGCAAAAAATAAAAAGTAAATTAATCATTTTAAATAACTCAATCAACTATTTAAAACTTTTATTTTACCTCAAAACGTCAAAAATTATAAACGTGATTCACATACTACTTGTTTGGGAGAAGTTATAATGAGATTATAATGAAGAAAAGTAGCGTATCTAAAGAAATATGAGGATAATAAGTATGTTGCCAGTGGCGGATCTAGGGGGTGGCCAGCTAGGGCGGCCGCCCTAGCTGGATCCGCCGAGAAGAAATTTTTTTTGTTGAGAATAGATAAAAGATTTATATTATATATCTGATACTTCATCTTATTTACAATCATCCTTAGTAGCTTAGTTGGCTGGTGCTTTCCTTTTTAAATCAGAGGTCCCGGGTTCGAAACCTTCCAATGCCCAATATGTTGTAATTTTTGGAAACAATTTTTACCAAAAACAAGTGCAAAGTAGATTTGAACCTGTGGCCTTTGCTAAAGTATATTGATAGGTTTACCATCATGGTGAGCACTGATTTGTGACACTCCATGAAACAAAATAATATATGTTCATTTTACCGGTTTTAATGCAAATAGAAACATTTTAACCGGTGATTTGTCCCTCTTCTTGATTATTTTTTTTCTCTAATCAATTTATTTGAGAGTTTGGTCAATTAATGACGAATGAATTTGTAAAAAAATTGACCTTAGTGTCATAAGGAGACTTTCAACAAAACTTATTTAATTAATAGAAAGTTCTATTTTTCTTTCACAAAAAAGTCGATTGCGGAAAAGTCAAATCACATAAGCACATAAAATTGATATAAGCACATAAATAATTTCAACTTTGTTAATATAATAATGATTGTTTAATTAACTTTAATTGTAAACTAAATATTGACATTTTGTTAATATATATTGCATGTTTGATTGAAAAATAAATTAGAACATTTTATAGATTATATAACGATTTTTTCATCCGAAATGGAAGTTGGTACATAGTTCTAGTCCTAGTTATAGTGGTGTATTTAGTTCTTCTAATTCTAGTCCGGACGATTTTTTGAATATCATTTAATTAAATATTAATAAACAACACCGTTATCACGGAAGTTGACCGTTAACGGTAAGCGTTCAATGTTCGCGATCCGCCCTAGCTGAACTCGAGCCCTGGATTCGCCCCTGTATGTTGCAATTATGAAAGTATGATTAAAACTAATGTTAACTTTAGCTTCAAATTATAATAAATTTATAATTTCTTCCAATACATTTATAACTCTTTTTTCATTAAATTTATGATGTTATTTGTAGGTTTCTATAATGTTGTTACTTGTTTAATCAATTGCATTTTTACTCCACACTTGACATTTTAAAGCCTTCATTTATATTACTTTTTGACTAATATTTATATTCACGCTCCTCAATTATTGCCACCACGTCACTAACTTTTCCATTTATTTGCAAATTATTATTAATATCAATTTGTATTTAAATAAAACTATTGAATTGTTTGCAGCTTATTTATATAAAGTGTAGAGGCTCGAATTGTAATCTGTGATGTGCTCTCAAAATTTGGCCAAAGTCGTGTTTTACTGAATCAGGTTTTTATAAGTTGGAACATTTTTAATGAGATGATGACACGTGTATAATTCCTGGCCCTTGATCTTGTCATTATTGAGGAGAGATATACACACGCAAAGTTTCATTTTGGTCCTGGCTTCGATGAATCTTCTGACTTCTGGTTTTTTTTTTTTTTTTTTTTTTTTTCTGAGAGAGTTTTCCTTTTTCACTCTCTTACGATTAGGGTTTGTTTCGTGGTTTTCATCTCTCTTGATGAAATTGTAAAACTGAGATCATTATATTTTAACCCTCGAAATCTGTGTTTTTGTATGATTACTGTAAGAATAAGGGGTTTCTTACAATTGTGATTTTCAGTAGGCAAGTTGAAGTTTTTTGAACGATTCTTTGTAGATCTGCAATTGTTGTTGAAGAGATAAATATTTTGTACTTTTATCTTATGTTGGAAGAGATGATCTGTAACTTTTGTTGCCATTTTTTTGGCCATATAATGCAACTGAGCGAATATCCAATTTGTGGGTGCTCAACAGGGATGAAGGCATTATAAGCGGTCGTCGAACCTTCGAGGCTTTGGTCGAAATAAATCTCTTTTATTCAATCTTTATATTTTTGTAAGTTTACTTCCTGTTTCTTTAAGATTTGATGTTAAGCAAATCTTAAAGACTTCGAGTTTTATAAACTCGTTGGGTGAGATCTTTTAATTTTTGTAAAGTATCTTTTAAAAAATTAGGGTTTCTTGAGTTTTCTCTTGATTTACTATACACGAAAACCCCATGGAAATTAATCTTTGTCCAAAGGCTTATACGAGGTCTTGGGAATGTGAGATAAATCCAATACGGGTGTGTATCTAGAGGATCTTGCTGGAGAAATCTCTGAGACATAGACTTACAATATCTGTTATTGTGTTTTGTATCTGTGTTTGCTCTGCAGGTTCCTTAACTGTGATTGAAACTTGAAAATCTTGTATCACTAAGTGTACTATTGTGTTTTGTGATTAGAAATTGTCCAATAGTCTCTGTTTTGTGCCTTGTTAATTTTTTAAAAACTCGTATCAGTGTATTATCCTTTAATAAATAAATGAATTCTGCAAAATTTGAAGACGAATTTTACAAAATTTGAAGTTTCTCGGTTTGATGGAAGATGTGATTTTAATATGTGGAGACAATTTGTTAGCAAAGGGAAAAGGATTTAGTAAACCCAATTTTCATTCAAAGACCTTAAATGAAAGTAAAAATAATTGGAATGATAAAAATAAATTAAAACATAAGGTAAAATGTAAGAAATGCTATTATTGTGGAAAATAAGTCATTTTATTAAAGATTGTTACTAAAAGAAAAATGAATCAAAAGAAAAGAAATTGGATGATGGGAATACTGCCTTAGTCTGTAATAAGAAAAAGCTTGAAGATGGGTTAGTTCTTGTTAATATTGAAAAGAAGCTAAGTAATGAATGTATACTTGAATCAAGCTGTTCTTTTTAGGGCTGTAAGCAAAAACCGTCAAATCGAAACCGCATTTTAGAAATCGTCAATTTGGTGTCACATGGACCCGTCAACGAAATGATTTTGAACCAGACCAAAAACGGTTTGGTTTGGGTTTGAGAATTTTAATTGGGGTTTAAAACCAAATCGGATCAGTGAAAAAATATATAAAAATAAAAAAATAAAAATAATGATTTTTTTTTTAAATTCATCCAAATATGCAAAATTCAATAGTTTTGTCATTTGTATGTATTTTTGTCAATTTATAATTTTCTATTACATATATATTATTATTACCAAATAATCCTAATTTATATCTAATAATCTCAAAACTAACATAATCTATTAAAAACCTTTTTTCTTCTTTAGAATTCAAATTTTTACAATTGCTTCTGAGTCTGCATTCTCAAATGGAGGTCAGATACTTGATTCTTTTAGGAGTTTATTAGGTGCAAGAATGGTTGGGGCTTGTATATACGGAAAGAATTGGTTGCAAATTAAAAATGAACATATAGTGTTGTGCCAATATTTAGATGAAGTGGAAATATTTGATGATTCAATGAAAGTTGTGGCATGTGGTTTATATTTTCTATTACCATATTTTTAAAGATTCTTTTATCTATCTAGTATTCAATACTCTGATGATATAACGAATGCACTTGTTTGACAATGGAGACTATGAATCATGTGTGACAATAATTGGTGTTTGAGTATATGTGAGAAACTGAATTCGTAACAAAATACAACGGTAAGCTTGTTAATTGTTATGTTTAGATATTATAAACAATTGATTTATTATTATGGTTGGTTATTCTTTCTATCTAATCAGTAGTTTTGTTTTTCAGATATGATGATCACGAGGTTTTGTTGAACATCATTATATATTTTGGGCTTTATATTTAGTTTAGTAGACTTTTATTGTAACGTTATCGTAACGTCTTAGCCTAAAATGGCAAACAAAAAACTATATTTTAGTTTGTTGTGATTTCACTTTGATTTAGTTGGTATTTAAATTTGTAGTATATATATTTAGTTTGTTTTAGATTTATTGCTACTAAGATATAAATATATATTGAATTCAATGAATTAATGTCATAAAAGTAGACAGACAAAAAAATATACGGTGAAACCGACGGTTTGAAATCGGACCAAACCGTTAGGTTTAGGTTTGAGTTTTTTTCAAACCGTTCAAAATGGTTTGGTTTGGGTTCGAGTTTTTCTCAAACCGATTTATACGGTTTGATTTGAAAATTTGTCAAAAACCTCAAAAATCAAACCGCTTACACCCCTAGTTCTTTTTATATGTGCCCAAATAAAAATTGTTTTATTGAATTTGGAAAAACTACTGAGGGTGGGGTGGCAAGTAATGATGGGAAATAACATGACGTGTAAAACAAATGGCATGGAACTATTAAATTATTGCTCGAAAATGGAATTGTTCTATTTCTGAAAGGAACTAGATATGTTCCTGAGTTAGAGATGAATCTTGTGTCTCGGGCATGTTGAAATGACATGGTGTTTGACATAAAACTGGGTCAATGACATATTAAAATTCTTAGGTGCACTGATTTGATTATTAGCACCCATAAGAGACATGGTTTCTATTTTAAAAGCTAAACCTTTACTTGGTTTGATAATAGCTACTTTAAGTGAAAACTTTACTTTGATAAAATTATGGCATGAAAAACTTGGCCAGGTTGATAAGAAAAGTTTAAAATCTTTACAAAATATAGGAGTTTTTGGAAATCAAAATCTTGATGGTATTGGTTCTTGCGAACAATGTGTGATAAACATGTCAATCAAGTTACTTTTCTTACTTAGAATTCATAAATCCAAACAAATACATGAATATGTGAATGTTGATCTATGGGGTCCTGTTTCTGTGTCTAATTTGATTGGTTTTAGATATTATCTCTTGATCATTGATAATTTTTCTAGAAAAGTTTGGATTTTCTTATTAAAATCAAAAGATGAAAATTTCTCTGTTTTTAAATATTAGAAAACATAAATTGAAAACAAACTGATCAAAAGGTAGAAATTCTAAGAACATATAATGATTTTGAATTTTGAAACTATGAATTCAATATTTTTTGTGAATAACATGGCATACTAAGACATAGAACGGTTGTATATACACCTCAACAAAATGACATAACAGAAAGAATGAATAAAATTTTATTAAACAAAGTAAGATGTATGCTTTTGAGTTCTAGTTTACCTAAATTGTTTTGGGGTGAAACTGTAAAAACTGTTGCTTATCTTGTAAATAGAACACTTACCAGTGCTTTGAATTTTGAAGTTCCTGAATTTGTCTGGTCTAAAAATTCTATTAACTATTCTCACTTGAAAGTATTTGGTTGTACTGCATATGCTCATCAAAATATTGGTAAATCAAAATCTAGATCACTTAAATGTGTTTTCTTAGGTTATAGTGAAATGTTAAAGGTTATAGACTATATGTTAAAAGTGAAAAAGGCTATAGGATGATTGTTAGAAGAGATGTCATTTTTAATGAATCTATTATACTATGTTTGGAAGGAAAAAAAAAATGACTTGACTGAAAAAGATGTTCAAATTGACGTGGAGTCTCATTTAAATGAAAGAGAAGTTCCTGCATTTTCTATTAATGAATCTGATCTTAATGAAAATAATATGTCAACTAAAATTGGAAACAATCTGGATATTGATGTTGAAAATCAATCTGATCATGCAATTCTTCCTCTTGATGAATATTAACTTACAAGAGATAGAGAGAGAACGCAAATCAGACCTTTTAGCTAGGTTTGACTGTGATGATCTTGTTTCATTGTTTACTTATCAAGATCAATTTGAAAATGAGCCTAACTTCTATGATGGTGCTATTAATTGCAAAGATGCTAAAAATTGGAAAGCTCCCATGGAAGATGAAATGTTTTCCCTTCTTAAAAATAAAACCTAGGAATTGGTTTAGAGACCTATATGCTATTAGCTAATTGACTGTAAGTGATTTATAAGATAAAAGAAAGTGAACGGGGGAATAATAGCATTAGATATAAAGCTAAACTTGTAGCTAAAAGTTTCACACAAAAAGAAGGTGTTGATTATATTGAGATTTTTTCTCATGTTGTTAAATACCACTATTAGATGCATTCTTGCATTTGTTGTTCAATTTAAATGAGAACTTGATCAATTAGATGTAAAAACTGTTTTTCTCTATGGTGATTTAAATGAAAAAAAATTTATGAAGCAACTTGTTGGTTTTATTGAATGTGATTATGAAAAAGTAGTTTGTTTATTAAAGAAATCATTCTATCAGTTAAAACTAGTCTCAAAACAATGGTATAAAATGTTTGTTACTTTTGTATTGAAATATGGTTTTCAAAGAAGTAGCTATGATGCTTGCCTCTACTATAAATGTAAAGGAGATAAAAAAAATTCTTTGTATTTGGTGCTTTATGTTGATAACATGTTACTTGTTAGTTGTAATAAGTCTGAAATTGATGATATTAAACAGAAATTGAAATATGAATTTGATATAAAAGATCTTGGTTCTGCCAAAAAGATTCTTGACACGTAGATTCTAAGAAATAAAGAAAAAGATTTGTTATTTCTACATCAACATGATTATGTGCTTAAAATTTTGAAAAAGTTCAATATGTTTGACCGTAAACCTGTTTCACTACCTCTTTCAAACCATTTTAAACTCATCTGAGTTTTGTCCTACAACCGATGACAAATTTGCTAGAATGTCTAAAATTTCATATGCAAATGTGATTGGATCTATTATATACCTAATGATATGCACAAGATCTGATCTTGCCCATAGTATTAGCATACTTAGTAGATTCATGAGTAACTCTAAGGAAGAACATTGGAATGCTTTAAAATGATTGTTAAGTTACTTGAAATGAATAAAGGGGATAACTTTGAAGGGGTTTACTGATTCTGATTTTGCTAGAGATAGAGATAATATGAAGTCTACTTCAGCTTATTTCTTTACTCCTTGTGATAATGCAATAAGTTGGAAATATCAATTGAAAAGTTTGTGGATGTCTTCAACTGAAGCAGAATACATCGCTGTTTCTGACACTATTAAAGAGGGAAATTGGTTAAGTATATTGTTGAGTGAACTTGGTTTTGTAGATGAAAATGCAACTTTGTACTTAGATAACCAAAGTGTTATACATTTGAGTAAAAACTCCATGTTTCATGATATAACTAAACGCATAGATATTAAATATCATTTATTAGAGATATTATATCAAAAGGAATTCTGAAAAATTGGTAAGGTTTCTTTTCAATTTAATCCTTCATATATGGGAATTAAAATAATAAATTTAAACAAGTTTCATAACCGTTTGAAGTTTATTGATACTTTGTGATCCATAAATAGGTTTTTTGAGCAAATGAAGACCAAATTTTGATATTTTCTATTGACTGCACTTCTTGTCCCAATTTCTAGTAGTAAGGTGGAGATTGTTGAAGCTCGAACTTATGATCTGTGATATGCTCCCAAAATTTGGCCAAAGTCACGTTTTACTAAATCACGCTTTTATAAGTTGGAACATTTTTAATTAGATGATGACACTTATGTAATTCCTGACATTTGATCTTGACATTATTGATGAGAGATATACATATACCCACAGTTTCATTTTGGTCCTGGCTTCGATGAATCTTCTGACTTCTGGGTTCTTCTGAGTGAGTTTTCATTTTTCATTCTCTTATGATTTGGGTTTGCTTCGTGGTTTTCATCTCTCTTAATGAACTTGTAAAATCGAGATCATTATATTTTAGCCTCTGAAATCTATGTTTTCTGTGTGATTACTGTAAGAATAAGGAGTTTCTTACAGTTGTGATTTCCAGTAGGCAAGTTGAAGTTTCTTGAGTGTTTTTTTTGTAGATCTGCAGTTGTTGTTGAAGACATAAATATCTTGTACTTCTCTCTTGTGTTGAAAGAAACGATCTGTAACTTTTGTTGCCATTTTTTTCGGACATATAGTGCAATCGAGTGAATATCCAATTTTTGGATGCTCAACGGGGATGTAAGCGTTAGAAGTGATCGTCAAACCTCTGCGGTTTAGGACAAAATAAATCTCGTGTTCAGTCTTTATTTTCTATAAGTTTACTTTCCGTTTGTTTGAATTTTTGTTGAATCTTGTTTAATATCATGGTATCTGGGTCTTTTCAAAAAGTTCTACTACATTAATTTTTTTTAAATATCATCCCCTACTTAAAAAAAAATCTTGGATCCGATTACTTCACTTATTTGTACATTTTAGCTTTTAACAATATCTTCTTATACGTTGAATTGAGTATACAGTTTTTATATTGAGCAACGCGTACAATTTTGTGTGTTTTCTTCGAGGAAAAAAAAATGAAAATAACTCGTTTTTGTTGTAATCGTGTTTGAGATTTGACTGAAAAGTGATCCAAAAATTAAAATTATTTTGCTTAAGTTGTGAAAATTGTACTTGTTTTTCGAATGTTTTTAAAGATATCTACAAATTTCAATATCGAGTTTTTTTCCCCGGTCAAAATTCGGAAATCAGCTTTTACCATAAAAAAAAATAAATAAAAAAAATCCGAAAATTTGTGGTCCAGTCATCAAAATAAAAAAAAATAAAAAAAAAATTTATTCTCATAAGAGAGTTGGACTCTAGTATTCTAGTTAAGCCAAGTAATAAACCTCGTGCTTAATAAATTTCGATCTAACAATAATAAATTGCGAAGTTAGAGCTAGAATAATAAAGTTAGACCTTATGTTATTTTGTTGTGATAAATAAGAGTCGAAAAGGAAAACTTCACATGGGTCAATGCCATTTTGATAGTTCCTAATTGGGCATTTTGAAAAAAAAAAATAAAAAAAAATCAACATTTCAGTCTTTTGAGGGTGATTTTGCATTTGTCGATCCTTACGATGTTCTTTGTGTACAATTAACTTAAGGGAAAATTACCTAGAACCTTACAATTACATATTATTTTTCATAAACAAAGGGGTTAAGTTTCAAATTCAGTGGTAAATAGGATTATTAATTGTAATTAATAAAAAATTAATTATACCTAAAAACTTCATTTCCAAACCTGAGCATTTTTCCCATCCATTCTCTCTCTATAAATCATCTCCATTCTCTCTATCACAGACTACCATCGGAGATATCATCGCCACTGTCGGTGACACTCACGATGTCGTCAATGTCATCGCCATTGATATCCACCGATCTATTAGATATGGCTCTGAAACCACCAATCCATCCGACAACAAACCTCACTCTTGCACTCTTCATCTTTTGCCTCTTTACCACCCAATCTACCCTCCCATCCCCACCACTCTGTAACATCTCTCGCGCAGCAACGCCTTGCTTCGTCGCTGCTGCAGAAACGAGAGACTAAAAATATTCCGTCTTGTTTCATGCATTACTTCGTCACCATGCATTTCCAACCAGCCCCATCTGCGAGGATATACGTGTGAATAGCCTGTTGAAATGGCCAAAATTCCATTTTGGCCTTTGACCAATAAATAACATAAAAAAAAAAAGGAAAATCCGAAAATGATGGTTATAAGGTAACTTGCCAAAAATACCCTCATTGGAAGGAGAAGAAAAAGTCTACAAACGTGAAAACCGTCCAAAATTTTTCCAAAACCGACCATTATTCACAAAAACCGACCACTATTCACAAAGGAGCTAGCCACCCACCGACAAAGATGACCCACGCAGAACAAAGGTTAGTTTTTTTTTTTTGATTTGAAAACGGACTCCTCGTGATACACATGTGTTAAAGCTCGAATTTTTTTGTGATTTATGAAATGTATGAGTAGATCTAGGCTATAGGGCAATTTTTTTGAGAAATGTGGTCATTTTGGGACCTTGAATCGCCGGAAATGGCGATTTTCAGGCGCCATTTCCGGCGACCTGCACGCTGCCCAAATGGACGGTTAACCGCCGGTCCATTTCTGGACCGGCGGTTAAAAGCCGGTCCATTTCTGGACCGGCGGTTAACAGCCGGTCCAGAAATGGACCGGCTTTTAACCGTCCATTTGGGGGCCCAATTGGCCTCCACTGGATGGGCTGTTAACAGCCCGTTTTGGAGGCCAATTGGGCCCCCAACAAACAGCCGGTCCATTTCTGGACCGGCTGTTAACAATTTTTTTTTTTTTATATAATTTAATAAATTTATAATTAATATATATAAATATATATATATAATTTGATAATATATAAAAATTTATATTATTAATTTTAATTTGAATATGATAATTATTAATATAATAAAATTAATAATTGTAATTGTTAATAAATAATTATATATTATTTATTTAATTGTTTTTTTCCTTGTAATTAAATAAAATTTATATTATTTAATTTTAATTTGAATATGATAATTATGTATATAATGAAATTAATAATTGTAATTGTTAATAAATAATTATATATTATTTATTTAATTGTTTTTTTCCTTGTAATTAAATAAAATTTATATTATTTATTTTTAATTTGAATATGATAATTATTAATATAATGAAATTAATAATTGTAATTGTTAATAAATAATTATATACTATTTATTTAATTATTTTTTTCCATTTAATTAAATAAAATTTATATTATTTAATTTTAATTTGAATATGATAATTATTAATATAATGAAATTAATAATTGTAATTGTTAATAAATAATTATATATTATTTATTTAATTGTTTTTTTTCCTTTTAATTACATAAAATTTATATTATTTAATTTTAATTTGAATATGATAATTATTAATATAATGAAATTAATAATTGTAATTGTTAATAAATAATTATTTATTATTTATTTAATTGTTTTTTTCCTTTTAATTAAATAAAATTTATATTATTTAATTTTAATTTGAATATGATAATTATTAATATAATGAAATTAATAATTGTAATTGTTAATAAATAATTATATATTATTTATTTAATTGTTTTTTTCCTTTTAATTAAATAAAATTTATATTATTTAATTTTAATTTGAATATGATAATTATGTATATAATGAAATTAATAATTGTAATTGTTAATAAATAATTATATATTATTTATTTAATTTTTTTTCCTTTTAATTAAATAAAATTTATATTATTTATTTTTAATTTGAATATGATAATTATGTATATAATGAAATTAATAATTGTAATTGTTAATAAATAATTATATATTATTTATTTAATTGGTTTTTTCCTTTTAATTAAATAAAATTTATATTATTAATTTTAATTTGAATATGATAATTATAATATAATAAAATTAATAATTGTAATTGTTAATAAATAATTATATATTATTTATTTAATTGTTTTTTTCCTTTTAATTAAATAAAATTTATATTATTTAATTTTAATTTGAATATGATAATTATTAATATAATGAAATTAATAATTGTAATTGTTAATAAATAATTATATATTATATATTTAATTTTTTTTCCTTTTAATTAAATAAAATTTATATTATTTATTTTTAATTTGAATATGATAATTATTAATATAATGAAATTAATAATTGTAATTGTTAATAAATAATTATATACTATTTATTTAATTATTTTTTTCCTTTTAATTAAATAAAATTTATATTATTTAATTTTAATTTGAATATGATAATTATTAATATAATGAAATTAATAATTGTAATTGTTAATAAATAATTATATATTATTTATTTAATTGTTTTTTTCCTTTTAATTAAATAAAATTTATATTATTTAATTTTAATTTGAATATGATAATTATTAATATAATGAAATTAATAATTGTAATTGTTAATAAATAATTATATATTATTTATTTAATTGTTTTTTTCCTTTTAATTACATAAAATTTATATTATTTAATTTTAATTTGAATATGATAATTATTAATATAATGAAATTAATAATTGTAATTGTTAATAAATAATTATATATTATTTATTTAATTGTTTTTTTCCTTTTAATTAAATAAAATTTATATTATTTAATTTTAATTTGAATATGATAATTATTAATATAATGAAATTAATAATTGTAATTGTTAATAAAATTTATATGTATAATTATAATTATAATTTTAATATGATCATTAATAGTATAACGAAATAAATAATTGTAATTGTTATGCGATTACTGTATTTCATTATCTTATGTTCGAAGTGCTAATAGTTAAATTTTTTTTTTTTTCAATTTTGCAGTATGGAGTATCACTTGGACGTGACGTTGAGACAGATGCCGGGCAAGGCTACCTGGAACGGTAACTTCGGCAGTTACACTGCCGTGTTGGAGCTGCTTGATGAGCATCATGCAGATATGCTTCGACGTTCATTTCTCTGGCCCCTGTACGAGTTGAGAGACGTACAGTTCTCCGGGCAGATCCTCGATGCACTACTGTGCCGATTGCTTACTCCAGTCGACGGCGATGCCCTCCACTTCGACCTTGGGGGCAAGGTTTCGAGTTTCTGCATGTTTGATTTTGCTCTCATCACAGGACTGCAGATTACGGGTGATGATGCAGCTCGTACTGATACTCAGAGAGGCAGATTGCACGACACTTACTTTGAGGGACATGGGACGGTGCTGCTGTCGGCTCTGATGGACGCGATCACTAGATGTGACGACATGTTGGATAGACTGAAGCTCGGCCTGGTCTACATCCTTGAGAGCGTGTTGCGATGTCACCATCGGAGGACTGGGATTGACCTATTCCATCTGCAGATCGTCGACGATCTTGATGTGTTCAACACATATCCGTGGGGCCGGAGATGTTTTGAGGACACGGTGCACGTATTCACCAGATCACACTCGAGGCCGAAGGGGACCATGCGTAAATACGATACATACGGATTACCCCTTGCCGTGCAGGTAAATGTTCGACATACTTTATTATAATATTGTTTACAATAAATATGAATATAATAATTGTATGTGTTGCAGATCTGGGCGTACGAGACGGTCCCCCTCCTAGGTACCCAGTTTGCGAAGCGAGGGGAGACACGCTGCCCTCGGATGCATCATTGGCGAGCAGAGGGATGTCCGACTAGCAAAAAGCTATCAGCTCTCCTCGACGACCCTCAGGTAAGATAATACATTTGCAATTTATGTTGTGTGTAGCTCCAAAATATGTTAATGTGATCATTAACAAATGTTGTTATGCCAGATTCGAATCATAACGCAGTTGATGCCTTCGATGGAGGAGGAGGGACGTGGATATGTGCGTGAATTGGCCGCTCATGGGCATGATGAAGCCGCTCGAGATGAGGTACGTGAATTGAATATCATCGATTTGCATGTGTTAATCGAATTTTCATTAAATATAATAATTTTTTATGTTTCAATCCGTGTAGGGGGGCGGTCCAACTGCTTCACCGCCGCCGGTGCCGAGGGCTTCACCGTCGCCGCCACTGCAGAGGGTATCACCGCCCCCGGTGCTGATTACTTCATCGCCGCCACTGCCGCAGAGGGCTTCACCTCCGAGGGTTTCACCGCCCCTACCGCAAGGTGCCTCCTCGCCCTCATGGGCATCACCGTTGCCGTGGCCAGATGCGCCGTAGAGGGCATCACCGTTGCCGATGGCATCACCGCCACCGATTACTTCATCACCGCCGCCGTGGGCATCACCGCCGATCAGATCACCTTCTCCACCGTCCACTGATCTGTACGATCGCCTGACAGTATTTATAGCGGGTCAGATGGACGAGATGCGCGGAGAGTTTAGGGGTCAGATGGACGAGATGCGCGGAGAGTTTAGGGGTCAGATGGACGAGATGCGCGGAGAGGTTAGGGGTCGATGGACGAGATGCGCCGAGAGCTTCAGGCTGAGATTGCAGCCCTCCGAGGCGATATCATATGCGGGAGACGGGGTGAGGGACGGGGTGATGGAGGGGGTGATGGAGGGGGTGATGGAGGGGGTCATTTCTGGGCGGATGATGCCACATTGGCTTCGTTTTTTTTATCCCCGGAGGAGGGTAGGAGAGAGGCGGTTCCTCCGGAGGAGGGTAGGAGAGAGGCGGCTCCCCCGGAGGAGGGTAGGAGAGAGGGGGTTCCCCCGGAGGAGGGTAGGAGAGAGGGGGTTCCCCCGGAGGAGGGTAGGAGAGAGGCAGTTCCCCCGGAGGAGAGTAGGACAGAGGCAGTTGCCCCGGAGGAGGTTGTGGTGGTGGGGAGGACAGAGGCAGAGGGTAGGACGGAGGAGTTGGTGGTGGTGGTGAGCCCGGATGATGTTATTCCCGAGGTGGAGGGCGAGCGTACACCTGACGTAGCGGCGGGAAAAAGGCATGCCGCTGACGCCCCGGAGCAGGTGGTCGGCAAGAGGGTCAGGTTGCCTTCGCAGTACGTCGTTTCTCCCTTTACGGCTGAGGCCAAGAGGAGGACGTTCATTGACGGGACGTACCCCAATTTGTTCCGGGAGGTGGACGCAGCAAGATGGAAAGTCTTCGAGGCAGAGTTGAGGATAATTAAGCCCCGGTAAGTATTATAGAATTTAAATAAAGTACGTTACGCTAATTCATCTATATCTTTTTCAACATTTTTTCAAATTTTATTTTCAGACAAAGCCGCCAAGTTGGCTTGAAGATGATAGTATATGCATATAAGTGGTTTCGCGAGATCACCACTTCAGGGACGTGGCTCGCCGACGATGTAAGTGAAATATTCATTTTGTTGTTTATTATGTGTACATTATTTTTTTGTTTTTTGAAATGAAATAACTCGCTAATTTTTTTATTGGTGTTTCCTGATGTAGCACATCGACCTAGCCATGGAGGTACTACGAGATCGAGCTCGACGATATCCGCAGTCATTTGATATGCCCGGCCGACTCATACTGAGCACTGAGTTTTTGGGAGCTATTACCATTGAGCATCAGTCGTTGCTATGTATGGGTAGTAAGTACGTGCTTCCTGAATATATGGCCGAATGGGTCGTAGGGATATTGCCGAGGCTCGGGGGAAAGGCATGGGATGCTTGTACACATATATATGTTCCAGCGATCTTGAATCATCATGCCATTGCCGTGGAGATTGTTTTTGCTGACTCCACGATGTATGTGTACGACTCCGATCCTTCGTGTCTGACACAGGGCCAGCTCGAGCAGCAGTTGGAGCCGCTTGCTGTGATCGTACCGTTGATGGCCGCCCGAGCAGGTGTTATTGTTAATGACAGGCTAGCCATCGTGCGGGACCAGACGACGGCGAGACAGTCGACATCGTAAGTATTTATATTTTGTTTTTTACTTTCAAACTTAGTTTTTTATCTAACACGTTTTCGCACTAATAATATTCTTCAATTGTAGGGGTGATTGCGGCATTTTTGCAATAAAGTACATCGAGTTTTTGAGTATAGGACATAAGGTCGATGGAATCAACCAAGCATGGATACAAATTTGGAGGAATAAATTAGCGTGTGATTTATACGAATTCGAGTGTGATCCGTAAACGTTATACATTTAATTGTTGATTCATTTATTTAATACTTGTAAATATTGTATGAATAATTATATAATGAAATATTGTGCACTTTAACTGTTACTAATGTACACTTAATCAAATTGGCGAAAATTATGGTTAAATAATTAAATATTGTTCATTTAGCAACAATACCATTACATATTTGACTAATTGTTATCTAGTGGAATTTGACTCGTACAATTTTGACGAGTATGACCGACTGCTCTACATCTGCCGCACCGACGCGGTCGAGAAAACTCTCCAGTAGATGGTATTCTAGAAGTTCGTGGGCGTCCAGGGCCACGCGGTTCAATTACCGGTGGCGACAAACTATTCAGTGGGAAAATATGGTCAGGAACTTCCCAATCAGATTCGTTCGGTAAGGGAAATATAGTCTCAGCATATGCAGTTCTCCAATACTCAGCCGTGTAATACTGAGAGCATAATGTTCTCGCTGCAAAGCCTCTGTTCATAGATACCGCGACTGCATGCTCACATGGAAAACTCTCCAACTGAAATCGAACACAAATGCATGTGTGTTCATTCAGGTCCACAATGTATATCAGCTGACGTGCATCTTGTACAGAGAAGCGCGACTCATCCAGTGGTTCCACATTCAACCTCCTCGCAACCTGTGCGGCCTTGAACAATTTTTCCTCTTGAGCCGGGGCTAGCCAAGTGGAGCAGTTCTGCGATTCAACACGTCGGTCGTGAAACCACTGTTGCAGTTTCGTACGAATGTTCTCAATCAATGCGAGAATTGGCAACTCTCGATCCTTCTTAAACAGTGAATTCATAGACTCCACGTTATTTGACGTCATCAAGTTGTACCGACGTGTTGGAAAATGTGATCGCGCCCAATGTTCTATCCCCATCTTTGTAAGATAATCCCAAGCCGATATCGACTTCTTCCCTATCTCGACCAACCACTTATTGCATTCCTCGACACTGTAAGCTTCGGCCGCCCTCCTGAACAATGAAACGATGCCTTGGCCCCGGTATCTAGTCTTCAGATTACCTTGTATGTGGTACATGCAGTACCCATGATGTGCCTCGGGGAAGACTTCAGCAATAGCATTTATTAGAGACTGACCCGATCTGTTACGAATGCAAGATGAGGGACTTCCCCGATCACTTCCCTGAGCTTCGTAAAGAACCAACTCATTGACCGATCATTCTCGCTGTCGACTATGCCGAATGCAAGTGGGTAAATCTGGATGTTGGGATCTTGACATGTAGCAATAATCAACGTACCCCTGTATTTCGATTTCAGAGTTGTACCGTCCACTAAAATTACCGGTCGCATCGCATTTGTAAATCCTCTAATGCATTGTCCAAGAGCCATGAATAAATACTTAAAACATTTCTCGCCCTCCGCCTCAATGAAAAAAGTGGAACCGTGATTCGTTGTCCCCAAATTATGACAATATCTGGCCAATTTAGCATAACTCTCCTCGGCCGAGCCCAATAAATCCTCCAACGCACATTCTTTGGCCTTCAAGGCCTTCTGGTAGCTCATGACCACTCCGTACTCTCGTCGAACGTCGTTAATGATGTCTGAAGGTCTATAGATCGTCTGTGGGTTCTGATACTTGTGCATTATCTGTCGTCCAATAAACCATGATCGAGCTTATCTGTGATCGTTTTGACGAATCCCCAATTCACAAGTATGTTCCCGTATATATTTGCGAACTACAAAATTCTCATTCGTATCCATCTTAGTCCCTCGCAACCGCCAACGGCAACTGTCGTCAACGCAAACAACTGTCAACAATGATTTATTTGATTTCTTTACCTTGAACTCAAAATTGAATTTCAATGCCAGGAGGTGCACAGCTTCCTGTAAAGCTTTCTTCGTTTCAAACAGTTGCTCAACATACAAATCTTCTTCATCGGGAACCACACGTGAAGAATTAGATGAAGGTCCGCTTGTTCCGGCCCCTGAGCTCCCACCCCACTCATGTCTCTGACGGGATAAACCAATTAAATCCTCATTTGTAAATTCATTTACATTCTCGCTGTCCTGAACTACCGATTGAATTATGTGCGTCTTAGTGATGTCATGATGATGAACAACTGTCTCGGGAATATTTGTGTCATCCTCGCGAGCTATCTCCACCGTATCCCAAAAATTATTTGCATTGTCATCAGCTCCATCCGAATGTTCATTTCTACCTTCTAAGTCGTCCTTCATCACTAAAGTCACGCAAATTGGTGTCATTTGCGTTTTGTTCAAATCATACAGATAAATCACGTCAATATCAGATGTAACATTTGCAGGTGGAATTGAAAATGGCAAATGCTCTTGGAATTGATATCTCAGTACCATATTGTATAGAGATAAATCGACGTTCAGCTTCTTCTGTATATCATGGTACAGTTCGTCGTATGATGTAGTCTCTGTTATATGTGTTGGCATATTACGTTGTCCGTCACTTGTCCATTTCTATGTCCATCGATTATTTTCATCCAACTCAAAATCGCCAAAATAACAAACCGGGAGTATAATCCTCATATCTGTGTGGCATGACAAAATCGAATTTGTAAATATTTCAAATAGAAAACTTATTAAAAAACAAAACAACACCTAACAGTCTAACATTCCCAATTATTTGCATAACACAGCCGATTTTTTAGGTTGTTAACAGCCTTAAAATATGACCAATATTTTAGGCCGTTAACAGCCTAAAAAATAGGCTGTTAGGCTGTTAAGCCTATTAACAGCCCAATTTTGGGCTGTTAACAGCCCATTTTTGGGCGGTTAACAGCCCAATTTTGGGCTGTTAACAGCCCAAAATTGGGCTGTTAACAGCCTAAAATAGGCTGTTAGGCACAAACAGCCGATTATTTGGCTGTTTTGTTAGTCGATTTTTTAGGCTGTTAACCATTTTTTTGGACCTTTTCGTTGTTTATCGTAACAGCTTAACACGCAAACCAATCGAAAAGTTATGCAGATGAATTCTTTTTCCATTATGCTTACAATAAATTATATACATCTGCTAAAAAAATTTATCTGCCAACTCCTACGTCGAATCTTAATTTATCAAGTAAAAAACATGCACATATTTAACGAAAACGAAATTAAACATATGTAAATGTACTTACTGATTTGAAGTAATTGACCGAGAATTTTTTTTCTTCAGCTATGGATATTTTTGAGATTTGCAGAGTGTAGAAGATGAGAGAATTTTTATCTGTATTTGAGCTGATTTTGTAATGTTATGTAGGGAGTGTTTGGTTTTTATTTGTTAACTAAAAGGGCAGTGTTGTCTTTTTAACAATATCATATTTTGTAATTATATTATTCACTTAAGGGTAATTTTGTCTTTTAAACACCTTTAGGCCAATTTGAAGTTATTTACTTGTGAAAAAGTCAAAAGGGAATTATGGCCTTTTGACTAGGCCAATTTTAAAGTTACCCCCCATCTGCCTAGTACAAGTACTAGCTTGAAAATGGAAAAAATAAGACCCAATTACATCTTTAATTGGCATTGGCAATTTGGTTTCAAATCGACTTTTCAAGTGTCTTGGTAATGAACCTAGTTGTAGTGGTTTCTCACTGCTCCCTATGCTAACTAGGATTTTGATGCATAAGAAGAGTTACATATTCATAGAACTTTTATCAGATCTATTGTTTAGCCAAAGTTTTAGAATGGTTGTTGGTTTTTTGTAAATGGTGCCGATGATTTTCTGATCCGTAGGCTTGTTCTATTGTTATTGGTGGTTATGTTGATGGTGGTGATGATTTTGTTGCTGGTGGTGCATGTGGTTGTGGTGAGGTGGTGCGCGTTTGGTTCTTGACGTTGTTGGGACCACGATAGTGGAAATCAGGTGTAACCAAGTCTATTTTCATAGTGACCGTATGTGACCAAATCTATGTTAACAGTATGTGACTTGGAAATATAGTCCTGAATTAGACTGACTTGGCCATGAAACAGTCACACTGAAAACAAATTTGGTCATAGTTAGTCGCGGATAACACAGTTCAATGAAGGTAGTATTTATGATAGTGAATTTAAGTTGAATGTGATGGTGGTGGTGGTGGTGCATTGGAGGTGATGGTGGTGATGACTAGTGGTGGATAGTGATGTTGATTTGCGGTGTGTGCAGATTTGTTTGTGGTGATCATATGTAATTATGTATTTAATGTGATTGGTATAACCAATTTTATGTTAATTGTGACATATTGTGACTTGGTCACTTATTGGCACAGTTCAGATTGATCTAGTTACAGACAATCACACCAAAGATAAATTTGGTCACAAGTAGTCACACTGAAAACAAATTTGATCACAATTAGTCACAAATAACGCATATCAATGACTTGAAAATTTTCTAGGGATGGGGTGGGGGTGAAGTGTAATCTCCAATTGCCAAAAACTGATTTATTTTTATTTTTTTGGGTGGGGGTGTGAACATGTAGATTAAATTAAATTTTATATTATTATTTACCACCTAATTTATGAAATACTTTTAAGGAGTTTGTTAGTTGTGAAACGTGGTTCTTATATGTAGGAGTTGTGTATTATTCTCTTAACTTAATAATAAAGGAATAGTTCAACGTTTTTTCTTCGACGCTTAAAGCAATCGAGTCTATGTGACAAATTGCAACTTAGCATGATGATAATGTCGTGACCATGGGACGAGGGGAGAGTTTGACTTGAAATAAGTTTAATAGTTTGTTGTAATGACAACTATTTCATGCATTGAGTAGAAACCTTGGTAATTGAGTTTTGTGAATTCGCTTTACGGAGAGCTTTCCTAAGAAGTTAGGAAACTTCCCACCAAGATAGACGATTATCAGAGATCACTTAATTAGGAAACTTATGGGCCAAAGACAACTACCTTGGCAGTGGAATTATCATATTTTGGTATAATATTGTGATGGCAATGACTCAAGGATCGTGTATTCCTTGGGGTTGAAACTTTGTGGACTTGATATTGAAGATTTTAGTTTCACTATGCATGAAATGGAGCGTCATTTAGAGATTGAAAACATCAATTGTTAAAATTATGATTCATTGATCAAAAGACCTCTGTTGGTGTCACTTGAAGCCTGATGTAGGACCAACTTGAAGGCAACCTCGTGGCATGAAATGAGCAATCCTTTAGGGTCATTGGGTCAACTTTAGACACATTTAGAGGGTTTCTGACACCCATTTTTTGGAGAATAGGTCCCTATTTGATATACATTAAAAATTTCATTTTCATTCTTCTACTCATTTTCAACTATATATTTTTCAATAAAATAATATTTCTATCACATCAATAACTTTTCATTATTTTTCAACCACATATTCTCCATCAATTTATTATTCCAAAATAATGTGGCTCAAACACACCTTAGAATTTTTGGAATAGTGATTGATGAGAAAATATGTGGTGTAAAATGTATGAAAAGTTTTAAATTTATGTGTAATATTATTTTATTGGGAGAATGTATGGTTAAAATGAAGAAAGAGAAAAAAATGAGAATGAGATAAAAATGATTGCCAAACAAGGGCCTAGAGAAGGTTAAAGTACTCGTATGGGGTCAGGCCCCTCTAGAAGGCGAAATATAGTCAAAATATTGTCAAACGGTGCAAAAAATAGTTCTGTTGCGAGACTAAAAGAGTCAGCCCATGACACTACGGAACATTTTGAAATTTGATTATCGACTACATTTTTCATGGTCTTGTTTGTCCCTAAGATGCTGAAGAATTTATTTATATGAGAACATGTTTTTAGTCTTGGCTATGATATCTCATAAGATTGAAATCACGTTTAGCAATTAGCATAATAAGGAATACTTCTTGTACATAACTATTTACATAATATTAATGTATCAAAATATAAAAGGAGAAGTTATTTGATTGAAGAAACTTTTATTCAATTAAATCTGGATATATTATTTATTGATAAACTATTATATAAATTGTTGTGTACACGTAGCGCAACCGACAGAATAATATCCTAAAACCAATTTATTCTAGAATATGAACCAATCCATCAGAAAGGTTGGAAACGCATTTATACTCTACTAACGGATGGAGATGCCCTTTCGCTTGTTGATTGATGCCAATTTTTGATGAGGTAAGCATTTGTTTGGTAACATATTATTTGAAACAATCATTCTTGATGTGCATAATTTTTGTCCAACTACTTGATAGAATGATCGTTTAAAAAAAAAAAAAATAGTTTTTGCACTAAATCATCTATTGTTAACACTGCATCAATAAGTACCTAGACAAAAAATCTGTACAAATAGATTTATCCGATTTGAAAATTATTTTTAATTATACATTCTTTTAATAAAATGATTTTATGTATAAACTCATTTTTTTGTTGTTATTTTTAACTATTCATATATACTCAAAAAAATTATTTTCAACTTCAAAAAATCTCTTCCAAACAAACTTTAGTGGATAGAAAAATATCCTCAGGTCAAAGATTGATTTTATTTGTGCTAATTCTTTCTTCTTTGGCTTCTAGGAAATTGCTCAGGTAGCTTTTGGAAATCACGTTGGATTTTGCATCCAATTATCTTATACTACATTCGACAATTTATAAATTAGTCAAAATCAAATATTAATTTCAATTATATTATTTATAATTACTATATATTTGTTTCGCGGGTTTTGTCTCTAACAATTAAAAAAAGGATCAGACGATTATGTAAGGAACAGAGCCCTTGAGACGAAATTCCAAAAAAGGACAATTGGGAACAAACAAAATGCCTTCAAGGAGCGCAAGTACACGAGTACTAAAAGAAGAATTTTAAAGTTACACTAAAAAATTGAAATTACATATTCTCTGTTGAGATTTTTTAATTCGAGGTCTTTTCTTCTATGTCTTCACTTCCTTTTTATATTTCCTTGATGATTTCTAGGTGATAAAACAGTTCGAAACTGTTCAATTGCTCTGTAACTATCCACTTTCTTCATGATGACCGACTTGTTGGGGAGATGTTATCTCATAACTTTACTCTTGCCTTTTAATTGTCCATCTCTGAATCGTAGGGTATGTCGAATTTGTTTAATAACTGCTTCCATAACTGCTGGATTAGATTACCATAACGCTTTAGATTCGTTTAACTCCTGAGTGATTTGACGGTTTGGGCGATGGCATGATCATCGCCTTGGACGATCATACGGTGCTTCATTCGCTCAAATTCTGGGCGTCTTGCAAACCTGGACGATGATGTTTTCTTTATTTTCTTGGGCTTCTATTAGGTTCATCAATGATTCTATCTAGTCCCTTATCCTGGACTATCGAATTAGGCTTCACTCTTTGAGCCTTTTATCTTGGGATGCACTTTTAGTGTGTCAACAATATTATTATCTACACATTTTATAGAATTCTTCATTATTTATCTTTATAAATTTGTAGGTGTAGGTTGCGCCGTGAAACAAACTCCACAAGACTTTACTTCACATTTTTTTTGAAGCAAGCCCAGAAATGCTTTTATTTCTAGCCGTTTTTATTTATTTTTTTGAACAATTTTTTGACTCTCCACATAGTATGGGTATGGTCCCATGTTAATAATATTATTAAATTCAAACAATTGTTCATATAATAATCTCACTAAATTTTGAATGGTTTAAATCAAATAAAGAAAACTCAACGCGTTTTTATTTTGTCCACCCTAAGAAATTTCCTCTCTAGTTTTGTATCTTGTATAAAATCCAATGTATCCTTTTATTTTTCTTTTAATTTTATCCTTTAAGGAATAATCCATTTTATTTATCAAACAAATGTAAATTAAAAAGTATTAACTGTATTCACGTGACAATTATGTTTCAAATTTATTTCATTCTCTTTATTATCATTAATTAGTATATCTTATTGAGATGACGACATCGTTCCATAAAATTCGTTACGCAACGTAAAAAGACTTATTCGTAATTCATATTTTTTATTAGTTGGACAAAGTTTTTGCCTATCATTTTAAAGCACGATAACAAAATATTTGGACATATATTATCATCTGGATGCCGGAGGATGAAATATAATTTTTTTAAAAAAATAAATAAATTAAGAATCAAATATGACGAACAAATCTTAAGAGATTTTCATTCTAATCGAAATGTGAAGCAGCAAGAAAAAATAAAAAATAAAAAAAATTATAAGATAGACAACCTGTGGTATCTAAAATTCTAAATTAAGATGTTTCCTTGTTTTAATGCCCAAATCCTTCTGCATAAAAAGGGAAATCTTGAATCGTAGTGAAAAGGAATTCTTTCTGCATTTCTAAGCCTTCCAACATCTGTGCTTGAGCCATTCAGCATAAAAGCATAAGGTGACAATTTTCATTCTTGAGTCCTTTCAAACACAAATTCGTAAAAAGGTTCATAAATTCCCATATGTTTTCTTGTTCTTGAATTTGCTATCTTCGTTTCCCTTCAATCCAAGGTGAATTCGTTAAAGCCCTCAGAAAGTAATAGTCTCTTTTTTATTTCATTTAATTTTTGAAGATTGAGTCCTTCACTTGTACCGATTTCCGATTTATAAATTAATTTTTCATTGAAGAGCAAACAGACTGGTGAATCCCATTGTTATAACATATCCCTTTTTTTTTTGTTTTTTTTTTCCTTTTAACTCACATATTTTTATGTTTGCAATTCCAATTGAATACTAAAGGACTTTTCAGCTGGTTGGTGTTTTTTTGGTTTTGATTCAGAAGGGTTCGGCAGATATATAACGCCAGATGGAGATTGATAAAGCAGTAAGAGAAAGCGATGATCGAAGGCTGAAGACCAAGTACAACAATGCTATTTATGTTATCCAAAGGGCTCTTGCTCTTTACTCGTAGGCCCCATTTACTTTTCTTCAAATTTAGAACTTTTATTTATTTTTCCTATCTTCTTTCTTTCTTTCTTTTTTGCCCGAAAAAATGGATCTATTTCCTCGAATGCATGCTTTCATTTTTTCTTGATTTGTCTATTTATGAATGAGGTTTAGGGCAAGGTTTTGATTATTTTCCATTATGTATTATATGTTTGAATTAGGCATTGATGTTTCAGGAATTATATTTTTCAGTTTAAGAAATTGATCTCTCTTTCTGCTAATATACTTCAAACACATTATGCTAAAAAGAACTGATTTGTTATCTGAAGATATATGCTAATAATGAGATTGAGTCACATTTAAGATGTAAAGCTGAAATAATGTACATTCATCTGATTATAATATGCAATCTCGACCAGGCCTGAATTAAAACATGGTACATTTCACATGCTGTAAAGGTTTGCTATGTTAAGGGACGGAGTTAGACATTTGATTTAGTGAGGGTGTGATTTTAGAAGAACGGATAGAATGAAATAGGTGAAATTCAAGCTGTATCTTGATTATTATATACTTGTCTCATAAATGTATTTGAATTTGAATTCAACAAATACCCACTTCTATGTCATTCTTTTCTAGATAGTCATAATATCTGCATCAAGTAAAAAAGAATTGAATAACATAAATTGATTGAAAATGATAAATTCTTTCCTGCTCCCACCGCTACAATTGTGCCTGTGTCCCATGCTATGTTACTAAATATTACTTTTGGAAATATCAAAGAAACCATTTTAACAAACTATTAAGGATTCTGTCTCATAGTCAAGTTAAAAATCCTTGTGGTGATTTTCCCCAAACTTATTGGTAGTCCATACATGTTTGAAAATTCTAAAAGTTTTCTTATGGTTCCTGAGCTTGATTTAGTAGAATTATTAAGCATCTATATGCTGTTATCACGTTTCAGATTCGTTTTAAAATTTGGACATTGTTTTTTAAGAAGAATAATGCTATCTAACACTAATGGTGCTAGAGAACCAGTCTAGGTGACCACATTTAATAGGTGCAATTAAATGGACATTTTGGCTTTGCATTCAAATGAACCCATCATTTAATGACATCTAATTGCCACCTAAACTACTACTAAATAGCACTACTCTTTTAAGAAACAAATGAGCCTTCTATATATATCTTAGATGTTTTTTCAGCTTTTAGAATATGACGCTATGGTAGAGATAATAACAAAGAGATAAATATTTCATGATTTTTTTTTTTCCTTTCTGATCAAATTGCCTCCAAGTAGTTAAGAACTTAAATTGTTTTCCCCAGTATTGAAGAGGTTGCCTTCAGCTTCAATGGAGGAAAAGATTCAACTGTGAGTTCTCTTAAGCATATGTCCTCTTTCCCCGAACTTTCAGTGTCATTTATCGCCAATGTTAAGAAAGTTCTAATGGTTGAAAATTCTACTTCTGTAGGTCCTGCTGCACCTACTGAGGGCGGGCTATTATTTGTATAAGTCTGGACAAGATCATTCTACTTGTGATCCTGATGATTGTAAAATCACATTTCCAATACGAATAATTTATTTCGAGAGTCCATCAGCATTTCCAGAAATCAATTCATTCACTTATGACACAGCCACTTCGTACGTGAGAACTCTTTTATTTTCCAATGTTTTTTTGGGTATTCAAAGCTTTGCCCATGCTCTTCCCCACCCATCTGTTGTTGTCTTCGATAGCTTACTTGCAATTGGTTTTCGAGTCTAATAGATGAACTTTGACAGTTTCAAATTGCAAATGGACATCATTCGCCTGGATTTCAAGTCAGGTCTGGAGGCTCTTTTAAAAGCTACTCCTATTAGAGCTATTTTTCTTGGTGTCCGAATTGGCGACCCTACTGCGGTATTTTAGTTTACTTTTGAATTTCTACACCCTGCTCGTTGACTTCTAATTTCAGCATAACTATGTTCAAGAATGAGTGCTGGAGAGTTCGCTATTTATGTCTGATATCAATTTTACAGGTAGGTCAAGAGCAATTCTCTCCTAGCTCGCCTGGATGGCCACCTTTCATGAGAGTGAATCCAATTCTTGATTGGTCATACAGGTATGTACATGGACATGAAACTCACATGTTACTCCATAATTGCAAATGAAGATTGGCTTTTGAGACTGCTGTATGCATTTACATTTGCTGAAAGTGGCTTTATATCTGAACAAGTAATTAATGCAATGTTTTGATACAGATTGTATCGTCTAGGGCTATTGTACATGTATTGATCATTGGGAAAGCATCAAGAAAATGAAAATATGTTAGCTGTGGCATTTCCTGATGCAGTGTCCATTAATTTGGGTTCAATATCAAACTTTTGATATTAGTCTTAAAGTTATCCAAAAGTATATGACCTCTCATCTAAAAATAGCCATAGGCAAAGTAGCTGAAGCTCCAAAAACTGGAAATGGTCAACTTTGTTAGTCTCTCAGGGGGCGGCCAATATGGGCTGGCTGGCCCCGTTTTGACAGCCCACTTTACATCTCTACAGTGTTAGAGAGAGACATTTAGTGGCCCAACCATATTTGTATTTGGTTTTGATTTCATTCTCATGGTTGTAGCTTAGTTGATTGTTATACTTTTCTTAATTTGCTTGTATTTTGCATCAATACAAAGGTTTAACCTTTAATTTTAATCTCACAGAGATATTTGGGCCTTCCTCTTGACTTGCAAGGTTCGATACTGCAGCCTTTATGATCAGGGGTAAGTCTTCACTCAAACGGTTTGAAATTTTTGAATGGGAATACTGGAATTTTAATTGTATAGTAAATGTCCCTTTCTATTTATTTGAGAAGAGCATATCTTCCGGATTAGCTTTCTCTTTTGTCCGAAGTACATAGGAGTTGGTGTCGATTGTCATGAAGTTTCTAGGTCATGAGCTTTCTTCAAATCATTTGGAGTTTCTTGAGTTGTTTGGCATGAAATTTGTGTTTACGTAAATTTGTTCAATTTTTGCAGTTATACTTCAATTGGTAGCGTTCATGACACCGTTCCTAATGCTTTGTTATCCATTGGCAACTCCAACAATGGTGGAGAAAAATTCAAACCTGCGTACCTACTCCCAGACGGAAGATTGGAAAGAGCTGGTAGAATAAAAAAATTCTCTTCTCTGCCATTATCTGCCGTTAGCAATGGTTTGAAAAGTGAGGATGGAAATCGGAAATGCATGATCACAGCCTCGGTCATTGCTGTGGGAGATGAAATTCTGTAAGTTTGTTGTGACTACATTGCGTTATTTGACAAGTTTCCTTGCTGACTCCTTTTACCAGTTGTTCCATGTCCGCCATCCAATGTGATGTGGTTCTCAATTGACGTGTCATCAAGGGGTCAAGTATATAGTTGCCTCCTGTGTGTTTAGTTATAACATCCCACCAGTGTGACTTCTCTTTACAGCTGTATTTCCTCCCAAGTGTCAGTATTTTGCGTAAATGATTTTGTATCGCTGTATCAACTATACTATATCTGCTTTTCTTTCCGAAATGTACTCGCAAGTGTGTATTGAACAAACTCCTTATCTTCTCTATCATATTGATTTGTGCAAAGGTTTAACATTTTCCCAACAAACAACTTGCTATTTTATTTATTTCTATATTTATTATACTCTATCTTCTGTGATTTTTGACTTAACTAACTCAGTGACTAATGCTTATAGAATATCCTGGCTTGAAAAATCTACATTAAAACTAAGGGCACTTCATTTTGCATATATAGTGGAAAATAGTGGTCTGCATGAGTGGTCGTCTAAATTTTTCTATGACTGTCATATGTAATTCCTGTCATTTTGTATATGATATTTTCTATTGGTTCCATAGCTCAGGTTTGGCACTGTTGAGGATCGGTTACGATTAACTTTGTGTAGAAAGCTCCATTCCATAGGTTGGGCTGTCTCACAGTTTGCTGTAACCCAGAATGATGTGAGTTGTATGTTTTTGATGATTTTTCATATTTGGTAATTGAAGTTGCATATTTGTGAAGTTTTAAGATTTATGTTCAACTATGTGTTCTATGAACAAGTTCATATGACATCCTCTTCAAATCCAGGTTGATTCAGTTGCTGAGGAAGTCGAGAGACAAAAGTCAAGAAATGACATGGTAAAAATTTCATTCTATGTCTGTGCACATACGCATCAGAGAGAGGGAGGGAGGGAGGGTCTTGCCACTTTAGTGATTTCACATTATATATGTATTATCAATGAATTTCTATTAAATTCTGATAAACTCTGAGCTGATCGCTCGCAGGTGTTCATATATGGAGGAGTTGGTCCATTGCATTCAGATGTCACTGTAGCTGGAGTTGCAAAAGCATTTGGTGTTCGCATGGTTAGTTGTATCTTCTCTAAGATATTATCATAGCATGTATAGCTAAGCTTTTAAAAAAAAAAAAAAAAAATTGTAAAAGTTACATTTTTCCAAACATGTTTTTACTTTTTACTTTTTTCTTACTTATAAGAAAAGTTACTTAATTTCAACTTTAACCAATAAAACATTTTTGCTTTAAACTTACTTATTTACTTGAACTTTTTAAGCTTAGCAAAACATGGTCTTAGTCCTTAGTAAGGTGCTTTGATCGTTCAACAACGGGCATAATGGTGCTTGACAATGTTTTGCAACCTTTGTAAAGAGCACCAGTGAACTGTTATTCCAACCGTGCTCACATTTACAAGTACTAACCTTATTATCTTGTTCAATTCTCTATCACAGGCACCTGATGAAGAATTTGAAGAATATTTAAGGCATCTTATTGGTGAGAAGTGCACAGGGGATAGGAATGAGGTAATGCATAATTAAATTGTGTCTGAGGTTCATTCCTTTGAGATAGTATAAAATTTGAAAAAATAATGGTCAGATGTTTTTAGTATTAGCATATTAATGTCTTAATTGAACAAGGAAAAGAAATAGTACATCTTGATGAAAATAAAATGATGACATCTTACATCACTTGGTGAATTGTATGAATGGGGATGTTTCTGAGAAAATGAAGTTAAGACATGTCCCATATCCATGGCAGTTGCCTACTTTTGGCAGTGGGAGGTTGAACTGGTATTTCTTGGAAGCCATTATTGTGAAGTTGGGAGAATGAAAGACACACCTGCATCTTACAATATTTAGATTCTTTTATTTGCGAGGATAGAATTTTTCTTCCTTTTGGAATGTGGGGAGTTAAAATGCGATATAATACTCTGTGCCTGCTAATATTTTCTCCTTTTTTTTGGGATCAGATGGCACAGTTGCCTGAGGGTATCACTGAATTGCTGCATCATGAACAGCTTCTTGTGCCTTTGGTACGTTGGATGTGATCTGTTTATGTAATTTTTTCTTTTTCTGCTTATACATTGATACCCACTGCAAGTTATTTCGAAAATGTGCTTTTGGAGCATTTTATTGCTATATAATTTTGTATGTCCACACCAATTTCATTGTACACAAGGCATGTTTTCAGTATTTTGCGATGCAGTGTGAACAAACCAACAAAAGTAATTTTCAATATTAATCAGTTTACAGTTGAAAAATAGACGTAACATCCTCTAGGGGATTTCCAAATCACGCACATCTGATGCATTAGAACTACATTGACTGGGATTAATGGTGTGATATAATGTTGTAATATCCTCCTCTTCTTTTTTTTTTCTTTTTTCTTTTTTTTTTCTTTTTTTTTTTGCGCCTCCGACCTCACTTTGTTGTGCATTTTTCTTGGTGTTCATTGTTATATATTTTTGGTTTTTGCATAATCAAGGTTAACTTCTATGTACTGCTATGAATAATTTTTTTCTTTATTGCCAAATGCAAGTATCTTGCAATTGCTTTTACCTGACATGTAATATTTCTCTTGAAGTGGAAGTGTGAATATTTGTTTATAACTGCCTTTCGTAGATCAAGTGCCAAAACGTGATCATTCTTACTGCAACGAATGTTGCTGAGATGGACCAGGAATGGGATTGTTTGATTGAATTTATGAGATCTGACAGTCTTTTACTAGCCGCAGAACCTTTTGTATCAAAGCGACTGGCAACAACTCTTTCTGACGTGAGTGTCTATAAAGATCTCTCTTTGTGCGTGCGTGTGATGTCTTCTTACATTATGCTGCTATGCAAAATTTGTCGTTTGTGTGGAAATTTGTGAGCACTCACTGCATAGAGCTATAGATAGGAGTTTTTGCTTCCTCAGTTTGTACTAAAAAATGCTCACATAATCTAGACATATATGCATCATTCCAGAACATGCTACAGATTACACATGTGGACCTTAGTCTTTTGACTTATGATACCACGGTTAATTGATTTGGTGGTGAATCTTTTGAAAGCTGAGTGACCGGGTTCATCGATCCAACAATAAAGAGGGTAGAGGGGGATCAGGACGTAAATTCCTTTCAAAATAATATGTTATTTAGCCTGCCTAGACATGATATTTTTATATTTTATGCTGTGGCCTGTGTAGATATTTAAAACGGTTTAATCTCCTCATCTGTGATGCAGGTGGAAGCAGCTCATCCTCTTTCAGAAATCTGTATTGAATTTCCTGATCTTTACATTGGTAAGAATCTTCATACAATAGCTTACTATGCCAGCAGTGGTGTTGGTATTTGTTGTTACTAATTAATGTTACGCTTTCTTGGGACACGAAGGAGGTTACCGTGAATCAAGAAAAGGTCCTCTTGTTGTCACTTTTGATGGAAAGGTAAGGATGTTTGCTCGATGATGCTTTGTCGTTTTGATATCATAAAATTTACAAGTCAAATTTACAGAATGCCTGGAATTGTTGCAGGATGAAGAGAGAATAAACGCTGCTGTGGAAGCATTACGCATGAAATTTCAGCCGGGGTCATTCTCCTAAAATTAACTGACCATGAAATGTATCTGTGATTTGCATAACTTCCAGATTGTGGCCTGAAAGTAATCTTCACCATGTTTGGGGGTTAAATTTTGTGAGGAGAATTTTGAAATTGCCATTGATACCAGGGATGATTACATTCAAGTACGTAATAGCTTTACTCTATTAAGAAAGTTGTGTAGCAGGAAATTAAGTAGCCATTAATTAACCATACGTCAACTTTGTATTCTTGCTAATCCTATCCATTGTTTTTCTATGTACTCCACTTAACTATTGAATTTTACTGAAAAATGAAAAATGTTCGTCTTTTATATAGAATTTTGGCTCGCAAGTGTGAAGATGCTTGCTAAGGTGTTATTATCGGGTTGTGTGATTATGTCAAAAGTTCGTAAAAGTTGGTGAATACCATGAAATGTGTGTTATATAAATAGATAAAAATTGCAGGTTCATATAAATTTGTGATTAAAAATGAATTTGATTAAATTTTTAGCAAATAAAAGTTATACCAAAGAGACGGCTCTAACAAGATGTAAAATCACAAAACACATTTGATTGTGATCAAATTCCTACAATATTAAAAAGCGAAGAGTTTTAACACTGTTCTTAAGGCGTCATTTCTTTTTTTGTTTAAATTGTAATTTTTTGTCCATTTTCTTCCCAACGGTTGTTGACGAAAATCTATTCATTTCTTCCGCTAGGTTTTCTTTTCAATCCCTAATTTCATTGATCAATGAAACCTAACATCAACGAGAATGACGTTGCCTTTTATGTATCAATAATAATGTTACCATTTTCACGTCTCATTAATCTTAATCTGTAATTATTTTTGAGTAGATATGGTGAGTGTTTTTTTCATTGTCTTTATGGGTTACTCTGTTCTTTGATAGTATAGTATTCTCTATTTTTGTTTCTATTCATCAGTTGAAGTTATTCTCGGCAATTTTGTGTGAGAATGTGGGCTTTACTTCCCTCTTCAAATTATATGGGTCGCTTTATTTCCATGAGATTGCCATTAATCTCAAAATTAAAGTAAATTGGTAGTGGCCATGAACCCAGAAAATTCGTTTTTTGCTGTTTTGATTTCATTCGATTCAACTCCTTCATAGAAATATTTAATGTTAGAGGATTTTGATTAATTTCTGGAATTTTATCATCAACTGAACTCTCAGAAGCTACTATCATAAGAGTGGGTTCAATTTTGGCCATTTATCATAATTCAATTCATCCATTCATTAAAAAAAAAAACCGTCTATGTCTGTGCACGCACGAACATTTTTTTTTATTGCTTCTTCTCTCTTTTATATTTCTTTCTTCCATAATTTCTGTTTAACTTCACCGGAGTTTTTCATTAGTCGTTTGCCCAAACACTAAAAGTGGAAGCCTTCTACGGAATACCTTCATTTGTTAGTTGCTTCCCAGAGTAGAGGACGAAGCAGTCCATCTCCTGCTCTATGCTCCACCACTCTCCATGTAAAGTCTTTTACTTTTAAATGAATTTTAAATTACTTTTTATACTAACAAAATCTAATTTGCTCAAACGTTTGCTTGGCCACAACAATGACATTAAAAATCTGATTTGACTCAAAATGTAAAAAAAAAAAAAAAAAAAATAACGGTGCTGTACCCTCGACCCTCGCGACCAGACCAATCAAGTCGATCACAGTTGGGAACGTTGCCCCAAACCCATGAAATAAATGTTGGTCACGATGAGTTGCAGTTCAACTTGGAATGACAATTACCATGCAGTTAATATATAATATGTACATTAATTAGCTTTGAAATTGAGCAAGCAATCAAGTTTCATTGGTTTAAACTTTCAAATTCTCCAAATGTGGGTTATGCTACCTACCAAGTATCACAATCATTGTGATATCCAATAGATGATAGAGATGTACATTTTTGGTGTTCCAATCACAACTGCTAAGGTGTCTATTTTAAAAGTTGTTGATTGCGAAACTGGTGTTAAATGTGATATATCAGTTGAAAATTCAACTTGGATGGAATCTTGAATTCCCATATTATCCATATCATTTCCTCAATCAATGAAAGGTCAAAAAAGCTAAACATCTTTGTAAAGTTTGCCTTCATTCTATTATACATCTATGAAATAATTTTTCGTTTTAAAAAAATTCCTTTTTAAAATTCTAACAGTAATCGTGCAATGCACGATCTCCACTAGTATTAATAAATAGGTAGGTTATTGATAATCACGAGATACAGATGACCATAATCCATGAACTTTATAATTAATCGAAAATCTATCTCCACTTGTACGATTTTAGATGTGAAAGAAAGTCTAGATTTTTTTCCCGATCGAATGAATTTTTGGGTTTTAATGCATTCGAAAAAAAAAAAACTTAAAAAATCATTGGAGTGGACGTGTCAAATTTGGATGGACTGCAATGAAAAGTGTTTTGATTTCTGTTAGTTAAAAGCTAAGTGGTCCAATTGCAGCAAATTAAAGTTCAGTGACATAATTGTAGTTGGGATAAAAGTCGGTGTCCATCCATACAATTAGTAAGCTGCGTAGTACCTCACGTACTAGCTTTGACGGCCACAAATGCGGTGGTCGCTGGTCGGAGTGGTTAAATTGAGTAAATTACTATCAATTGAAGCCTAATTAGAGTTGCAGTGAAAGATTGATAATGGAGAACGATGAAAATATCAATGAAGCAAAGCGAAAGAAAGGAGTTGAAGAAAGCAAAAATCGTCCGGGAACTCTCGTTACTGCCGCCGGTGATGATAACCTCAAGGAAATTTTTCACCAATTCAGAACTTCCAAAACCCCAGTAAGCAATTATCCTCCAAGTTGTGTTTGAGTGTTTAGAATATTCAAAAAACTCATACAAATTATGTGGCTGACTGTCTGCAGGCAGTTATCAACTATGGTGCTTCTTGGTAAGTTATGTATCTGAACACTAAGTGTTTGATGAAATGTCTGATTGAAGTTCCATTCCTGTAAAATCTGTGCTTATTTCCTCGTGAAACTATGGCTGATACGTGAAATTTGTGATATTTCAGGTGTCGTGTTTGCAGTCAGATTTTACCTGCATTTTGCCAACTGAACAAGAAGTTTCCGAAACTTTCTTTTGTGTATGCTGATATTGATGAATGCCCAGAAACGACTCAACACATTCGTTACACGCCCACTTTTCATTTCTACAGAGATGGCGAAAGGGTTGATGAGATGTTTGGTGCTGGAGAAGAGCGACTGCACGATCGCCTGTGGCTGCACTCTTGAAATATATAGATGGAATTCTTAGCCTTTTTCTGTTGTGACTATAGCCTTGTCACTTGTACTATTTCTCCATCTCTGATTTTCAAGATACTAAATATTTGTTCTTCTTAAACGTTGATACGTAAACTTCATATCAATGCCACCATGATAAATCAGCTTGTCATCAATCCAACAATCAATGAAAATGGTTTTAACAAATTCAAACATAGCAAAACGTAACAAATAAGCAAAATTCAGGGTACGCGAAAACAATTGAATTGCTGCAGAACGTACAAAATAGTGTTCATATACCCTTAAGGGATTTTTTATTCATCTAATGCCTGTCTGCAACTGGGCGAAATCAATTTTCAGAAGTATCTCGTGTAACTGGCAACCCACAAACTCAAGCTTTCGGCTTGAGGATCTTGGCAGTCTCCCAAGTGAAATCTGGTTCATTACGGCCAAAATGGCCATAAGCGGCAGTCTTCTGGTACCTGAAGTTGCCTCCTCTTTTCAAGTCAAGGTTGATTGCAATCATTCCAGGCCTAAAGTCGAAGTTCTCCTTGATAAGAGTCAATATATCCTTGTCTGGAATCTTCCCTGTCTTGTAGGTATCAACAAACACTGAAAGTGGTTCTGCTACACCAATGGCATAAGAAACTTGCACTATACATCGACGAGCAAGTCCTGATGCCACCACACTCTTTGCTGCCTGTCTAACAATGTACGCACCACTCCTGTCCACCTTTGTTGGATCCTTTCCTGAGAAAGCACCTCCACCGTGAGCACCCCAGCCGCCATAGGTATCAATGATAATTTTCCTACCAGTAAGTCCTGCATCTCCATGTGGGCCACCAATAACAAATCGACCAGATGGGTTAAGGTGGAAGATTGTCTTGTCATCAAGGTACTTAGCAGGAATCACAGGCTTGATCACGTGCTCTTTCAAATCATCAGCAATCTGTTCATTTGTGACAGTTTCATCGTGCTGGGTTGAGATGAGGACAGTGTGAACTCTAATAGGAACCATGGCACCACCATCATTCTTGTACTCAACAGTAACTTGAGTCTTACCATCAGGTCTCAACCAGGGGCAAGTGTTATTCTTTCTCACTTCAGTAAGCTTGGCCCCGAGCTTGGTGGCAAGGACATGAGTAAGTGGCATGAGTTCTGGTGTTTCATCAGTGGCATAGCCAAACATGTGGCCTTGGTCCCCAGCTCCAATTTCCTCAGGTTTCTTAGTGAGATGACCATGAACTCCCTGGGCAATGTCAGGGCTCTGTTGCTCGATATTAACAAGGACCTTGCAGTTGTCAGCATCAAGGCCAACATCAGGTGAGATGAATCCAATCCCCCTGCAGGTATCCCGAACTATCTTCTCATAATTTACAGTGGCCTTGGTTGTGATTTCTCCAAAGACCATGACCATATTGGTCTTTGTGCAGGTTTCACATGCAACTTTGCTTTCTGGATCTTGCTCTAGGCAAGCATCAAGAATGGCATCTGAAACTTGGTCACAAAGTTTGTCAGGGTGGCCTTCATTGACAGACTCCGAAGTGAAGAGGAAGGTATCCATGTTATATTATCTGAAAAAGTTTCAGAGCGATATGTAAGTTCATTTATGCTAAAAACTAACAGTTTGGACAATGATAAAGCACAAATATCTCAATTACCTAATTACATGCGTCTCAAAATTGATTTGACTCTTATGGTTCTAAGACAAATCTTTAGTAATTTCCATAAGTATTCTGCATTCTAGTTCGAAGGTATACTATCTCAGCTTTCTGACCTCAAACACATAAATATTATATTAGTCTCTTCACGTGTCTACCCTGAATCTGAAACAATTTGGGTAAAGTGCATTTTAGGGGTAAGGGTTCGATCATTTCTTTCAAAAGCATTGCTCCAAAGAATCCAGAAATGAGAAGAACAGAGCCGGTTGATTTTAGTTTCTAACATAATAATATTTGGTACTTTGGTAGGTGATTTGTGGCAAAATAAAAGTTCCCTTGCTGCTATAAAAATTCCTTTTAAAAAAAGTATGGATTAGTTACAAACTCAGGAATTTCATCAACTTGAAATATGGAAGTTATATCTTTTTAACATATATTATGATTTGACGGAACAAAACTAGCATTTGGAGAAACATTATCCAAATCATCCGCCGGACATCATTTCTATGATTATGTCAAAGCCACAGAGCAGATCCATGTCCAACACACCAAAATCAAACTATAATCATTCAGTTTTGAATTACTTTTCTTATCATAGTTTTCTCAAAATGCAGATCGTGTTTCGAAAATTTGACGAACTTTCACATGAAATGCACAATGAGATCTGCAATATTGAACGACAATACGAAATGCTATAATTCCTGAATTTCAAAACCTCCGTTTACGAATCCATTTCTTCTCAAGCACATTATTAACAATATCTAAACAAATCAAAGCCGCATAAAAACTCCTCGAAAAAATTCACATATTCAACTTGATACAGATACAGATACAGAGTAATTTGCAAAAACATAATGAATCTGAACAAAAAGAAAACAAGAATACTATTACGAAGCTGAATCTAAAACGAAAAATTTCCATTACGAGTGCGTACCTTTAGTAAAAAAATTCTTAGATCTGTAAAGAAGAGCACAATGATCAAGAGATATTCATGCAATTGGGTAACATAAACTTTTTATTTATACTCTGAACCTCTATCACTCTAATTTGTAAGATTTGTCCCAAACTAGTTTCTACCAAGTTGAACTGGGACGACGTAATTTCCGATCGTCATTCTCTAGTGTACTTTTTATTTTAATACTAGTGAATTTCATTCAAGAAGTGTGACTTTTTTATTCTGGAACGTTACCATTCTTCATGATATGTACCGGGTGTACAGCCCTTGCTACCCTGTTGGATCCCTTTGAATCACATTAAAAGAATTAAAAATAATACAACTAATTAAGAAAAAATACTTGCATTCATGTCTTGCTCATTTTTTTATTAGATTAAAATCAAATTTTAGTAAATGTAATGTATAAAAGTGATATTCGGTTGTTAAAAATTGTGAATCGCACAAAATTCATAGTTAAAATTAATTGTTGACTACAAGCAGAATAGTTCTTCTTTCATCTTTTTTTTTCCGCCTCCTATTTTGACTCCAAGGATCATTTGCACATTAGAACCTATATGGTTTCACATCTATAAAGATACACTATGATTTGTGCCAAGGGGTTAGTAACTCAGGCCAAGCTGAAGTCCAAGGGCGGCATGGACAAGAAACAATGTCATAATGCCACTGCCCAATATCCCATGAACATTGCGCAATCCAGGATTCCCCTGTTTAAGAAAATCCAGTATCAGACGAGAGAATCATAGTTCTTGATAAATAGAAAGACATGTATTAAAAAATAAGGCTGGTTATCTTTGCATTGGACGAATTATCCAAAGAGCCTTGAAGTGAGTATGATCACGAACCCGATTATTAGAGCATTAAGGTTCTATAAGTTACCTCAAACAATGCAGGCAATACGGTCTGAATTGTCAAAAGAGCAAGCCCAATGAAACCTGTTACAGCATGAGGACTGCAGAAAACGTTGGGGAAAAGGGTAAATGGATTTTGTACTAAAGAAAAAAATGACATAATTTGAAGAACTGACCAATTTTAAGAAAATTCCTGCATACCTTTCAAAAATGGGTTTATCTGAAGTCAGAAGAGATGTAACTCCACCAGTAGCTCCCAAAGCAAAGAAGAAAAACATTCCTCCAAGAAGTTTAGGATGCAAATCTTTGGCCTTGGCCTTCTCCTCCTGGGAAAAACGGTTCAAGAAGTTTATAGAAGACTAATAACAAATGATGTGAAGGTACTCATTCTTAAGCTTAAATCCATCATGGAAGAATGTTTTATCGTCTCAGACTAGTTCTTACCACATCATCAGAGAAGCGAATACGAAAACCCAAATAAGTTCCATAACCACCCATAGCAAAGAGCACGACAGCCTAATAAACAATGGAAAATTCATGAGACCGTTATTGAAATTCTTTTGACTATGAATCTTTCTAAGTCGTGAAGGGAAAGAAGATTACCATGTTACCAGGGTGACCCCAGTGCACAAGCCAGTCGGGAAGGTTCCATGACTTGACAAGCTCAACAAAAGGGCCAAACAGAGACCTCACAGTCGCAGCTGATTTCAGGCAACAAATTAGTAACATTCTGATATATTAAACAATATTCTAGCACCGTAAACCAGCAATTCTCCATTGATTCAAAAGAAAGTCGAATCCACAACATATAATAATAGACATCTCGTCATTTTGTTGTTTTGACTAGGAGTTTCATCCTAAAAGGTTTACCTATCAATAGGAGAAAAACAATTCCCTTATATACAGAAGATGATTCCATGCCTACTGTTAAGGGATAAAATCCCTCGTCAAATGAAGATGAAAACATAAACCAATTTATAAGAGTTGGGACTACTTCTTTTAATAAGTTTGACCTTTTAAGATGGAACCCCAAATCTTAACATGATATCAGAGTCCGTTAATCTCTAACGAGCAATTCGATCCGACTAAAACTCAAAAAAATTGAGCACGCGAATTTCAAGATTGTTCTGCTCAAACAAACCACTATCTTGAGGGAGCATGTTAAGAGATATAATTCCACGTCGAATGAACATGAAAACATAAATCAATTTATAAGAGTTTGAACTACTCTCAATAAGGTTGAGCTTTTAAAATGAGACTCAAATCTTAATATCTACCCTTCACACTTTCCCAACAATTTAACAAATTGGTAGACATTTTGACATCATTTATCTAGCATTTTAGCATTCTATTCATTAAGTATGTTAATGTTTTAGTGCTTGTTTGATAAGAGTTCGTTAAAATTCTATCAACCCGTCAAACTTCAATTTTAACCGTGCATTACAGCACATTTCTAACAAACCGATCAAAATCTGCTAAATTTTTTATCAAAAACTTTGTCACACAGCCCCTTAACCATATACCCTATAAATTTCATGTTGGAGCACAAACAAGACGTTAACCATTAAGGTTGTTAACAATAATAAAATTACACTTGAAGATAAGTTCTAAATTAAGAAGTCAGAAACAGAAAAAGTGTACTTGATAAAAGAAGTTACATAGATGTGAATGTAGCATTACCTCCAGGAAGAGAAGCCACAAACAGCAAAGGCAAAGGAGAGAATGAATATAAGAGAGTCTCAACGGGCTCTTCCAATGCAAAATCTTTGTCTTCAGCTGTATCCACAGAGTCACAAATCTTCGTGTTCTTGAAAGCAGAAATGGGAGAGAAAAAATCCCTTCTTTTTCCCAGGGCAAATGTCAATAATTCAGATTTTTTTGCGGGGGAAATTGAGGGGAAACTGGAATATGAAGTGGAAGGAAGAAGAAAAGGAGAAGGGCTTGGTCGAAAAGCAACAGAAACTGCATTCACCATAGCCATTCTGAAAAATAAATCAATTGTGTACAGTGTACTGCAAAATTGTTCTCTCCTTTTTTTCCTTCTTGATGTGGTATTAGGTGTATGTTTTCAGTTCTGCAATATGATATCGGCTATAAGGAATTTCCAGATAGAGTGAGAGGGAATGGGAAAGGCAAGGAAGATGGACACGATGCACGGTGTACTATAAAAAATTGCCCAATTTGGGGTTTACACGTGGTTTCAACACGCTCTCTTAAAACTTTTCCAGGGTATTTCAAATTTCCAATGCATTTGCTAGAGCCTAGTCTGCTATCATTTATTTTCTTAATGTAAAAATAAAATGACGTTTGAATCTTGAAAGAAAATGCATTGGAAATTAAATATTAATTTTGTTGAGTCATTTGGTTTGACAGATTTTTTTGAATTAAGACCAAGCTCCACGTAGTCTAGGGTTGGCAATGGGCCGAGCAAGCTCGGCTCGATCCTTATCCACACGAGCTCGTGGCTTATCAGAGACGAGCTCGGCTCGTGCCCGGAGCTCGCCCAAAATGGGTACTGGCGAGCCCCAGCCCCTTTTTTTTTGTTTTTTTTACACATCATAGTAGATAAGCCTTTATGGAGAAAAAATAAATAAAAAAATAAAAAAATTGGGCACGACGAGTCGCTCGTCTAAAAATGAGCCGAGCTTGCGAGTCGCCCTGACGAGCCTGAGCAGCTCGTGGCTCGTCAAAACAAGATGAGCTGAGTCGGCTCGACTCGTTTGCCACCTCTAACATAGTCTATTTTCTCTATGCCGCGTGAGCTTGTAAAAGTCCTTACTAGCTTGCATTGAATATGAAAAACGTGTAATTCGATCTTAACAATACCTAGAGGGGGTGAATATGTATTTATATGCGGAATTAAAATAATTAACGAATTAAATAGCAACAAGTCACGTTTTAATTCTTTTCTAGATGATTGAACATGTACGTCAGTTTTAATCTTATGTTTGCATACCGCAATTTATATAGTTTAAATAGTAAATAAAGTAATAAATCAACACACGGTATGATCACGAAGAAACTCAATGGGGAAAAATTTCGAGCACTTTGCCATGCAATCTACTATAAATGATTCAAACAACTTACAGTCTATCAGATTAGACAACATGTACTATTTGATCTCCTGACTGCAATTCCTACAGCTCTTCGCTGATCCTGTACTCCCTTACACCAATCATTAACTGTAATTTGTCAAAACTCTTCGTGAATCGACTACCCTGCAGCACTCCTAATCATGCGAAATCATCTATCTCCCATGGATCAACGAAGAACACTTTGTTCTTCACAGACTGGAACCCCAGTCAACTTCCTCAATCTTCAGAACTCTAACAGATATGGAGGAAAAACAAGTTTGGTATTTGGATTATGCGGACGATGTTTTGCTCATCAAAACAATCTCACGAGACGAATGTTGAAAAATAAAATATATGAATTATCTCACAAATGAAGCTCTCTCAATGTTCAACCTTGACAAAAATCGTTCTGAGGTGTTTTGGTATATATATGTAGGTTAGGAAACGTATGGGCTAGGGAAAAAGCCTTTAAATCACGAAAAAAAAAATCCGGACAACACTGTCGCTCGAGTGAAGGCTCAGAGGCAGTTGAGTGACGGAGGTTTTGTTTTTTACGCTCGAGTCAATCCATGGGGACAGTTTAGCAAAAATTCGCGTCATATTTTCCTTATTTTTCCATTCATGAACCCTAGACCTAAAAACATTAACTTTATTTATTTACACATTACTCCTTGACTTTCTATACAAATTACAATTAAGTCCATTTTGTTTACAGAATTGCCAATTACAACATTAAAATCTAACAGAATAAATTTTATTTTATTATTTAAAAAAAAAAAACACAATCTAATTTTGCTTACTTGACATTTTTTTAAATAATTTACTTTTGCATTCGAGATGTTCTACCTAACCAACTAATATCCTTTTCATTTGAATAATGTTATTAGCAGGAGTTTATGTAGTGGTAAGATTACTTCTATCATATTATTCAATAAAATTATATTTCTTTTTTCATGTATTGGACAATGTGATAATAATATCACTATCACATAGACTGATGCTAAGTACTATTGGAACTTGGGCTTTTATAACTTGGTTCGTTTTCATTGTATTTGGATGGTGAATTTGCGAAGAAGATGGATTTTGTTTTCGTATGGGATTTGAAAGATTTGAAAGATTTGTTGCTTTAAGCTGGGCTAGTCAGCTCAGGCCCACATCCCGTTCTGGCTTATCTATGTGAGCTATTTTCTGTTTTTTTTTTCTTCTCATCTTTATTTTATTTTTTATTTGAAGATACAAAATCAACTATTAACGCTCTTCCCTCTTCTCCTCGCCTTAGTGGCATCAACTAATATGACCACGTTTAAAAGAGATATCGAGTCATAGACATGAAAGCTGTCTAAGAGAGACTCTTGATATTAAAGATGAGATCACTTTCCCAATGTTGCTCACTAGGAATGAAGCTATACTTCTTCTAACAAATGCCATCCCCGTCATGTTAGCTAGAAATATGGATCAAAAGAGGTTGGTGAAATTCTCAATAACATCATACTTTCATCAAACTGAATTCAGCATCAAACACAAATATCAGTAATGACAACATAATTCAGAGAAAAATACTTGCATTTCATGTTTTGCCCATCTTTGATTTAGATTAAAATTCCTTTTTCTTTGCTTCTTTTTAACAACTCTCCCTCATCAAGGGCTGATTTTCATTTTTTTGCTTGACAAGTGAAGTGCACCATTAGTTATGAGTCACTTCCATCGGTCTATCATTTGAAGTCTTCGTTGTTGGTCATATTCAGATTTGATCCGATAGTTAGATTATAAATATAAATAGACTGACTTGTTCTCCTCGTCAAGTAGATCGTCATGGTATTTTTTGGAATCTCAAAATCAATTCCGAATGAATTAAAAATTGTTGTCGAAAGTTGAATAGAAAAGAGAAAAATGTGGCCAAGGAAAAATGCCCAACTTCATAGTTCGCCTAGTGCTCGAGTGATAGGTGAGTGAGAGAGGTTCTGTTGTATAGGTGTCGCTATCGTTCGAGTGAGAGGCCAGCGACAGGCTAACGACAGCAATGAATGCTTCCATTTGTCAAGGTTACTTAGTTTGAAGTGTAACACTTCACTCACAACCCTTCATCTTCTATAAGTATGACCATTTGGACGTTCATTATGCTTCCATATAATTTACATCGAGTATTACATCAAAAACTCTTGCAAAAACTTTCCAAAAATTCATTCAAAAATCTCTTCTTGTAGAGGGAAGAATTTTGTTCGAGTTCGCTGTTACATGTGATTTAAAGTGCTTCTATCGCAAGTTGTATCTGTTGTATGTTGGGATACAAGTGCCGTAATCCGTTAACACTATTGCGGGCCAATTTTGTCATAAGGAAAAAGTGTTAATCACTTGTCTCCGATTTCATTTTTCTCCTTTTTATCCACTTTCTTTCCTTCCTTTTGCTTCAATTTCATGAGTTTAATTATGCTCTTACAAATTAAACTTAAAGTATCACTTTTTCGTTTACTCAACAACCATTTCACTACACCATATAGACAACATGTTATTGGGTTGATCTTTTCTCTTCTTTCAAAAGCTAGGACTGGAAGGCAGAAGAAAAGGAGAAGGGGTTGGTCTAAATGCAACAAAAACTGCATTCACCATAGCCATTCTGAAAAGTAATTCAATTGTGTGCAAGCTTTTTCTTTCTGATATGGGCTATAAGGAATTTTGCTGACAGAGTGAGAGAGGGTGGGAAAGGCAAGGAAGATGGACACGATATACGGTGTACAATTAATGGACCCTCTTCCATTTTCTCCCCACTTTGGTGGCATCAACATGTATGACTACATTTGGAGAGATATTGAGACTTTGTCGTGGAACCTCTCCGAGACAGGCTCCTAATATAAAAGATGATATCACTTTTCTAACGTTGCTCACTAGGGATGCACTTTTATGTCATCTAAAAAATGCCATCCCCGTCACGTTAGCTATAAATATGGATCAATAGAAGTTGGTGAACTTTTTCATCATGCATTTATCCTATATTTGTAAAATAGTCTGCACGACTATTTTCTTGCTCAAAGTATGCAAGATCTCAACGTTGAATTGTCGAAGTAAATAGCAAAAATCTTTCAGTAATATTGTGTTGAGATTCGGTGTTATGTCTGCATATTTTAACATCTATATGAGATCTCCATTCTTTAACCTTGATGACTAAATATAGCTCAAAACTTGTATGTTAAGCTTGATGAATGTCTAATATTTAATTTGATTTTTCCTGTAAAAATGCCAGTTGATTCGCTTACTTTTTAACGTACCATTATCATTAACCTCGACCCAATAAATTTGGGCCTCACGCCAGCAGAAATGTCACGACCAGCATCATGGGCCATAAGTGGGTATAAGCCCAGGACCAATTCACTTGCCAAAGGCCTTTTTTTTAAAAAAAAAAAATTATTTATAGATTTTTCCAGTATTATTTTCAATGTACTCTCACATGGGTGCGGAGTGGAGAGTACGCCATTCATGACGTTAATTCGGATAGCGAATCTCTCTTGTCGTATTCATCTGATTTTGATTCTCCATAAATGCCTCTCTACCTTAACTAAATTACCTAATTACCACTCTCAGTTTCCATGAATTTCATTTTCATCCATCCATGTAAAATCAAACCAACGGGGTGTTTGAGCTACGTTATTTTGGAAGAATGTATTTTGAAATAGTTAAGTGATGGAAAATGTGTAATTGAAAAAGAAGAAAAAGTTATTGATGTGATGAAAAATATTATTTTATTAAATAATGTGTGGTTGAAAATGAGTAGAAAAATGAAAATGAAAATTTTAATGCGTACCAAACAGGGTGTAAAACAAACTCGTCTAGTCATCAACTTTAATTAAAATTCATAACCAAACTTAAGTTGCTTAATTGATACTCGTTATGAGTAATTAAGATATGAATATCTCGATGTTACAATAATCTTAACCAATTTACCTTTTTTCTAATATAAAATTTCAAATAAAAATGAAAAATATTCGCAATACGGCATGCAGTAGTGTAGTGATGCCAAAATAAATATTGTAAAAAAAATTACAAGAACGTTTAGAAGCAAATCGATGGCAGCTAATAACTATATAATAATTATAGATTTTTTTTTTTTTTTTTGTAGAATTTAATCAACATTAGAGTCGGACCAAAGTTGCCAGCCTGCTACCGACTCTTGATGTTTAATAATTAGTAAGATGAAGCCAAAATTAATGTCAAATTAAATAGATTAATATTTAATCAAGTGGATTAACCTTTTTTTTTTTTGCTTAACTTTAATTCAAGTCAATGCTAGTGAAGACGAATGACATATAACTATATGCTGGCAGCTAATCCTATGCTACTGTTCACACACATGCCATCAGTTCTAAGGTTTCGTTTGGCAAGAATTCTACTTCTATTTCTTGTAGAATTTTCCTGAAGTTCAGGCTTGTTTGAGCCCCATTCTTGTCGACACAAAAGGCATTTTTGAATAAAAAATGATGTTTGTACCGTCTTTAGTGGGCTGTAATTTTTACAGCTCGCTCTAATTAGTGTGGGGTCCACTAATGATGGTAAGTGTAGCATAATTCTTTTTTAATAGTGTATTGATGAGAAGGAATTTTTTTATTTGTATGTAATATTATTTAATCGAGTAATTTGCGATTGAAATTGGATCGAAACACTATTTAATCATGCATTTTTTTTTTCAAAAGATGGGGCTCAAACAATGGAATCTTAGTTTCGTTCAAAAGTTCTTCTAATCAGAAAAAAAAATAAAATATTTAAATATGTTGAAAATGACTGCCAAATGGGTTTAATTATATATTTTTTTAATTTTCCTCTTGCAATTCAAACTTAATCAAATACTTTAATCTAATAAATGTTCTTAACCATTTTTTAACCTTCGACTTTAAGAATTTTATGTACTCCTCAAAAAGACTAGTAAAAGTTAAACAGTAGATCAACTAGGGTTGGTTCAAAATAGTTACATAATTAAATGCAGTGAACAGTAAAAAACAATAATACAATAATATTAAGAGGTATCATTAATTCGAACATTTATTTCAAATTTGACCAATTGAGATAATGGACAATGAGTAATAATGTAACCCAGTTTGACACGGTTCTAATTTTGCAGTCATGTCAAAAAGTGTCTTTGTTAACTTTCTTCTTTCCACTCAAAAATAAATAAATTTTTGCGTGTGTAAGTTGTAGTGTGCAATTAGCTTTTGTTGGGTAAAATATGACGTTCGATTCTCGATCAGCTTATACATAGAGAATTTCTTGTGACCTAGGGTTGCTGCCATCATCCTTTTGAAGGATTTTGATTCGAGGGGCGAGTTTGATTCGCGACGGATTTATCATGATATCATGATAATGTTTTTATATAATTTTTTTTTATAGTCGGACTCCAACCTTTGTTGATGGAGTCTCGAGTTGACGTGCTAGGCTTGTCTAGACAAATATCTCTTTTAATCGATTGAAGAATGGCCTTCAGCTGATTCAACATAAATTTCAGATCAGTAACTACACGTCTGAATTAGTTTGAACTTTATTATAATTGTTTATCATTCCAATTGAGATCTTTTCAATTATAGAAATATATTGATCGAGCATTCATATTTATATATTCAATCACCTTAACTTCCGATATGAAGAATTGACAAAGATCATTTTTTTTTATCACATTTTCACATTAGGCGTGAAAGTGATCGACATTGAGTTGGAACCACAATAAATTTCCGCGTTTCTACGGTTCTTTGTTGCATTGCTGTTGCTATCTAAATTGAAATCAGGAATATTCTCAAATTGGGATAATTCACAAGAAATTTCTCGAGCGTTAGAATAAGAGTGGTAGATGAGTTGTATATACTATGTTTCTAGTGTTTGTTCAACGTAGTTGTCATTAGAGGAACTTTCTAGCTTCTTCTTTATTACATCATTTGTCAAATAAAGGTTCCATGGCTGGACACGAAAAGAGGTCTGCATTCATGCAACCTAACTTAAGACAAATTTGTTGAGACTCATATGTTACGTTTTGTGCGAATCCTTCCTTTTCCAGGTAATATACATGTATTTTCGTTGCTTTTCCTGATTTGAGGGTTTGAGTTTGATTGAAAGTTGGAATCTCCCTTATTCGCCTTACCCTATTGTCACATTTTTCGTGTAAATCCTTCCTTCTCTATGTATCTATTGCTTTTCTTGACTTGAGGGTTTGAGTTTGATAGAAAGTTGGAGTCTCACTTATTTGGATTTTTCTGGGAGTTCACAACCATACCATGAAATGCGAAAATATTAATTTGGAGGACCCTATTAAAATTTCATAACAGTGTAACCAGAACGATTGAATTTATTAAAATTTCGCTGGCTTAGTCATATCAAGCTACAATATTCCAACCTAGGTTCACGTACCACCACCAATTTGAGGAAATTGTCTATTTCGTCATCCTTAATTGGTTGGTCTAAGTGGTACCATAGTAAAAGAGAATACTTCATCTCTTGTGTTGTGACGATATTTTTATATAACATCTCTCATAGTCCAACTGCAACCTCTATCCTTTTGGTGTTGGGCTAGAGTGTCAAACTTGTCTGGATCTTTTAACGGCATACTCTTTTGACCAAGTCAAGGGGAGCCCCTAATTTATTCGACATGAATTTCATATGACAACAAAGCCTTCTAATAATTTTGATATTTAACTTTTGAATAGTATTGCAATAGCTGTCTTTTGGAGGTTTAAAGACACATTTGAACCACTTAAAACTTTAAAAGTTTAAATATAATCAAATATATATTATTTAATTTAAATATTTTCCTCAATACGACAGAGATGTTTTTAAATTTCAAAATTACCAAAAAGTTGGAGTATGATATATAAGATTATTAAAAAATAATTGAAGGAAAGAAGTTTCATAACATGAATTTCTTTATAAACAAAATCAATAACCAAGGAAAAAAACTAGGAATTTTCTATCTGCGTGATTTCACAAGGTTGAATTTTTGTAGCAAATTGACTTTCGGCCCCTATTTTCTCAAAAACTCATTTTTTTTAAAAAAAAAAACTCATTTTCAACCACACATTCTTCTATAAAATAATTTTACACATAAATCGAAACATTTTCCTTATTCTTTAAGCATACGATCTCCGAAAAATCATTATTACAAAATATATTTTCTTACAAAAATAAGGTTCAAACAAGGGCTAAATCAAAGATGTGTGGTTATCTTTGAATTATTTGATGTATTTATTTTCTTTTTAACTCTTTAATTACTTTATTTTGAAATAAATTGGTACATATATACTTAGAATAAGCGTCAATTATTTATGAAAATTATAAAATTTCATTTAAAATAAATTGATCTGCACACAAGAAGACGGGTTGAATACAAAATCCATCAATTATTTTACTATGATATGTTGCTTAATTAATTAGTTTTTAACAGTTAATTCTTATGAAATCATTTGAATATTTAATAATAAACCTTAGTAACGTTCTTAGTAGTATTATTATCAAGTAAAATATTCAGAGACGGGTAAAATATCCATATTTGTGTCTCACAAGATTTTGCATTAATTTCGTTTTCAATTACAATAACTGCGTGCCCAACTTCATGTACTATAAGTGTGAAACATGTGATTAACTAATAATTTATAAGTGTTAAGTCGTTGAGTTTAATTATTATCGACGTTGTGTGGAGTTAGTACATGAATCGATCTACGATTTGTTTGTGTTTAAAATTTGTTAGGAATTCATACTTGTAATTTTGATTGCTATAATCTGTGTAGCTATGTCAACGAGTCGAGTCGAGTCGAGTCGAACCGAAAAAAAAAGCTCGGGTTCGGCTCGAGCTTTTTTAGGCCTGAGCAAAGTCCGGTCAAAAAATGAGACTCGACCCGAGCTTTTGCATCGAGCCTTAGCGGGCCGAACCGAGCCAACTCGAGTTTTTGAATTTTTTTTTTTTTTTTAATGGCGGTAGCTTGTTGCCTTTGCAGGCAGCTAAAATAGCTGCCTTCAGAAGCAGCTCTATAAATTATTATTTTTTTTTAATTTTTTTTAATGGGGGGCTCGGTTGGGCCACAGGTCGGGTCGGGTCGGGTCGGGCTCGAGCCGTTGCCCCAAAATAGGGCTCGGCCCGGGCCTTGGCTCGGTTACATCGAGCCCAAACCGTCTGAGCCGCCAAACTTTTTTGCCATCCCTAAATCTGTGTTATAAATAGAGAGTTGTCATTATAATTTTATAATTATCATAGAAAAGACCGTTGTTTTCTCGAGGCGAACTTCTAAAAATTTTGCGCATTCTTATGCGTCATTTTTTTCTTCTTTTTGACGATTTAATTGCTCTTGATGGTATGAAATTATGAGTTTTTTAATTCTCAATAACCACACTGCATCATACTATGTACTCTATATTGAATGAGAATTTGTAACAAGTTGGTACTAGTAGTTGAATTTGTGTAAAGGAAGTAGGTCTAATACTCAGTCAACCCATCTCTAATTTGGGTACGAATCGTGCTTTGTTGTACTTGCAATTTTGCCAAATTTATTTATTTATAGGGGACACTTGAGTTGGCCCTGTTCCCAAGAACTTGAGTTTAACAAGGTCGAAATCTTAAGCTTAGTCAAAAAGTAGTGAGTCTCGATGCTTAATCCATCTAAACAAATGCCTAATTAATGCACTACAACTATTTTGAGTTGAGAGTATATACTTTTTACGATCATGCTTGACGTACACCAAGTTTGACAGTTTGTTTTTCGTCAATATTTTTTTTTTTAAAAAAAACGAAGTTTCCCCGTACACAATTTTTTGAAAACAAAGACAATGTCAAACTTGTTGTAAAGAAAAGAGTTGGCAAAATCATACTTTTTATGTAGTTACTTGACTCAAAACATAGAATCATGTTAGATGTACGTACAATTTAGTTTGATAATATTGGTTGACAACTCATAATTGGCAACGTCACATTCATCAATTTCAAAAATTATTTGTTACATCAATTGCTCGAATTTTTACGACATCAACATTGTCGATCATTATTGTCAAGTATGATTATACAAATAACATCACTGTACAACATAAAGACAGTAACTTCAGTGACGCCACATGAATGGCCAGGTCAAGATTTGTCTAGTAAAATATCCAAATGTTACTTTAACATGTATACAAAACAAACATAGAACAATAATTTTACCATTTTATAGGGAGGGTATGAATATTTGTTGGACTTTTGTTTTTGCTTTTATTTCTTGTAAAATAGTTTTTAAGAAATTTAATTTAAGTCAATTTCCTTTAAAAATTCTTCTAATTAGAAATTTTTTTTTATTTAAATATGTTAAAAAAACAACTTTTTTAGTCCCTGTTTGGTACACATTAAAATTTTTATTTTTATTTTTCTATTCATTTTCAACCACAAATTTTTTAATAAAATAATATTTTCCATCACATCAATAACTTTTCCTTGTTTTTTCAACTACACATTCTCCATCAATCTACTATTCCATAGTACATTCTTTCAAAATAATGGGACTCAAACGCACCCTTAATTTCAAAAGTCGATCAAATGGGCCTAAGTAATTTAGATCGCTTTCTTGGTACGTTGTCAATGATCCATTTTTATTAGCATAATCAATTTTTAAACGTTTGCATGCATATCATGTCAAATAATATAATCAAGTAATGAAACACTTCAAAATTCATAGTGGGGCAACCTAGCTATAGGGACTATTTTAAAACATTGAAAATGGGGCTATGACTTGGCTCTCTATCTAACAATTATATGTGCAAGTTTGACCAATCATTTTCAGTTCTGAATTGTATGCCATTAGTCATTGGATTCTATGGGAAATTGAGAGTCTGACAAGACCAAGTAATTAAAGCTAATGGCAAGAGTTTCTTCTGAAAATAATTGAAATTAAGAGCGTAGAACTCTGACAATATTGTATGTATCTTTTATAAATATATATTAACAAGACTTGTATAAGCAAAGAAAGCCTCATAATCTTTCAGAAAAAGACTCAAGAGATCTAGAGAGAGGAGGATTTAGATACACAGAAGAGAGAGAGAGAGATGGGAAGAGCCCCATGTTGTGACAAGGCTAATGTGAAGAAGGGACCATGGTCACCTGAAGAAGATGCAAAGCTAAAGAACTACATAGAGAACCATGGAACTGGAGGAAATTGGATTGCTCTCCCACAAAAAGCTGGTATATATTTATGGGCTTTTTTTCCAGTTCAAATTTCTTTTTGTTATTTTGAATTGCTGATTAGTGGTGTTGATTTTGCATTTTTAGGGCTCAAAAGATGTGGAAAAAGTTGCAGACTGAGATGGCTCAACTATCTTAGACCAAACCTTAAGCATGGAGAATTCTCTGATGATGAAGATAGAGTAATTTGCAGCCTCTTTACCAGCATTGGTAGCAGGTATCATCATCCTCTTATCTCACTGCTCTATATTTCATTTTCCCCATAGCCTAATCTTCTGATACAGTTGATTCATCAACCAGTATATGTTCAAATTAAATATTTGGTGTGTTAATTGATCTGCCCAGTTAAACAACCAAAAAAACTAATGTCTAGTTGTATAAATTTTGTTTTTTTGTCACTCTATTTGATTCCTTTCAAGATTTAAAACAGCTAAATTCTTACCAAATACAATAGATGATGTTAGTTTTGGTTATACCGCTCCCTCTCGTAACTTGTTTTACCGACTAAGAGTGCATCTCGATTTTCTCATTTTATTTTTGCTAATATTCGCATCATTAAAGTTCAGATTTAATTATTATTTCTTATGGATGTGGAATTTATCACCACTATCCAAAAATCAAAGTGCAGATGGTCAATTATAGCAGCTCATTTACCAGGGAGAACTGACAATGATATAAAAAATTACTGGAACACCAAGCTCAAGAAGAAACTCCTGAAAATGGCTCCATTTGCTCATCAGAAAAAGCCTCATCATGGTGCAGTCTATCCAACAACAGCTAAATCATTTCTTCAAAATTCTTCAATTCAACCACAGACATCAGCATATCACTCTACAAACAACAATTATTATACCACTGCTCCAGCTAGGGTTTTTACTGGAGGCTATGAATCAATGTCTAATATCCCATCAAAACTCCTGGAGAACACCATCAGTTTCAACACTTGTTCTACAAATTCTAGTACTCCTACAGTGTTCCAAGCACAAGCAGGACAAGAGGCAGGGCCCGCACAAAATTATCAAGTCAATGATAATTACAATAGTTTTCTCATCTTTGGAAATGAAGCCAGTTCCAGTTCCTCTGATGGAAGTGGGATTGATGAAGATTTAGGTTTGCTAAGCTATTTTGGAAGTGGGGTTGATGAAAATCAGAAGTTTACTCTTCCTGCTAATAGATATGCTGATGATCACAAGGCGGCAACAAATGGGTGTTTTACTGAAAATCCATTAGATTACAGCATTGAGGAGATTAAGCAGTTAGTTAGCACTAATAACATCTGCAATAATCTCAATTATTTTGTGGATGAAATCAAGACAGAAGAACAAGTCTTGTACTAATGATCATAAATGATTCTGACTGAATCAGAAGAAATTCAACAGTAAAGTCCTGTTCATCAGTACTTGAAGATTGCCTGTCTGGATTTTTATGTAAAAACACCTTTTTGAAAGTAAATGGTCAAAATTTCCCTTCTGCATTTCTTTTTGGGAATTTTTTTGAGTACTGTCTTAATTGAATCCCTTTAGAGATAAATGTCGTGGAGCACTCATGCCTGAAATCAAGAACCAAATTTCAATGAATTATTTTAATTCAAAAATATGTATATGTTCCTGATTTATTTATTCATAGTTATGACATAGTTTTATCATCCAATTTCTTTATTGTCTTGATGTTAATCTTAATGCCGGTCTTCTCCGACAATCTTCCTATATTTTATGATGACTATTGTTGTTGATTTGAGAGGCGATGAATCGAAAATCGCAACTTGCCCTTATTGCCATCAATATAGATTTTTATCATATAAAAAATAACAGATCATTTATGTCCGAGATTCTTGACGATAACCTTAAAAGTTGCCCTAATGGGCTATTTAATAGAGTAGATTGTGTACGATATAAAGAAGAAATAAATTTAAGGGAAAATTGCAGCGACGATCCCAAACCTTTGAGTTTTTTACAGATTTTACTTCAACCTTCAATTTGTGTCAACATCGATCCCAAACCTTTGGAAAGTTAGCACATAGAGTTAGTTGACTAAGAAAATAAAAAGTTGATCATTTTTTATCAAATTGTAAAGGGTAAAATAGTATCACTACATTTTCTCAAATATTAACAATTGAACTAAAGACCAAAAAAAAAAAAAAAAAAAAAAACAATCAGCCCTCACCACCGCCTACCCATAAACCCCACCCCATCTTCATCTTCTCCAAACCCATCGATATGCAAGAATGACAACCAATCCTCCGATGACACTAGGTATTTTGAAATATTAGGCAATGACTTCTGTTTCACACATTTCACATGCTCTCCAGCCACATACTTTGAAAATCACTTTTCCATGGTTTCGCAATTACTGAAAACTTCAGCCCTTTTGTTTCATAAAAGAATTCAGGATTTTCAACAAAAAATCTGCTTTAGAATACCAAGAGAAATTCAGGTTGTTGAATGGATTGGAAGTGTTTCTTGAAAGTGGCAAATCATTAGCACATAAGATTCATTATGTGACTATCGAAATGGGTATTGAATCTAATGTTTATTTATGCAATACAATGATTGAGGCTTATAAAAAAAAGTGGGTGTTTTGAAAGTGCTACAAAGATGTTTGGTGAAATTCTTAAAGGCAGGCGGCCGACGATGGCCGACGAATTTTTCGATTTTGATTTGGGGGTGGAAGCGAGGGTGTGTGAAGGTGGGGTAGTGTTAGGGTGGTCTATGCCAAAATCTTGTTCACATGCAGGAATAGTTTCTTTAAAGGTTTGGGACTACGACGATGGTGTCAGCATCGATGGGTGGCAGTGGCAGTGGCGGTGGTCGGTGATTGGTGAAGCAGCTGTTTGGAGAAGATAAAAGTGGGGTGGGTTTGTGGGTAGGCACCTGTGGTGGGGGTTGATTGTTTTTATTTTATTTTTAATATTTTTTTTTTTGTCTTTAGTTTAATTGTTAATATTTGAGAAATGTAGTTATACCATTTTACACCTTACAATTTGATAAAAAAACTTGATCAACTTTTTATTTTCTTGGTCAACTAATAGTCCATCCATTTGGACTCCAAGTGTTAATTTTTCAAAGATTTGGGATCGTTGATGACACAAATCAAAGGTTGAGATAACGTCCGCAAAAAAACTCAAAGGTTTGGAACCGTTGCTGCAATTTTTCCTAGATTTCAAGTCTTGTTTACCATATATACTATTCAATACTGTATGCATTACCTTAGCGGTTTCTTATGTATGTTAGAGTACGTAAGTTCAGTTTCACGAGGTACAAACTTAAAAATATTAATTATGAAGGTTGAATCTTTGCATGATAAAATATATAACATTGATAGTATGAGATTGAGCAATATTTTATTTCAAATTAGTTGACGCGTAAGAAAATAGAGATTAAAACTTTTGATATATGTCATTGAAAATAAAATTATAAGGCATATTTGATACACGTTACTGAATAAAACAATCTATATAATATAAATTTTTCTTTTTTTAATCAAAACCTCATTTTAATGTTCGACTTAAGTATAATCAATTGGATTATGCTACAAGTACATAATCACTTACATAATACATTACATAATGGACATGTGGCGCGCATCCATCGACAGTCTACAATTTTTGACTTTTCCACACTTCACATTCACGGTCAGATTTCTTCCACATGAGCTTATGTAATCCATTATATACAATGATTATGTACATATAGATTTATCTTAATCAATTTATCTGAGCCACCATTGATTACCCTTTGGCTAATATAAAATTGTGTGAGCAAGCTTGACTAAAAATTTTGAGTTATAAATTTAATCCCACTTGAGGATAAGAAATTGAAACAAGCAAGCACCAGTAGATTCCTCTTAGTATATACCTTAGTTGATTCTGTGTAATTAAGATTGTTTTGCTTTATGGTTTTGGACAAAATGGATAATTTAATTTCTTCATATAATAACAATAAGAAAGATTAATGCATTGACCTCTTCACAGATTTGTTTGTTTCTATAATAATAATAGTAATATAAGAATAGATTAACTGGTTTGCAGCTAACAAATTTTAGGCATAAGTTGTTTTGTATAATTTCAGTGTGCTGGGGAAAGGTTATCAAAGGATGTCTTTTCAAGAGGAATACAAATGTCAAATGATGGTAAACCTAATCAAACAATAAATGTTGAAAGTATATTTCTGCAAGCAATTTTATATTATTCAATTGTTTATTCTACAGATAAATATATTACACAATTGGTAAGTGTTTTTACATGGTTCCTAAATTAGCTTAAAAGTTAATTAATTGAGGAATTTCAACTGAATTTATATTTGACTTTTTCAGATTAAAACTCCTATTTGAAGATGAATAATACAAAATGAATAAAGTTTGAACATGATGGAGTATGTGAGGAAATGCAAAATAAGGAATCTACATAATGAAGTATGTGAGGAAATTTGAGTGTAAAGTTGGAAACAAAAATCTCCATAGGGCAAATGATATATCATTAGAAAGATCATCGATTTCACGCAAAAAAGGGGACCATAATTTGGAGGCGTGCGTTTGAAATCAGGTCATCAAAGCAAAAATGTTACGACAAGTCACAGCTCTACCCTCGACCTGGATTCTACCTGGCAAATCCGATTTCAACATTTTAACCAAAATCAAGGACAACTTCATTGTTTTTTAAGGACGTGGTTTTCAAAGCTATAGAAGACTATACAAAGAGTAAATCGAGGAAAATAAAAAGGAGAGATTCATATCATTATACATGATTTTTTTGTGATAACACAACATAGAAAATTTTAGGAGATAAAATAAAAGAGTTCTCTCATTAAAGAAGAAATCGTGAGGGTTTTTCTTCGAGCCAAAGCACGGAGAAGAAGGAAGATCATTCAAGATCCATTGAATAGATTCAAGAATTGAAGATTTATTTTCGCTTTTTCTTCCATTATTTTGAAATCCCTGTGAATATGTTCTCATCCAGACATTTGTTCTTATAATTCAATTAGGTCCGGCTAAACCATTTGCGATTAGAATAAAAAATTAAACCTTGTTAACTTTTTCATTAATTAATTACTCATTTTTAGTTGAATTCTTTTGATTGTTGATTGTTTATTATTTTCTTATTCCATTTTGATGCTTGATCAAACAACACTAGGTCCTATAGAAGAAAATATACTTCTACGCTTAGTGAAATTTTATTGACATCTGTCATAAAGATATAGTTAGATAGTAGGTAAAAATTGATTAATTTACCTCGAGAGAGAAAATTAACACAAATAATTTCTATTGTCAACATAAAGCAAGAACTAATTATGAATTGGTAATGAAGAAAATTCGTGGATTCTAGATCCTAGTGCCTTTCATGATTTGATTAAACGCGAAGACTTATTTCCTTTTTAATTGTTTATTTTACTTGATATGGAAATTCAAAATCATATTTTTTTATGTTTCAAATTAAAGCTAGTTTTAATCAAAGAAAAATAGATAACTAGTCGTCATAGGCTCGACACTTTATTCATCACTTTTTTACTTGTATATGATGTTGTCCATTTACGGGATAATTTCGACAACAACAATTATCATGAGGATTTATATTACATACAAGTAATCATTGTTAAATTTTTGTAATTATAAAATACGATAACTGAACATAGTTCCATGCATTTCTTCACACTGACTATACATAAATAATATTTGGATTAATAAAAACAAAAATATATATGGACAATAGAGGGGAAGATCACAAAAAGTGATACAAAATGTCTACCATTGCGATTGTAAATGAATGAAGGGGACCAAAACACTTGTCAAAAGATGCATGGGAGAAGGTCCGTTCACAAGGGGACCTTTGTGTTGAAAATTTTAACACGAGATAATATGAAGAACTAGGCAATTTCACTTTTGTTTCTTCATTACATCGAATATATCTTTGTTCTAGTGAATAGTATTTCCATTGCACCATCGAAATGAAGTATGTATTATAATGTTGTCGATCCGAAATTCGAGTATGAGAAGTTGAGGATCCCATTTGATTAGGTTGAAAGAGTCCGGACATTCAATTCATCACCTTAATCAAATATTGCATCTATAGAGGTTAGAGATTGATTATGGGAGATGTCATATAAAAACATCATCATGACATAATAGAAGAAGTGCTCCTCTTTTACAATAATACCGCCTAAACCAACCTTAGGAGTTGACATGATGGCTTAGGATGTAAGCATAAAGCTTAAGTTCCATCATTAACCCATCCTAGCTGATCTTACCAACCAATCAAATTCCTTTGGTGGTGTGCAACCGTAGGTCGAAATATCGTAACTCAACATAACTATGATGACTAGCTTCAATCAATCAACTTTTATAAAGGAACGAAGCATGAATGAAACTAGAAGATTGAGATTCTCTTTGCATAGTTATTGAATCCCACATTATAATACTTTTATTTAGCTCAAATCTATAGAAGCTAATCAAAAAGTGCTCCATGATTTTTTGCCATCAACATATTATCTAATAGATTGACAAAATACCAAATTAAACTACTAAGCAAATTTATGTTCGAGCTCCACTATTTAAAATTCATTATCAGCCATATATTCTTCCAATAAAATAATTTTGTACATAAATCAATTACTTTTCACTACTTTTTAACCTTAAATTCTCCCAAAAAAATGAAAAAAAAAAAAATCAATTTTTACAAAATTTATTCTAAAAAATTAGGGCTCAAATATGGTTCCACGTGACATAAAATTCAAATAATTTCAACGATAGTATTTAAATAAAAAAACACCATAGGATGATCTATTGACAAAACATGGAACCTTAGTCAATGTTAGGTATTAGTTTGAAATCTGAAAGAATATTGATCCCAAAATGTAAGGTGTCACCTCGACAATTTAAGAGCCCTACACACTGAAAAACCCCAAGTTTCAACTTAATTTAATGAAACAGAAACATATATTGAAGTGGATGTTACTCTGAATTACGAAGGAAAGTATGATACAATGAACGCCTAATTATCCAACTTGTCAAAGAATACAAGTCAACAAACATCAGCAAAAAAGCAAAAGTAAAGGGACAGATTTATAGTGTTTCAAGTTCAATGGTATAGTTACATCCAACAGCCGCTGAAAATTTTTTCTAGGGAAAATTGCAGCAAAGGTACCAAACCTTTTAGTTAGTTGCAAACTTTGCCCAAACCTTTCATATGTGCCACCCACGGTACCAAATCTTTAAAAAAAAAAAATCACATATCTAGTCCTCTGTTTGACCCCAGAAATAAAAAAAAAATTATATCATTTTCACTAAATAGACAATGGCAGTTTCCAAATTACACACTTTCCCTATCTATTTATTGTGTTTCACTATTCACTTTCCCTCCATTTTCATCACTATTAATATCCCTCTCTCTCCCACAGTTAGTCGGGAAAAATTAGCACATAAATGGAGATGAATGTATGCAGATGTGGTTTCCCAATGCAGATGAAGACCTCATGGACGAACTTGAACCCAGGAACAAAACAACACCAAATCTATAGAAGACTTAGCTATTCGGCTTTGTGTGTGGAGTGTTTGTAAAATGGGTTTGTACCTAGGTATGTAGGCTAGGTTTGTGGATATGCGTTTTTAGTTTCAGAAATTTAGGCTTAGTATTTAGGCATTGAGGGTTTTGTGTTATATGTGGATATAAATGTGGTCGTGTTTGTACCATTTTCCTTCAAATGAAGTGCCCATTTTTGTATTATATTCTAGATGGTACTGACTTTTCACATTTCTATTTCTATTTCCACCCTTTATTTAATGAGAACTTAAAGTTCAAATCGCGCTCCAAACGTTTTGTATATGGTGCATCAGAGGTACCAGACCTTTTATTATAATTGCAATGGTAGTACCAAACATTTGGTGATGGTTGCACTATTAGTAACAAACCTTTGGTAATTGTTACTTAAGGAATACCAATATTTTCATATAGAACCTAATTGCCTGGACCAAATGTTCGCTGAAAACCAAGTGACAAAAGTGTAATGCAATGAATTCAACCTCAACAATCCAGAACAATATATGAAATCACAACATTTGCTGTATATGCTTCCATTCCATTCCACATTTGAACAAATACAACCTTTGCAAAATAATTACAGTTCACTTCACAAAATCATAATATTGACAAAATAAGTTCACTCTCCAATAAAAACGTGAAATGAGAAAACACATCATGTTGAAGATTTCGATCATTGAGTTTTGGACTTTTTCAGTTGCGACTTTGAAGTTATTCCAGATGGTGCTCTTTTCTTTTCCTTTGATGCACTTGGCTGTGTATCTCGTTGAGACTTCGAGTGCGTGCTTGCTTCTGTTTTCTTGTTGTGAACTAGTTTCACCGTGCAATGGTCCCTTGCAGCTTCTTTTGTTATGTCCAGATCCCCCACATCATTTACACATCATCTTTATGACAGTCCTTCTCAACCTAATTCATGTAGGTGGCTTCGTCTGTGACCTCTTTCTCACTTTTTGGGTCTACCTGCCTATTTTTCCTTATACGGTTCATTCAAAGGGTGCTTTCCCAGCTTTGACCATAGCTTAGGCCCTGACATAGGTTGGATCACTTGGGAGTAACACATGAAGTATGTTTCCTTGCTATAACATGGATCAATGTAGTCGTATATGCCTATATCCCTTGAAAGCATGTCGATGTTGCATGGGGACATGGCATTACATTCAACTGCAATCTCTTGCACCACTTGTGCGCATTTGGATCTTGTCTCATAGAACTGATACTTTGAAATCTCATATATACAATATTCTTTCACAGTTTCTACAAAACTGTTCATGGCTTATTGGGATTAGACCTAAACTTTCTTATATATTTTTTTGCCAAATAACCTGCATTAACCCTTTTATTTTGTCAGACCATGGTGCATGTGTGCTCATCTCTATAGGTGTTAATTATGAAACTCTTGTCTGGTTGTTGGTATGCATATAAGACCCAAAGACAGTTCTATTGACATCTGACTCTCAACTGTGTTTTCATATTTTTCACATATCTGAGTTGCCTGGAATTTTTAACTAAACAATTGCAGACCTTAGAACCTTGACATTGTCAAATTTCATTCTTGAAAGAAATGAATAAACCATGTTGTCAATTACATTTTAAAATATATATGTAATTAAGTATGTAAGTATGATAAATTCATTACCGAACTTGAACTTTGGATCATCCATATCAGTGGCAGGGTTAAACCAGCACTCATTCATCCTCCTGGCAGATGATCCCTCACCCTCATTATCATTGGATAAGTTCATAAACTTATCCGAGTCGTCATAATTTATTCCAACTTCTTCTTGAAGAGTTGCCTCACCTTCATGCTCATTTCTTCCTCTATTTATATTAATACCAAACCTTTGTTTTCATCATTATCGTCCATGGGTATATTTTTTTCTTGCTCATACTCTTAGTCACTGAAATCCTCCAAAAAACCCTCTTCATATTCATCATGTTGCTAAGGATTTATGGAATCTACTTGCACATCAGATGCATGGTCTTTTTGCTCAATATGATGATCAGTTTCGATGTCAACACGTGCTTCAATTTGCTTTGGTTGCTTTGGTTCACTATGTTGCACCTCAGATTTACCAACATGCACATCACAATATGGCTTACCTTGCTGCACATTATTTTCCTTAGACTGCACCAATGATTCGCCATGTTCCACATCAATTTGTGCAGCATGCACCTCTGATTGACCATGCTGCACATCAGGTTCAGCAGCATTCACCTCTGATTCACTATGCTGCACATGAGTTTCAGCAGCATTCACCTCTAATTCACTATTCTGCACATGAGTTTCAACAACATGAACATCAGTTTCATAAGCCTGTACCTCTGATTGACCATGCTGCAAATTAGTTTCACCAGCCTGCACCTCAGGTAAGTCTACTTCAAAACCATCGCTGTTATCCACACCAACCACTGGTTCAACCCAGTTAAAGAAACCTTTGTTTTCCAAGCCTCTGCCTCTGCTTAACCAACATCAGTTTTACCGAGATCAGCCTCATCATTTGCTTCCATGTCATCTACTTCGTCAACAATGTACAACTCATCACATTCGAATGAATCATCAAAACCTCAACAACATAGCACGATTGCTCCTCACCCATTAGTTCATCATGCACACTAAAATTTTCAACATTTACCAACTACTCACCAGTCTCATAATCAATCACAGAAATATTTCCATCCCATGACAACTCCAAAACCTCAACTACGACAAGCAATACACTTCAGCCATCCTATTTTCACCAAGTCACTTCACAACATTTATGAAATTTGAATCTTTCACCAATCAGAATGATGTTTCACTCAATCTCTTCTTCTCCATTTTGTATAGATATTTGACTCTACCAAAATATCACAATATCTTCATGACATTGTCAAGAAGAAATTTGTTGAAAAAAATCAGGGTCGATATAGTCTATGTAACTTACTTTACCATTCTCATATACAAAATTTCTCATTTTTCCTAACAAGATTCCACCGTGAAGCGGGCATATGCTAAAATACTTTGTATTTTCCCTTGAAAAAATGAAAACAAGAAAAGTCAAGCCCTAACCATTTTTAGTTCGAGCAATGCACATGTACAAAACAATCTATTACATAGCACATTAACTTCCAAGTTATCAAATCATGCAAATTTTTCACATTTTTCAATGCGGAAGACAATCTATACACATGGTTTGTAATCGCATTGTTTCATACTGCAAATGGGAATCTCAGGCCGTACGCTTACCATATATAGGTTGGGGAAGAGAGCCTCGATTATAAGCTGCAAAATCTGATGAAAGATCTTCTTCTTCGTATCGGTCGTCTTCATCTTCATAGGTTTTCACAGGTTCCATAATGGATGATGGAATGTAGAGTAACTGACATTTTTTTCATTTTAAAGAGAAAATGTGTAATTTCGAAATTGCTCTTATCTATTTGGTAGAAAATATAATTTTTTTTTATTTATGAGGTCACTAACGATTTTTGTGGTCAAATAGACAGAAACCATCAATGAGGACTAGAGCTACAATTTTTAAAGATTTGGTACCGTGGGTGGCACAAATGAAAGGTTTGGACAAAGTTTGCAACTAACTGAAAGGTTTGGTACATTGATTGCAATTTTTCCTTTTTCCTAATATGAAGGAAAAAAATGAATTTTTTTTTATTGTGCCTTTTGCACACTCAAAACCATCCTCTAAACCCTTTATATGATAAAAATATGGGTAGATAGTCACCATAATTTTCTTTTGTTCCATTAATTTTTAATTGCGATCTCCAACCTCATTTACTCAATATCGTACTTATATTTCTGACTTTTTTTATCATAATGTTATCACCAGGGGCGGACCCAGCACCGGCCAGCCCCCGCGGCCGCCCGTGCTGGGTCCGCCGGGGCCTTGAAGTTCCGTCGGGATGAAATGGGGAAGGTAGCCGGCGCCGGTGAAGTCATTTTTTTTTCTCGTTTGTGTTATTTGGTTTCAGAATTTTATTGCAATTCCTTTTTGTCTTGGGCCTTTTTATTAAAACAATAAGCCCAATGGCCAATTTGCAACCCATTAGTACAAACAAAACCAAATCCAAGATCAAAATCCAAATACCCAAATCCCAATTAATTGAAACCTAGAGGAGCTGAGGAGGGAGAGACCGAGATAACCGGCGATTGCGAATCGATTGGCTGTGTGAGTCCCTGCATTCGCGAGTTCACGTGACTGTGGTCTGTGAGTTGTTGTGCCTCTCCAGTCGTCACGCCGTCTGACGCTATCTTGGCCACTGTTCAGCAGCTTCGCCTTCACTGCTCCGCGACAAGAGTGCTCTCATCTTTTTTTTTTTTTTTTGGTTCCTTTAGTTAATTTGTTTGATTTATTATTTATATTTTATAAATTATGTTTATATAATATGAACGTGTTTGTGATTTGTGAATTGAGCCTACCTGCCTGTAGACTGAAGTTTGTTATCTATAGTTTTTAGATTTTGAATTTTGTGAATTTGAAAATTGGGGATTTTGTGAATTTGAGAATCTAAGAATATTAAGGATTTTGAAACTTGGGGATTTTGTTGCTGAATGTTAAGGGTAATGATTCATGAAAATTAAGAATCTGTGAGTTTGAGAATATATAATATAGGTACTGTGAATCTGATTTGAGAATTTGATTTTTAATCAATTTGAATTGCAAAATAAATTGGGGCATTTTTGCAGTTTATGGATAGATTTTTTCAACCGAAACGAAAGTCCATACTTTTCTTTGTTTAGTCCCGCCACTAATTCTAGTCGAGCATAAGAGTTATTAAAAAACACAAAGAAGTCCCGACCTCAATTCAACGTGGATGATCTTGTATCTGATCCAGGGAAACGTCCCCTATCGACTCATACAATCGTAATATCAGATATGATGTTAGGATGTCATACTTGAAAAAATGTCATTGTCAACCATATGGACACGACTTTCCAAGAAAAAGAATAGGGAATGATAATAGCTTCAACGTCTGCTGATGATCGACATTGACTGGTCGGCGTTGACTAGTCAACGTCCGCCCGGGCTGAACTTAGATCCTGGGTCCGCCACTGGTTATCACTAATATTTCATTAATTAGCACATCTTATCCCTCATGGTCAATTTTTTCCAAAAAGCCCCATTATACATATGTAAAAAGACTTATTTATCAATTATATTTTTAAAAGCAAAAAAATAAAAATAAAAGTGTGATAAAATGTTTGCCTCTTGTTTCAAAACATACATACTATTGGAATGTTTGGATAAACTCCATCATCGGGAACTAGATGTAATAAATAATGGAAGATTGATGATAGAAATATCACAAAAAAATGTGGGAACATAAGTCTGACAATAAGAAAAAGTGAAGAACCTCTAATGCAATTAAAAAGTGGCGCTAGTAAAAGAACATTTTCCAGCAAGATAACCACACGAAGATTTCATTCCATTGAAATTGGTCTAGTTTTTGCAAAAAATGTATGGCGAAAGCAATCCATAATTTAAATTTTCAATCAATTGGCTAGATTTGTTCAAAGCAAGACATGAAATTTAGTCTTATCTACGATTTAGTGAAAATATGGTTCAGTTTCCATGGAGAACATTAGAAATACTTTGCCGATAATACAAGTTAAACTAAATTAATTTCAGTAGAATGAGTTTTATAATATGAATGAAATGAGGTTATTATCTCATTTGGAAGCAAATAGTTCATTTGCTATAAAACTATTGGAAGGACACAAGTAGGACGAGGAGAAAATTGCTATTGTTGTTTGTTACAATGGTAACTTTGCACACAAACTACTTTTTTGGGTTACCGATAAGTATGCAAATCCTAAATGTTTTACACATGTGAACATGAGCAATCTTAATTGTCATAATCAAATAAATAGAAAAGTATGGACAATCCATTTATTTTTTCAAGAATTTATTTGTTGAGTTTGGTTTGATTAAAAGAAGAAAAAAACATAGACTTTATATGCCCATATTAAGAAACGAGGAAATACATGAATCGGCTATATTTCCATTATGACCTTTGACCATTAAAAAAAAAGTTAAAATTGTGAAGTTAAATACCAAAACTCAATAATACCCATCTTTGTGAAAGTGAAAAGTGGAGAGGAAAAAAAGAAAAAACTCACATAATCTCTAACAATCGGGATACCGTCGACGTCGACATTCTCACAGTCCGACCACCAAATGACCGAGTCACCTATGACATTATCATCAACAATGTTATTTTATTTTTATTTTTGTTGATTATGAGTTTGATTTTTATGATGTTAGAAATATTTGTAGATTATTATGATATTTATTCTCCATTATTTAGGTAAATTATTGAGTGTAGCAATGATTTAAACTTTTTTCTGGACTGAAAAATACCTTATTCTCGTCGAAAATAGTGATTTCCGATGAAAGAACTAAGCCGACGACTGTTTAACAGTCAGCCTACCAATTGTTAATGACTTCTTGGGCCGATTTCAGTTTAAATCTCTTTTTTTCTTTTCTTTTTTTTTTAGCCCACTTTTTTTTTTCATGTTTTTACTGTTTACCAATTATTTTCTCTTTTTGTAATAATTTATCCTTTTCAATTTTAAATAATATTTGTATTTTTTATTTAATTTTTATAATTTTCTTTGTTTATTTGTTATTCTTATTATTATTTTTTGGAAAATAGTTTTAAACTTTCTTAATTGTTTTTTTATATTATAAATAATTTTTTCCAATTTAATTTTTTAAGTTCTTTTATTTTTATGATAAAATTTATTTTTTTAAATTTTAATTACATAATATTTAAATTGTTCATTTAATTTTTATATTTGCCTTTTGTTTAATTTGTTTTGTTTTTATTTTTGTTTTTATTATTATTTTGAAAATTTGAGCTTACCCTTATGATTGGACTGAAGATTATAGTTGATGAAATAGTTATTGAGTACTCAAAGTAGCAATAGGTTGTACGACGCGTATTTTTAGGGATATGGGATGATACTTCTACAGTAGTTGATTGGTGCAATTATGGAATGCAATCAGACGTTGGACAGATTAAAACTATAACTAGTCTATATCCTTGAGAGTATGGTGAGGTGTCATCACATAAAGACTGAGATCAACCTTTTTCATTTGGAAGTTGTTGACAATATTGAAGCCTTCAACAACTATTCGTGGCGCCGGAGATGCTTTGAGGACACGATATACGTCTTTATTAGATCACATTTGAAGCACAATGGGTCTTTGCGTAAGTACAATACTTATGAATTGTCCCTAACAGTGTAGGTAAATGTTTAACATAATCAACGTTAAAATATTTTTTATACTAAATTTATGTATAATAATTCTATATGTTACAGATCTGGACATATGAGATTGTCCTCATCTTGGGTACCATGTTCACGAAGATGAGGGATACACGCTGCTCTCGAATGCATCATTAGCAAGCATCCCAAGTAGACCGTTGTCCATCTACAGACAATTATCAACTCTCCTCGACGATTCTTAAGAGAGTATTATACATTTGCGATTTATATTGGATGTTGTCTCAAAATTTTAGCACATGATCATTAACTATTTGAAATGTCAATTTGACGTTGTCGACGGAGGAGGGTCGAGGTTTTGTGTGTGAATTAAATGTTCCGTATACTCAAAATGATCAGATGTCCGATTCCAACCCGAACTGAAATTCGGTATATGAATTGAATATAATTTGTTAATTACCGTTTTGTATGAGTTAGCCTATTTTAATTAAGTTAATAGTTTTTAATGTTGTTATTTGTGTAGGAGCGCGTCCAATTGATTGACGATCACCTTCGCCCTAGATATCTCCTCTGTCGAGGAGATCACCTCCACCAATGAGATCTCATTCTTCCTCATCCAAACATATTATTATTTAATTGCATGGACGATTGTGCATGCTTGTAATCATGTATATTAAATTTTTGAGTGTAGCACATAAGGTTGATGGAATCAACCAATTCTAGATTCAAACTTGGAGAAGAAAGTGTGCTACTTGTATGAATTCAATTATAATTCGTAAATATTGTATACTCTTCTATTCGAAATTGTAAATATTGATTATTTAATGTAAATTTGTTGTATATTGTTCATTAAAAAACGTAACTATTGTCCATTTAATCATTGCGAGGATTGATAACTCTGTGATTCCGCACGTCGTGCAACTTTGTAATTCCGCACATTGATCGTGAAACCATTACTGCAACTTGTTACGAAGGTTCTTAATCATTATGTGAATTGGTAACTCTTGATCCTTCTTGAATAATGCATTGAGAGACTTCATATTGTTTGATGTCATCATATTACATCGACCTCATAGAAAATGCGATCATGCTCAATGTCCAAATCTCATTTTTGTTAGATACGCTCTCGTGAACAATGAAACGATGTTATTACCCCAATACGTAGTCTTCAGGTTGCCTTATATATGGTACATGCAATACCCATGATGTCTCCCAAGAAAAACTTCAGCAATACCATTTATTATAGATAGTCCCCGATTAGTTACAAAGGTAAGATCCTCAACTTCTCCAATTACTTCTCTCTAGTGGTGGCAATTCGCTCGACCCTTACCCTCACGAGCTCGGCTCATGCTCGTATGAGCCAAGCTCGTGGTTCATGGACCACGATCCGAGCTTAAGCTCAGCTCGTTGATTTTTGGGTGAGCTCGGCTCGCAAGCTCGTTTATTTTAACTAATACTACTAAACCTAAAAAATATATTTATATAAATATATATACACATTTTCTAAAGAAATGTATATTTAAAATATTGTTTACAAAATATATTTTGATCGTTGCCTTTTAAAAATTTATTTTTGTTTTTTTTTTTTTTACCCTTTTATAGTATACTATATTAAACCTAATATATATATATAAACAATTTTTTAAATATATATTTTTCAAAATATTTTTATTTTTTAAAATAAAAAAATAAAGATAAACTCTTCTTCTTTATCTGGGTTTGGGATCGACTACTTCAATTTTGATTCGGCGGAGTTGAAAATTGTACACGAACAACTTGTTACGTGTACAATTTTTTTTTAAAAAAATTATAAATGTATGAAAATTAAATTTTGTGATGAATACAGTGAAATTAAATATCACTTATTTGGTTACATGCAATTTCGGCATATTTATCTTGAATTCGATAATTAGCGTCTTCCCAATCCTTCACACATATTAACGCTTCCCAAATATCATTTTTAGTTGACTCATGCCTTCAGAGAGAACTCTCTTCCCTGCACTAAAAGCAGACTTCGAATCTACAATGCTAATATGAGATGCTAATAGATTTTTTGTCATTGTAGAAACTATTTGCCATCTACGTTCATTCTCTCGCCAGAATTTAATTACGTCATCTGAATTTTTCTTATTTTCTTTATTACTAGGCAAAGTATGATGAAAGTAATCAATTAATTCAGATGGCAACGCATTTGGACTATTACTCGAAGTTTGAATACATGTAGTGAAAGACAAACTACTACTATTACTAGAGTAACCACATGCATATGCAGTTGAATTATATCTATATGAGTTCATGCTTACGAATAAATTTAAAACTTCAACATCGTCATCTGTTATATTAATGGAAGGAGTAGATGTAGGTACACGAGTAATATGTGTACTCATTCGTGAAGTATATAATTCATACGTTTCACGTAATGTTTGTTCCAAATTTTTATAAGTAATAGGTACATTCAAATTTAAAGTGTTTGAAATTTGATTAATTACAAATTTAGTACCCGATAAATTATATCGGGGGTCCATGACACATGCTAAAGGAAATAATATATGTAATTTTTTCCAATATTTTTTAAATTTTAATTCCATGGAATATACAACCGCCTGAAAATTGGGGTCATTTTGAAATCTCTTAAATACTCTAACAATTATATAAAGACGTTCAAGAACCATACAACTAGTGAGATAATAAACACCAGACAATATTGTTGTATACTCATAAAAACTTGTCTAAAATTTTTTAATTTTAAAAACTATATTCCAATCGGATTCATTCAAGATAGTATCGTCTCATCTCTAACATGTCTATTGTTATAAAATTCAGTAATTAAATGTTCAAAACCTTCACATGATTTTAATAATAAGTAAGTTGAGCTCCATATATGGTCTAAGTCGGTAATAAAGGTTTTTGTATGCGTCATCCCAGCTTCTTCACAGAATTTTTCAAATACTTATTTTCTGCTAGGTGTAATTGTGATATATATAAGTGTATTCTTAATTCAGTTAATTTCATCATTAACATGTTTTGAACCGTCTTGTGCTATTAAATTAAAAATATGACGTACACATCGAATATGAAATAAATAACCACCAAAATTGGGTTGAAGTACTCTATGCAATTTATCGATAACAACATTATTTACACTAGCGTTGTCGAACATAAAAGAACGAATTTTACTTTCGCATTTATACTCTCCAATAATGTTCATAATAGCATTAAATATATTTTAGACGTTGTGCAGGTACTCAATAATTTTAAAAACAATAGTTTTTTTATGCATGACCAAAAGTGGATCTATATAATGTGTAGTTGCAGCTATATAACATCTCTTATTAATCCCTTCCCACATATCCGAAATTAAAGATATCACACCCTCATATTTTTCTAAATCTGCAATCAATAGTCGTTTTAAATTAAGAAAATATTTAATTGTATCAGAACGAAGAGTATCTCGACTTACCCCAACGTACTTCGATTGTAGATATTTTTAACGTAGTTTACGAAATGTTGGTTGTCCGCTATTGCTAATGGCAACTCCGCTGCTGCAATGAACTTCACCATTCCCGTTCGACCTTTTTCCTCCGAATACATCCACATAGAAAGTGGCGTAGAAGTAGCACCAGCGCCTAGAGTACCAAACTGTAGTTGCGTTTGACCAGTTGGAAGAAACCCATGTTTGGCCGCACATGTTTTGTAGTGACGGTTGATTTGTATAGTTTCAATGCCTTTTTACCATGCCGTTGTTGTTAGCAATATTTACATACTGCTTTGGTTTCTGGAAGTCCATCGACCACACGACCCGTTTGAACCAATTTAAAATGGTCCCAACATTTTGCATACTTCTTCCACTTTCTCTTCTCTCTTACATCGAGAATATTTAATGTAGATTCTTCATCTTGTGAATCAATTGAAACACTAGGATCAACATCAACGTCATCTAAATCAATTGGATGATTACCTTCATAATCGTCTAAATGTTGAATGTTTTCTTGAATTGGTAATTCATTGAAATTGGCGAATTCATTCCCGAATTGACTTTGGGTGGTGTTTCTCCTTCCAAATCGAACAAATTTTCAACAAATGATCGTGAATCCATTTGTTAATAATAGAAATTGAATGTTGAAGACTTGAAGTAGAATGTAGAAATGTAGAATTGAGAAGTAAATGAAAATTATGTAGTAGTATATAAATGAATTGTAAAATCAAGATAATAATGTAAAAAAATGTAGAAGATGATTATAAAATGAATGAATAATATTGTTGATAATGATTTGTAAATTATAAAGAATAGAGTAAAGAATGAGAGATTGACAGTAAGTTTGGTAGGAAAAAAATGTTGTAATGTGTGGGTATTTATAGGCGAAGAAAATTAGAAAAATGAAGAAAAAAAATTAAAGGACCAAACGGTCACCGAAGTTTCAGTGACCGTTCAATCCCAAATGTGACCTAACGGTCACTGAATTTTTAGTGACCGTTCTTGTCATTTTTTAATTTTTTTTATTATGTAGTCGAGTCACAAGCCGAGCGGCTCGTGGCTCGCAAAAATAGACGAGTCGTTTGGCGAGCAGGTCGTCTAATTAACAAGCTGAGCACCTCGTTGCCCTCTACAGTACGAGCCGAGCGGGTGAGTAGACGAGCCGCTCGGCTCGATTGCCACATCTACTTCTCTCAGCTTTGTGAAGAACCAAGGCATGACAGATCATTCTCGCGATTGACTATACCGAATGCAAGAAGGTAAATTTGGATGTTGACATCTTGACACGTAACAATAATTAACTTGTCTCCGTATCTAGCTTTCAAAGTTACCACCGACTAGAATTATGGGTTGTATTGTATTTTGAAATCCTCGAATGCATAGTCCAAGAGTCATGAAGAAAAACTTAAAACAATTCTCGTCATTTGTCTCAATAAAAATGTCGAGTTAGGATTAGTTGTCCACATGTTATGGCAATAACTGACCAATTTAGCATAACTCTCCTCAGTCGAACCCATTAAATCCTTCGACGTGCATTCTTTAGCCTTCTAGATCTTCTGGTAGCTCATGTTCACTACTCACTCTCAATAGACATCGTTTATGATGTCCAAAAATCTGTAGATCGTCTGTGGGTCCTAATACTTGTGCATTATATGTCGACCAATAAACCATACTTGAGCTTGTCTGTGATCATTTCGATGAATTCTCATTTCGCAAGTATATTCTCGTGGATACTTACGAACTACAAATAACTCATTCATGTCTATCTTCGTCACTCACAAACGCCAACAGAAAATGTCGTCGACGTGGATAATTTTCAATAATAACTTCTTTACTTTGAACTCAGAGTTGTATTTCTGTGCAATCTAATGCATAGCTTGTTGCAAATCTTTATTTATTTCAAACATTTACTCGACATGCAAATTCTCATTATCGAAAACCACACACAAAGAATTAGATGACGGTCTACTCGATCCAGCCTTTGAGCTCCCACCCCACTCACGTATTTAAGGAGATAAAGCAATCAAATCCTCATTTATAAATTCATTTTCATTCTCGTTGTCATAAACTATCGAGAGAATTATGTGCGTAACAATGAGATCACAATAAGAAACAATTGTCTTGAAAATAACCATATCATCCTAACGAGCTATATCCACCATAACCTAAAAACCACAACATTGTGATTACGTCCATCTGAATCTTCATGTTCACTTTTGAAGACATTCTTACTCACTAAAGTCACGCAAAGAGGAGTCATGTGCATTTTGTTCAATTCAAATAAATAATTCACTTCAGTATTAGAAGCAACTTTCATAAGTGGAATAGAAATGGATGAATACTCTTTTAATTAAAATCTAAGTTCCATATCGTACCGAGAGGGATCAACTTTCATCTTGTTTTGTAAATCATGGTATATTTTTGTATATGATGTACTCGATGTTATGAAAATTGGAATACCACCACGTATATCACTCGTCTATTTCCATCCACATCGATATTTTTCATTCAATTCGAAATGACCTAAGTAACAAACCTGGATTACAATCATATCTATATAATGAAACAGAATTTTAAATTATAAAAAAATAGTTGAAAAATCGGCCTAACCACTAGGTAACTAAATTTTTAATTCAAAAAAAATGTCTGGTTGGGCTAGCCAGCTCTGTTAACAGTTGGACAACCGTCGACTGTTAAGGTTGGCCAGAATAGTACATTGCCATGAATCTTGTCTGAAAGAATAGACATGCAAATGATTTTTTTTCCTGGTTATGTTTAAAAAAATTGTAGATCTGTTAAATTTTTTTTATCTATATGTTAATTTATGTCAAAATAAGAATTATCGATTAAAAAATATACTAATTTAAGGAAAACGAAATTAAACATACGTAAATATACTTATTGATTTTAAATGATAGATATAAAAAATATTTTTTTTCTTATTTAGAGCTCGATAAATATATGAGATTTTGAGGTTGAAGCAGATGAAAAATGAGAGAGTTTTTATCTGTGTTGAAACAAATAAATTAGAAAGGTTAGTTGATTTTAAAATTTTATGTGGAAATTATTTGATTTTTATTTGTTAATTAAAAGAGTGGTATTGCCTTTTAAACAAAACAATATTTTATAATTCTATAATATATTTAAGGGTATCTTTGTCTTTTAATACTCAAAAGATCACTGTGAAAAAATGCAATTGTTGAAAATTTAAAGTGAAAATTAGGGAGTGAGACTAAACCAAATTTCTCCTTAAGAAATAGACAAATTGCAAATAAAATGCATTATCAAATAAAATGTTTCTTGACATACACTATGAACTTTTATGTATTAAAATTAGTGATTATTTTATATATTTGTGGGCCGTAGGGGATTTAATTATGGGAACAATACATAAATCAGGTATTTACTTTCACTCATTTCAAAAATCAAGTTCCTTTAAGTTTTTATTTATGAAATAATAATTATTAAATCAATTTATTATTAAATATTTAATTCTAATATAATATAATTAACTCACCCCACTTCCAAAACCCCTACAGCTTTGGTGACTATTCCGACAACCTTTCTAGTCACCACTCTTTTCCAGCGATTGTTTCGGTCCGATTCCAGCGAGTATTCCAATGACCATTCCGCCGCTTTTTAGGTCACAATTCAAAAATTTTATAGGTCACAATTTATTTATCGGTGACAACTTAAAAATTTTAAAGTCACAATTTGTTTATCGGTCAAAAATCACAAAATGTATAAGTCGCATTACTTATTTTATGGTCACAAACATCACATTAATTGAACATAAATTATATTCAGGTCAAAATTTATCAAATTATTGGTCACAAACTAATAATTTTTAGATCACACAATATGTATTGGTCACAGTTTATTTAATTCATTGGTTACATATTGTTTATTGATCACAAACAATCCAATCATTTGTGACCACTACTTCACTATGGCTTCCACCAGCGACACCACCATCGTCATCGCATCTTCACCACCCTCGCGCGTAGCATGACCACAACCGCTGCAACACCGCAACGATCGCACAGAAACACCGCAACCATCACACAGCAACACCGCAACGATCGCACAGAAACACCACAACCATCGTATAGAAACGCAACCACTGCACGCAACCAGAAACACACCCAAACCGCACGATTACCACCATCGTACAAACACACACACCCAAACATCGCAAACACCGGAACCAACAGCCAACACCACAACCTCATAGCAAACCCACTACCGCACACACCGCCAACCGCACTGAGACCATTGGATCTGCAACGCCGAACAACGGATCCGTGCCGATACCACTGGAGAGATGGTGGAGGCAGCAGGCATACCGTGTGATAAATAGAGAAATGGTGTGTGATTAGGGTTTGTCAAGTGAAAATGTGGTGAAGGCGGTAGACATACTGTGGATCTAGACAGAAAATAGAGGAGCGACGACGAGCGACATAGAGATGAGGGGGAACAAGCGTCGACGATCGTGGAGGGAGATGAAGCGTCTGAGGTTGTGCAGGAGGAAATGGGTGGAGAGGAAATGGGTAGATTGTTTTAGGGTTTAGGATAGATAGGGTAGGGAGAGTATATATAAATTAATTTATTGTAAATAGATATAAAAATAAAAATAAAAAATTGTTTTAAATTCTGAATTAAAACCTGATTTTTACAATATTAAACTTCATCTAGAATTTATGAAAATGGTAATTTAAAAGTAAGGGTGACTGTAATTTCCTCTTTAATTGAAAGGAAAAATTCGACCTTCCATTGTAGTCCTACCCCAAAAAAATATGAGACGTCAAGAAATTGAAAAATGATTTGGATAATTATATTCACCCCCACAATTTTTATTTTTTGCACCATATTTTCATTGTAATTAAAATTCTTAATCTTTGTTCATTATAACATTTATGTCTCTAACGATTTTACATGTAATTTTTATCCTTAAAACTTTGCATTTGCTAACACATTTTTTTATATGATAATAATTTTATGTTCAAAAGTCTATTGAAATCATGCAAAATAACTAATTTTTCCATCATATTTAAAAATAAAAATAAAAAATAAGGAAAAAATAAATAAATTTTCCCTCATTTTAAAGCAAGAAAATATAATATTTTAATATAAATTATCATCAATGATGAGATGTATTAATTCATGGAAGGTTGAAGATAAAGATTTGACCAAAAAAGTTAAGTAAATAAAAAAAACGAAAAAATAACTTTTCCCCCATTTTAAAGCATGAAAATATAATATTCTAATATAAATTATCATCAAGGAAGAGACGTACTAAGTTGAAGATAAAAATTCGACCAAATAAAAGGTTAAGAAAATAATTGCTACAATAAGCAAAGATTGAGCAATTTAACTGCAATTAAAATGGGGTATATTAAAGAAAAATTGTGTAATATAACCACCCAAATTATTTTTAAGGTAAATTTCCATTTATTAATCTCTCCAACCCTTCCTCTCCCCTGCTAGCTCTCTATCGGGAAAATTAACACCGTTCCCTCCAAACCCTCATTTCCTCCCACCCTCGTTTTCCTTCCCTTGCTATGATTTTCTAGAAAATTGATGAGCACGTGGGTTCTTTCTTCCACACTTAGTTGGGGTTTTTTTTATTCGAACTGTTGAGGGGTTTAGGAAATTGGGATGGTGGCAGAGAATATGAAGGTTGTGCAGTTTGTGTTGCAGATCTAATGATGGGTGTACAGATCTGGTCCTTGTGTAGATCCGGTGGCAGGTAAGTTGAATTGGTGTCAATGGTAATGGTGTCGGCGGTGGTCAGATTTGGTGGCATAGATTGGCGACGAATGGTCTATATAGACAGTAGGTGGTGGTGTGGAATTAATGGAGGCTGTATAAATCTATTACCAATTATAGTGACGATGTTTTTGGGGATCTGTGGTGGGCAGCAATTGTGGTGAAGATATGGTGGCATGGTGTTAGCGGAAACTGGTGGATATTGGCAATAGGTGGTGGCAACTTGTGAGAACTTCAAAAGTTACCATTTCAAAAAATCTGTCACATAATTAAGGCATTATATGAGTTACAAGTTCAAAAAAATTAGATACACATTTAAACAAGATTAACGTGAAGTTTAGGTTACAATCTATTGTAACTTAAAATTGGCAGAGTGGATTTCAGATTACCAAATCTTTTAAGGTAAAATTTAGGTTTCCAATCGCGGGCTCAAACCTTACTCGGCAAAATAGGAAGTACTACGGATTTTGATTTTGATTTTTTTAAAAGTATTATAATCACATAAATTAGATGAGAAACGGGATCAACTGACCATTAAAACAGTTGCAGCATATATTCTTACAAGCTCTCTAAACGGACTTAAAAGAGCACACATCTCGCTCAACGTTATCCAAGAACCCAACAAGACAAACTCACATTGACATCAACTTTGGACCATTATCCGGCATGCCCATCCCAGCAGCTAGTTCAGCATCAAGTTGTGTGTGAGGTGCAGGCCCCATCATTTGCTTCACACTGCACAAGAACAATATCAGTTTCCAATCAAATTATTGCTAAAGTACTTAGTTACAGGACCAGGGAAGTGAATATTCAATTATCCAGCCATAAACCCAAAATTTTCACATACAAACCAAGAAGATGAAAGACGTCCTTAAATCACAATCACTACAATACTACGTAAAAGCATATGGTTTTCCCAAAAAGATTCAAACAAGCGACGTGTAAAACTGTAAATGAGCAGTTGCTCCGGTAAATTGCACTAATGACCACTATACTTTCAACAAAGTTTACCATCGGCCAATGAACTTTAAAACGTTTCTGATTAGCGACTGAAATTACAAAACAGTGACACCGTCTATTAAAAAAATAGACAGAATGGACGGCATGGATAATGTATAATTCACACGTGGAACCTTTAACCTTTAGTTTTCGCTGTGTCACAAAAGTTCAATGACTAGTCATAAACGCCGTGGAATGTAGAGAGCCTAATGGAACACATTGTGGAAAGTATGGTGGCCAACGGGATATTAACCAATACTTTACTCACATATTTTAGGGATAATATCACATTTGGTCCCAACTTCTCAAAAACATGTGGTATATAACCCTAAATTTCAAAATAGCGCCAAACATCCCATCGTACATTTGAGGAAATAGGCATGGTAGGTCCCCAATGACGGAATCTGTCCATTTCAGCCATTAAGATCAAATGAAAAGACAAAATTGTCTCCCATTTAAATAAGCACAAAACAAAAAATAAAAAAGGAATAAAAATATAAACAAATCTACCCCAAAAATGAAGAATAACAAAGAGACCCTCCTTCACCATCAACCCAATTGTTGCAGACCAAAAAACAAGGCCTCCTCAAATTGGACGGGGAATCCCCTTGTTCTGCCAGGATGGGGGAGAAATCCTCCTTTTAAAGTTCAATTGCATAAGGCATCTATTGATGAATGCACCACGGTATCTAGAGACTAGAACAAGAACAGAAGATTCAATAGCTGTAGTGCATTCATAAAGCAAAGAGCTCCATCAAATTCAGAAGTTAAGCATTCCATCTAAATCCAAGATCCTACCAAATAATTGCTTAAAAAGGAAAAAAAATAATAAATCTATGCTAATATTCATTATCCACTATCTGAAAGAAATTGCAGGCAAGATCCATAGAAAAACCGTGGCGCTTGAGAAATTAACATATAGAACTACATGGATGGCACCAAATTAATCACTGAAACAGAAAGTCAAAAACTGAAAAATGATGATTAAATTCTGCATACCGCCTCCTATGCTTTTTAGTCTTGAAATGCTCATCCCTCACCGACACGTTAGCGAAATACCGACTGTAAAAAAATATAAAAATACAATAACTAGGATTGAAAAGTTTATAAGATATTTTCCCACAAAGGTTAAATCAAAATGAAGAAATTACTCGCAGTGTAGACAGTAATATTGGCCCATTCCGGGGAGGTCTTCGTCAACGGGCAAGGGTTTCCCCTCTCCCTCTGCTTTATGAAGGTCATCATAAACAGCATCGTCGCGTAAACAAGAACCGGTTAAGAAAAAACACAATCCGAAATAACTAAAAGTCGACGTAAGATATTACGAAGTAACTACAGTTAAAAAGGATATCTTTAAGAAGAAATTTGGTGCGTCGAGCAGTTTTGTGAGAGTAGCGGCGCTTCTTCACACTCCGGTGCGGACACTTTCCACCCATCTTTCGTTATTTTTCCTCAATTTGTGAAGTTAGGGTTCCCTTTCTTCGATTTAGAGAATCCAAAACCCTAGAATGAAATAGTCTTCGGGTTTGTACTCTTATGTGTGCTGCACGACGTCGTTGGTTATTTGGATTTGGAGAACTTTTTATCCTTTGGGCCAATCTTCTGGACATGTAAAGCCCTAATCTAAAAGCCCATAAGCATATGAGAAGAATCTAAAGCTACAACCTTTACCGTCAAGTCAATTACTCAATATTGAGGCACACGGAAATTTTCGTATCTACATCGTTACTATATGAAATTCAGTACTTACTATATGATTTTCAAAATCCAATTACTACTTTGTGATATAGTAAATATTTTAAAAATATTGTATACAATAATTAACCCAAATGCAGTCTTTGTACGAAATTTTAAATTATCCCTAATATTATGCTAAATATTAATGCCCCTTCAAAACACATTGCAGAACTAAAAAAAAAAGCAAGGCTTTTGGCAAAACATATCCCCATTTTCCTGTGGAGCTGATCATCTTTCTTTTCTTGCTTTACTATCCAGTCATCAAGAAGTTGCCTCTGTTGCAGAAACCCATAATCTGATCTTAGGCCATGTTTAATAGCAAACATTTTCCATGGAACTTGTGTTTGAGACCCATTTTAGTATAAAAATGTGTTTTTGAATAGTGATTAATGGAAGAATGTGTGGTTAAAAAGTAATGAGATTTTTAGATTTACATGTAATATTATTTTATTGATAGAATGTGTGGTTGAAATGAAGAAAGAGAAAAAAAATGATAAATCTATGCTAATATTCATTATCCACTATCTGAAAGAAATTGCAGGCAAGATCCATAGAAAAACCGTGGCGCTTGAGAAATTAACATATAGAACTACATGGATGGCACCAAATTAATCACTGAAACAGAAAGTCAAAAACTGAAAAATGATGATTAAATTCTGCATACCGCCTCCTATGCTTTTTAGTCTTGAAATGCTCATCCCTCACCGACACGTTAGCGAAATACCGACTGTAAAAAAATATAAAAATACAATAACTAGGATTGAAAAGTTTATAAGATATTTTCCCACAAAGGTTAAATCAAAATGAAGAAATTACTCGCAGTGTAGACAGTAATATTGGCCCATTCCGGGGAGGTCTTCGTCAACGGGCAAGGGTTTCCCCTCTCCCTCTGCTTTATGAAGGTCATCATAAACAGCATCGTCGCGTAAACAAGAACCGGTTAAGAAAAAACACAATCCGAAATAACTAAAAGTCGACGTAAGATATTACGAAGTAACTACAGTTAAAAAGGATATCTTTAAGAAGAAATTTGGTGCGTCGAGCAGTTTTGTGAGAGTAGCGGCGCTTCTTCACACTCCGGTGCGGACACTTTCCACCCATCTTTCGTTATTTTTCCTCAATTTGTGAAGTTAGGGTTCCCTTTCTTCGATTTAGAGAATCCAAAACCCTAGAATGAAATAGTCTTCGGGTTTGTACTGTTATGTGTGCTGCACGACGTCGTTGGTTATTTGGATTTGGAGAACTTTTTATCATTTGGGCCAATCTTCTGGACTTGTAAAGCCCTAATCCAAAAGCCCATAAGCATATGAGAAGAATCTAAAGCTACAACCTTTACCGTCAAGTCAATTACTCAATATTGAGGCCCACGGAAATTTTCGTATCTACATCGTTACTATATGAAATTCAGTATTTACTATATGATTTTCAAAATCCAATTACTACTTTGTGACATAGTAAATATTGTATACAATAATTAACCCAAATGTAGTCTTTGTACGAAATTTTAAATTATCCCTAAATATTAATGCCCCTTCAAAACACATTGCAGAACTAAAAAAAAAAGCAAGGCTTTTGGCAAAACATATCCCCATTTTCCTGAGGAGCTGATCATCTTTCTTTTCTTGCTTTACTATCAAGTCATCAAGAAGTTGCCTCTGTTGCAGAAACCCATAATCTGATCTTAGGCCATGTTTAATAGCAAACATTTTCCATGGAACTTGTGTTTGAGACCCATTTTAGTATAAAAATGTGTTTTTGAATAGTGATTAATGGAAGAATGTGTGGTTAAAAAGTAATGAGATTTTTAGATTTACATGTAATATTATTTTATTGATAGAATGTGTGGTTGAAATGAAGAAAGAGAAAAAAAATGATAATGAGAAAAAAAAAATGGGTGCCAAACGGAATTGTTTTTCATTTTCCAAGTTTTGACCGTTTGACAGCAAAAATTTCTCCCGAATTTTTTTTCTTCACATTTCCACATTTTTCAGCTTTTGTAGGAAAAACTTTTCTTGTTGTTTTGGTTGGAATTGATTTTCCAGTTTTTTTTTTCAATTGGAAAAAATTCTATCAACAATGATAAAAAAAAAAAAAATTCCCTTTAACAGATAATTTTCATGCAAAACAAAGCCAAATGAATGGTATTTTGTATGGTAAATTTTTTTTTAAAAAATTGTTTTTTTGTTTTTTGTTTTTTGCAATTAGAACAAATTCTAGACTAAATGGTAGAAAATATTATCACTTTCATGGATAATTTTCATAAAAAAAATAAGGTCAAATGGACACAAAACTTTCATTATATTTCAGGTGGAAAATTATACTAATTAAATACAATTAACTATAATTCCCAATAAAACAATTTCTAGGCAATTCAATTCCTTGTAATTCATTTTCTATCCACCCATTTTCCACCTTTAGAATCAAACGGACCCTTAGTATTTCTAGTTTGTAAATGGAATCGTTTCATAAATTATTGTCAAGTCTGATTCACAGTTCAAGAATATGCTGCAATTATTTGTATGTCAATTCGAAATACAACTAAATATATACTCGTGATTCACATTCCCAGTCATTTTGATTTCACGATTCACCAAGCTGCAACTTAGCTTTTGTCTGTAAATATGGTATTTCAAATCAGATTCTAAAATGTTTCATCATGGCATGTGAATATCTGGATGTTGGGATGAAATATAGTTCGTTCTTTTAGGATGGATGACCATATATTTCAATCCGTGAGTGGAAAATATTATTTTTCATACATCATTCGATTATAGCAATATTTTGGATTTCATAATATTAAAATTCAATTTCGTAATTACTAAATCATTGCTTATAGGATGTATTTGTGTTAAGGCTATGTTTGTTGATCGGTTTCATACGTATGGTTTTATATTGCAACCCATAATCCAAGAATAACTATGCACTACATCACTCGATAAACTTTGATAATGTGAAATATTGTGGATAGGGTTGTCAATTGATTGAATTTTGATCTGAATCCGACGAAATTAATGGGAGATGGATTTAGAGTCTCCATCCGATAACCCGATCAATATCTGAATCCGATAATCCGTTAACTAAATGGATCAAACATGGATATAAGTCAATCCGATTCGATAACAATCCGATCCGATTTGTTATAAATAATTGAGTCGATAAAATATTTTTATGGCATATTATTTGTCACTGAAATAAATAAATTTAGAATAAAAAAGTAATCAAATTCAAAACATAAAAAGTTGAAAATTTTATAATTATTAAACATGTTTAAGAATTGAAAATTTTGAAAGAAAAAAAGTCGATTTCAACTAATGCTTTAAAAATCGACCCGGGGTCGAATCAATATCGAATCGGTTGTCAAATTGAATAAATAACTATACACATAAATGTAAAATATTATAAAAACAATAGATTTTTTAAATTTTAGTTTACTAATTTAAAGAAAATAAATATCTATATTTTTCATAATTAAATTTATTATTATAATTTATTTTACAATTTCAAAACTAATAATTTATATGTAACAAATAATTTGATTTATTAATGGAAATAATGAAATAAACTATTTATATTTAAATTGAAATTCAATTTTAAATTATCCCACATTGAATGTCAATAGAAAATTAGAAGATGATCTCTCATTTAAAAAGGAATTTCATGATGTTAAAAGTCACTATTGTGCTTGTTAGTAAAAAACAGGTGGGCCTCAAGTTAATTCAAAGTTTTTAAAGAACATAAAATCATTTTTTTCCTAGTTTTTATTAATTTCTGATCGGATTATCGGATCGGATATCCGATAACATAACAAATCAGATATGAATTTAACAATCAAAATAGGGGTACTTACAAAAATACCCTTAAAATTAGAGATGTTTTGAAAAATACCCTTAAAATCATATGAAAGATTTTTAGGAAGTAAAAAATACTGTGTAAAATAAAAAAATGACACAATGTCACTTTTTTTTTATAAAAATTGTCACTTTTTTACTTTTTTTTTTTTAAACGTGACACAAACTAAAAAAAAAAAGTGACTCTCAAAAATGATACAAACTCAAAAAAGTGACAAAACTAAAAAAAAAAAGTGACACGTTCTCAAAAAGTGATACAAACTCAAAAAAAGTGACAAATATCAAAATAGTACCATCCATTTGTGATTTTTTTATCTGCTTAAAAAGTGACAATTTAAAAATGTGAAACAATGTCACTTTTATATAATTGACGAACAATTTTGACATCCCTAGATAATAATGCATAAAACTAAGTGATAGTATGACACAAATTCAAAAAAACAAGTGACAAATATCAAAATAGCACAATCCATTTGTGCAACACCAATAATCATGTTCTTAAAATAATCAGTACGTCCAGGCTAATCCACGTGCTTATTATGTTAGGAAAATATTACATATTATTTAATTTTTTTTATCTTCTTAAAAAGTGACAAAAAACTAAAAAAAAGTGACAATTTTAAAAAGTGACACGATGTCACTTATATAATATTGACGAGCAACTTTGACATCCCTAGATGGTACTGCATAAAATTAAGTAAGTGATACAATCTCACTTTTATAAGAAAGTGACATAAATTAAAAAAAAAAAAAAAAAAGTAACAAACAACAACAACAAAAAAATGTGATAGAAAAAAGTGACAAACACTTTTTCATATAATGTGATAATCCCCACTGGGCCAAAAAATAAGAAAAGCTCACCATCTTCCCAACCCAAGTTGGCAAGCCTGTCTTTTAAAATAAAATATCTATTGAATTATTGGATTGGACCGGATAATTTTCTTATTGGATATGATCAAATATAGACAAATCCAATCTATTTACAGCCATAATTGTGGATGAACCCCAATATATAAACTAAGCACACATGTATTGATGATCAAACAATGATTTTGTAATATACTAGTATGAGAAACATATGTTAATTGATTTTCCAATCCAATTAGATGCAAAACACTTCTATGAATGAGTAACTTTAAATAAAAATATATACACCACATAACTAATTATATGCAAATCAAATAAATGAAAAAAAATACATGTGGGATGGTGCAAAAGTAAACTGTGGGTTTGGGGTGATTTTTTTTATTTATTTTTTTTAAATATGTGTATTCGTCTAGCAAGGAGACACGGCCCGTGTCTCCATTTAGCATGGTGTCTGAATCGTAGAGTTTTTTTTTTTTTAAAGAGTGATATATAATAACAAATTAAAATTTTCAGAGATATTATAATAGAATACCTTTGCAGAATTGGATGCAAAATTCAACTTTCATCTATGACTTATAGTTGATTTTTGAAAAACACTTTTTGATGCACCAAAAAAGCAAAGATGAAATTTATCGTTGTAACTCTTATTATTCCAAGAGTTATTAAAAGAGATATGTATATCTACTATAATATCTTTGCCAAATTCAAGTACATCGATATATCATATATGCAAAATAAAAATAAATCAATAAAATTTGAGAAAATGTGAATTAAGCACAATAGCACTATTTCCAGTTTAGTAGTTTAGTACATTTCTACAAATCCTGAAATGAATATCAACCAACAACTTTTCAGTAAAAGAGTTCCAAAATTGATATGCAAAATTGAAACTTTCGGTACCAATAACAAAATATATCGTTCATTGCAAAATTGATCAAATTAACAAACAAACTTTCGGTACCAATAACTGAAGACAACTTGTAAATGTTAATATGCAAGCAGGGCATACATAGAAACATAAGTCGTTAAATCGTTTAGTCATTAAAAAACAAAACGACAATTCAATACTGATTTCGACTTACAAAATTTGCCACTAACTCAACTGGAAAACGGTCAAAAAGATGGGAAAAATTCAGCATTTCAAATTTCACTTCACATGGCATGTATAAAAATCATAATCAAACTTTTCCTGAAAGTAATCAGCAACTTTATCACATGAACTCACCAATAAATATGGCAAAAACGCATCGTTCTGACTTCTACGAATTAAAATCAAGAAACCAACAAGTAAAAACTTTACTAATAACAAACATAAAAAAAAAAAGGAAAATTGATGTAAACAAACATTTATTTTTTTAACCTGAGCTGGTGGGTTCTGATTCGATGGTGCAACGTCCATTTAAATAGAATCCAGTGTTGAATAATATACTGAGAGTTCAATTGAGGCATCAAATTATTTGCAAAGTTTGAGAAGATTCAGAGCATGAATATATTCTTGTCTTGAACGTATACACAGAGAATATATTGTAGACTCCTTTTGGCGGACCCATACATCCAGGCAATGAATCAATTCCTTGTGCGAACAACTGTAGTCCTGGTCGGAGATTAAAAAATTGCAAATAAAAGTCAAATCATTTTTTTTAATTTTGTTTAAAACTTTTTCTTTGTGGGGGGTTCGGGGGCAACGCTCCCGGCGGGGATCGACCAGCCCGGTCAAGTCGCGGAGGTTGAGGGGGCATCACCCTCTTGTGGGGGTTCGGGATAGGGTCGAGGGGGCCCGCCCCCTCATGGAGGTTGTCCCCGAAAGGAATTTTGATTTTCATGTATGTATAGAATTGAATATTTTTTTAATTTTTTAAATTAAATTATTAATATATGAAATTGTATTTATAGTTCGTGTGAAATGTAAATAAGTAGAATTATTAGAAAAAAAAATAAACGCAAGAAATTCTAGGTACGTTATAAAAAAAACTAATTTAATTTTGCCTCCGACGCAGATGTTTTGACTCCGCGTGCGGAGGAATTAAACCTTTTTTTTTTTTTTCAAACGGACAATTTTTGACTTAACATAAACAATTTTTTTTTCCAAGCAGATAATTAAAATGAATACAATAAAAATATGACTTAATGATAGCAATGTTGGTATACATATCTTCATTATTATTCCACGATGGCCCGACAATTGGTTCAAAAATGAAAATTGATTTTGCAGTCTGAGTCCATCGACATTATATGGCCTGTTAACAACATATAATAATAATAATAGTTTAGGCTGGATTCTTGGGTGGGATTTTGGACGGGAACACTGTTACGGAGCTATCCTTCCTTAATATAGTATAAGATTTTGATACAGACTAGTGCTGTGAATTTAGGTGAAGATCGATGAGATATGATTCCTCCATTTCTTGAAAGTGTTCTGAATAGAGGTTTCCTGGAATGAATACGAACCAATGGGAATTAGGATATTTAGACTGAAAAAATATGAGAAGGGGCATGATTGGGGGGAAAGTTCGCATATAATTTATTACCTATTTAAAAATAGGAAGGAGCATGTTTGGTGGCATCTATTCAGCTCACAATTGATTTGTCTATAATGAGTGAAATGATTCAATCGTTTTTCATTTTACTATATTTTTAAAGTGAAAAAGGAAAAAAATTCATGATAAAGTATTTCCTATTTTGTTTTTCCAAATAATAGGCGATGAGTATAATTTCCACGGAAATTATTAAATAAGTTGCAATCATGAATGTTGTAATATCAACCGAGGTACAATTTCTTGTGATTTGTAGTAAACATACATAAACAAGTTTTTAATCTATTTAATCTGTAGTAATCATGCAACAAAAACTAGATATACGAAGTTTATTCCTATTCGACTCTTCCAATTTCTTGTCATTAACATTGATATAATCATAAATCACTAAGTTTTTGCCAAATACAAATATATAATGTTTTAACTTAATCTGGTCCAAACACGGGCATTAAATCTAGTTGTGATCTCCTCTTTCTTTTCATATCACCGGGACAACCGGTCATCAGAAAGGAACCGTAGCAAAGTAAACTTCCATCGGATGGCCACATTAGACATTATAACTCATGTCCACTGTGGATATGAGATCAGATCTGGTCATATCGTATAGAGGTCATCTTATGTCGGCTTTCATTTCTTCATTTTTGTTTAAAACTATATTTTTAACTAACTATACTTGTCCTTTTTGTAAAGAATTAGTATTCCTAATTCTACTACTAAAAGCAATAAAATCGAAGAAAAAAATAAAGACAAGAACACGTAAGATTTATATAGGTATCCCTCAATATGAAGCTACGTCATTTTCTGTCGTTCCAGTAAAAAAGAAGTTTAAAAGAGAAAATCGCACACTATATTTTCTCTTACTTCTCTCTTTCTTTTTAATGGTTGACTTGCGACTAGCTTCAGCTATAATAATTAAATTTTACAACTTAACACGTTGACGAGAATTATATCAATATTGTACAAGTGGTTAACGCAGTGCAAGCTTATTCTTGGCTATCATCCACCTCTATATTGCCTCAATTTGCCACAAATGAAATAGTCAAATTTTTATAGACTTGACAAAAGTATCGAGCTACGGTATTGCCTACTTCAAATCTAATCGTACCTATATAGTTATTACCTAGTTGGAGCCCTCCCTCGTTTCCCAAGTCCCCAAGTTATTCATAAGCATCAAAATTGTATGAGTGGTTAACGCAGTGCGAGCTTATTCATGGAGATCATCCACCTCTATATTACCTCAATTTGCCGCAAATGAAATAGTCAAACTTTTATAGACTTGACAAAAGTATCGAGCTACGGTATTGCCTACTTCAAACCTAATCGTACCTATATAGTTATTACCTAGTTGGAGCCCTCCCTCGTTTCCCAACTCCCCAAGTTATTCACAAGTCATGGTGTAAATCCACGAGTAGGGTCCAACCTATGCTTTAATGGGATTAATTTTGCTAGAAAGCTCTATATTGTTCAAAGCTTTAACAAAAAGTAACAAGATTGTGACGGGGCATTATGAATACAGAAATTGTTAAAAGTCTAAAGTTCATAATTTTGTCATTTAACTCGTGCAACGAAACTATTTCACCACACTTTATTACCCAATGTAAACGAACAAACTTTGTTGGGAAGATAAAATAATTTGCCTTCTTTACACGATATAGCTGATAATCACCTACAACATTCAAGAATTTCGACAGTCATCGATAGTGATAAATAGCATAATTCTTTCTCAAAAGATATAATTAGTAGAGAAAGGCAATCGGGCCTTTTATTACCAAGAACAAGTTCTAAGAACCAATCCTGAGCACCATTTTTTTTGTTCAATTCTCATTATACGCGATGTGACGAAAAATACTTATTTCGTGAGATATGCCTTGTTTGCATTGAGCAAGGAGAAGTCAAATGCGGACCTTTATGGTGTGTTTGAACCACATTATATTTGAAAAATGTATTCTGGAATAGTAAATTGACGGAGAATGTGTGATTGAAAAAGAAGGAAAAGTTATTGATGTGATAAAAAATATTATTTTATTGAAGAATGTGTGGTTGAAAATGAGTAGAATAATGAAAATAAAAATTTTAATATGTACCAACATGAGCTAAATTTGTAATATGCCATCCAATAGAAGCCATTTATTATAGTAACAAACAATTCTTTAGTGTCCCACCTTCGTCATTCTCCTGTCTCTTAGAGTCTTTTTTAAATCGATTTTTTTTTTTTTGGTGAAAGTAGACCTATTTGAAAAATGTTCTACATTGAAATATCTTTAAATTAAGTTGAAAGCGTGAACACGAAGTGATACATGCCTTATACTAACCTTAAATTTTTTTTAAAAAGGACAAAAATTGAAGTATCCTAGGAAGAACACATCAGTTTATTGCAATTATTGTGTAATTCGTATTATCCTTTGTTTGTTTATCATTAAATTACATTATCATTTTGGCACATTGGAATTTTGGAGTTTGTAAATTGTAATTGTCACCAGGCAATAGGTTAGTTAAAGCCCACCTAAAAATTTTGGACCGTTGCAAGTGGACAACTTAGTCAAAATTTACTAATTTCAACGGTAAAAAATCTCACCTCACAAAAACCTGGTTCATCACTTTTTTTTTTTTTTTACGTGGATTTATAACTTTTTTATTATTATTTTTTAACCATTTACTCTCCAAAAAATTAAATTTCACATTATTTCTCATAAAAACTACTTCATCCGTCGCAATTATATAGGCTTATTTCGTTTTTCACACGGATTAAGAAAGTTTGTTTAATGTCATTGGAAAAATAATTTTTACCAAAATCTTTCCTAATTCACCCTTATTTGATTTTCAGTATGTAAAACTAAATTATTGTTGGAATTAATAAAGAATTTGAAGAAAATGAAGAAATGAGAGTTGTTCCGTGTTTCCAAGTGGGAAATGTGTGTATTTGGATGATTTCAAAAACTTGGCATATTAGCGAGAAAAATTTAATAAGAGTATATTGGTAAAGGAACACGACAAAATATTCTACATTAAGAAACAAGTCTGTGTATTTGGGATAATAGAAAAAAAGGAACTCAGTCTATATAATTGAGACGGAGGGAGTACATCAAACGAACTCTCAATCGAATCCGATGACAACCACTCCTCATTCCCATACCATCAATCAGCCACATCTCCATGCCATGCTCCACATCCATACATACATAATGGACCCCACCTCGCACGCCCACCCACCCACCATACGGATTTTTATTTTATTTAAGTGGGCTAATACGAATTCATCAAATCGCAAATATTTTTCCATTTTCATTCTCTATAAATTCCGGCCGTTGCCTCCATTTTCTATCTTCAAACCATTCCATTTCTACTCAAAACCTAAACAATCATCCTATACAAAATTCCAAAACTAAATCAAATGGGTGAGGTATCTGTTTTCCTTCTATTTAATCTCAAATTCATATCATAAATTATTGTTTTTTACTTGATTGTTTATGTTTCTGTGTCTGTATTATTTCAGAAAGATGAGACAAAGACTGAAAAGGAGAATAAGGATGAAGGCGAGAAGGCCGCAGTGGCCGCGGCGGACGGTGAAGGAAAGAAGGACGACAGTCCGATTACCGTCGCGTTGAAGTTGAATTTGCATTGCGAAGGCTGTGCCAAGAAAGTAAAACGCTCCGTTCGCCATTTCGAAGGTACTAAAATTTTTACCGTCCAATACTATTAGGTCACCGAATGATAGCTACAGATTTTTTTTTAAGAACCCGGGAATTAAAAACTAGGATCTGTCATGTAATTTAAGTGTTCTAAGTGGTTATGTATCTATAGCTTTTATTTTCAATTTTTGTTTTAAACAGCTCGACTATAATTTTAACGTTCAAATACTGTTGCCCAAATTTTGTGACTTCAATTTCTATAATATCTTGGATATTTTTAACGAACAAACGGTGAAATCTAGAAGTAAGGAGCGTGTCACGGAACTCGACCCGACAACTTAATCGACCTTTCGAGTTGAATGAAATCTCAACTCGAAATTAAACCGACGGAATGAAAAATCGACCCTTGTATATCATTTTTTTTTTGTCAAGCTGAAAATCAAATCAACAATGGATCAAAACTGACTCCAGTCCGTTCAATTTGACGGTTTAGGTTAGGCGGATAATTTACCCCTATTTATAAGTAAAAATTACTTTTGAGTAACTAACTATTAATTTATAAATTATAAGTAAACTTTTAAAGCTAGTCAAACGTCCTCTTAATGGAGTTTGGAAACCAAGAGTCTAGCCTAGGCGAGACCTAAAATCGTGCTTGTGGGTTGGCCAATTATATGTAGGCGTTGAGAATGTAAAAGCAGATTGGGGCAGCAGTAGATTGACTGTGATTGGAAAGGTGGACCCCGCATGGCTCCGCGAGCTAGTTGAAAACAAGACTAAGAAGAAGGTGGAGCTGGTCTCACCTCATCCCAAGAAGGACGACGTCGGTGCCAAGAAATCCGATGAGAAGTCTGACAAAAAAATAGAAGAGAAGTCCGACGAAAAACCAGTAGAGAAAAAGGAAGATGATGAAAAACCCAAAGAGGTAAAAAGAAAAAATCTTCATTTATTTGGATTAATTATTTTTATTAATTTATTTCCATTTTGTTTTGATTGTTCAGCCTACGCCTAGTACAGTAGTAATGAAGATTAAACTGCATTGTGATGGATGTGCACATAAAATAAAGCGGATCATAAATAAGAACATTGATGGTAAGTTAGCCTAATTGTATTAAATTAAAAAAGAGTAAATTATTGTTTGTGTGTGTGATAAGTTTTGGAAACAGCATGTATTGCATTGATAGAAGATTAATGACGATATTATGTTTTACCTAATTTAGGAGTTGATTCCGTGTCGACAAATTTAGAGAAGAATTTGGTGACGATAAATGGGACAATGGATGTAAAACATCTTACGGCATTCTTGAAAGAAAAGCTAAACAGGAGCGTCGATATTGTTCCACCAAAGAAAGATGAAAGCGGTGGAGATGAGAAGGGAAAAGATGGTGGTGAAGAGAAAAAAGAAGGTGGCGACGACAGTCAGAGTGGTGGCAATAGTGAGAAAAAGGAAGAGGAGGGTGGAGAAGGAAGCAAAATCGAAGGGACAAAGGGCGAAGTAAACAAAATGGAATATCAAGCATACAATTCCAATACACATTATGCAGTTCCGATGTACCATCAAAATTATGTCCATCACGATTATACTGTACCAATGTACAACCAGAGTCCTGTTAATAGTGATTATATTGTACAATATTCACAGGGCCCTCCATCACCACCACCACCAACTTATGTGAACATGAACGATGAAATGTTTAGCGATGAAAACCCTAATGGTTGCTTCATTATGTGAAATGACAATTTTGTCATTGAGGGAGATAGTTCAGATTCTCAATTGTAAATATTAATCATACACCAATATGAAAAATAAATGGAAATATATATATAATAGAAACAAAGCTGATGTACTATTCATTAATATTTCAATTAAAGTTTTAAATTTAAATAAAAGGTGGCGATGGGGAAAAAAAAAATGAAGTCATGACGTATTGCCAAATTATGCATTACTTCCCCTCAAACTCGTGCAATTGACTAATAATTTGATGTAAAAAACAAAAAGAGACGATTCCAGAAGCTTCTATGCTGCGGAAACGTATGTAGATATCTAATAATTTTATTATAAAATTTATATAAGCGATGTTGCTATGTGACGCTCTTTAAGTCAGGTAGAACGTCACATAAATTGCAAATGAATAATATTATTATATTTAAATAGTGCATTTAACCTCATAATCACTAACTAAAATTTGTTGTTTTCTTCATGATAAGAAATTATGAAATTTAAAATTCTCAAATAGGTGGGTGACACTGAAACCTTTAATTTATGCTGAAAGCTTGTTTAAACTTTTTTTTTTTTATTTTATTTATCCTTCATCAAAATAAAAACTAAGTCAGAGTTCCACTTCAATTTAATTTTATATTTTATACAAGGTATTTATCATTATTTAATTCAATTTATCGAAAAAAAAAAAAATAAGTCATCCATGCTTTCTAGTTTAATTTTCATGTGCCCTGTTTGTTTGCCACATTTTTCATAGAAAATGTCATATCCGAGTAAAACGAATTCCATTTTGACTATTTGATTGCAATATGAAAATGGAAACTGAATTCCAAAGTACAACAATTTTAAAGTTTAAACTATATTTTCTTTGTTCTCATAGAAAACGAATTTCTATGAATTTTGTGAATTTTTATTTTCCTACTAATATGTAATAGGACTTGTGTTTGTACCTCTACATGGTGGAGGTATGTCTAGTTGCTTCAGTTTTATAGAAAAAAAAATAATAATAATAAAAGGACAATCTTTTACATTATCAATTCACTTTACCAAGTTTGATTCACAGACTTTGACATGAAAAAATAAGGTCATAAATATATACAAAATATGATTTAAGATAGAGGAGTAATTGAGTTTGTCACGATTCAAATATATTTGATAAAGGGTAAATAGTGAATGTATTTTGACGCATTAACGATGTGATGGAAATTAAAAGTGGGTACGGGTCAGATTTGGACCCAATCCAACAATCGCACTGACCATGCCTCGTTTGGATGAAGTCCCAACTCGAAATGATCAAATCGACCCGAATCGGTTTAGAACGGTTGGATAACGATAAGATGAATAAACCGACTCAAAACGATCCGAGTTGATTTGGTTTGAATCACATCGATACCAACAAGATGAATAAATCAACTCAAACCAATCCGAGTCTATTTGGATTCGAACGATTCAATTTGCCGGGTTGAAGGTGATTTTTTCCTGGAAAATCAATTCTTTTTTTTTTTTTTCAAATTTTTGGAACCCAACCCCTCGTGTCGAGGTTTTCGGGTGGATCGAAGCTAACTTGAGAATAAAGTCAACATCATTCCAAATCCATCCAAGTCAGTTCGGTATGGCAATTGGATGGTTTAGACGAGTAATCTGCCTCCCCCAATGGAAATCAATATTTCATCCACATTCATTAAAGAAATCACACGATTGGATATCCATTTAGCAAGTTGAAGTTATATCTTGACTTGATAATAATACGTGTAAAATAGTGGTCGAAAAAAGTTCGACCACTAAAAAATAGAGCGTACGTGAACGTGTGGTTGCTTGTATTAAGAATCAAAAAGTGGAATTCTATTTTGTAAGTAACCAAATTGCGTCGAAAATTATGAGGATTCATTGTCAACTTCCATTTCCAGACAATGACTGGTTTCGTGTGTAACTAAAATGATAACCACAAAGTTGTAATAGAGACAAAAAAATAATAATTCAATTTCATATGATTAAGCTTATTGGTTTGCTTATAATGTAATCCAACCATTGGGATTGGCTGCATTTTCTTGAAAGCTGCCTTCACACTACAGCCAAATGACCAATTATTTAGCTTCTACTTTCATTCTTTGTACGTATTATTATCCTTAATTTAGTTGAACATGATAGACTTGTTTTTTGGTATTTTATTAGAAAGAATTTTGCTTCGATACTCCATAGTTAGTTAATAAGACTATGTTTGGCTATGCTTATAAGTTACTCATTTTGTCAAATATATAATATTCAAATTACCTTTTTTATTAACTTCTCCTTTTATAGGTGTTATGGGTGTGCAGAATTACTCATTTAACCGATCCAAACCGCGAAATCAAACTAACTTGGATGGGTTTGGAGGGATGTTGATTTGCCTTTTGAATTGGCTTGAACCGACCCGAAAATCTCGGTTCAAGGGGTTGTGTTTAGAAAAAACAATTTTGAAGGAAAAAATCTCTTTCAATTCAATAAATCTAAACGATCAAAATCGACTTGGGTCAGCTTGAGTTGATTTATTTATCTTGTTGGTTCAGTTTCAAGTTGAGATTTCACCCTACTCGAACCTTCAATTTGATTATCGGGGGTTGGGTACAATTCGACGTTTAATCTTCCCAAACTGCCAATTGAACCAACTTGGTTAGGTTTGGTGGGGTGTTGGTTTGGTTTGAGAGTTGGCTTGGACCAACATGTAAACCTCGGTTTGTGATTTAAAATAAAAAAATCAAGGGATGAATCGACAAACTGAATCAACCCGAACTCACTTGAGTCACTTTGAATCGGTTTATTCATATTCTCGACTAGGTGTCGAATTGAAATTTTACCCCATCAAATTTGTTGGTTCGATTGTCGGTTGGGTCCAAAGTTAACCCATGCCCACCCTGCTGCTAAGTGCTAACTCCTGTCAAGTTATTAGGTTGCAATGTTAAAATACTGAAATTCGAAAATGAGTTTTTCTGAGCTGCTTTCCCAGAATTGCAGATTAATTAAATTGTTACTATTTGATTGAACTGGCCATAATATTACACATAACAAAATTTAATTTATTTAACAATTTAGTTACCATCAATGTGCATGCACATTTGACATATTCATTTCATTTGTGTGGTTTTATTAATGCATGAATTTGCTATTATTAATTCCCAATTAATTAACATTCATATTCATTTAACTGATGAATTCCTTTATGCATTTCATTATTATTAATTCTAGTTATAATTTAATTAAAATTTCTCATTCAAGAATACATTTCATTATTCACGCCCATGTATGTTAATTAACATTCAGTTTTACTTAATTGAAAATTAAATAAATGATTTATCATTTATTGTCACGTATATATTTCCTGACATTAATTTTAAATTATTTAGCATTCATGCATATTTAAATATTACTTTTACGGTACTTGTAAAACATTTCATAATAACTTGTCATGCGCGTTCAACGTTAACCAGTCATATAAAGAAACGATTAATTAAGTGAATGATTACACAAGTTTTGAGTATCTATGTCAATAGTTATTAAAATTATTTTCTTACAATAATACATACTCAAGTTTCTAAATATTGCATTGATATCACTAGATCAAAAAAAAAAAATTAACATTAAATCTGTTGTTCTCAATTTTTGTATGCACGTGTGGACAATAGATATTGGGCATACTCGTTCCCCACAAGTTAATTTCAACATGTTTGTATAGATCATTTGTTGACAAAATATTTTGTTTGGGCGTAGGAAAAGCTTTATGATGCAAGATAAAAATATTCGGACACCCGACGACATACATAAATGGGATTGCAATCGGAAACACACAAATCCAAATCCATCCATAGCTAAGCATCTAACACAAAAAAATTTAAGGGTGATAGAACCAGAAAGATGATGAGATGTAGCTTCAAGCGTATGTAGTTGCATTATTCTTCAAAATGATGCAAGAGATTGCACATAGATCGGAGATGGAAATTGAATTCTCAATTTCTTTGGCTCTAGCTCCGCAGCTACTTACAACTACACCAATAACAAAAAAAAGAAGTAAAAGTTATTTTAAATTGTAGATCAGAAAATTCCATAAGAAAACACACTAAGACAAGTATGATTCACCAAAAGAGAACCAAGCTATTAATTCAAATAAAATGTTAGAATATAAAACAACATAATGCCAGCTACTTAGATGTATCTATTTTATAATAACCTTAATTCACAAAAAGCACATATTTCATTTTACAAAAAAGATCATGTATACATATATAACGTTCTTGGTCGACATTGTCCCAAATCTGGAAATTGACTACTTTATTATCTATCTGGATGCTTCGAGTGGCGAACTCAACCTCGATGGTTGAATTTGATTCGAGACTGAACTCGCTTCGAATGATTCTTGATAATAAATTCGATTTTCCAACACCCGAATCTCCTATCACCACCACCTTGAATAAGTAATCGTAGTCATCTTCTAAGTGTTATAATTTGTTAATTGCACGCGTTAATCTCAATCCCTACCCATCCAATCTCATGTACTTCCTCCAGAAAATATCCACGAACGTAGAATAGAACTTCATCAATCACTGACCACCCTTGTCCAAGTCACCAAGTGTGGCTTCACAACTGTGTGGTGCCATTAAGTGTCACAATGTCACCGATTAGTATTGAACTTCATCAATCACTGACCACCCTTGTCCAAGTTTCACGGATCGCAGGTTTGGCTCCCGAGGTTCAACACCTCAAGACTGCCCTCACCTCATTCTCTGGTCGGTAAGCCCGAACAACTGGCATACATGATGCTATTAGTAGGATATAAAGGAGAATACATGCATATGATCATATATCATTAGTGCACCAAAGGTAAGTTATGCCTCGTGTCTAGTTGTTAGCGTGCTTGTCGTGTCGAATAGGGAGCTAAGCATTCTCACTACGTGACATTCTCCTCCATTCGAATTCGCTTACATCCTCGTAGCGAAAAGAGAGTTTCGCATCCACACGCATCCGTCTCGTTGCAAGGATAACAACGGCACAACTCCAAATGGACAGGCCTCCAAACCTGCAGTAACTCGTACTTGCCGCCTTCGACACCAACATTCACCCTCCGCCCCTCTGAGCATTGGTTCCTCGGATGGACGGCCTCCAAACCGCAGCGCCTCAACGCATGTCGAATTGTGCCCTGCACGGTGCGCTCTTCGAAAACTCATTCAAATGTACCTAGGCAATTGCGCAACGCTGCTTTCTTCATCCTTCTTCCCCACAGCTTCCTTCGTCATGTCCCGCCAACTTGCCACACGATCCGTGGCCCAAAATCTTTTCTCCGCAAGAACACACGACATTGTCCAATAACAACACCGCATGCTCGAGCGGTCCCGCTCTGATACCAACTTTCACGGATTGCAGGTTTGGCTCCCGAGGTTCAACACCTCAAGACTGCCCTCACCTCATTCTCTGGCCGGCAAACCCGAACAACTGGCATACATGCATGCTATGAGTAGGATATAAGGGAGAATACCTGCATATGATCATATATCATTAGTGCACCAATGGTAAGATAGACCTCGTGCCTAGCTATTAGCGTACTTGCCGTACCGAATGGGGAGCTAAACATTTTCACTACGTGACACCAAGTGTGGCTTCACCACTGTGTGGTGCCATGAAGTGTCACAATGTCACTGAATAGTATTATTTATTACGCCAAGTTGGCAAAATTCATTGTTAAAGAAAAGGAATCTAGGTTTACCTTACAACTAAAGCACGAGATTGTAACCAAAATTAAAGTTGTATTACATTTTTTCATATAAACGTGTTTGATTTTCAATTACACTACATAGGATTTAAAGTTAATTTCTTGACCAAGTGAACTTCAGTATAACATTTAAATTTTTTATTTATTATTATTATCATAAAAATAACTTAATTAATGACGTAATTACTAAACATATCAGTGATCTAACCCTGATTCCATGACGCCCAAAAGTAAAAGTTGAAGAATTAATTTTTACTTTTTATTGCAGCAACAGAAGAAAACCTGCAGCTGAAGGAACGTATTAAGCATTTGCATGTTTAATAGCGACTTTTCTCTTTTCATTGAAGGACATTTTTTACCAATTAATTAAATTCTACACCTTAAAATTTAAAATAGTGTTTTGAATACCTATTTGATGGGAGAGGAATAAAACAGGTTATGTCAAGTTAGAACGATCTACTTTTTGATTAATCATGTTGAACTAACTTGCAAAGACGAAAATGAAGCTTGGAATATTTTCCAGATACAATATAAAGGGGTTTTTAGTATATTATATAGAAATTGTCTGTTCCACGAAATGTGCGATTGAAAATAAGTTTGAGGAAAAATGAGTTTTAAAAAATGAGGGTCCAATGTATCGTTGCCAGTTTCAGTCTGACTAGCTTGACTTGTTGCTGACCTATTGTTTGGCGAAATTCAATTTATTCATTTTTAAGAATTTCAAGCCATTTTCTATTTTCGATTTTTTTAAATAGTGAAAATGTGTTCTCTTTCCTATTCTCGAAAACGCGTTTTTGAGAACAAGTTAAAAATTTACAAGAAAAACTCAAAACGACAAATTAAGTGTTTTCAGTTATAATGAAGTCAAAAAATTTCAAAACGCGTTTTGAATGTTTTTAAAACAATTTTTCAAAATGTCAAAAAAAACATATTTTCAATCATCTCAAAATGGACACTCAAAACACAACCCAAAATGAATTCAAAACTCAAGACACAAAGAGAACATCATCTGAATTTCCACATGGTCATTTCGTTTCTTACTATAGGACATTGCATTGTGAGAGACTTATGTGGTTGACATCAACCGCGAATTTGTCAAAGTTGTCCTCATGAACCAACCTTTATGTCAAGTTAGCACATCTACTTTTTGATTAATCATGTCGAACTAACTTGCAAAGGCGAAAATGAGACTTGAAATATTTGACAGATACATTATAAAGGGTTTTTTAGCATATTAAGCAACATAGATTAAGCACCTGTTTGATTTTGATTAAAAAAAAATGATTTTCGATAGATTTTGTTTAAAGTTGATGAAATGTATTGTTGAAAAGACGATAAAGATTGTGTGTTCCACGAAATGTGTGATGAGCTTGGAATATATATATATATATATATATATATTAAAGAAATAGGAGTCAAACATGAACTAAATAATATTAGATAAAAAATAAAATCGGTAGAAGTTAATTGCACGCAAGTGTACTAGCTCCATCTCGTACTACACATCGTTGCCCGTTACAGTCTGACTAGTTTGAATTGTTTCTGGCATATGGCTTCTTCCTATCACCTTGTACTGTGAGAGATTCGTGTGGTTGCCATCGACTGCGAATTTGTCAAAGTTGTCTTCATGAACCAACCTTTATGTCAAGTTAGTGCGATCTACTTTTTTGATTAATCATGTCGAACTAACTTACAAATACGAAAATGAAACTTTGAATATATGTCTGATACAATATAAATGGCTTTTTAGCATATTAAGCAAGATAGATTAAGCACCTGTGATTTTGATTATTAAATAAAAAAAATTGATAGATGGAACTTCAAGTATTGATATAGTATTAAAGTTCATTAAACTCCAACGAATGATTCGATCCGATTAAAACTAAAAAAATTAGCTCGCAAATTTCAAGATTGATTTACTCAAATGAACCGTCATCTTACAGGAACACGTTAAGTGATAAAATTTTCTTTTCGAATAAAGATAAAAATATAGGCAACTTAGAAGGATTTGGACTGCTTATTTTAATAATGCTGACCATTTAAAATGAAATCATGAGGTTTGAATCGTTTATTCATTTTTTAGAAAAAAAAAATTCCACAAAATGGTCATTTTGCTTCTTATGATAATATCACCTAGTAGTGCAAGAGACGTGTGGTTGCCATCGACTGCGAATTTGTCAAAGTTGTGCCCATGGACCAACCTTTTCCTTTATAGAAGTCGTTGCATTAAAAGGAAAAGCCATTAAAATGACCCTCTTTCCATTAGAAAATGCTATGCATTGTCCCATTTTTGTATTTTGGGTCTGGGGAATGAAACGACCGCACTAATTCTCGATCAATCATTCTTTCTTTTGTAACAAGACACCACATTGCCAACCCGTCTAGTGGATTAACAGATTAATGAGGTCATCTTTCTCCATACATGTCCCTAAATTTATGTATCTAATAATTCCAAACATTTAAGATATTTTACCCGTAGTATAAGTCGAGTGTTAATTTTTCGAATTCAAACCTTACACATTTAGCCTCGGTTTGACCATCATTATTTCAGAATTTCTTTCTCTACATACTCGTTTTCAACCACACATTCATAAAATAAAATATTCTGTAAGTAAACCAAAAACATTTCTGTACTTTTCAACTACACATTCTAGAAAAAAATTACTATTTAAAATTTCATTTTATCAAAATAATGATTGTAAAACAAGGACTTAATATGTCGTGTACATAGGGACCTCCCCTACTCATGTGGCATGGCAAAATTGATGAGAGCTGATTTATATGACCTAAATTATCAAAAGTGTACTAAAGTGTTATCATATGTAGATATAATTGCAAACTTTCTATACAGAGTATGCATGCATTTGTTAGGAAAACTAACGGTTTTCCTTAGAAGGTTAGGAAAACTAACGATTTTTCTATTTAATGGCACTCCTAAACATTTAGGAGGTTAGGAATACCAATGATTTTTTTTCTCTATTGAATGGCAATATATTTAATTCAATTATATTAGCTACTTAATGAATATAGGCTAATTGAGTAGATACCAATATTGTTTTAATTAGGGGACTATTAGAACTCTAATTGAACAATATATAAAGACATTTTTGGTTATGATCCCAAAAACACCAAATCATACATAGTTTTCCTTATCCCCATTTGGAAGAGAGACAACGGTCCCATTGAAAAAATAAGGCGATTTGGTTGAGGAAGATCACAAACCACACCCTTTCGTTTGTGTTCATCAGTACGTGATCTATTGTTTTAGTAATTCCGCAACAATTAACAATCGTTCATAATGGATCCAGGTATATAACCTGAATCCGTAAATCTTAATATTTTGGCATGATGTAGGTCCTAGGCTTTTGGTTATTTTAATATAGAATGTTTGGATCTAGAATTGAATTTGATTTTAGATATGATTTATATTTTTAACAAGTGATATCAGAGCGGTCATCATTGTTAGATTATTAGGATTTGTGCATATTCTCTTCATATGATGTTTTTGAATTATTTTTTCTCGAATAGAATATTTGGATTTTGTGAAATTTCTTAAAGTTTAAGAATGTTTGAGACCATTTTTTTTCCTTATCAATTCATATTCAAGAATATCTAAATTGGATTTTGATTCATAATATAATGATTGTTGGTTGTTCTTGATGTATTCGGCCATTGAATCAAGTTTCAATTTTGTGAAAGAATTTTTAAAAAATGAGGAAATTACGGTATTTTTTTTTTTTAGTGAATTCAATTTGTTGAATTGTTGGACACTAAATGTGGCCGAAAGTAATGGCCACTTTTGCTTGGATTTGAGTGGCCTACAATCCTATTTTGTGGGCAAGTCCATTTGAACTTGAAAAAAGGTTTAAAATTTAAAATAAATTCAAACTTTGGTTTTAATTATTTCTTTTGGATGTATAGTATTTTTAATTAAATTGATTAAAGCAACATGTTGTCAAAGTAACCCCTGTTGTGTAGATTAGTTTGACTGAAAATATATAGATTCTTTGTGCGGAGTCATTTATGTGAATTATGCTCGGCCCAAAGGAAAACATAGTTTGGACAAATAAAACCGCACCTACTATGATAAATGTGTGACAATTATAAAAACTTTTCATGTAAACAACAGTTGGTCCAAAAAAGGCTATTGTTTAACAAAACTAATTGTTAGTATTTGATCATTGTATTGAGAGTACCACTTACACTTAATTTCTCTATCCAAAGACTAGGAATTAATGTTGTGCTGGGTATCTTGAGATGGATCCCCAATTTGAATTATTTGTGCACGTCTTATTTTTCTTTATTTTGTTCTCTATTTAGTTTCTATTGCTACGGCTACAAACTTTTCTACCCAAGTTAATAACATTCCGATGCTGAGCGGGACAAACTTTAAGGTCTGCAAAGAAACTGTGGATATTGTCATCGGTGGTATGGATTCGGATCTTGCACTTCGTTTAGATTAACCCACTTCTACTCCGAAAAACCCCAATGAGGTTAACATTGAGAGGTGGAATCATTCTAACCGAATGTGCTTGATGATCATGAAATGTTCCATTCCGAAAGCGTTTCGGGGCTCTATTACTGAGAGCGAGAGCGCCAAGAAATTCATTGAGGAAATTGAGCAATATTTTGCTAAGAATGAAAATCGGAGGCGAATAACCTTTTGGCTAAACTCGTTGCAATGAAGTATAAGGGCAAAGGGAATATAAAGGAATACATCATGGAGATGTCTCATCTCGCATTGAAACTCAAGTCGCTTAAGTTGGAGCTGTCTGAGGACTTGCTCATACATTTGGTTTTGATATCTCTTCTTGCACATTTTGGGCAATTCAAAGTGAGTTATAACACTCAGAAGGATAAATGGTCCCTCAATGAGCTTATATCTAGATATTTTATGTACTATATGTTTGCTCTAGATATTGGATTGTTTGACTTTTTGCATAATGAAATTGATGGTTTATAATTCTGTTTCTGAGCTTGCTTGTGTTTTCTATGTGCAATGTTCGTGTTGCATTAAAGATTTTGAAATGATCTCACTAAAGAATAAAAAAGGACAAGTCGGAAATAGGCATGTCTGAGATCACCTTTCATGTAATTTCCATACTACTCATCCATATTTGATATATGTCATTATGTGTATTAGTATAGTGATCATCGTAGTTTAATCACAACTGTATTGTGATAAAAGTCGCGGTGGTTCTATTATTAATATATAAGATGGACCAGATTGTTTAAAGAGAGGTCTAAGGATAAATAGACTATACATATGCGCGCTTGAAAATTTTGTAATATAATTGTTTTAGGAATAATATGTAGCCAAGTGGGAGATTGTTAGGAAAACTAAGGATTTTCTAAATTATTTAGGAGGTTAGGAGTTAAGACCACATATCATTCACGCAATTTAATGGGTTCTATTTAGTTTACATTTCTAGAATCGAATCTTGGATTAGCTCATGTTTGGTATACATTAAAATTTTCATTTTCATTCTTCTATTTATTTTCAACCACATATTTTTCAATAAAATAATATTTTCCATCACATCAATAACTTTTCCTTCTTTTTCAACAACACATTCTCCATCAATCTACTATTTCAGAATACATTATTCCAAAATAATGTTGCTCAAACAAGTTTGATTTTGATCAATTTGTTTCACTTTTTTCTGGGTATCTTCAATTCCATGTTGCATATGTGTCTGGATGTTTAATTTTAGACCCTGAAGATTGAAAGATGAAGCTAAGAAAATCAATTCTTTTCTTGCCGATGATTGCGGTTCTTGCTTCTATTGTTCTTTACACTAAGAACCAGACTCCCATTTTTCCCTAGTTGCGCATCCGAAACCCCGATAGATCGGTTGTTTGCTGGCGCTGCCGCCGTCGGTAGACTCCTTGATTCTCTTGATTTTTTTGGTAGCTTCTATAGTTGACTTTTGTTGGGCATTCACAAAACAATTATTGGCAGCAGATAGAAACTATGTTACTCCCGGCAGGTGGTTGGTGGAGGTGGTCGAGTTTGATTTTGGGTTTGAGGTGGAGGTGGGTGAGGGTTGAGATGAAGAAGATAATTGTGTGCGTGTGTTTTTTATTATTATTTCTTAATTTTTTATTTAATTATTTAATGTGATAAATGAAAAGTTACTCTTTTGCCCCCTTTTAAAATATTAAAAATGTGGTTAAAATTAATTTTTTTGTCAATTGACAGAATTATGGATGAAAATTATCCAAAAGGGTTTCATCTGCAACATTTGGAAAGGTTATGGGTGACAGTTACAACAAATTAAAGATTTTGGAAGTGTGCTCATATTTCAAAAGTTTGAAACTTTTGCTGCAATTATCCCATTAATTAATTAACGAAAATAGCAAAAGTTTGTCGGTGCACCTAACTTGGCCTTATAAAAATAAGTAATCATTTTGTAAGCAATATACAAAAGATTAAGCCACGTGTTAAACCTAAAAGAAAGAAAAAAACATAATTGAAATTGATTTACTTCTCTATAAACATTCAATAAAAGATACGTGTAATCCACTATTCAATCTCTCGTATTAAAAAAAAATATTATACCAATCTTAATCCATTAACTAACCCATAAAAATGACTAGCACAATATAATAATACACTTGTAACAAAGAAAAATTTTGACTAGTAGCTAGGTCCAATGCAAAGTGGGTCTTGTGTCGTGTCTTTGGATGCGAGTTTAAGCCCGTTGGTCCTCATTAAATTAGATTTTTTCATTTTTTTTCTTATCAATCAGAGATTCTTAAATAAAATAATATTACATGTAAATCTAATAAAAAAATCCTTCTTTTTTAACCTCACATTCTTGAAAAAATTATTATTCCACTCATTTTAATTTAAAAAAATGGAGACCAAACATGAGCTAAATTGTTTAATACATCTTTATTTACAACAATTTAATTTTCAATATTTTCTTCACATAGATCGCCTTTATTTTCATTAAAAGTTTAATGTGCACATTTTCATAATCTCTAACCCTTTCGGACATAGAATGAAGCGAGTAGGGATTGTCTGGTTTCAGCTGATTTATGTGTTCTTAAGTTTGAAATGGTCAATGTGCTAATAAAACATACATAAAGACTTTTATTTGTATTCATATGAATCATGCATCTAATATTAAAATTTAAATTATTAGAAAATTAATAGTTTAAATTTTAAAGTACCTCTAATTTTAAACTAATAAGAGGTTTGGGATGACCTAATTTTAACCATCACTGTACATGATAAGGAAATTTAATTGTGAAATGGTGTGTATAATCACCACATACAAGTAGATATTCATGCACTTGACATCTGACTCACCTCCGACTCACATATACATACACCTTATGTGATGTTATGTACATGACATGACATGACATCCATGCATGTGAACCATGATGCGAGTTTAATGGTTTGGTAGTAAGCTTTATTCTTGGCGGTATGAAATGGATTAAGTTTGGGGAATATGCTACAATAATAAATTAGAAAAGGAAAAAAGAAAATTAAAAATCTGGGGGGGTGGGGGGCAGGACAAGAAGTGATGTGATGGGTCCCATTCCACGTCATTTAGACTTGGTGCGACGTTGGAGTTTGAATTTACTCACCTCTCTCGTGACATTTTTTTTTTTTTTTTTTTGTCTCAAGTGCAGAGAGAGAGAGACATAAGTTTTATTTTTCTTTATTTAAATCACACGAGAGTAAAGTTGGAGTTTTTATTTTTATTTAAATACCAAAAGAAAGAAAAAATAGAAACACAAACATGGAAGTCGCCTAATTTCTTACCTTATCCAAAAAAATATGCCTAATTTCCAAGTAATACAAAGAAAATAACTTAATTTAAGTAAGACGAAGAGATATAAAGCATCTTCAATGAATGTGAATTATTTTAAATAATTAGACACTTGAATGAAAAAAGTTATTGTCTAAGAAAAACCTTCTTTAATCTAATTTGACAGGGATTGATTCAGAGCTGTCTATTTCATGGGTTCAAATTTTTATTTTTATTTTTATTCCCTTTTTTGTATTTAGAGCATTGAGTTTCTTCTTTTTCTCTCTCTATTTTATTTATTTTTATTTTAGGATAGAGAAAGACGTGTAAATAATAGGGTTAATTTCACAAATGGTCACTGAAGTTACATGAAAATTTCAAAACGGTCACTGAAGTTTAAAAATTGCAGAAACGGTCATTCAACTTTCACTCGGTTTCAGAAATGGTCACTGAAGTTAGTTTTAGGACTTTTATGTTTTAATTGAAACCTAAAGCGCCAAAACACTGTCACTTAAAATCTGGAGGACCTCAACTTCAAAATTCATCTAACATCCACCTTCAAGCTCAGCCATGGACGACCGCCACTCTGGAGCCAAAATCAACCACCTTCCTGCCACCATGGCCACCGAACTCTACCACCAATAAACTCACCTCATTGCCCTCTACAACAACCACCCAATCGTCGCCTTTAAACCCGCTAGAATCAGCAGCAAAATTGGTTAAAAAAACCAGATCTGCCGAACTCTTCTCCAGTCGAAAATCACCATTCCGACGATACCCATGGTCGTGCATCACATACGGTCATTATCCCTCATCTAGACGATCACAACCATGGTCATACATCAACCAATAATGCCCCAATCGACCGAAATTAGATCTGTAAACGCCGCCAATCGCGCAACTTCAGGTTCTGGATCTGTCTTCCTCAATTCCTCATCCTCACAACACTGAATCCTCAAATTGGCCACAATTGAGTCTTCAGAAGCTACATACGACCATGGGTAACATTTCAATTGCACCAATTGATTCGGAAACTGCACCAACTTTTGAATCCAAGTCCGCACTTTCTCGTGCTAACGGAAAAGAGCCTCCCCATTGACCGTTTCTGCAACTTTTAAACTTCAGTGACCGTTTTGAAATTTTCATTTAACTTCAGTGGCCATTTGTGAAATTAACCCGTAAATAATAGTATTTTGTTGTAGATTAAATACAACGAAAAACTAAATTTAAGCTCGACTATCTATTCATTAGGTATAATTTTAAATAGATTACAATCCATAGAATAAATTGAATATAATATAACTATAGTTAGATTATGTCTGATTTAATTTAAGTAATACATGTTAATTGTATATTAATTATACCATATTTCCTATTTAGTTTACATTTTACGGTATATGTTGACTTCCTAATTTGATGAGATCCAGCTATCACCAAATTTCAACTCCTACCACATTTACGTATATGTTACCTGTACACTTGAATATAAGCGTTAGACTACATATACGTAAATAGGGTGTTAATATCGTATGCACTTTAACGTCCAGTCAGACGGTGAAATAAATGTTGGATGTAAGAGAGAGACTCAATTGACGAAAACATGGGTTGTTGGGTTATAAAATACTTACATTCAAGATGCCTTTGAATGAGAAATGACCCTGTATTTATATTAGAAGAGTAAACAAAGGATACACTGCATGTTTGACACGCAGTATCATTTCTAAGGGCTCATTTGTCATATTTAATTGAGTCAATCCATAGTTGCCATAGGGCCTATAGTTTGCAAAAGTGGAAAATAGGCTTAAATTTTGTGATCTAACCGGGTGCGATGCTACAAAGTCGTCACATCATTCACTTTTGTATAGTGCTATGTACAACTTGACCAAGATGATGCATGCAACAATGCCATTCGCCTCAGATATAACTATAGCAAAGAGGCGATGAGAACATTATTTGGAGCGAGTCATCTAAGGGCATGACCAATCACCTCGAAAGAGGTATGTGGAAGAGGCGATGCGAAGTGGAGTGCCCATATTACATGACTTCTTACTTACCTTGTTAGGATTTGGGTGTAACCCGATTCTTTTGTTTGAAATATTGAAGAATTCAAGTTTGGAATGCTATTTGAGTCATATGTCAAGTTGAAGTTCTATTTTGGAAGCTTATTGGAGTTGAAAATTGGTATTAGAATTTAAGAAGAGATCAGGATGGAAAAAACACTTTGGGAATAAAAAAATTATTTTCGGGCAGAACTCCTGGCGCCCACCTGACCTGTTTCAGGTTTTTCGTGTTTTTATCTCATTTTTCATTTTGAACTCGATTTGTTGGCACCTTATTTCATCAACAACTCTACTATGAGGATTTGGATGTCTCCTAAATATTTTCTATAAATATTAGATTTTTCTATACAATTTTAAAGTTGCGTGAGAAAATATATTATAGAATTATAGGATCCATTATAATTTTCTCTCTTCTCCATTATTCCTGACTCAATAAAATCTCTTAATTCTTTTGTCATATTTCTTGTCTTTATTAATCTTTTGTTTGATCTAATATTTCATTATATGCTATATAACTTCAACAATTCATTCTGGTGATTGGTTTTTTCAAGTAATATTCAAACAATACATAATTCTTGTATTTTCAATATTGCTAACAACGATTCGGGCATATCAATATTTCTTCTAACAAGATATATTTTGGTTGTTTCATAACACGTAATATCAGAGCGGTTTGGTATCTTGTTTGTTTCACAACAAGTGGTATCAGAGCGCTAGTGATATGATTCAGGATATGTCATCACTTGGTCGAGTTTTGGAGTCCAAATTGAAAAAGTTGACAAGCCAAAGTTCAAGTTTCGTGAAGGGTTCGGGAGCTGAAACGATTTAGATTCAAGGTTTGGAAGATATTTTGAAAGAAAACGAGCAACATAGATTAAAATGGGCATAACTTTCAGCTCGATTGTCGAATTTTCGTCCATGAGTACATTTCAGAAACAGCACAAAATTATGTACAAGGCTACACCGGTGCATGATACTTTTGGGTAGAATTTGACAAGCCAATGTTCAAGTTTCGTGAAGGGCTCAGGAGCCTAAACGAGATGAATTCAAGGTTTGGAAGATATTTGGAAAGAAAACGAGTAGTGTAGATTAAAACAGGCATAATTTTCAGCTCGATTGTCGAATTTTCATCTATGAGTACATTTCGAAAACGGCACAAAATTTTGCACAAGGCTACATATGCGCATGGTACTTTTGGGCTTGCAGTCGCACAGAAACAGACCGAGAACAAGTGGCGAGATTTTCCTATTTTTGCGAGATTTCCTTGTTAGTTTAAGATTCTATTTTTATTTTATTTCCAACTTTTACAATATTTTATGACCTAATTACATTTTATTAGGATTTCTAACATTAGTATAAATAAGAGATTTATTTTATTTTAAAATGAAGGCTTTTGATTATGAATTAAATGAGATTTCTCTCTTTTTGTTCTTGATTGAACATGTACCGAACTTATCAAATATTGTTATATTTCTGGTGTTTAACCCTTAGAACTTATCAAATGATTATGTACCCTTTGTGGCGTTTGTAAATCGAGATTCGTTGGTTTTGTATTTAAGAGGTCATTCAAACTTCGTTTTTGTTTGGTTGTATATAGTAGAATCTCGACCCGCAAATTATTGAACCAAGCAACCAAACAAAAACGAAGTTTGAATGACATCTTGATTACAAAATCAACGAACCTTGATTTGCGAATGCCATAAATGATACTAATACTTTGATAAGTTCTAAGTGTTGAACGCCACAAATATAACAATATTTGATAAGTTCGGTATATGTTCAATCAAGAACAAAAATAGAGAAATATCATTTAATTCATAATCAAAAGTCTTCATTTTACAATGAAATAAATTTTCCATTTAAACTAATGCTAGAAATCCTAATAAAACGTAATTAGGTCATAGAATATTGTAAAATTTGAAAATAAAATAAAAATAAAATTCTAGACTAACAAGGAAATCTCGCGAAAATAAGAAAATCCTGCCAACTTGTTCTCGCTTGTTTCTGTGCGACTACAAGTCCAAAAGTACCATACGCCCATGTAGCATTGTATGAAATTTTGTGTCGTTTCCGGAATGTACGCATGGAAGAAAATCCAACAACCGAGCTAAAAGTTATGCTCGTTTTAATTCACGATACTCATTTTCTTTCCAAATATCTTCCAAACCTTGAATCCAACTCGTTTCGGCTCTCGAGCCCTTCACGAAACTTGAACCTTGGTTTGTAAACTTCTTCAATTTGGACTCCAAAACTAGACCAAATGATGGCCTATCCGGGATCATATCAACTAGGTTCAGCAGTTCCGCAAGAGCGTAATGTTTGATTTATTCGAGGTTTTTGTTCGTGATGGCTTTCATGAAGTATGAAATTTCGCTTTTGGATCAGAACTCTAGATCTTCGCTATGGTAAGTTAAGATGTGTGCAATACTTGCACAACTGAATTTTGATGATGCGTTGCTGGAAATTGACAAGATGCCCGCAACTTTGACCACGGAAGAGAAATTACGGAAAGATAAGAAGACACTTTCTCACATTCATCTTCATCTATCGAATACCATTTTTCAAGACATTTTGAAGGAGGTTTCAGCAGCTGCTCTATGGTTGAAGTTTGAGCAATTGTGCATGACTAAAAGTCTGACAAGCAAGTTGAACCTCAAGCAGCGTTTATACTCTCATCGAATGACAGAATGATGATCATTAGAAGATCACCTGACTGTATTTAAAGATATCATTGCTTATTTGGAAACTTTGGAAGTAAAGTATGATGAAGAAGATTTGACATTGATCATATTGTATTCGTTACCCGCTTTTTGTTTTATTTAGATACACAATCTTGTATAGTCATAATACTCTTACCATAAAGGAGATGTAAGCAAGATAAATCATCTGGTTTTTGAGGTTAGAGATGGAGGATGTTTGGTTGCTCATGGTGTTTCTGGAAAGGGCATATCGTAGTTTAAGTTCAGTAATCAGATTTGTATCTATTGCAAGAAGAAGTGACACATGAAGAAGGATTGCTATAAGTTGCAGAATAAAGAAAGGTTGGCTACAAGTCGATATGGGAAGCAATCAAATACTTCAGGAGAAGCAGACCTCGTGGGGAACATTGATGGAGATCTCTTGGCTATTTCTGACGTCGAGTCTAAACTAGAGGAAGATTTGATTTTGGGTTCAGCGTGCACGTTTCATATGTGTCCTAATAAGGACTTGTTCACTACATATGAAATCATTTCCAAATGTGTCATGATTATAGGAGACAACACACCTTGTTGAATTGTTGGAATTGATACGATCGTATTGAAGCTATTGAATGAGACAATTAGAACACATGCTCAGGTTCGACATGTTTCGAATTTGAAGAAGAATCTCATCTCGTTTTATATCCTTGATTCAAATGGTTATGAGTTCTTTAATGGAGTTGAAGTTTTGAAAGTTTGTAAAGGTGCCCAAGTTGTATTGAAGAGACAGAAAATGTCTCAATTATACATCTTGTAAGGTCATGTAGAATTTAGAAGAGTCAATCAGCATATGTTCAGTATTTTGGTGGGCATTCAGTTTTGTACAATACCTTTAGGAGCTTGTAAATGATCGGATTTGAAGAATACTACTCAGTGGAATTTAGGAGATATGAATAATACCGCTTTACCACCATCACATGCAGTGCCATTGTATTCAATTGCTATGGACGAATCTAATGAAAAAGGGTTTGTGGATGCTAATTTTGTTGAGCATACTTTAAGAGGAATATAATGTGTACAATCTAGCAAGGGCCTTCTTTAAAAGCATTTGAGTTGATTCTGCTCTGGGTATGTTACAGCACAATTTGGTAAATTTTAAAATCATTATGATTTTTGAGAATTTGGGATAATTTTACAAGAGTAGTACTTGAATTCATTGGAAGTGGTTGAGTATTGTGTTTTGTTGGAGAAATTAATTTTTTGGTTATTGTTGAAGAAGTCAGTTCATTTCTTGATAGAATTCGTGTCAAGGTGGAGATTGTTAGAATTTGGGTATGACTCAAATTTCTTATTTGAAGTATTGAAAAATTCTAATTTAAGTGCACGTTAAGAAGAATTTAAGTTTGGAATGTTATTGGAGTCTTATCTCAAATTGAAGTTCTATTTTGGAAACTCATTGGAAGTTGGAAATTGGTATTGGATTTGAAGAAGAATTTAGGATAATAAAATAATTCGGGAACAAAAAAAAAACATTATTTTTGGGCAGAACGTCCAGCACCGCGACAACCTGTTTCGAGTTTTCCGAGATTTTCTCTTTTTTCGTTTTGGACTCGATTTTTTGGTATCATACTTCATCAATAATTCTATTAGGAGGGTTTGAACATCCACTATATATTCTATATAAATATTATGTTTTTTTATACAATTTTAAAATTTGTAAGAAAATATATTACTAGAATTATAGAATCCATTATAATTTTCCCACTTCTTCATTATTCTTGAGTCCATAAAATCTCTTAATTCCTCCATCATATTTCTTGTCTTTATTATTCTTTTATTTGATCTATACTTCATTATATGCCATATAACTTCAACAATTCATTCCGGTGATTGGTTTCATCAAGTGATATTCAAACAATACATATTTTTTGTATTTTCAACATTGCTAACAATGATCCGGGCATATTAATATTTTTCTAACAAAAGATATTTTGGTTGTTTCATAACAAGTGGTATCATTCTGATATCTTTTTTTTTTTTCACAACATACTTGATTGCCTCTTGACCTGCAGCGTAGACAAAGGCGGAACAACGTCTATATTCTACCAGCATTAGCATTTAAAGATTAATTTAGTTAGTCTGTGTGTAATCATTTGTATAGAGAAAGTTAAAGGCAGAATAATTGCTATACTGTATTTTATATTTCATGAGGATTGATAGAATGAATCCCTATCTTATTTTATCCTTTAGGGTCAAAAACTATATGATGTAATTTCAATAAAGTAAGGCTCTTGATATCTTATTCCAAATGAAAATCTCTCAAAAGAATTTAAAAGGTTGAGTTCAATTGTTTGAAGGTTTTGAAAGAAGACATTGAAAAATAAGGAATAAAAGATGCTTTGCTTTTTTACTACGGCTCCAATTTGGTCTAATCTAATGTTGTAGTTTGAAGTGTATGGGGCATCAGAAACCCTATAAAAAGTCAATTAAGAATTAGTTAAAATATTACTTTTAAGAATAATAAATAATCTAATGCTTTGCTTATTAGTTTAGTTTTTAAGCAATTAAATATGGAGTCTGTTACCTTATCAATTCTAATTGAAATTGCACACAACGATTGTGACAAGTTACTTGTGTTTGTTCTTTTGGATATGTTGAGTAAGTTTAAGAGGATATAATGCCCTTAGGAGTTCCTGGTCGATTGAAAATAACGGAGAGGAAAATTATTTTTATTGTATTCCACCAGTCAAAATAACAACGATCCAAGAAAAAACATTTCTTACTGGATGTTAAAGGCCTACGTTTGTACCTGCGTGAGAATAATTATGAGTACATCATGTTTAGGAATGAATTAAATTATAATCTAAGCTGTTTAAACATAATTTTTATTCACATATTTCGAAGGAGTCTCAATTATTACTCACTTTTTATCCACATATTCAGTATTATTCACAATCTATAATAAATTAAATTTAAAATTTTTAATTAGTTCCCTAATATGCACTTTCGATAACTTTGTCTAGTTGAAAAACTTTAGAGATAATTCAAATTTATTTTATTTATTTAAAGGATTGTCTTCAATACCTTTTCTTCTTGCTGGTCAAATTTATTTTTTAATCAAATGTACATTAGACCAACAATTTTAAAAAATGAGTAGTTACGAGTTGAACACGCAACCTTTGCTACTAACGATATACTATTTTATAATAATCTTAAGTTGTTAGTGAAATAATAATTTTGTTTTTTTATATTATTTTCTACACAAACTCATTTTAAAAGAAATAGTGCCTTCACACAAGTAAGAAATCAATGTATTTAGGCAAGTCGACCTCTGTCAATCTTTTTTTATTTATTTATTTATTTTTTTTTATTTTGGCGCTAGCAATGAGTAGGACACTCACTACCCAAGAATCTATCTCTAATAGTTCTTAACGTCACATTCTTTATTTCAGTTTTATTAAAAATTTACACACTGACCAGTATAGTATGTATTCTCAATATTTTAAGAATAAGTAAACTTCAATTTAAAGAAAGATAATTATGGGCCAAATTTAATACACCATTATGGTCCTTGTTTGACAAGATTTTTGAAAAGTTAAAAATTATTATTGAAATTAAGAAGCGAGTTTTGAATACAGAAAAAATTGTAATTGTGTTCAACGGATTTGTTAAGTGATAGAATTCCACGCTGAATAAAAGATGAAAATTTAAAGCAATTTATAAGGGTTTAGACTACTACTTTTAATAAGGTTGACCATGGAACTCAAATCTTAACAAGATTGGCGACGGAGGCATAATAGAGAGAAGACGCAGCAACAACAAAGTAAACCATGAAGCTGCCGTAAACAACGCTATTCCATCGATAGCAATGGCCTCACAAACTTTGCAGCAATTATTAATTTTTTTTTTTTTAACGAATCCAAAATTATAAACAAATATTTATAATCTTCAATGTTAATTCTTATTGTTACCATTTTCATATTCGACAATAAATGTTAATGGTAAATCGTAGTTTGTTGTCATACAATAAAATCAAATGGACAAGTATTATAATTGAATCCAAATTCTATGTTGTTACTTACCTTGTGTAATGGATATTGTGGCTTCACCCCAGGGAACGAAATTCAGATCAATATAAATTCTAGATACACTTACGGAGACATGAAGAAGTTCGTTTGCTGAAAAATTGAATATGCGATCCACGATGTTGGAATCAGTGACTACAACTTCTAGTTATTGATGAAACCACGTCCAACTTTAATTATGAAACGGAACGTTCAGTTTGGTAAACGTTTTCATAATTCCAACAATTATTCCATTCTCCTCAAATTTAAAAAAAACACACACACACAACATTAATCTTAACAAAGGATAGGTTCCATCTTATAAAATACAAGAGTAGTCCAAATTTTAAAACAAGACGAGTTGTCTAATAATATTTGATAAGTGTAGTTTTTATACTTATTCGAGATTATAAATTATGATATTTTATTGTCTTTTGAATAAAATCCTACCTAATTTATGTTATATTATATTTTGTAGGTAAAACTTTATATTTGATGAAGAATTGAAGAAAATAATGCAAAATAGCTGTAAATGGCAAAATCCAAAGATCAGGGACTAAATTATTGAGGCAAAGTTCGGAGATTAAATTTCGTACTTTGAAAAGTGAAGGACTTGCTTTGAAGAAAATAATACATTAAATGAGCTTCAATTGGACTTTTATTGAAGGGGAAATTACACTAAATCAGATGTTTAGTTTTGACTTTTAAAAAATCAGGTTTTTAGTTTCTTTAATCAAAAATCATGTTTTAATTTCACAATTAATATTAACAATAATATTTAAATTAAATTAATCTATATACTCAATCTACTAACTACCCACATCAACTTTATTTTAACTATAAAATTCTGTCCAAACCCTAATCTATTTCATTTCTCCTCCCTCTCACCCTCGTCACCACCGCTGCCACCGCCTCCGGCCGCCTCCTCCCTCCTTCTCAGATCTGGGTCTCATCCCCCTCCCTCCCGTCTCCTCCCTTTCCCCCCCCAGATCTGTTGTGCGAAGCAACAGCATCGTTGCTGCGCGACACGCTGTTGTGCGACACAGCAGCAGTGTCGCCGCTGTGTCGCAGCAGTGACACTGCCGATGCAGCGGCGACATCGCTGCTGTGTTGCCTTACCAACATTTTAGGTGTTTCAGGTGGGTGCAGCGTCCGTCCCTTAGAATTCTTTTTTTTTTTTTTTGGTAGAATGGCAGTACAGTGGGTGTGCGCTGTGTATGTGGGGGCTGTGGCGCACAGATATGTGTGTGTGTAGTGGTAGGTAGTTTATGTTCGGGTGGTGGTGATAAACTTGTATGGATATGTGGTGGTGGTTGTCGCTTTTGTTATTGTTTTGCCAATGGTTGTAGTGGTGTTGCGACGGAGTTGACGGGAGTGTCTGTGACCAACAAGTTGGTCGATCTTTGACCAGTTATTGGTGGTGAATTGGGATAAGGGGGACGGCTGCTTGAGTATGTGACCAATTAGTTGGTCGATCTGTGACCATTATTGGTGGTGCATTGGGATGGGGGGACGGTTTTTTTGGCGTATGTGACCTAGCTATGTCGATCTGTGACCAGTTATTGGTGGTAGATTGAGATAGGGGGACGGTTGTTTGAGTATGTGACCAATTAGTTGGTCGATCCGTGACCATTATTGGCGGTGGATTAGGATGGGGGGACGATTTTTTTGGTGTATGTATCCTAACTATTGAACAGTGACGATTTTTTTGGTGTCTGTGACTTAGCTATTGAACTGTGACCCACAAATTTGAAAATACGTGACCTGTGACATATAATTTTTTTGATCTGTGACCAACAAATTTTCTTAACCTGTGATTAATAAAAAATCTGTGACCTAGAAATTTTTTTATCTGTCATCGAAATTATGTGGCGGCCAACGGTCACCAGAAAATAGTCGCCGGAATTAAGCATGGCCGAAAAACGGTCGTCGGAGTAGTTGCCGAAGCAATGGAGGTGGGGTGGGTGGATTATATTATATTACAATTAAATATTTAATTTAATAGATTAATTGTAAAATATAATTAATTAATTCATGAAAAAACCTGAATTTTGCAAATTTAAACATTGAGACCTGATTTTTTGATTTCGTGAAAGTAAATCCATGATCCATGAATTTTTCCCTTTATTGAATAAATTAAAAGAAATGAATTTGGAGCTCGTTATGATAAATATATACCTACAAAGAGGGGGAGCGGCAACAATTTGATTAGGGATGACAAAAAAGCTCGCCGGCTCGGGCTCGGCTCGGAAAAAGCTCGAGTTGGGCCCAGCTCGGGCTTGGTTAGAACGAGCTGAGGTTCGGGGCGAGCCTCATTTTTTTGGCCGGTCTTTGCTAGGCTAGGGCCATAAAAAGCTCAAGGCAAGCCTGAACGTTTTTCTTTAATTTATAGTACGTATAAATTGCACAAATTTTAAAAATTTTAAGTAAAAAATGTAGATTTGACATTAAAAAATAAATAAAAAAATCGAGCCGGCCCGGACTCGGCTCAATTCGGCCCGCTAAGGCTCGGACCGAAAGTTCGGGCCAAGCCTTATTTTTTTTTACCGGGCTCGGCTCGGGCCAAAAAAAGCTGGGCACAAAAACGCTCGAGCCGAGTCCGAACTTTTTTTTCGACTCGACTCATTGACATAGATAAATTTGATGAAAGAAAAAAGAGAGAGAGAGAGAATAAATGAAGCTTTTGTGAAAATTGAGTAATAAATATACACGTACAAGCTGAAAACCGCGGCAGCTTCTCGAAGGAGAAAACAGAGGCTGTTGAATATTGTTATATATACATGCACGCACAAAAGAAAAAAAAAACGGAGGCTGATATTGGTGTATATATTAGAGATATACACAATTGTGGTGACTGCTTTGGTGGAAAACAAGATATATATACACTCACAAGTTAGTGGCAGACGATTTGGTAGAAAAAGGGCAAGAGAAATTATAAATTTTTCACTTAGTGGCCGCGGCTTTTTGGAAAGAAAACCGTTGTATACACACACATGCACACACACATACGCACAAAACATGCATGGTGAGCGGCAAGAGCAAATGAGGCAGTTTCAATTGAAATTAATCACTTTTCGTCAATTTTTTATGATGTCTTTTCACTTTTGCTTGTTTTAATTCAATATTATGAGTGACTAAATATTTTTATTGTTAGGATTGATGATGAAAATTAAGGATTTATTATATATTTAATTTCAAGATTTTTATGTCATTTTGACACTTGTTAATTAATTATTGTGTGTTTAATGATTTAATTGTCTGCGCAACAATTAATTGATTTAAGGATAATACTGAGACCGAGATGTGATGTATAATTCTAGCTCGTGCAATAATTAACATAGACATTATAAGGGATCGAGAAATAATTATAAGCTATGCAATTTTTGTTGACTTCTTATAAATAAATGCGTTCATATGTGTGTGAATTTATATGAATATATAGTAAGTTCGGGCATATGAATATAATTAGTGTTGCTCGAGAGAGATCACTAAGTACAATATGTTAATTCGATTGTTAGCACGTAAGAAAATATGGTTGAATAAATTGGAATTAAATGTATAATAAATAATCTAAGTGTAATCGAAAATTCTAACTATCCAATTATATAATCTTATCTACAGTTTTCATTTGAGTTTGTTATTTTATTTAATTCGAGTTATTTTATTTTATTTATTAGAATTTCGTTTAGAAAATAAATGATTTGATCATTAGTTACCAATTTAATTTTAATTGACGTTAGGTTAGTTTAAAACTTTATAGTAGATAATCCATTTTATTACTTGTCACGATCTGTACACTTGCGGAATCTCACGAACAAGTTTTTGATGCCGTTGTCGGAGACTATTTATTTGCTTTAAATTTTTTATTAATTCTATTTTAAATTTAGATTTATTTTTTTTCTTTGTTTTTGTTTTGTGTTTTTCGTTGCAAGTGTCCTTGTATGCAAAATTCAAGAGTAGGTAATCTAATATCATTTGATCCAAAAATCGAACGTACTTTTAACCATAGAATTACGTAACAACGAGAGAATATTATGACAGAACAGAACAGAGTTGTGCAATCGGCACAAGTTGAACAATCAGTAGAGATTGATGAAGATGATTTGCCACTTGGACAATTCATCACACAACTTGTTGCACCAAATCAATCAAGTATCGTTTATCCTCCATTTGGGCAACCAGACTTTCAATTGAGGACATACATCATTTTATTGTCCAGAATGGAGTATCATTTTATGGGAAACTTCACAAGAATCCACACAATCATATCTCACGTTTTTTGGACATCTACCAAAATTACAACTTCCATGGAGTATCTAATGAAGCAATCAAGTTAAGACTATTCCCACATACACTCAGATACTGAGCAAGAGAATGGTTAGATGCCCTACACGCTGGAAGCATTAAGACTTGGAATGATCTCGTACAAAAATTTGTCACAAAATACTTTCCACTGTAAAAAATAACTAAAATAAAACACGAGATATCCACATTTTAGCAAGACGAATTAGAGATTTTTCACGAAACATGGAAAAGGTTTAAAGACTTGATCAGGAAATGTCCTAACTACGGTATCAAGAAAAATCTGCAAGTTTAGTACTTCTACACTGGTTTAAACCCAGCATGTCGTATATCGGTGGATGCAGCTTCAAATGGACCTATCACATTAAATTCACCCAATGAAGTTGATGAATTATATGTGACGATGACTGCCAACAATGCTTTATGGCCTTTCGAAAGATCCACACATAAAAAGCACACAGGTCTATATAAGGTGGATGATTTTTCAGCACTATCAGCACAGATGTTAGCTTTGGAGAAGAAGGTGATATATCACTTGACTACAAGAAATTCAGAAAAGCAATGCAAACTAAATTTTTGGTTTGCAGCATATGTGGTGGAGCTCACAATAGTGGGGCCATATGACATCTCGAGAGATAGAAGAAGCTAACTATACACAAAATTATCAACTCCAACACAACAATGCATTCAACAATACATACAACTCAGGTTGGCGTAATCACTATAACTTCTCCTGGAGCAATAACCAAAATAATCAGCAGCAACCTCCATCTAATTTTCAACAGCAAGAGAAAAAATCGTCTCTAGAAGATATCTTGGGTAAATTTAAACAGAAGATCGACCAGTACATGGCAAAGACCGAAACAACTTTGCAAAATCATTCAACAGCCATAAAGAGGTTGGAAATTCAAATAAGTCATTTGGCCCACACTATTTTAGAAAGACTACAATGAGCCCTACCGAGCAACACAGAAATTAATCCAAAGGAACATGTGCAAGCAATTACAACAAGAAGGGTACAACTGCTTGAAATTACAGTAAAAAGACCAGTAGCAAAGACAAATAAAGTGCATACTTCAAATGAAGAGTAAGTGAAAGGATCTGAAAAGTCAACTGAGAAAAATTTGAAAGAGAATTCAGACACACCACAAGCTAAGGTAGCCGTTCCTATTAGAGAATATGTACCCCACATTATATTTCATCAACGACTGCATAAACATAAATTGGACAGTTCTCAAAGTTCATTGAAGTATTTAAAAAGCTGCATATCAACATTCCATTCGCGGATGTTCTAGCACAAATGCCCAGCTACTCAAAATTTATGAAGGAAATTATCACTAACGAGAGGAAGCTGGAGGACTATGAGACCATAATGCTAATTGAGGAATGCAGTGCGCGTCTACGGAATAAATTGCCCCCTAAACTCAAGGATTCAGAGAGTTTTACTATACCTTGTACCATATGATATATATATTTTGAACATGCTTAATGTGATCTTGGCGCAAGTATAAATTTAATGACATTATCTTTGTACAGGAAACTAGGAATTGGAGAGACTAAAACAACCACAATATCATTGCAGCTAGATGACCGCTCCATAAAGCATCCCATGGGATCATTGAAGATGTCTTGGTGAAGGTGGACAAGTTCATTTACCCCGCATATTTTATCGTATTAGATATGAAATAAAATTGAGATATTCCAATCATTTTAAGCAGACCTTTCACGACTACTGGTAGAGCATTAATTGATGTTGACACTGCGAGTTAATGACGAGAAAGTAAATTTCAACATCCATCGAGCAAAGAAACCTCCAGAAAAGGCTAACTCTTACGATATGATCCAATTAGTTGAAGCAGTTGTAGGTAATAGAGAAAAAGGGATTTATACTATGGCCCTCTAGAGCGGCACATGACTACCTATTATTCAACAAAAGATACATCTTTTACTGGTAAATACTTAGGACCCAATGAAGTACTTGGCTTCCTATTGGCTCATGAAGTCTATCCACCTAATAAAAAGGAGAGCTATGTGGAAAAGTCTTGGAAACCTCCAAACAATGTCAAACCAGAAGAAGTTTTGAAGGTTATACCGAAGTTACAGTCGTCCAATTCTATTTGTCATGCTATAGTGAAAAAGAATACAAAAATAAGGATAAAGTTTAGAAACATGAGAGACGTGCCACCTGAAAATCCAACATAGACAATTTGGTTAAGTCAAGCTAATGATGTTAAAAGAAGCGCTTTTTGGGAAGCAACCCAAGCTTTTTTTCTTTTTTTTTTAAATTATGTTTTTGCATTTTAGGGTAGTTTAGTTTATTTTAAGTTAATTTGGGACTCATAATCCATACCCCATTTTCCCTTAGGTTGTCAATATGTGGTTTCTTAGATGTTAGAGTTAAATAACACGTGGTCCAATTATTTGATCTTAATGCTGTATTTGGTTTTTCAGGAATATGACGTTGGAGAATATTTAAACTAATATTGACCAAGTAGCCAACGGGAGTAATAGGAAAGCTAGTCGTTTAATTATACATCATATCAAGTGAGTCTTTTCTTTACTTTCTTCCTCACCCTTTATATGCGGATTTAGGATTTAAGATATTAAGAACAATGTCTAATTAAAATTTGGGGTGAAAAACATGAGTTTTCATTTTTTTTAATGTGTTTTTGTATGTTTTAAAAAAATTTGAAAATTTGAAAAATATTTTCTTTTATGTGCTTGTATGAGTTAGTTGGTCTGGTTAGCAATGAGGAATGTATTGAATCATAAATTGATCTATAAATGGTGAATATGTTGCATGCTTAAATTAATTTTTGATTTTTCACGTGAGATTTATTATATATTGAGCTCATGAATTAAGTTAAGTATTGTGTATAAATGAGTTGAATTCATAATTGGATAGATTGAAATAGTGGACCACATATGCTAAACTCAAATCCACAAAATTTTACATTCTTGAACCAAATTTAGAATAGTTTAGGGGATTTCACTATTGTGGAAAGATATTAAGATAAATGCGGATTCTATGTTTAAAAAATAAAATCTTGTGTGGATTGCCTAATGTCAATAAGATGAAATTGGGTGAAAATATGAAGTTAGAGATCGTTTTTTTTTAAATTGGTGTTTTATGAGGGACGTTGCACTAATCAATGTAAAAAAATATTATTTTATTTGAAAATTTCTCTTCGTATCCTTTATGACTCGAGCAATTAAGTCTGCAAGAGTCTTTAAATCGGTGCCCTATGATCATCTGACTTGTAAGTCATCGACTGAAATCTTGTTATATTGGTCATTTAGAAAGTTTAAGGGTGAGGGTGCTTAAAAAAATTAACTTTTTTTTTATAAAAAATCATAAAGAGCATGTATATGAAATAGAAGACATACCAAATGCCTTGGTTATATCCCAAACACTTATTTGAGAAAATTGACTTTTGATAAGTGATTATTAGCCTAGTTAAGTTCTAGAGATTGAAGCAATCAAATTATGTAGAATTCTTGTTTATTGACATATTGACCAACAATTAGTAAGATTTACCCAAACTAGAGGATAATATAGCGAAAAGAATAAGTTTGAGGGTGTTTAAATTTTACGAGTGATGAAAGAATATATTTAGCCATTGATGATCGGGAATTGAAACAACTCATAAATTCATAATGTGATGCTTAATTCTTCACACACTCGTTGATTTTACATTGAAAAAGTAGATTTTAATTTTATGTATTGTGATTAGATTTAGTTAAAAAGTCAAGTAAGCTATTTTTTTTTTTTTTTTTGCTTGATTGTCTGGCCACCAATTAGGTAATTAGCATTGCATGTTTACATGGGCGGAGCTAGAAAATTCATTCAGCGTGGCCACAATTTATTCGACGTCGAACTTTGAGTTTTTGGCCATGGATTTAACGATGATAAAAATATAAAACAATATAGTCACAATACTAAAAATGACATAATTTATAAAATACACATTTTCACAAAGATGTGAAACCACTTTCTCACGACTAAACAAAGAAACTTGTGATGGTATTTTTCGGTCGTAACAAGTCTAGCGACAAATAATGCTGGAGTTGAAAATGCATTTTTTACTCCCCATTAACGATGACTAAAAACCAGCAATATGCAACACAATTGTCAATCTTGTTAATCCACTTATCGTCGAATCCAAATTTTCCCAATACAGCATAAAGGAATTCCCACAATCATATGCCTTACCCATCTCAAGCTTTCCAGCCACATTTCCACTGGCCTTTTCATCTATCAGAACAAAATATCTCTTGAGCCAAAAGAACATTATCACTATTTTCAATATGTCCTTCACAAACCCACTCAAACTTGATGAGATCATTCTTGGTAATAAAATTCCAGCCTATTTTTTTGGATCTTTATAGTTTTATTAAATAGATAACAAAGAATAGTAGGTTCGAATTCACCTCAACTCTGAGCATTTTCTTTCTTTGGAATCATTCTTGTAAAAGTTGCAGCAATTCCTCAATCAAGTCTTTTCCCTGAAAAAATTCCAAAACAACAAGCATTTGATCATTAGAAAATAGCATTCCAACATTTTTGATAACATAAAGTGGTACATCCATTTGGGCTAGCCACACTGTTTTTATCAATACAAAAGGCAGCCTCTTTATCTCCTCTAAAAGAAGGCATTTGGGTCATCATCGCATTCTCCTTAGTTCTGCCTTCAAATGAATTTCACAAGTATCACAAAATTGATACGTGATTTTAAATCAAACACAAGACTCAATAAAAGATTAATTCGTGACTCATCTTGATTTTAGGTTCAAATCAAATCAAAATAACAAATAAAAAGAAAAGAGAAACGAGAGTGCATTTGGGCTTCACATTCTTCTGTCGAATGTTGAATCGTTGGGTAATGATCAAATCGACTTCTTCTTCTTTATACCTTCACTTATTTTCGGTTCAGTGGTAAGTTGTTCGCGCGTTCTTCTTCCAAAAAGGAATCGATGCTGCACTGCTGCTAATGGTGTCGATGGAAGGAAGGCGACACTAGTGGGCCTAGAAAGACGAGAGTGAGAGGCTAATGAATGGTTGTGCTATGCCTTCGTACGTCTTGCTCTCGCTACATATCTACAAATTAATGGCAGAATGGGTGTTGGTGAAAGATTGGGATGAGTAGTGGTCTTGGGCCGTTTATATTAGGGTAGTGTAATGTGTATTGGTAATGGTTTTGGGCTTCACTTGAGATGGAAGTTGGCTAATTCATAATATATATATATTAAATGAAGAATTGAAGAAAAATGCAATATAGCGGTAAATGGCAAAATAGTACGGGGACTAAATTATTGGAGGTAAAGTTTGGAGATTAAAGTTCGTACTTTAAAAAGTAAAGGATTTGATTTGAAGAAAATAATACATTAAATGAGTCTCAATTGGACTTTTATTGGATAAATTAAAAGAGAAGAATTTGGAACTGATTATGATACATATATACCTACAAAGAGAGGGGGAGCGATAGCCATTTGATGAAATAAAAAACTAAAAAAAAGAACAAAGGAAGCTTTTGTGAAAATTGAATAATATATATACACGTACAAGCTAAAAATGGCGGCAACTTCTTGAAGGAGAAAACAAGGGCTGTTGAATATTGTTATATATACATGCACACGCACTGAAAGGAAAAAAAAAACGGAGGCTGATATTGGTATACATATCAGAGATATACACAATTGTGGTGGTTGCTTTGGTGGAAAACAAGATATATATATATATATATATATATATATATATATATATATATATATACTAGGTATAAGTGCTTAGTTTATATATAATTTTTTTGGTTCATTAAATAATTAATGATGTAATGTTTATGTATTTGATAAATAATTACACATTGTGATATATTAATTTTAATTTGAATAGTGTTAAATTCTAAATTATAATGTATAAGTTTGTTTTCGTACTATTATATTATATTAAATTTTACACTTAATCATGAACATTTTGTACATAATAAAATAATAGAAAACATTATAATACAAAACTAAATAAATAAATATTTTTTCTTCATTAAGTTCAATGTACCTTACCAAATAAATTATTAGCATTTTTAAATTGATAATCTCCATATCCATTTTATTTTTTTAGTTTCATTTTTTTCTAGTGACTAAAATGTAGTAGTACAAGCCTTTTGCATTTCCTATTCATTTATTAATAATGTTCTAAAATGCGTAATGCGTTGCGAGACGTCGATGTTGAGAATCAAGAATCACAAATTTAGACGTGTCAATGCGAAGAATAAGCGTCATAATGCGTTTCGTATTTTTAATATTATTTTAATTATTTTTAAGACATTAAATATATTTTTATTTTAAAACATAGTTTTTTTCTATATTATAAAAAAATAGATTTTTCACTCTATCATAAAATCATTTAATATTTAAAAATAATATTTACTAAACATTTAATATAATACTATAATATTGCTAATTAGTGTTAGAAGAATTTTAAATTTTTTTATTAATTAAGGAACTAAACATGAACATTAATTATAAGATTTTTACGAAAAGTCTGCGAATTTGATAATTTCGATATCTGAAAATGGAGATGAAGGGTTTTGGTTCACAATCGAGAATGATTCCGACGTGAAATTCGTGAGAATTCAATTGGGGTCGAACCGAGTGCAATAAATACATAAAAATAATTCAAAGTAAATCTATCTTTACTAATTAGATTCATTATCCTACAATTAGTCCCAACACTAAAAATTAAAAATAAATATGTTAAAATAGTTTACTTTGTTAAATTAAAATATTTTAAACTTATAGAAAATAATATTTAACATTAATATATTAATAATCAAGTGCAATTTAAGTTAAATCTGAAAACTAAATAAATGAAAGAATGAAAGTGAATATTACAATTTAATTAGTTGTAATTCAAAATCAAATTAGTCAATTAGACATACATTTGAAAATGATTTTGATGAGAATTTTAACATTTTTTTTTATTTGTTGTCACTATCCCACATTGGAAATTTATAAAACTATTGGAGTTAAGAGCATATATAAAATGCACAATCCCACATTGGAAGTTTATGAAACATTTGTAGAGAAGTGTATCTATAAAATGAACATGACATCCAATACTTCTCAATGGGTCTTAGAACTGTAAATTTTGAAGCCCAATAATGAAGTTAAAATTTTTTAATGGAAACAATAAAACTAACAGTGAAAATAGATTTTCCGTTAAAACAACAAATTCCGTTAAATTTTCCGTTAAAGCAAGAATTTCCGTTTCATAGGCACTTTATATGTATAGAAGATATATATAGAGCAGACGACTTGGAAGAAAAGGGCAAGAGAAATTATAAATTTTCATGCAGTGGCCGGCGGCTTTTCTTGAAAGAAAACAGTGGCTAAAATTGATAGATATATACATAGGGATGGGAAAAAAGCTCGTCGGCTCAGGCTCGACTCGGCTCGAAAAAAACTCGACCCGGGCCCGGCTCGGGATCGGTTACAACGAACCGAGGCTTGGGCCGAGCCTCATTTTTTTAGCCGGGCTTTGCTCGACTCGACTTGGGCCCAAAAAAGTTCGGCACAAAAAAACTCGAGCCGAGCTCGAACATTTTTCTTTAATTTATAGTAAATATAAATCGCACAAATTTTAAATTTTTGAAGTAAAAAAATGTATATTTGACATTAAAAAACAAAAACAAAAAATTCGAGCCAGCTCGGACTCGGCTCGGCCCGCTAAGGCTTGGAATGAAAGCTCGGGCCGAGCCTTATTTTTTTTTACAGAGCTCGGCTCTGCTCGTTGACATAGCTATATATACACACACACATACGCGCACGCACACACAAAACATGCATGGTGGGCGGCAAAAACAAAAGAGGCAGTTTCAATTGAAATTAGTCACATTTCGTTAATTTTTTGGTGATATATTTCCACTTTTGCTTTTTTAAAATTATGAATGACTAAATACTTTTATTATTAGGATTGATGATGTAGGTTAAGATTTTTATTATATGTTTAATTTCAAGATTTTCATTTCATTTTGATACTTGTTAATTGATTATTGTTTGTTTAATGATTTAATTGCCTGCGCAACAATTAATTGATTTAAGGATAATACTAAGACCGAGATGTGATGTATAATTCTAGCTCGTGCAATAAATAACATAGATATTATAAAGGATCGAAAGATAATTATAAGCTATGTGATCTTTGTTGAATTCCTGTAAATAAATGAGTTCATATGTATTTGAATTTATATAGAAATATAGTACGTTCGGGTATATGAATAGGATTAGTGTTGCTCGAGGGAGATCGCTAAGTACAATATCTTAATTCAATTGTTAACACGTAAGAAAAGATGATTGAAAAAATTGGAATTAAATGTATAATAAATAACCTAAGTGAAATCAAAAATCCTAACTATCCAATCACATAATCTTATCTATAGTTTTCATTTGACTTTGTTATTTTATTTAATTTGAGTTTTTATTTAATTTTATTTATAGAATTTCGTTTATAAAACAAAATTTGATTTGATCATTAATTACCATTTTAATTTAAATTGATATTAGGTTAGCTTAAAAACTTTATAGTAGATAGTAGTCTCTGTAGGATGATATTCGAATTTATTAAATCCACTTTATCAGTTATCACGATCCATGCACTTGCAGAATCTCACGAAAAATATTCATTCACCAATGTATAAAAAGTTTGAAACAACACAACTTTCGTCTAAAAAATGGGCATTGGTATTGAGTAGACAAAATTTTCTTTAAAAAATTAAAATTATGACACATTTGATATCGAAAATACAAAAATACAGAAGTTTGGAAGATTCAATTATTTAATTTTGGGTCCAAACCTTAACATGCTGGTCTTGCGGTCTTGCTTTCCATTATCCATTCCCAATTTAATCTACGAAGAATCGAAACAAATTGCTGAGTTCAACTCAATTCTAGTTCGATCCAATTTAATTCAAAAGTTATATCCATCCTAATTTTTCCACCTCGTCGTTAACATTGAAACTTCATATTTATAAATGAAACGATAAATCAACTCCAATAAGAATATCTAGTACCTTGCTTCAATCTCTAGATATTCGTGTTTCAAATTAATCAAAGAAATCAATTACTTTCACTTGTACACACAGAGCTAGTAAATGAAGTCCATATGAAAAATCAATATCTATTATTCGATCCATATGTCAACATAACTAGTAGTAACACTATCGAGACTTAAAACAACTCGACTAGAATAAAGTGACAACCGAACGCACATTTCTGCATCTTTTTCTAAAATTTGAAGTGGACAATCCACAGAGAAAAGCTAATGAATTCGAACCATATATTCAAAGAACATTCTTCTCATTTTCCATTTTCTTGATTCCGAAGGTCCCATAATTTGGAAAGGATTATATTCTTCTCAAAACTTGCGGTTCACCATGCACATATCGTCCACGATTCTTGAATCCATTTATCAATCCACCACTTTCCAGTTCACTTCCAGAAATTCCACCAAATTATCAGCTGAAAACGATTGAATCAATGGCAAACTCAATCTTCAAATCCCACGTATTCCGCAAAAACTCTTGAGAAATATGCCTATGGCCGAAAACCATTCTCCCAAACAATGCTACTCTATCCAGTAGCAGACGATTCTCCAACCTACCTTTTCTTCTACCTAATCATATTCATCTTCGTTCTTCTTCTCTTCCGATTTGCCGTAGTCTTCTTGTTCATCTTGTTCCTTGTGTTCCTCTGCACCGACGTCGTTTATCTCCTCACTTCGTTTCTATGTCCTCCATAACCCCGTCACAGGACATCAGTGCCAACCCCCCTAAAACTGTAAGAACCCTTTTTCGACTGCCAATGAAAAATTGACATGTGTTCCCATTTGTAAACCCGGCAAAATCCCCTAGTTCTCGTCAATTTTTATGGGCATATAATGGTTCTTTTTGGATTTTTATAGTCATTTCTTAGAGATATATTAGTTCAATATTTTTTAAGAAAGGTACAAGTTTTGAAGCACAAATTACTATGCAGCTAATCTTGTACCTTGTGGTTTGTTCATTGCTTCATCAACTACCATAATCCGAATTGAAATTGGACCCCCAATTATTATTATTTGAAATTGCCAATGAATTTGTCTAATTCCCTATTAACATTTTGTTTTGGTATTTTATATGTACGTTTGTGTGATACAGGTGATGGTGACGATAAAAGAGAGGGTGCAGGGAATGGTCCATCCCGACTTTAACGGTATTATTTTGTTTACTAGTAAAACCTACATAATGTTGTATCTTGTTAATTGGATGTAACATTAACTCTTCTTAGCTCCACCATGTGATTAATTCGGTGCTTTTTGATTCGTTTTAGATATTTCTGTGTATTTTCTCTTATCGTTGAGTTATTTCGACATTTGATACTATGTGGATCCCTCGTATAGTTAAAGAGGTACAAGTTTTGTATGTCGGCTGAAAATGCCTAATTAGTCATGTCAAGGATGCATGAACAGCCAACCATAGGTACAATTTACCCTATTACGACTCCTACCATTTAATAAGATCTATATTTGAGCCAAGGGGGTTTTGTGGTGTCTGATGCACTGTGTCTGTGTGTCAAGACAATTTTTTAATTGGACGGTCATGGGTGGGCCCAATTCAGAAAGATCCACGGGTCTCTATAGACCCAGTTTGTGATGGATCCATTTAGCGCCTAAATACTTCAATAGGCTAAGGTCGAAGGCAAGATTGATGGTCTGGAAAACTCAACTTTAAGAGCACAGTGATAAAACTTGATTATTATTATTATTATCATTAATGACCTTTGCCTGATGGATAATGTTCATGAAAATATATTTCGAATTAAAATCACCGCAAGTGTACAGTTCGTTACAAATAATAAAGTGGACTTTTTTTGAGTTCAAGTATCATTCTCACAGAGATTTATTTAGTTTTAATTCTAAGTATCAGAACCTTAACCGAAACAATAAGAATTTATGATTTTTTCAATGAATTAAATAATCTACGTATAAAAACGAGATCTAAATTAATTAAAATTAATGTAAGATTGAAATTAAATGCAAATGCTGTGAAAATATGATGATGAAAAATAGATGAAGAACGACATCACCCCGATTAATTTTCAATTGAATTTTCGTGTTCTTGGAGTTGATCTTCATGTTCTTGTCTCTTTTCCTCTCTCAAACCCTTGTAAAATATGTTTTTTAGGTTAAAAGAAGGTCCCCCACGTGTTGTGGTCTAGTTTGGTATATATATGATACTTAAAATCTCGTTACCAAAATAGAGTTTCAGTTGGAAAATGAAACAAAATCTCGTCAAAAGTTTGTACTATACGGTCGCATAGTACATTTATATGCAGTCGCATAGAAGGAAGTCCAACTATCAGTTTTAGCCATGTAATGCACTATGCGGTCGCATTGATTTATAACTACGCGGTCACATAGTTTTTTTTTTTTCCCACCGGACAGTTTTCAGTATTTTAGTCATATCTTTCTCTTCCGATATTCGATTGAGGTGATTTAAATTGCGTTGGAGAGCTAATTCAAAGGGCTACAAGTCTTCCAAAGATATGAGTTTTCAAATTCGAATGTCTTCTATACCAAAAATGAATCTCAAATTAAGACTAAAAATTTGAAGCATAGCTTTTTCGGCTGAACGTTGATATGTGATAATACTTCAACCATATTTTATCCATTTGACTTCTTTATTCATCCAATTGATGTCCAACACTATCAAATCTTCATCGTGAGATCGATACAACTTTTCATTATTTGCATTTGAGTACTCAAACTTTGATTTTGCTTCATTTTAGTCATTTTTCGTTTATTTCTCTCAATTTCCACCGTATTCATCATTATTGTCCTACAAAATATAAGTTACGTCGAATTAAACTATATTCCACATATTTATTAACAATTATTCATGTTTGTGGCCTACAATAAGTGTTTAAAAATGCACTTATCAAATAAAACCGAACTAGTTAACGTCGATCTGTCCAAAAAAGATTGATATAAGTGATTCTTTTCGTGATATTAGAGTATTTATCATCATATGTTCACCACTAACAACTTGTCTCTAGTAAGATCACTTATAAGTTATAATAGAGGGCAAACGCATGTGTAATCTCTCTCTCTCTCTCTCTCTCTCTCTCTCTCTCTCTATATATATATATATATATATATATATATATATATATATATATATATATATATATATATATACATAATCAACATATTGCTTCATCCTTTTGCTCTCTAGGCTAAGCTTTTAGAGTCTGTCTTTTCCATAGACTAATTCTTACACCGAAGGGAAATGGAATAGTTTCACACATTTTTTCAGATCATCGAGTAGAGGAACTAATTCCACCGACCCCTACTTTTCAAAAAGCATAACTCACAATTTCCATTGTCTCGTTAAGTAATATATAATATTTTTTTACTTTTGAAAATACGAAATTTGACTCGATATTTCTCCGCCTTTGTCGTACCACCACTCCATCTCTTAGCACCATCCCAGTCAAATATCTCTCACTACCTCACCATAGTCAAACTTAAAAGAAATGTTTTTGATCTGCTTGAAAGATAGTTGGGAAACTCGATACTTTCTAATTAGGGGTGAATTCAGAATTTCTAGTTTGTATGGACGTTAAGTAGTCGGCAGTGCTAAAATACCGTCGACATTATGGTAGCCGCTTAAGACAGTCGATCACATATTTGTATAGAGACTAGAGAGTGATTTTCTAAGAGAACAATAAAATCATTTATTTTATTCAAATGCTTTATTAAGAAACAAATAAAATTTCGATTAACCATAAAAATTATGCAGTCAAGATTATAAATTATAATTTTTTCTTTATACAATTTTTAAAAATCAATGTCATTGATCCCATGCCCCACTTTAAATCCGTGCTTCCAATGCTAGTTTATCGTAGATACAATAAAGCTTCTTGTACACTAAGTTTGACAATTTGGTGTACATGGGTGCTCCTCCCATTGTGAGGAGACTGTCAAACTAAGTGTACACTCAAGATATAGTCCCAATTCGAGTAGCAAAATACCGACTTTGTTGTTTAATGATTATAATATTATTTATTATGTAAATCATTATTTTATTAAACAAAAAAGAAAAAAATAACATTTTTCTATTTTTTGGGGGTGATCACTTCAATTTGCTGCAAAAATACCAAACCCTTCAAGTAGATAATAATATATATATATATATATATATATATATATATATATATATATATATATAAAGTTTTGAGGCGGTGCATCAAACACAGTTTTATTTCACATAATTTTAATTATATTATTTTCAGTAGAAAATGTTGCATTAATTATCTGAAATCATAATTTTCAACTTATAGAAATTCTGTCGGTCACATCCGATAGTGTTTACATCACACAAGTCAAGAAACCGACACAATTAACCGGGAAAATAAAACTATAAATAGGAGGTTAGGATATAATATAATAAAATATTAACTATTTTACAGAAGGAATTATTTTTTTTAGTGAAATTAAAAGCACAAAATGAGTCGTTACAACAAAATTCAGCTCCCTTCTACAATTCATTCCATATTTCTCAAAACCCAACCCAAATGAACCCATAAAATATTTCCGATATTAAGTTTTTGTGCACTCATTTCGCATCACGATCATAGAATCTACTCTAATATTAGCTTATTTTTCTAATCGTGCATCTCTCAAATTCCATATCTCGAAAAAAAAAAAAAAAATTAGCATCTTTTTTGGTGATTTCAAAAGGCATCACGCATAAAACATATACTAAATTATAAGCGTATAAATATTTTTTATCCAATCATATCTTGCGAACATTCATTCTGTCAAAATTTGTGTTAACATTTTTATGTTAAAGTGGTTTTACCATGACTAAATATTTGAGTTGGTCAAATTTATATGTTAACTTTTCAGTTCACCAGCATTTTCAATTTTGTGTATGCTTTCTCTCATTCACACTGCAATTTTTAATTTTATTTTCAAAAAAAAAAAGAAGAAGAAAACTTTTAGTGAGGCCTGCGACATCACTGCCCCACCTCCCTCCGCCAAATACAATATTTATCATACCTTTAAAATAAGTAATTTTTTTTCTAACTTATAAGCAGAATGGAACGATCTAAACATGTTTGGAAACAAAAATAAAACAACATCAACGAACTGTAAATTTGTAAAGGTGAGGCGCTTAAATGTTGTACGCGTTTCCATTATTCCAGCAAACATGAAACAAACAGGAAATTACCCATAAAAATGCAGCAATTCAAACACAGTACGGTTGCATTTATGTCACGAAGGTCCCATGCATGCCTCTTATCTTAGAAACTTCGTAGTACATACACCTGTCATTCATTTCACAATCTATTTATAAATTCCCTCCAGAAATCTTCAAATTATACTCATCTTACATATTTTCTACTGAATCTTCCACAAGAAGATGATAATGTCAGAAAGAAAAAGAGGTTTGATCATGTTTAAGCATTTAACCAAAAAAGTGCAGAATCTACTTCAAATCTTGCACTCCAGATTGCCAGATCTCAATGCTGTTGAGTTTGAAGAAGTGGAAGAGAATGGGATGGTACCGGACGACGTGAAGGAAGGGCATTTCGCCATTCTTGCAGGGAAGAACGACGAACAAGGAGCGCGGAGGTTTGTTGTGGAAATAAGTCTTCTTAAGCATCCTGCATTCTTGAAACTGCTGGAGTTGGCCGAAGAGGAATATGGATTTGAACATAAGGGTGCTCTTGTACTTCCCTGTAGAGCCGATGAATTGCAAAATATTTTGCAGCAGATAATGTAAAAGAATGATAATCTTGGGACATTGCAGTGTACTAATTTATGTCAGCTTAGTGATTGATTTATTCTACAGAATTAGAGCAAAATGATAGTCAGTAAATGACATTTTTACAAATAAACTGAAGTCAACACTTTGATGTGTTATATAAAAATGTAAAGAAATGTTTGATAATAACAAAATTTGATCACATGTACTGTATTTTATCTGCATTATATTTCAAAGACAATTGTGCGACACAAACATGCTTAAAGACAAGTTCAAAAACAGGGAGGACGCTTGTCGACACGTGATTAGATAATTTGAAAAAAATAAAAACACAATACCCAATTATTATTTGTCACATCACACTGTCCTTCCATCCCTTTCCTTGAGTCTGTCCAAGAAGTATTATTCTTTCAAAGAACATTTATGCTAGCATCTAATGGTGCAGCCTGTTGTAATAATTGTCGTACGCTTGTCACTTTTTGGAGAATCAAGTTTTTTCCTTCCTAGCAACGTGAAGATGCTTACTCTTCTTTGAAACAGATACAGTATGATCAATAGGGATTGAATTATGAACAAAATCGAAACAGAATAATAATTTGAGCCTATTGAATTCATAATGTGTCTTTAAGACAAATTTGCTCCCTTCTACGGTGATTAAAGTCAAACAAAAATCATCTTCCAGATATAACGGATTTCGTCTCTTACGGAAGTAGTACAACAATTTGTAAGAGTTCTAACGAATACTACTTTATGTATTGTACTAGAAAATTTGAAACAGAATTTATAGAAGTGTTGCATTTGTAAATTATGGCGTGTATCACGATATTTTTTATGCATATATACAGTATATATATTGTATCTGTTATACCTATAAATTACATGGGACGCACATGACGGATGGGGTTCCACATATGCCGACTTGGCATCAATTATTCAATTTTCAATGCATATTTACAGTATATATTGTATATGTTACACCTATAAATTCAATTGGATTGAGCATATTTAATTAAGCAACCTTGTCTTAGACTTGGAACTCGGCCCATTAGCACCATTTGGCACAATTACATTTTTCTATATATATATGAGTTTCATTTATAATAAGGTATGTTTTCTAACCTTAACTAAATCCTTATTCCCGTCTTTTGCACTCATTTTTCTTTAGTCCAGCCATTGACTTGATCATTAGAGTGTAAATGGTCACCAAACCCTTTTCTTAGCCTGCAGCCTTTGCCTTCTAATAGAGTGTTCAATATGTAGATGATGTATGCGTGGAGGAGAGGTGGTCGAAATTCTGTTTGCGCATATTTTGTGGTCAACGGATTATTGTGGTGCTATTATTTTAGTATCGTTATATTATTACTGTTGGCATATGCATCATATTTATTGCTGCCAAGTACGCATGTTACATTATTGCTAGCATGTCATGACACTAATTTCACTATTGTCAGTACGCATGCCATGTTATCTACATTATCATTTTATAAACATAATGTTACTTGCTTCTCACTTGCAAGTTTGATCACAAATGGAACTCAATTTATTTTTTATATGCAGTGGATATATCGTATTGTATTACAAGTTGGTTTAGTCTGTATTATTACAGAGGAGATACGGTTGAAATTTGTACAAATTATGTGTTGTATCTATCTTTTGAAGCAATCTGTAAGCCATTGTTTATTCAAACTTGCACAGATATTTTTGAGGCAATTCATAAGTTCTCATATATTGGAGCAGCTTATGTTCTCGAGGCAATTCGTAAGTCTTCATATATTTAACTTATTTTCTCACGGCAATTCGTAAGTTCTCACATATTTGGAATTGATGTATATTTTCGAGGTAGTTAGTAAGTTCTTGTTTATTGGAGTTACTCATATTTTTTGGGATATCTGTAAGGCATCGTCTACTTGATTACTCATATTTCGAAATTCGACCCTCACATGAATATACCATTCAAACTTGAGGGATTATTGTTACACCTATAAATTATGTGACATGCACAAGACGTAGGGGTCTCACATATGTCGACTTGGCATCAGTTATTCAATTGAGTTGGGCATATTTAATTAAGCAACCTTGTCTTGGGCTTGGGACTAGGCCCGTTAGTACCACTTAGTCCATTTACATTTTTCATTCACAATAAGGTATGCTTTATAACTCTAGCCAAATCTCATTTCGCGTCTCTTGCACTCATTTTTCTTTCGTCCAACCGTTTACTTGACTATTTTCTCGATCGACGGCATTTGCCTTCTAACGAGTTATTCAATGTGCATGTGATGTCTACGTAGAGTATAGGTGGTTGGAATTATGTTGGCGCATTTTTTAAGGTAAAATGTATCTATTTGGTGAAAATATCGTGGCATAGGAGAATGCAATTTATAGAACATTTGTGGCCATTCTAACAATCTAAGAACTTCTTCATGAACAATGGTGACTATTCAGACATCCTCCTAAATAAAAAGAGGTTTCTATTATAATATCATTTTGTGTCTCATGAACGATTTCAATTTCGTTATATGAATCAGTGCAATTTTCATGCTGGAACGACATCAATATCTTTTTGTGCATCAAGAATGATTTCAATATCATTATGTGAGTCAATGCAATTTTTATAATAGAACGACATTTGCGTCAATTATAATGATATAAAAGTCATTTGTCTGTAATATAAAAAAATAAACACAGCAAGGTAAAACGATTTTAATTTTGTTCCAATAGCACAAAAGCGATAATAATACAATGACTACAAAATCTAATACCTCATTTTGTGCTTCCAATAAGTACAAAATAATAAAACTACAAGTCACAACAATATTACAACCTTAAATTTCACTACAAGTTTGGCTCGTATAAATGGAGCGAACATGACCAGTTTTCTTGCAGTTCTCCCCTTAGACATTATAGGGACAAGAGTCAGGGGCGGACGCATGACTTGAAACTTAGGGGGCACAATTAAACTCAAAAAAAAGTTGGGGGAAATTATACAATCGAAAATTTACGTCCAAAAAACTCATACTCGTGTAATTTTGCATCCGACCATTTACATAGAATATGACTTTTTCGAATGTAAAAAATTCAAAAAAAAAATTCATATTCCATATAAAATTTCCTAATAAAATGATGAAAATTACATTAAAAAATTTGTATCATAAAAATAATAAATATTAATGAAATAATTAATTTTTTTAAAAAAAAATATTCGAGTTGGATGTCTTTCTTCAAAACTCACGTTTAACGTATTTTTAACTATATTCGATATCTGTTTAGACTATTCGATATGTCCATAATATAGTTCTCGAAATAAGTTTTGAGATGATATAAACAATTTGTAAAATCGATTAATGTACGATCGTCGTAGAATTTTTTAAAATTAGCTTTCAAATTTATTGTGATTTTGTCCCTATTTGGTGGAGATTAAAGTCAAATTTTTAGTAAATTTTGATAAAAGTTATAGATTTAAAGACTCCATGATATATGTTAATAAAATTAATTGTTAACTTTGATTTAGATTAAAATTTATATTTCAATCAATACCAAACATGACTTTATTTATTAAAAAAAAAAAAAATAGTGGGGCACGTGCCCCACTAGACCCTACCCTAGGTCCGCCCATGACAAGAGTTGACATCTCCACTTTATATAATATTGTATCAACCTTCAACATCTCTCTGGATTTATCATATAAGTTCACACAAGAAATTATTTTCGAAACAAGAATAAGTGTTGTTTTCCCATTGTCATTTCTTACATATTTTCATTTTCATGCACCTTCAATTGACCGGTAATATTCAATTGGATAACAAATTGATATCCATATCATACTCACTATGTGCAAAACTACAATTTAACATAAAAAAAAAAATTTAAAATTACATTAAATATCAATTTTTTGTACAATATTGATAACGATATGTATGTCGCCGAAAAATCAAATCTATATTTCACAGTAAAACAATGAATAGAATAGTCAAACATGTTTTTATCAATGTACATTTCACTTCAACTAATAGAAAAAAATAGGTTGGGAAACAACTCGTATCAAAACTCTAATATATTCATAAAATGAATTCAAAATGATTATTGACAAATGAACAACATAAACACACATACAACTAGATGAATAAATTATTCAGAAAAATAAAAAAGAAAGAAGCTCAAATATAAAAAATTAACAATGCCTTTTTTTTCTCTCCAAATGCTCAACAAAAATGTTATAAGCTTTGATTACTCATTTTAACCAAATGAGTGCTCAAGGGAATGGAAATGCAGATTTTTTGATTTCATGAAGCAGTAAAAATGATGATAAGAAAATGATAAGGGTTCATAGAAGATGTTGAAGCCGGCTGTAGAAGAAAGGAAAGCTAAAATTCAATTAGAGCTAAATAAGAATTATGACAATTAATATCATTTTTACCTACAAGGATATTTTAATAATTTATAAATTCTATTTTTCATTTCTTTGTATGTTTAGGCTATCTAACTAAAAAAGATAGATGTTGGTCTTTATAAATTAATTTCTTCTCTGATTGGGCCTTTTAAATAAACACAATCATTGGCCAATATACCAAGAAATAACACGATAGCACGGTTGCATTTGACTCCTTAAAGAAAATACACCCGACCCGAGTCTCGCTCCCTAGACGAGTTGAAGTCTTCACTCGATCATTCTCTGCTAACGCTTCCTTATCTAAAGAGGCCATTTTTAATAATATAGACCTATAATAGTTAAGAGGAAAAAAATATACTTTATTGCAAACTACTATGGCACTTGGAATGAACGAACCTTGTCTGAGCAGGAATTGCTTTGCGCAATATAATTGATCAGTAAATATCCTCGACGAACTTTGAATTCGTATTGGTCAAAAGCCTACTATTATCATGTAGATTTTCAATCATATTGGTCAACTTTTCTACAAGTTTGAACCGTCGTACCCTAGTCAATTATATGTTTGGTAAGTGATTTTTTTTATTATCACTTTTGATCAAACACCCCCGCCCACTATTATCAACATATTCTGTAGAATACAGAACTTATAATCACTTAAAAATTAATTTCATTGTTTACCAAACATGCATGTATCATGTAATCCCAAGATATCAGTCCCATAATTATAGACCTTTTTTTTTTTTTTTTTTTTCTATTTTTCGGAGATCGAGGTTAAAGAGCAAAAATTTTGCGCCAGAACTGCACAGCTCAAGAACACCAGTTATCTTATAATCTCATATAGAATCAAAATTTTTTTAATGAGCGTCTAAACCCAAAACTTTGAGTAGTCTCTAAAGCTTTCTCGTGAAACCGTCACCTCTAGTTTTCCGAGTTAACTGATCATAATGTGTCTTTTTTTTCGTTCAAAAGTCAGTGATAGAGTGTGTTTGACAAATGAAACACGGGTTCTTTGTCAACAACCTTAATGTCTGTCCAACAAGATCAGCACTCAGCGGTGGGGGCAATGATGGTTTGCGACCAAATTTTGAAACTGACCCCCCTCAATTAAATGGGTTATGCCGCCTACTTAAAGAATTCTGATAGACAACAATATAAAGAAGGATAAGTGCATCAACATATCCAAATATCAAGAGAAAGATGAATCAAGCCATAAAGTTTCCCTTCAATTTTCTTAGGGGAAAAGGGCAGGTGGCTGAGAAGAGGGGGTGAGAGAATTAAAATAGTCTAATTCTGTAGGGAGAAAGTTCAGAACTAAAGAATCCATATTGCAACTGGAAGCCTAAGGAAAGTAGACCGGCCAGTTGAAGTAGTACGAGTCTCGTACTTCTCTGTCCATCTGATTCCACTGCCAGAAGAAAAATAAATGAAACGAGATAAACAAAGTATATCACACTGTAAAAGCCGTGATAATGTTTTAGAACACAAAATGTCTCTCTTCCACAAAGTTACTGTTATTCAAGAATTTGAAACTCAAATTGAGTGAAAGTACCAGAAATTTGTATGGCCGTTTCTTCTCAAGTGCTTTCTTCCAATGATATTGCTCATATAGCATAGCTTTGTCATGCCAACTGCAGATTGAAGTCAAATGTGCAACATGAGGCAAAAAGCAAGCCCAAAGTACTTGTGGAATTGTAAAACATAAAGTAGCAAGGAAGGTCCTCAAGCAACAAACAAAGTAGATCCAACTCAAAGCAAGCACCTTCTACAGGTCTGAAAGACCAAAAAATTGCGTACAATTACAAACAGAGAAATCATAAGCAAATCTTTTAAAGAAATAGCATAAACAACACAAAAGTAATCAGAAGAAGATATATTCTGCCACTCTCATAATTTAGGCTAATTAGAAGGTCAATGTGGATTATTGTTCAGACCAAAAAATTGCTTACAATTACAAACAGAGAAATCAGAAGCAAATCTTTTAAAGAAATAGCATAAACAACACAAAAGAAATCAGAAGAAGATATATTCTGCCACCCTCATAATTTGGGCTAATTAGAAGGTCAATGTGGATTATTGTGCCTGCCATAGTCTTACCTCTCCCTGGAAACTATCAAATAAATTGCAAAAGTGGCCATTGCAAGGTACATCTAGCACTTTCCCACCAGCCATTTGTATATTGCAATAGTTCTTTCATATCATAAACTTCAGATGTATATTATTTCACGCAGGGGCGGATCTAGGACCGGACTAAGAAAAAAATTAAGCCGGGCTAATATAAAAATAATAATATTATATATAAAAAAATTTACTTTAAAAAAAAAAACACTTCGAAAATTGAAATGGGTTTGTGCGGACTGGGCTCTAAATCCGCCCCCGACCCCACATATCCACATTGGTATTTTGAGCATCATTACATGGATTTATATGAGCACCATTGATGTGCATCTTGTTAGAATTGCACCATTTATGTTTGATACAACTCCTCAGCCAAGAATTGCCCAAAAATGGGTAGAAGTCTGATCTGTATTTTATTCAACTAAAATGTGAATACTCGTTGAATGAGTGGAATCGAGAGAAAAAAATAAGGCTAAACATTAATAATTCAATGTTCTCATTTTATTTTAGGAATATAAAGAGAGAGATTTTCATTTGAAGTAAAACAATTGGAAGACTGATCCCTCTCTTCAATCCATATTGCAAACAAATCTCTCATGCTTCAAATTTTGCTCATTCTTCTTCTGAAGATGTGAAATGCTGACTCCAATGAGTAATGAATTCCACCCCCACCCCCACCCCCACCCCGACCCCGCTGACCTGCCCAGCCAAAAAGAAAAAAAGGATGGAATGTCTGTACATATGCCTAATCCATGGAGAATGGGTGCTCATGCCCTATGTCTTGCATATCTGACTCACTGTCTTGCATATCTGACATAGTGAGTCATGTTCAAATGAGGCAACCAAGTGGACAAGCTTTTTAAGTAGCAATTGAAAGAGTGCAGATGAATAAACATAACTGGGAAAAAAAAAAAAATACCAGACGACCATAGGGGTCAAATTCCAATCATTTCAAAATCAAATACTCTAAATTTAAAACGTCAAACAAGTGCATTATTTTAGAATCACATAAATTTTAAGGACTTTTTATATTTTTAAATAAACAAAAAGAAATGAAGAAACAAACCTCTAGTGTCAGCTTAAAAGATTAGCCTTGATGCATGATAATCCCATATTTACAAATTTTCTTACTGGTTTTCTTGATTCTTGACAGCATATAATTAAAAGAGAGATTCTGTTTACCGTTCCAAGAAAAACAAAAACTCTTATAACCCTCAACCAATGCCACTAACCCTGATAGCTATGCGTCTTAGTTCTTAAGTAAGCTTAATAAAGTTATATGTGATGGAATTTGGTACCAGAACTTCCACGTATAGCATCTAACATTGTGTTCACAAGAAAAAAAAATGTTTCTTACCATTAAAGGTAACTTTTTTAGGGATTTCAACTTCATAAGGCCATCATGCTGAAATTCGAGCATACATAGCATGATGATCAACATCTCATTTAATACTTGATTTCATTCACAAAAAAGGCATCATTAGAAAGTTAGCATTTTGGGAATTTTCAACCTGTACTTTAAGGGATGGACTAGAAAACATTTCTCTCAATTTCAATGTCAACTAAATATAAGAAAAAACAAAAGAACAGGTATCCCTCTGTCAGGAATGGAGAAAGTGTAATCAAGATTTTGTAACTTTATTGTTCCCAAATTCAAAAAAATAATCATTATTGAACAAATATCTTTTTCTCAAAATTACTAGTGGTAAACATGGAGAGTGTATGTATATGCTGCATTGGTGTTTGCAGATTTATATTCAAGGAGGTTTTTAAATAAATGAGTGTAAGCATGCAGATATGACAACATAGATATCCCCCACTAGAATTCATGCAGGGGCGGATCCAGGCCCGGGCTACAACATATGCTCGCCCAGATCCAAATCTTCCCCCACTTTTTTTTTTTTGGTTTAGCCCAGTAAGGCAGCCGGCCCAGCCCGTGTACATAAAAAAAATTATTGAAGAATGGAGTCCATTCCGGTTTTGATTTCTGCGGAGGATTCGGGAGGCAAGAAAGGCAGTACGGCCTCACTCGTGACTCGCCGAAGGCCTTGGCACCGGATTCTTGCTCATCCTAGCCAGACGCTGGACGCCTGTTATCTCATATTCTTAGCCTACGAGCTTTTCACAAACGAAAAAACTCTTATTTTGCCTTGATAACTGAAACTGGTACTGCTCATCTTCTTCAAACATATTTTGGGCAATTTTGTTGTGATTATTTGATATATTTTGGAGAATGGAGGTTTTTCTTGAATGTAAGAGTGTTAAAATACTTGGGGGTAGGGGGAAGGTAAAGAATATCTGTCAAATGAAACTGGGTTTTTTTTTGGGCCTCGCGATGGGTTTGAAAATGGGTATGGAAGAGATGACAAATTGAAAATGGGAAATAAATCAAATTAAACTAGAAATGGGATTGCTTTATGAATTAATCCAGTGAATTTGTCTTAATATGCATCATTTTCTTGATTATACTAGAAATAGATTATTTTGATTGAGAGTTACCAACTAGGTATATATTATTGATTCTTAAACTATCTTCATTTGTAAAATCACCTAATGTTGCAGACTGTTTCGAATGTTGTTGAAGAGAGCGAAATGGATATTTAACAAGTTGAAAGGTGCGTTTTATTTCATACTCGTTGGGGGACATTTAACATGTTTTGCTGTTAGACTTTAGAGAATACATTTATTTATGTGGTAAAATTTTAAAAAACCCTTAGGCCTTAGTATTAGATGTTATTGCTGTTCAGCCAGTTCTGTTGATAATGTTAGCATGCTAGCTCTTCTAACCTAAAGAATAGTTTCTTTTTAATATAGTTCAGAAGGTGTTCTGATTTTGGTGTATAAAATTTATAGTTAGAGCATCTCTCTGCTTATTGCCTTGCCGGCAAATATTGAATTGAATGATTTCGCCTATTTGTCTAAATTGTTTAGTTGAAATGTTACCTTGTTGACATAATGATTGTTGTTATTGCCAAAATCATGAATTATATGTGTTGTCTTGCTGGCTTACTAAATTATATTTTGATTGTCGTTAGAGCAATATCATTTATGATTGATTTTTTTTACTTTATTTTTTTCAATTTTAAGAAATTGAAAATGGAAGGTCAACCACCTCTCAAGAAGAAAAATAACTTGTTTTTTTTCTTTCAAAGGGAGGATCGACCTACCGAAAGTACAACTTCTGATGGACTAACTCAAGACCCGCCTTCATTTCCACCAGAAATCGAACGAGAACTAGATCAAAAGATAGATATAGATTATGTTGCAGATAAATTTTATGTTTCAAGACGTCGTCCGGACAACTTCAAATTAAATGAATTTGACTTTAATTTATATATGAATTTATTATATCGACTTTTAAATTTTAGCCCGTGCGCAAAAAATGCCTGAATCCGCCCCTGAATTCATGCTTTTATTTCTTACAATCAAATACTTGCATTTAAAAAAAAAAAACAAACAAACTTTTTCCAAGAGTATATCCCAAACATTTAGCAAAAAAGTTGACATGTATAAAAATAAATTACACTAGTACATAAATATATAAACGCATAGATAATACAAATCAGAATATGCGAGGATAAAAGGGATTGGAGGTTACTTGAACTGGTTGGAAAGCTGCCACATGTAAGGGTTAATCCAGGTAAGGGCGGAGAAGGCGGCGGACCCGATCCATATGTTGACGAAGCGGTCCGGGTCGGAATGTGGAACCCCTGGGTCGCCACGATAAGCGTTCCCAAAGTACTTCTCCATTATAATTCCCTCTTTCTCTATGAACTCGACACTGTATTTCCTCGGCTTATCCGATAGCTTTTATTTATGAGAAGATTTCGCGGGAGGTCAATTGATTTACGAGTTTCTTTCATATTGGTCCCCTAATTTTAATTTATTTTAGTGTAATCAATTAGGGTCGTCACGACTATTCTATCAATAACCTTTAACAAAAACTAACCGATAATTCTACATGACTATCGAAATGCATAATCTAATCTCTATACCATGGTGCGATACACGGAACACCATCCCAATTTGAGATTTCGAGTCTATTTTGTGCTCTAGTTTTTTTAATTATCTTTTCTTTTTTATCTTCTCTTATATTAATAGGTATAGTGTTTGTTTGAGCCCTTTTTTTGTCAAAATGTATTTTGGAATAATATTTTGTTGGAGAATGAATAGTTAAAAAATAAAAATAAAAAAGTTTTAAATTTGCATTCAAAATATTTTATTGTATAAGTTGAAAATGAGTTTCAAAAAAATGAGTTTTTGAATGGGGGGGGGGAGGGGGGGCATAGTCTTCTAAATTTGAAAATTTTGAATTATTTTTCTTTTTAAATAATAATTTTATTTTCATTTTGGTATAACTTGATTATTCGTAACAATTAGGGTATCGATGGGCGACCTTTTATATCAGTCCATTGACATTGAAAAAATGTTTGAGAAGTGTTCATAAACGGTTGGAATTATAAATAAATATAAATGAGTTATGGATAATGAGTAGTACATGTGAATCTGTAGGAATATGTGGGAAAAAAATAAGAGAAAAGCTAAATGTACAGAATAGTGTTTCACATAAGTTTTAACAATACACACAAGGGTGGAACCCACTGTAATAAAAAATGGAAAAAAAAAAAAAAAACCCCCACTCCCCTTGCATTTGTGAGGATTTGTGAACTAACCACCACACCCCCTGAGAACCTCCTTGTGGTAGTCAAACATAGTTCAAAAAATAATTTGATTGTTTATAAACATGAACAAGCATAGCCTAAAATTATAGGTTCAACTTAGCCGACCTATAAGCCCTTTAATTGTTTTAAGAAAAGAAAAAAAAATATTTATGTCAAACAATAGAATGCAAAATTATAGTGGGTTTGAATTCTAATATCATAGAATTTTAAAATTAAAGTGGAGATTAATATAGAATGCAATCTTTTTTCCCTTTTTCTTTCTTTCTTTTTTTTTTTTCTTGAAGGAAACACACTTCTAGTGGAGAACTAATACTGTTTTTTCTATGGAAAAAAATCATAAATCAAGTACTACAAATAAGCCAATTCAATATTCATATAATAAGTTTACAATTCCAAAACTCAAGTAATAAATAAATAATTTTAAAACTTTTATTAATTAAATATATAAATATCACAATTATACAATTAATGATCGCAGTTATATACTTATATGTCACAACTTATTTATTAATCGCATATTATCAAATGAATTGATCACAAATTATTTCTCATTCACAAATCAAAAAAATTATAAGTCACAATTTATTTATCAATAATGACAAATTTTATAAGTCACGACTCAATTTTTAGATCACATATTATTTATTGATCAAAAGTTATTGGTCACAAAATATCCAACTTATTGATTACAGTCTTAAATAATTTGTTTGAAATTAACTAATTTATTGGTCACAATTAACAAAAATATTTGTGACCACCATCACCTCACCATCGCACCGCACCGCACCGCACCGCACCGCATCGCATATAGCACCGTCATCAAACACCGTCGCCTCCAAAATAACCGATCAACACCATTGCACACCGCTAAAGCCACCACCCCCGCACATAGCACATGGCACCCAAACATTGTACTGCACACATCACAAATTATTACTCAGTCAACCACGACGCAGTATCTATTGCGCTTTGCGCTTAGCACTACTCCGCGAATCACCACCTTACAGCGCTAGGCGATCTGTGGACAAGTAGTGATGGGCTGATCCGTGGACAAACAACATCGGGGCGATGTTGAGCAATTGCAGTTTGGTTTGTGTTGATTATTGGCGTAAACGGTGGCGACGATGGTTTTTTGGAGTTTTTTTATGATTTCTTCCTCCTATAATCTACGTAACCGAAGTTTTGAGATGGCTGTTGGTTGTTTGTTGAAGGTGGTGGTGACTGTGTTGGCGGTGAGGTGATATCATGAATATGGATAAAGAGAGAGAAGATGGACAAAAAGGATAGAGAGGGAAATGATGTTAAGGTTTAGGAGTGTGGGTTGGATGGGAGGTGGGGGTAGGTAAATTACTTTAATTTTATATTATATTATTAATATTTAAAAGTTGAATTATTATTTGATTTTTGATTAAATAAATCTCACACCTGAGTTTTGAGATGGAAAACTTAAATACCTGTTTATATGTAATTCCCTCTTCTTTCTGTACCTAGAATGCTCGTGAATTAATTTTAGGGCAATTTACACATGTAAAAACACAATTGACTGAACTGAAAATTATTGGATTTTGTTAATATTGCAAAATTACAACATAGATGAGCCTTTAAATAAAAAATACGACAAATTAACGGGGTATGTAATTTTTTCTGTATTCTAAAATGTATATCTAAGTGCATGGTACAAAGAAAACACCCTACCTAGCACCGGACGGGAAAATAATCGCTAGGTGAAAAAAAAAAAAAAAAAAAACATGACTTCTTATTTGATAAAAGCTATTTTCTAATTTTGAAATTCAGTGCAACAAAACGCTACAATTATTAAAATATAAAAATAAAATAAGTAACAAAAACTTCACCCTGACTCAAATTCGGTCTTCGAACATAGCTTTCTTTGACCTAGAACAAACTATTACTGACTTAGGGTATTTATAATTTTGAGCAATTTGTTTTCGTTAGAAACTTTATTTATCGACCAACTTTCTTTGGCAAACAAAATATTAAATTACTTTTTAATTGGTATTTAATTATTAACTTTCTTGAAGTAAAAATTATTATATTTGTATTTCTTTATCTAGTGATGAAAATATATCAATAAATTATTTTTTATTAAAACATTTTTTCTTAAAGTATCATTAACGAAAAACTAGGTTATTATCTTAATTTTTTTATTTTTAAAGTTTTTTATTGTTGACTTTTTGCCCAAAGCTATTTATTGTTTTCATTAATTAATAATTAATTATATTGAATTCTAGCGGGCACAAAAAATGACCAGGAGATTCGAGTATTGTCTGGAGTGAAAATTTTAAAAAAGATTCGATCTTGAAAATTTTGAGGCCTTAAGTGACTAAATATTATGAGGCTCAATAATTTTATTTTTTCACGCGTATAACAAATTTTCTAATGGATTTAATTATAAGCAAAGAACAATAAAACCTAATTGATGAGTTCGAGATTCCCAAATATTGTCAACCAAACAACATTTTGACTAGAAAGTAAAATTTAGAGGAGTTCATATAATTAAAAAAAAAAATCAAATTATCTTAATCAGGTGCTTGCTAATCTAACTAAAAAAATACAAATTATCTTAACCAGGAATTCAAATTCAAATTATCTTCGACAGTATACTAATCTAATTAAAAGTTCTTAACCAGGTGCATAATTGATACTTTCAATCCCAAAATAATTCCAATGGACTAGAACTGCATTCTATAAGCCAAAAAAATCCACAAGACATTCCTAGACTGGAGAAAATTGCCGTATCTTAAACAGTTTTTTTCATGTTTAGAGCACAAATCCTTCGTCAACTTTAAGGCTTTTGTGTGGTTCCCTTGGTGCAAAACAATGAGTGCTCTCTTACACTCGAGCTTAGTTGCGTTATAGTCGACAACGACGGTTGTTGCCAGTTGGAGACTCCGCCGGTGGCTTGGACCGAATCGGACTCAACTACCCTATGAAGAAGTCGAATCGTTGGATGGTTGGAGAGGAGAATTCAAGAATAGGTTTAAGAATTTTCTTCTAGACTGCTCGTTGTGTAATTTGTGTTATGTGAAATCAATTACATCTATTCATTCCCTTTTTTAGCCCATCGAAAGTTTGAGGCCCTAGGCCCAAGTCAAAACTCTGAGGTCCAAGGCCTTTGCCTTGGTCATTTGGCCTCATGGTCGGCCCTGGTCTAATTTATCTAAAGGTTGAGTCAACTCTATTCTTGTTTATATTAGTGGTACACTGTCAAAAAAAAGAAAGAAAGAAAGAGACGAGAGCTATACCATGGTTAACATGAGTTGATTGACTTTGAAAATATTTCATTTCGTTGGTATTTATTTTCTACTGTAATAACACGTTATAATCAACTTCAGTACAATTTCTGTTTAAGAAAGTTAAAATTGTTATTGTCACCATTTACTCTAAAATAGTTAAAACGATAAATAGTTACTTTTCTCATCGGTGTTGTAGAATATTGCCTTAATGACGTGATTTAGCATGTGTTCAATTTGTACCTTGTATGTTACATGAGAATTGACAATAACAATTTATTCTAAGATACATTTCGCCATGTAAATATCATTTTGGCATTTACTCATTTGCCGTTCTTTGTCTCTATGTGTGTGTGTATTGTTTGATGATATTTAAAACTTGATGTGGCTGGTATTCGCTCCATAACTTCAATCCCTTGAAAAGGGAAACTACTCATCCCTAGTTATTTGAGTGCAAAGTCAGTGAAAGTTTGTGACTAAAGATGAACTAGTAGGCAACAAAAGCAAAAAGATGTAGAGAAAGGTTAGAAAAATTCTATTACGAGGAGCATTTATACAAGAGAATAGGGAGCAAAATATTCAAAATTATGTTACAAAGGAAAAGATGAGTAATACAACTTTTATGGAAAGATTCGTGCATGGTGGTTATCTTCGAGTGTACTATATATTTCAATCACTATTGAAATAGTCAAGTAGGAACATGTTATCTTAAATATTTTGAGAAGTATCTCTATATTCTCGAATCAGTAGGATAATGATTATTAGATGTTAATTGATGATATCACCACCCAAATTACGATGAAAGATCGAAGGTAACGTTCTCAAAGATTGGTAGAAGGCCAAAATCATTTTGTATATGTTTGGTAGGGTTCTTACGACCAACTAACATTTTTAGTCTAGCATTAAACTGTACTTGAATATTTAATCTGATGATAAAAACTATCTTCGTCATGTCGGTATCATTAAACATATAATTATATTTAATATTTATTTTAAACCATGCATTCCTTTATCTAATCAAATCTATTTTGGAAAATTATTGCTAACTACAAGTGTAAAATAATATAATGCATAAAATAAGAATTTCATATTAAGCCAAACACCTTGCATTTGAATCATCCGCCTAGCATGCGTGGCAACCCATGGTGGGTCGATGTGGGTTATTATTTATTAACCATCAAACAAGAACAATACATCGAACAGGTGGTCTTCATATTTTATTTTACTTTTTTTAATTAAATTAAATACTTTTACTACAGTTTAATCTCCCTGCGCGGCTGCCTTTTCTTCTCTTCTGGGTTGGTAATTCTCCAGAAGTCTTACCTTTTTCCTTACTAGTAAGCAATTTATATTATTATTTATGGGATTTTTATATAAGCAAATTTAATTTAATTAATATACACGATTTGCTGTTTTGTTTTTGAGATTTTACCTTTTTTTTTTTGGTTGTAAATAGATGTAGGGGTTCGATGTCCTGTGATTATATTTTGTTTGTGATGCTTTTGTTCTTGCTTTAGTGAGCGGAAAAGTTTAGTTGACTTGAATTATTATATATATATATATATTGTTGCAATGTGAATTTGTAGCTTTAAATTTGTGTTGTGGTGATGCCTGATTGTTTCAATTATACGTCTTGGAAACCCTACGCTGTTTGTTAATTATTCTGGTTTAGCCTTTCCCCCTCCAATTTTGGTTGGTTTCTTCAGACTAATGTAAATCCAGGCATTGAAATGCTCATTGTAGGTTTTCGAAAACCTCAAATATAATATATGAATGCTCAGTGTAGGTTTATGGCAATTTATTCCAGTTTTGTCTTGCTAATCTGTTCCTTCTGGGCTTTTGTTTCACATGATTAGTTATTCAATTATTAATTAATGGATTGAAAATATTTATTTAACATATATCTAAGCTACCTTTTCTTTGAAGCCAGCCATTTTTTATCTTGAAGTCCATTGATTAATAAAAGAAGTGTTGTGTGACATCTGGGGAACTGCAAAGGCATGAAGGTCTAGTATCTGTGGGATGATAATATAATGCAAATGGAGTCACTTCCTATCGACTGCGAGGCATGCTTCCACCCTGAGAATCTTGGAAGTAAGGATGGGAATTCTAGTGAACCCTCATCCTCGCACGATCACCTCTCTCCACAGCAGCCAGGTATCTATTTGCCTGGTTGGTTGTGCAAGAATTGTTGAAATATTAGGGAATCATCCCACACAATGCCTATTTATTTCTATGCAGTGAAAAAGAAACCACGGCAATGGGCAGCTTGGACTCGTCAGGAGGAAGAAAGCTTTTTCACTGCATTGCGTCAAGTTGGCAAGGCAATTTTCTGTTGCATATTCACTGAAATTTGTTTGGAAGTTCTCTATAGATATTATTTCTGACTATGGAAATGCTCCTTCTCTCCACCAGAATTTTGAGAAAATCACTTGCCACGTCCAAAGTAAAAACAAGGATCAGGTTATTTCCCATAACACTAGATTCTGACCTCATAATCAACCGTTCCCTTGTTAGACTTTAATGTTCTCCTTTTGATTTAATTTATTTTTGGCATTGAATGTTGCAGGTCAGACACTATTACTACCGGCTTGTCAGGCGCATGAATAAGTTGCTGGGTCCTGAACTCTGTCTTGATGCGAAAAACTCGAAAGATACCAATGCTGCAATGCTACGATGGTAAATATTTACTTTCTATAATTTTTTCTTCAGTATTTTTTTTTTCACCTAGAACCTACTCACTATTACAAATTTCATTTAGTTCCGGTGTTATCTACTTATGTAGAAGACAAAAACCTAAGTTTTATGATAATATCAGATACATCCTCAAGTTTAATAAATCACATGGACCTCCCCTATTTCTTGTTTCGAGTATCATTTTCACCCCTTGAGCACTTTTTGAGCCACATTTTATCTAAAATAAGGTTGATATAACTTAAAACGCCCTTGTGTTTTTTTACAACTAATAGCAATTTAATTTGCCCCCTTTAGTAATAAGTTAATACTTAAAAGACTTTGTGCGCACACAATTCTTTGAATATGTATACTAGTGGAAATTTCAACTTGAAATTGTTGAAGAATTTGTTATTTTAATTAATAATATATTTTGTATACATTTTAAAAAAAGATGTTGAATATAAACATTTGCCTTTTACAGTTCAAGTAAACTTTAGATAAAAAATGGTAGACTTTAGTTAATTGAAACATTATATACCCTCAAAATTTATTATTAAATTATGACTATGTTACGTAATAGAGTGTTTAATTTGTCTAATATATCAATCATTATAATATTATAGAAGAATATTAAAATATTCCTTTTGGTCTTTTGATATTTATTGTACTTATAAATAACTATTTTGTTAAATTAGATACTATATATATTTAACAATTTATCTAAATATATATATATATATTCGGCAAAGAAATACGACTTATAAACAAAATAAGTAAATTTATATGATTAAAATTTCACATGTGCCAATCAAGTTCTACGTCAATTCATATGGTTGCAGTTTACTTTGAGCAAATTAACTACAACTAATTGTAGAAAATTGTATCCTTAGTTCATAAGGGCATTTTAGGTATATATATTGCTCAAAAAGTGGTCAAGGTACTTAAAACTAGAAATAGGAGAGGTTAGTGTTGTTTTTCATGTGTGAGAGGTTGATGGGGGTGTTTCTGACATTGTCACAAAGCTCGAGGGACGTCTTCGATATTGTCTCTATCTAGAAACCTAAACAATATCAGTAGTTGAGTGGAAATAGATTTACTCTATTGAAGGAAATTTGTTTTCTTCATTCGTTGGGAACATCATGTATTGTACATGACGAATGCATCTTACATTTTAGTTTTGATGTAATTTAATGAAGGCAGTTTAATGAATTCACAAAGTTTAGTGGCCAAGGATTATGTAGAGTCTGTATTGCCTTCCCTTAAAACATGTCTATGTGAGCTAATGGGATTTTGTTATTATTATCTTATAGTTTTTATTTATTGATTTGTATTCTCTCTTCTTTTGGTGAAGCGGGCTTGGGGGAAGGGGTGGAACGGGGAGTCAGCTTATTTAACCTAGTGGTTATGAATATTTCCTCTCACTTGATATATATATATATTTTTTGGTTTCATCTGCTGTACATCGGTTCTAGGTGGTCGTTATTGGAAAAGTACAGCTGTAAAGCCTCAAAGCTTCACTTGAAACCTCGAAGATTTAAGATATTTGTAGAGGCTCTGGTTAGTTTAACTCCCATTCTCACTTTGATGATAAGTTTTGTCGACATGATTGGACTGGCATCTCACTATTATTTTTCCATGAAGGAGAACCAACTCTTGAAAGACCGCAAAAAGAATATAAGGAAACGGCTGTCTCCTGGAGAAAATAACTGCCCTACGCCTCCAATTACTGTCTCAAATCTGGGCAGGCCATCAAGCCATGATAGCCGTGCAGTTCTTGTTGACAGCCAAAACATGCAAAAAATTGGACCAGGCAAAGGATCTTCAGGAAAGCGCAATGTAAATAACATAGGAACTAATCGTACTAACTGCAAAGTAGATTCATCTTATCTGAAAACAGCAAAACATCGTCGGAAAACAGGTGATATTCGAGTCAAATATTGAATACCTCAATGCAATTAGTATTGTTGTTGCTGTTTTGTATTTGTTTTTGGTATTCTTCATGCTTTCTGATTAATTATTTTTCAATTTTGGGATTTTCTTAATATGCTATGCTGTCTTCTTATTTAGAACTATTCTAAGGCTTTCTTTACATTGAGTATTATTAGGGCCCATTTGCAAACATGGCGGTGCTGAGAATTTTTTTAATTTGGCCGTTCTCATATTTTGACTATTCTAAGGCGTTCTTTATTGAACTTTGCAAGCCCCATTTGCAAACATGAAAAATTGCTATTTTGGGACAGTTGGGCACATTTTTGGTGATTCTATAGTTGGTATTCACAGCCCATATTTTATAGTCATCTGTCAGAACTCTTACTCTTACTCTGGTTCTGTAGTCTAATGGAGCGAGTCTCTAATTGAATCCTCAAACACTCTATTCTTTGTGATTTAAAATAAATAGACCATGGATAATCATTTGTCATTTCTAGTGTTTGTTTGCATGATGATGAAACCTATGATGCATTGACACGAATACATGTGCCCGACATACGAGTTTTCAAAAAATTATTAACACGACACGTCGTTGACACCCTTATTAAATTCTTTAAAATTCTTAACTTATATAGTATAAATTTAGTTTTATACTTATTATTAATTTTTTTTGTTAAATCTTTTAAATATGAGTACCTATTTGTTATTTACTAATAATTTTGAGTTAAAAATGTATAATACTTTTAATAAAAAAAGAAAAATGATTATGGTAGAGTGCCCGAGAAGTGTCAGTATCGACGCATGTCAGTATTGACACCGACAAGTTATTTTAATTGAAGTGTCAGTGCAACAGAGCACGAATCTCTTGCATGTTTTCACAGTTGGATTTCATTACCTATTTGTTATCTACTAATAACTTTTGAGTTAAAAATGTATAATATTTCTAATAATAAAAGAAAAATAATTATGGTAGAGTGTCCGAGGAATGTCGGTATTGACACAGACATGTTACTCAAATTGAAGTGTCGGTGCAATAGAGCATGGAACTCTTGCATGTTTTCACAGCTGGATTTTGTTTGCTTATGATGATAACTCCCTCATAAGATGCTGCTAATTTGAATTTACTGTACAGACCAATCTATGGTGTTTGTAATTGGACCTTTCAGTTTCTCTGATTAACGTGCATAGTCCTGTTACCGAGCTTGATTCTTATATATGGACTCTGCTTTTGTTCACTGGATGACTGAAGTTTCTAGCATGAGCGTAACCCCTCGATTTTTTTTTCCTTATTATTTTTCTTTGATCTGAACAATGTTTCTCTGGCTGTTGCTGAATATATGACAGGATCTTCTACAGCTGCATATAAAAGATGGGAGAAAGCAGCGATTGCTGGGGTTTCGTTGGTGGCTGATGCTGCTGAACATCTGGAGCGGACAATCACCGAGAAAGAGGTTGAACGTGTCCTTGAAACACCAGGTGAATGGTTAAGATTTGTTTTCTAAAATTTGTTGGGGCAGGACTAATGGTGGCGAATTCTTGGAAATTAATTCACTCATGATGTACTACTTGTCAACTTTTCAGCTTGTGGTTATTCTCACCATGTTGGAGAAGTGGAGCTCTCTTTGCCAATTCCATCACGAAGTCGTTTCAACAAATGCAATGCACAAAACTCTATGAAACTTAAGCTCCAGCTGTTCCCAATTGATGACTGCACTAGGAAATCCTTGGAAGCGGTACGTCGAGCCTGGATTTGTGTTTTGCTGCTGTCGCGATATTTAGAAGCTATTTAGTGTTTAATTTTATAATAATGAAGGAAATTCAGATTTTTATTTGTTATTGCAGGACAATCATAATCCCCATCTAGAGCTCACTTTGGGTACAAGAAAGAAGATATCATCTGTATTAGATCACCTGAACCGCAAATGGGGAAATTCAAACTTATTATCTGGAGATTTAATGCTTTTTCCTTACTGGGCACACTGTGATAACCTGGTGGGGTGTCAGAAGTGGACTAAGGACTCTCTGCTCTGTGCAGCAGATGTATACGCAACAGTCGGAAGCCCTCCAGTTTTCCGCCTCAGGTTCTATTCTCTTGTTTTCTGTCTTCTTTCTGAAGAATGATGTTATACAATAAACCTAACATAACGGGTTCTGTTTCTTGTTAAAGATATGGTTGGTTTTCAAAAGCTGAGCTTGAATCTGCAACACCTCAAGCATTGCAGTCATATGCTGATGTTAGTGAGAAAAATATGAACATCAATATAATGAAAGAGCATGACATTGAGTCTGTGCCAACATCAAGTCCAACTTATCACAAATCTGGGAACTTAAGTGGTACTTGTCAAGAACCGTTAGCCTCTGCAGATAATACAACTCCCTCTTCAACCTTCGCTTCAGAGGATGAGATCATTGAGTGTTGTAGAATGGATCCCGACATCAATGGTTCAAGGTACATGGAGAGTACTCCAGCTGTTTCATTAGTAAGAAGGGAGACTGGAGCTCGAGCTGATAGAAGACAAGTTGAAAACATGGTATTTTTTTTTTCCAACTATCGTTGCTTTATTGCATTAAACAGTAGATTTATGTTTGCAAGACTGAATTCGTGTAATTGTTGAATTTTTAGGTGCAGATTAAGCTGATACTATTTGAGATAATATTAAGTCTTTGTTTGATACACATTAAAATTTTCATTCTCATTCTTCTACTCATTTTTAACCACACCTTCTTCAATAAAATAATATTTTTCATCACACCAATAACTTTTTCTTCTTTTTCAACCACACATTTTCCATCGATCCACTATTCCAGGATACATTCTTCCAAAATAATGGGGCTCAAACACACCCTAAATCTTTTTGGTAGTTTGATATTATTTTCTCATCAGGCATGTTTACATGATCATAAATATATAGAATGTTACTCTGTTTGCCACTGCCCTCGCAGGCGGAGAAGACTGGAAGAAAAATTGAATTTTGGTTCCTTGTACATAATTTCCCATTTTCATATTAGTGAAAACATCATTTAAAAAAACCCTACTTACAGGAACCTATGCATTTGATTTTGAAAATCTCAAGAACTTTTAGATGTTAATTCAAGGCCTAGATTTAAATTAACCACCATAATATATGGTCTGAAGTGACAACTTTTGCTCCACTCTATCACTGTACACACCCAGAGATGCATCTGTTTTTGTTTGTACGTATATCTAAACAATTCCTGAAAGCCTTGTCTCACAACTAATATCTATCAGAAATTTGTAGCATGATTTGTATCTGCCTCCCTGTTATTTGAGTAAAGACTTTCAATCTTTGTAATCCCTACAAAGTACATAAATAGATAAAAAATGGTTTCACATACTTTGGGAAAAACTAACAACGAGATTGTTGTTTACTAGCCTGTAGAGTACAAAATTGACGTTGGTGAACTTTCCTTGCATTAATCAGACTATACATCCAATTGAAAAATAGTGCCCATGACCTTTTTATTCCGCCTATCATTCTAAATTATCCCTTTGCTTTGCATCTAGGATGATTGGAGCACGCAGAAGGATTTGGTACTTTCATCTGGTGAGTGGGCTGATAGTCTTACCTGTATAAGTGTTGGGGAGCTACTTTCTGACTCGATGCTCAACGTGCATGCCAACTGCACTGAGTCACCATTGCTTGTTGGCTCTAGCTCTCTGCAGCAGACCCCATTCAGTTGTGACTCGTTCGATGCTGCAATTGCTGCTCACATATACAAACATCAAAGCAAAGTCGGTTCACAGTCGGGTTTTGCACCTCACTCAACTTCCATTTGGGATGCTGAAGAAACGTGTGATGCCTTTGCATTTCAAAAAAGTGGTGCTTCCTGTGAAATAGGTCACAATGAGACCAGGAATGCTTCTTTAGAGACCTGCAAACAAATTATTAGGACAAGTTCTTCAATATCCCATGAAGCAGTTGAGGTCTTATATCTATATATCTGTATATTGAGATATATCTCAAAGATTACTAGAAATAATAGCTCTGTCTCGAAGTTATTGGTAACACTATTGTTTCTAATTTCTTTTAGGAGTTGGCTGAAGATAAGAAACCAAGTAATGATCCTACATATGGAGACACAGTGGAGACCTTAGAGAATTCTGCAAAGGATTTTAGTGGACTAACTGACATATATTGGGTAATCTTTTCCTTGAAATACCGTTTTATCTTTTCTTTTCAGGTTATATTTCTCAATTGCTTCAAAATTATTGATACAATGAGAAGCCTCTCGCTGCTAAGGAGCAAGCTTACTTTTCATAACTTTCGGCGTATCTTATTTTCTTCACTTGTGCAGTTGCCGTGCGATACACATTAACTTTGCTAAGACATGTATGTTAAGTGTTTCTGTGAAGATATTGGGATATATGTTCTTATTCTATCTTTTCCATATTGCAGCCTGACTCGTTAGGACCGCTAGATTTGGATATACCCTCCTGTAGATTGCATACTGACGATCTAATTCTTAGCAATAGCATTGGTGGTTTGAACCGATTCCTAGCTAACAGTCTGGATGCGTTCCAAAATTGCTCCTTTTTTGGGTTGGACCGGAAAGAATCTGCATCCGCAGTTGAAGCTCGTCAAACAGCTTCCATTTCAGACTTCAAAATCAGCGGATAAGTTTGAAATTCACCAAAGAACCAATGTATGAAATTCTTTAGCTTGTAGAGTCTGAGCACTGTCATGTAAAACTTGACTGGAATGAATCACCAGAGAGGAGATATTAGCATTTTCAAAAGCAGAAAGCTATTCTCTTCAAGGTAAAAGCGTTTTTATGCTGTAACAATATAGAATACGGAATTTCCGGTAGATATTATACTGGCTCCTGATGCTGCTGACATATTCCTGTATATTTTTTTTTTAACTGATTGATACTAATGTGCAGATGCACATTGATTTGGAATATAAATAATTAAATTGCAATTGGTTTGTTTGGGGCATTTTTTAAGGGAAAATAATAGTTGGGCCTCCGAATCTTTGCAAAATGTAGCACTTAGGTCTGCATTTTAATTTTATTGGGTTTTACGTTCCAGCCTTTGTAAAAGAAAAATAATGCTATCCAGCACTTTTGATGTTAATACTAGTCTAGTGACACTAACTCATAGGTCCAATTATATAGGACATGTATCAGTATATGTTATTGAACCTACAAATGTTTTCATTTAGACTGACGTTAAATACTAATGGTGTTAATAACATCGCTCTTTGTGAAATTAGGCAGATAGGGCCTTTTAAAATTGATAAAATATTATTTTGTTTTTTTGTTGTGTGGTATATTGTGCACAAGATCCTTTTTGTAGGTAATTCCCTGAACAATATATTATGGTATTTTATTTTAAATGAGCTAAAACCTATAAGAAAAAGAAAATAGGCTGCACGTGCAAGTCATGTGATGCCTTTGTGTTTATTTATTTTGGATAATTGGAACAAAACGTCCCCATGATTTTTCTGTTTTGCTCAAATTGTCCACATCTTTTTGATTTTGAAATTTGAGTCCTCAGATTAATCAAACCTTGCACGAGACATCCTTATGGCTTACTGTCTATTTCCTCCATCCGAGCCGTGTAAAATGAGATCTTTAAATAATAAAGAAAGAAAGAAAAGGACAAAATAAAGAAATAATTGTAATTCGAGTTCCATTTTTTAGGGAGAATCACAATCACGGTCCCAAACCTTTCGTTTTGTCTTAGACTTAATCCAAATTTTTTATTTGTGCCACTCACGATACCTAACATTTCAAGAATTCGTACTTGGAGTCTAAATAGATAGAAATTCATCCATTTGACCATTAGTTAACATAAAAAAAAAAAAATTGAACTCTTTTGACTAATTTTTAAAAGGTAAAGGGGTAACTTTAGATTTTTCATATAAAAGAATTATAATAAAATAAAAAAAGAAATAAAAGAAAAATAGTTTATCATCTTCCTAAACCCAAAACGCCTAACCCCTACGCCATTTCCCACGTACCCACTCACCCCCAAAATCACCAACCATCTCCACCGATCATCACTGCCACAAAAATCATCGGCAAATTGCCTTCTCGACACAACCATTCGTTCTGTTATGCCTATAAGGAGGCCTCGTAATAAGCCATGTAGGCAGAGAGTCAACGAAAAAGTCAAATGAAAGCCTACGAGGTCAAAGTATGAAAGAAGTCGGACAAACCGAAGTCCTCTCATTAAACGGTCGAAGTCCACATTGAGCCACTGTCTCAAGGACGAAATACTACAACTTAGGATGAAGCTCTTCGAGGCTCTCAAACTCATCCGAAGTTCATAGAGTTGACGCTGTCTCTTGCGACAGATTTGAAGATCCCCAAGAAGTGATTGATGTAACGTTTTTAATAAAGTTTATCAATGTGTTAGTCTATTATATAGAACGGTTGACCTCTTATCGAAGTATTAAATTATGAGTAGACAATGATGTGAAACCTCAATTCAGGAGATGAGGTCACGTGGTTCTGATCCAACTATCACCAAGACGGCCTCTTTGTAAGTAATAGAGGAGGGTAGATTAATTTGGGAAATTGATTTCTGAACAATCATACATTCGAAATATAAACTTGAACTCTCAAGAATTTTATGCAAATGCTTGGTTGAATATTTTTCGTTGATCTTACATGTTTATCAAGAAAATTGCAAAACATAACACAGCAATTTGTTCTCATATTTTATCTATCATTTTACATATTCCCTTTGGTCATCATATAGATTAGTTTGGTTTCTCCCCGTCGAGCATTGTTATTGCGATCACTTCTATTTCACACTGCCGAAACTTGAACATTTTTGTCTCTCGCCACAAAGTGTCTCCCGCGTCCATTTCCTCCTATCTGCTGCCATTATTCTGGTAGGAACGCGTCGAAATCGTATTTGACTTGTCGTGACTGGATCCGACATCTGTTGAGTTCATTTTTTTTTTTAGGGGGTAACACCTTCCACCCCTCCACCACCACTCCTTCCGGCCAAATCCAGTCAACCACCCTCCACGGACTACAACACCACCACCTCTGTCAAAATCCAATTATCCATTCGCACACCACCTGCACCACCAATAGTCATCCATTTTCACCATCCTCAAAGTTGGCACCACTTCAGACAAACCTCAAACCACCATTAGAGGGTGCAGAGGAAGAATACAAGCAACTCCATTTCAACTCAGCTTCTTGTTCTTCAATTTCTCTTTTACCAATTAACCAATTATCTTGATCTATACATTTAAAGCAACTCCATTATTGTGTGTATGGGTTATCTATATTACGGATTTTAGCACAAACTCAAACTAATTAACCAATTATTTTGAAGAACTTGCAATTCGAACTTCTTGATTAACTTCAAGAAATTGCAAGAATTCGAGCGATTGTTAGTTTATTATTGGCTGAAATCTTGGAGTTGGAGCCATAACAGTAATAGAAGGTACTCTCTCCCTCCCAATGTTCTCTCTTTTATCTTGTGAGTTTCTTGAGTCTCTTTTTTTGGCTGTGATTTGAGCCTTGCTGAATTGGGAATTTGGAAAGAGGTTTTTGGTGGGATTTTTGAGGGATTTGAGTAGGTGGCCTTCATCCTCCTGGTTCAAGATCCTGTTGGATTGTTGGAAGGTAATGACAAGCGGTTGTGGTCTTGTGGAGTTGATGTTTTGGACGAGTTACGGCATTTCACGGCAGTGGAAGATTTTTTCTTTGGCTTGGAGGTAGAGGCTGAGGATGTCACGGTGCTTGGTATTGACTTTTGTTGGGTACGATCACATATCAGTAGTTGCAGAATGATTATGGGAAAGTAGTAAGGCGGCGGTAACACTCTGGATTTGGTTTTGGGTGAGAGGAAGAACTCTCTTTTTTCTTTTATATTTTTATCTTTGGGAAATAATGTAAAAATGCCATTTTATCCCTTTAAAATTGATCAAATCTGGTCCAAAGAGGTCAATTTTTATTTTATTTTATTTTTGTTTATGGTCGATCTATCCATTTGGACTCCAGTGCAAATTTGGAAATATTTGGTATCATGGGTGGTATAAATGAAAGTTTTGGATCAAGTATGACAGAAAATGAAAAGTTTGGTATCATGGCTGCAATTCTTAAGGTTAAACAAATCCCATTTAATCTTAAAAAATAAAAAAATAAAATATTTTTTCTTAAAATTCGACCTTTGCCCAATCCCGGTCCACCCCTACCATCCCTCCCCTTCTTCCACGCCACCATTACGGTCTGCTCTACCCATATACACACATACAAACATGCCTAAGCTATCTTTGAATAAAACACACACACACACATGCAGACACCAACTTTTGGAAAATATTTTTCATAGAAAAAATATCAATCAAATACCCCAAAAGTATGAATTTGGAAGGAAAATTGACATTTTCTATGGAAAATAAAGTCAATCAAACATACTCTATGTTATTTGATAAGGAGGAATTAAATGATCGCTTAAAAGCATTATTTTTGAAAAATTGAAAGTGTTGACAAAGGAATTTGATGATGAAATGGTCGAGAAAATTGAGCAACATGGAGATGAGATTAAGACGGTGTCTAATTTGTTGAAGAGGCCTACAAGGTTGGGCATTTGCGACAACATGAGTAAAAAAGCAAGGCTGGAAAGTGAAAAGAGATTTGATGTGGAAGATCCTTATAAGAGGTATATGCACATATCCCATGCTAGGGTGGAAGGGGAAGGGTATTATTATTATTTTCTTTATTTTTTAGTTGTTTTAAGTGGACTCATTTCACTTTTTAAAAAGATTTGGGACCCTGACTACAATTATTATTTTTTCTTTATTTTATTTTTGTTTATTCAATGAGAAGGGTAATTTCGTCATTTTACAAGGCTTTTAACGGTGGAAAATAAATAGTAAAAATGTTTCGCACAAGGTTGAATTGATAGGAGGGTCCAAATGTCAAAATTGAAACAACTGTGTAAAACATGCAAACGATAGGAATGTTTTGCTCCAATTACCAATTTATTTTGACATACTCGAGGGCTCGTTCCCGTGGGTACTTTTGTCGACCTTAATAAATGCCGGTGTTCCTTTTAAAACTAGCTAAAAAAATAAAGATAAAAGAGTGCTTGGGCAAGTTATGTGCTACTTTGGTCCTTTTTTTATTTGAAACACACGAGTGTTCTTTGTATTTTTGCTGACCTTAATTTGTTTTGGTATTTTCTTATTATAACCAGCTTAAAAACTAATAGAAAATAAAATTAGTATTTCCTTTAAAACCAGATTAAAATAGAAAAAGAAAAGAGTCCACGTGCAAATCATGTGCTACTTTCATTTTTATTTATTTCTATCTTAGCCTCCGTTTGGGCTACATTTTTTTTGTGTTAAAAGTAGACAAATTATAGACGTTGCTCTGCCAACAAGGAAACGTTTGTAGTGCATTAAGATTTGTTCAGGTGCATTTTGCCAAATTTACCCTCTACCATAAAATTGTGCAGGCTTAGTCAAATTTTTGAACAATTGGGTGATGGCAAAAATGGAATGAGGAGAAAGGTGAAATATGTGATCATTGCATGTGCACTGTTGGAACAGTGCTTGACGTGACCGAAAAATGCACTTTTTTTTTTTTTTTTTTTGGAAGAATGAGCTCCAAATGGCCTCTACTTTGTCTATCGTAATCTAATTTGATATTTCCTTTACAACTACAAAAAAAAAAAAAAAAAAAAAAAGTGCACGTGCAAGTCACGTGCATATCCTATGGCTCTTTTGTCAGGTACTTTTATCAGCCATAGTCAATTACAATATTTCCTTTGAAACTGGTTAAAAAATAAAAATTGCACGTGCAAGATATGTATTACTTTTGTGTTTTATCTATTTCGGTATTTCTTTGTTAAAACTATAAACAAATAGAGAAGAAAAGAAGGGTAGGATTTCTTGTTCAATTGCATAATGAAAATACATAAGAAATAAGCTTAGCAAATAAGAAAAAAGAGAAAAATGAAAAAAAAAAAAAAAAACTTTTATAATCACTAGCATGCCTTGTTTGTAGATGTATCCTGCGTTTTAACATGAATTTTAGCCTTCAAATCTTTAATGAATTGATCAAAAAATTTCTCTGATGATCCATCTACTGCCAAAGCCTTGTGCAGTATTGTTCTTACCTTCTTGATCTCCATCCTTAATCCATCCGAAACTGTTCCACTCCTCAATTTGTCAATCTTCTCTACAAATTCTTCCCTCGTTACCGATTCTCCATCACAGAGATTAATTCCAATCTTCCAATCATCCACCACGAGTTTCCTATTAGTAGGTTGATCACTTGTTAATGGATAACAAATCATAGGTACACCACACCATATGCTTTCCAATACCGAATTCCATCCACAATGTGTCAAGAACCCTCCAATGGCCGGATGCGAAAGCACCTTATTTTGATTGCACCATTGAACAATCAACCCTTGATCTCTGATGTTGTCCACGAATCCAAGGGGCAAAACATCAGTATCATTAGAGCTCACAGTATCACTTCGAATCACCCAAAGAAAACTAACTTTGCTAAGGAGAAGTCCATGAGCTATTTCTTGAATTATCTGCTTACTAGTCTGAACGAGGCTGCCAAATGACACGTACAAAACCGAGCTGGTGGGTTTCGAGTCAAGCCATGCTTTAGTGTCTGTTTCCGGCCATAAATTCTGAGAAGTGGCTGGTTTAGTGGAACCGGTTGAAAAGTTTATAGGGCCAATTGCATAAGTTGGCTGCTTTTGGTTTAGAGCTGATATTGCCTCAAATTCTAGTTCTTGAACAGTGTTTTGTAAGATAAAATCTGCATTCTTCACTTGGTCATCAAATATCTTTATTAAAACCTTTTGCGCCATTGCTGTTATCGAAGATTCTTTAAAGAATGGCATCAAGTCCCTTGTATTTATGGAAGAAACTCCGGGTATGTAATTTATATTCTCCTCAATATTGTCTGAAAATCAAGAAAATTATATCAACATGGATGAACCAATAGTGATCTTGCTCCTCCCACTCTGTCTCACAGAAAATGGTCAGTCGAGGGGATAAGTGTAAAGCACGACTATGCTAAATACAGTCGAGCAATAAAAGTGGGGGATAGGAAGAAAGAAGACGTACCTTTACAAGGAAAATGACCATTTTCTCTAAGAAGGTCCAAGTGATAAACTGTAGAAAAAACTAATGCTGGTTCTGTCCAGAATGATACATTCACTAGGTTATATTTCCTGGCAATTGTTGCAGGCCAAGTGTAATAAGTATCAGCAATAAGAAAATAAGCGGACTGGGGATCAGACCGGATTATTTTCCCAACAAATTCATCGACGCGAGCTGGGAAATCTCTCAACATGGTTTCCCAGTACTCATTGGAGTGCAGAAATCTATCGAATTCCACAGGAAAACCATCAAAAATTGTTGTATAACGAATGTCAAGACCAGATTTGCGTGCTTCAGCGAACAAATCAACTTCACTACTGGAGTTCTGGGATTTGGACAACATTTGGTGTATGAATTCTGTATGGACAAAAGTGATGGCACAACCCTTTGAAGCAAGTTTCATAACAAGATTCACAGAAGGGTTAATATGACCTTGAAATGGAAGTGCAATCATGATTGCATGTGGCTTTTGAGACGACTTCGCCATGTTTTTTCCTGATTGATTAGCCTTCAAATTTAGTCTGATTAAGTTGATTTAGCGTTGGTGATTTTTTATACTTGTGGATGAAGCACCGGTCAAAGTGACGACATTTCAACGAAAAGGAAATGGTGATGGCAGAAGCAAATAAGAATTTGACAAGATACTAGTAAACAAATGGTCAAAAATGACTGTAAATAGTCTGCTTCGACGTAGGCGGTAAATTTTACCAAGCTTATAGGCCTCTGCTACTGGATGGTGGCATTTACAAAACACTAACTTTGGAACCCTATCTGTTTGTTTGAGCTGTGAACAATGAATGGCTCGTTTTAACTTTTTAGAACTTTGATATCATATTGATTTGTTTATAGGGAGCGAGAAAGCTTCTCCGTCCCTTGTATCAATTTCCATGTCACCATGAAGCCCTTACTCTAGTATTTGTAGGATGAATCTTAATACTCGCTCCTCAATTATCAATCGAGTCCTGTTATGTTAGGTTAAGATTGAGGAAGGAGATAGGTCGATTAGATTTTTGATGTCTTCCTTGTTTGCGTCGCACGTTGAGTGTTCTATTTTTTTGGGGGGAAATATTGAAAGGGTGAGGAAATTCTTGTATTCTAGTTTTTTTTCCTCGTGTGGTCATTAGTTTTTTCTTTTTGGTTCAATGTGCTTTTGGGGAGCCTAACGAGTTAGACTCGATGTGACATTAAATGATATGTTTAATGAAACGTGTCTCATATCCATACATTTAATTGACCTTATCATTTCGTAGGATGCAAGTAAAATTCCCGACTTAGTATTAGGGCAATACGCAAGCTGAGCTTATTCTCAACCATACAAAACTAATCATCTTACTTAGTATACCTTCTCTAGATCAACCTCTCTCTCCAATGGAGAAATTTATTCTTTTGAGTGACGAGAACGTCAAGATACTTGATTGGAAAACTATCATTTTTTATTCCTCTTCAATGAAGTGGTTCAAATAGCTTTTCAATTAATTGCCCTTTTATGAAGATAATGATGCAGCCAATCATGTCGGATTGTTCTATTCCATCTCTTCAAAAGGGGAAAAAAAAAATTAAAATCAAATTTTATTGAGGTGTGTGGGTATAAAGGCAACACAAATCATCTCTAGGCTAAGGTTCAATATAAAATATTCAAATATTGTGTGGCACCCCCGCCACTCCCCAACCTCGCTCCGCCCCGTGCCCCGCCCCACCTTGGGAGGGGAGGGGGGAGGGGTTCGGAGCGTGGGATTGCCCTGTTTCCTGTCCTGTTTATTATTATTTTTTTCAAAATTTTTCATTTAACTATTTTTTTTTTAAAATTTGTAGTTAATTTTTTTTTTTTTTTTTTTCATGGGGCGGGTTCGGGGCAGGGCATTCCCTCCCCGCCCTGTCAGGACGGATTTTTTTCGCCCCTGGGACAGATTTTTTTGCCATGGAGGGCCCTCATACATAATCCTATAGCCACAATTCGTTTCTTCTCTGTTTCACTCAATTATTGATCGTAGTTATTTTATATTGATTTCTCTGTCAATTTTTAACTAGAATGCGGACCAGCACAGCATCCTCTACTTGTTGCTTGGCTTTACCTTTCACCGCCAAAATAAGAAATTTTCTGGCACACCTGTGAACAGACACTTTGTAATTATTTGGGCCCCACTCATGTGGACTCTGGACTTCCATTTACTACTTTCTATTTTTAATTCCGAACTTCTTGAAATTATTTTCTCCCATTTTCAATCATTTCAACAAAAAATAAGTTTATACCTTCTGGCTTAATTGTTGTGCTAATATAGTAATGTTTAGAATTCACAAATATATCGTACTTCAAATTAAATATTTTTGGCGTTTTTTTTTTTTTAAAATTAGATGTCCGAAACTGTTCAAATAAATACGTAAAAAATAGTTAAGACCAACTATCCCAATGGTTCTTGTTAACCGTCCCCTTCGCCAATTTGACACATCACCACTAGGGGTCTGCACGGGGTGAACACTTCAAACAACTAAGAAGATGAACATTGATGAACAAAATGAAAGATCAAATAACAATACTACAAATTCATCGAAGTTTCACCCCCTAGCTTTACCTAAAGGTTTAGAAGTACATAATGAAAACGTAACAAAGAGAAAATGAAGAAAACTAGAATATGATGAAGAGATATTAATGCCCCCAAATGCTTGGCCAAGGTCCCCTTTTATAGGCAAAGAAACATACAAGATGCAGGTGAAAAATTGTAACTTAGCTAGCATGTCCAACTTGACATAACTTAGCGAATTTGGACTTTTGATCAAAAGATGAATTGAGTTATCTTTTCATTGGTAAATGTTAGGTCCATTGAATTTCTATACCTTCAAATATGGCCAAAAGACTATCTGGTAGAAAAGTTGTACACGGCAAGTCTTCATTTGGACTTTGAAAGGTAATTTCGGCTGCTCTGTGATGCGGATTTGAATTCCTTTCGAACATGAAAGTTGTAGATCGATTTCGTATATTTCAAATCCAACTTGAATCTCATTAGTCTGATTTCCACAGCTCAAATTATTTTCATTTAACTTCGACATATAAAAGCTATTCGAGACAAGTCAACCTCTTGAATATTCAACATGTTTTTCTCTACTTGCTCTACATTACAAATGCACTAAATAAAATACTCTTTTTAAAGTATAATATTCATTACAACATGTATATAAATATGTATTTTGATTAATTGTACTTTTAACCATGTATTTATGCAAATTGAATTTATGAGAAGAGAGTAATGTAAAATTCCTTGTAAGTGATATATCTATGAAGCATATTTAGACAATAATTATACAATACTCCCTCTGTTCCATTTATATAGACTGATTTTGTCTTTTTCACACGGGTTGATAAATTTTATTTATTGTTACTGAAAAAGTAATTCTTGTCAAAAACTTTTCTAATTTACTCTTATTTAATTATCAACAATTAATAGTAAATTGGTTATATATAGACAATTTAAATAAGGATATATTAGTAAACGAACAAAACAAAACATTCTCAACAAAGAAACAAGACTATATAATTGGGATGAGAAAATAAAGAAAATGAGTCTATATAAATGAGACGGAGCGAATATCACATTATTCATTTAATTAGATCAATAGGTATGATTAGTTAAATTGGTGCTAACATCTTAAAACGTCAACTTTATTAAGAGCAGAAGATCAAACTCTTATATATTGATCAATATTTCGATAATTAGACGATGTGAAATTTATTCCTTAATAAAAACTTCCATCCTACCGAGGAAAAAAAACTATTAAGGGGCTATTAAACTTAGGCAACGCGCAAGGATAAACAGATGAGGTTGCTAAGGAGGTGTCAAATTTTATTGGACGTCTTAGTATGCCTACCGATATCCTTTAGGATATGAATTATGGGAAATTACAATAAATCAGGTGTTTAAAGATTGAAATTCAAAAATCAGGGATCGAGTTTCATTATTCAAAAATCAGCTTTTTTATTTAAAATATCAAACATTAAATCTATCCCAACCATAAACTAATTCATTTCTATCCACTCTCCACTCTCTCCCCATCTCTCCACAGCGGCGATTCATCCACCACCACCACTAGCCGCCTTCGCCTCCACCTCTCGCCGTTCGCAGCCTGAGCTCCTACAAGTTCATCACCTTCTGAATCTCTATTGACTTCTCCACCTGCTCCTCCATCTTCTCCTAAAAGTGCACATGCCAGATCTATTACTAATCCTCCATCCATCGTCGTCGCACTCGGTGGCGCCGCCCTTAACTCATCACCAAACGACGCTACTTTGAATAGAGTACCGATTGCTGGATCTACTGCTACAACGTTGTTCTTTGCTTCTCTTTTGCTGTAGATCTACTGATCTAGTTCGAAAGTTTTACTTTGCCGTTTTGTTAATTTTTCTATTAGTGTGTGCGGTGGTGGATCTAGGTAGGATGGTGGTGGTGGTTGTTGGCAGTGGTGATTTGGGTGGTGTTGGTGAGGTTGTGTGGTGATGGTGATGTGATGGATCTAGGTAGGACGTGCGGCGGTGGTGATGGTAATGGCGTGCTCGTGTTGGCAATGGTGACTCTGGATTGGGCTGGGAGGTACTGCTCTAGATGTTTATAGTTGTTAATGGGTGTGGCGGCGACGACGACAACAATGGTGAGGTGGTGGTGAACCATTAAATAGTTAATATGTGAATGGTTGGTGGTGGAGGTTGTTGTTCGTAGATTGGATCTAAGAGTTGTGAACTTTTTTCATATCGATGCCATTAGATGGTGTGTGATGTGGGTGCGGTGGTGGTGATGGTGGCATTGTCGGTGTGCGATGATATTTACTTGATGTGGTGTGGTGGGTTGACAATGGTGGTGGCAGTGGTGCAGTGGAGGATTTGGTGATTTTGGTTTTCTGTGACTAAAAATATAATCTGTGACCGTGAAAAAATCTATGACCAATTAATTTGGAAATCTGTGATTATGTGACTTATAAATTTTGATATGTGATCAACGAATTAATTGTGACCTAGAAATTTTTTGAATTGTGACCGTAAAATAATCTGTGACGTATAAAAATTATTATTTGTGACTGAAAAATAATATGTGACTATCTAAATTGTGAATCTGTGACCATATTGTATAAATTGTCGGAATCGGAGTAGTCGCTGAAACGGTCACCGGAATAGTCGTCTGAATAATTGTCAGAATAGTCGTCGGAATCGGAGCAATCACCGGAACGGTAGCAGGAGAAGAGTGGTGGTCGGAACGGTCGCCGGAATAATCCCCGGGATGGTAGGGGTGGTGGAGGTGGGATGAGTTAATTATTTCATATTAGAATTAAATATTTAATAAATTTATTTAATAATTAAATACATGAGTTTTGCATTTTGAAACTTGACGTCTGAAAATTGAATTGCGTCAAAGTTAGTATCTGACTTTTGAATTTTTCCAATGAATTATTTAGTCAAGTGGTGCCAAGGCCGACATCATTATTAACTAGAATCCGAAACACTTTCTGCCCTAAATGCCAAACAGCCCACTTATGTAATTGGGCCCATTGTCTCCGAGTCCGATTGCACCCAGTGGCTAAACACCTAGCCCTATGGGTCTGATCTATACGTTTCATTCGGAAGCCATGCACGTACTGCTAGTAGAAATGATATTATGGAGATAGCTCACGGCATTTCATTGAGTGGGGTTAATTTCGTGTGGGTGACTTGACCTGACATCGTGAGCTCGAATGAACCCGAAGCTCTCGCCGCTGGATTCGAAGATTGCATGAAAGGCAGAGGGTTAATTGTGCAATGGTGTAGCCAAATTAAGGTGATTTCACATCCGGCGATTGGGGGATTTTTAACACGCTGTGGATGGAATTTGTACTGGAAAGTATATGATGTAGCGTGCCTTCAATTTGCTTTCCATTATTCACCGATCAATTCACTAATCGGAAATTAGTGGTTAATGATTGGAAAATTGGGGTTAATCTTTCCGATAAGCCACCAATTACGAGGGAAGAAGTGGGAGTTAATCAAATCATTCATCATCAACATTTGCTTTTGATTACTATTTGCTCACCCAAAAATAAAATATGACTCAATGTTCACCCAGTTTTAAAAAAGAATTACCCATCCATCACACAATCCAAGTCCATTAGACAAAAATGTCCACGTGGTGGATGAAAATCCTAGGTAGCCACTGACTCCGTTAAAAATTGACTCGTTAGAAAATCACACTACATTCAAATGGTGATTTCTCTTCAAAAGGCTAGAAACATTCCTTTTTTTTTTTTTTTTTTTTTCTATTCTTCTTCCATTATTAAACTTCCTCCACACTTTGAATCCATTTCTTCCCCCCCAAATCAGTTTCTCATCAATGGAATCCCAAATCAAACCCGAAATTGAAAAAAAAAAACCCTCAAATTAACAAGAACCCTAATTCCCTGTTCATTAGAGCCCCCATGTTAATTTATATAAACCCCACCACCATCCCAAAAGTCACCTGCATTTACACGATACTCACCATGCATAAGGCACTCCCATATAGAGACTGGCTTTCAACCACCACCATAGGCAGAGGCCCCACCAATCCTCCGTCGGGGAACAAAAGAACAATGATGACGACAAGGCGAATGTGAAAAAAACTTGTGACGAAAAATACGGTGGTGACTCCAACGTTCATGGGGTTTTTTTGCGAATATTTTCTATTGCCGTGACTAAGTTATAAGCACTAATCTAGGTTACTGTTATTGGTGCTAGGAAGGCATTTCTTCCTAGCCTAGTTTTTCTAGGGTATGCTCATGTGATCTTGTACTTTATTTTTGCACTTTAGATATAATACACTTACTTTATCCAACACAAAAAAAAAAAACACAAAAAAAGGTTGATGCATGTGACATGTGGTCTTTCGCTTCACGACCATGGCGCCCATCCCACCCTATTCGATGTGGATGAGCCAAACGAAGCTGCTGTTATGAATGAATTGTCAAAGATCATTACGGCGGAGGAAGGATGCTCCACTGCCGAGCCAATTTTCCGTTGTTTGTAGGCGAAAAATTGCTTGGAGGGCTTGAATAAATCATGAGTTTGGTGAATTGGTGCCTCGTCCGAGCAGGGCCGGCCCTGAAATTTTGGATACCCTGTGTGATATTTTAAAATTGTGCTCCTTTCATGAAATTAAAAAAAATTATTTCAATGATATTATATCATCGCAAAATTATGATATTTAAATATATATATATATATTTTAAATGTCATGAATAAGAAAATTACAAATAAAGTTCAAAAATATCTTCCAAATTTCATCAAAATTCATATTATCAATAAAGAGCTATCGAAACCCCTAAACTTTGTAATTCCATAGAAAAAAACCTTGAAATAAGAAACATCAAATATCACGTGTAAACTTTGAAATGCAACAAATCATGTAAAAATATTTCTTTTCGTATTTCTAGAAGTAAACTAACTAATTAAACTTCTAATAAATCTTGTTCAATATATATCAAAACTAGGCAACTCAATTCTTATAGCATCGTTGATTGTAAATAAGATTTTAATAATTTCAATTTTGAAAAATTTCTTTCGGCAGATGCAACAATGACATTAATTGTCAGTAATACTCTATAAACAATAAATGTTTCTTCTTACGAATTATATATTTTCCTTTTCCTTGACATTATTTAAAGTAGTATACTATTTAAAAAAATTATAACTAATCAATTACATTATTCTTAGTTTTAGTATCTTAAGCAATTGCATATCATACCGAATCAAATACATACAATTAATAAAGAAATAATCCACAAATGAAAATAGTTAATCACAACACACTGTAATTAGCTATGAAGGAGCCTAAACCATTTGAATCATTTCCCTTGCTTTAATAAAAATGTCAAGATATGACTTGTAATTAGGAATAAGAAATGCAATAATTAATATTAAATAAAAATCATCATTTGGCTATCTTTTAATTGTGCCCTTTAATATAACATAATAATAAAAATTTTAAATTTTAAATTTTAAATTTCAAAATTAATAAATATTTTAAATATATAATTACACACATATATAAACACAAATAAAAAAAGAATTTGGTGCCCCTATACTAATAAGGCCCTGTGCGGTCACTCAACTCGCACACCCTCAGGGCCGCCTCTGCGTCCGAGAGAAGCTGGAGCCCGTCGACTCTAATATTTGAACAACAAAGAAGATTTTGGATCAAGGATGCTATAAATTTTCCCCTATGTTAATTATCTATTTCTGATTTCTGAACAAATTTCAACCCAGAAAATAGGTTGACGAATGTGCAGATTATCCAACGTGTCAATATAGGTGCAGATTATCCAACAAACTTCTGCTTTTTCAATATAGGATTTTCCAACTAGTCAATTTTTAATGGAGTCAGCGGCCACCTAGGATTTTCATCCATCACGTGGACATTTTTGCCTAATTGGTTGGATTACTTGGATTGGGTGATGGATGAGTCATTCTTTTTAAAAGTTGGCGTGCAGTGAGTAATCTTTTATTTTTGAGTGAGTTAGTAGTAAATGTAGACAAATGTTGATGATAAGTAATTTAATTAACTCGAAGAAGTGGCGAAGAAGATTAAAGTGTTTAATGAGTGGAAAAAGTTCAATAGAATTAAGAAATGCAATTAAGGAAGTGAGAAGGAGATTAGAGAATGCATTGGCAACATTAGGGATGGCAAAAAAAAAAAACCTAACAAACTCGATACCCACGAGGCCCCGCCTCGAATGGGGCGGGGATAACTCACTTAATTGGGTATTTGGGGCGGGGACAGGTATCGGCCGTCCCGTTTAATTTTTTTTTTAAGAATTCAATACTTTAAATGAAAAATTTCACGAAATTTCATTAGCTCTATTAGAAAATAGAAAATGACAACTAAAATTATTTGTCTAAATCTAATGAATAAAGACAATAAAAATAAATTATCAAAAACTTAAAAAAAAAATTAAATGGGGTAGTAAACGGGGCAAGGCCCTCGTCTCGCCTTAAATAGGTAACGGGGTAGGGAATTGCTTGGCGGGGCGGGGAGGTTGCCCCGTTCCGTTGCTATCCCTAGGCAACAGAGGGATCATCTCACAGAGATTTCAATCTCTTCATTGAGGATTTGAAGGCCGAATTGTAGAATATATATGGGTCGGGTATTGGGCTCAAGGAAAATGGATCGACCAATCTGCGTGTACAAAATATTGACGCCCGTTTGCCATGACTTTTGATATTCAAAAGCTTCTTTTGGATCAATTTGATTAATTTTATGAAAGTATTCTAATTATAAAAACTTTTAGAGAAAGTTAGCTTACTGTGGTTTCTCTAGTAACTCTTTCGGAAAAGAAAGTTTTTTTAAAAAAAATTAGCTTTAAAATACTAATAAAGGTAACTTCGTCAAAAAGTTATTCGACGATAAGTAAAAGCCTTTCCAAATGGACCCGGCACAATGTAGACAACAATATGCCTTCTTTTGGTTGATCAGTGACTTCACATTATGATATTGTGGGATTTGAGTTGATCTTATAAGATTTTGAATCCTTGTGGGCTAAACTTTTTCTCTTGTCCTAATGTATACATATTGTCACCAACTTGTGATGTGTTGATATAGTTTTTTAGAATTTATGACTTGGGTGTAGAATATAATTTTCTATTATGTATCCATCAATATGAAAGGTACTTCATACTTGTGTAGCATATGCATTGTATGCTTCTTCACCCGACAAGGTCTTAAATTACCAAAAAAACTATGTAGTTCATTATTCTAGGAAGCTACCATCCGATTCAGATTAGCAAATGATTTTATTTTCCGGTTTCTTGCCTAGTAATTGTCACATGTCCAGAGTCGAACAAGAATGACAAGATAGTGAGACAATGATAATAGTTTCATAAATCCAGCATCAATCGGCAGGCAGGCAGTCCGACGTTCATTCATGTCCAATCATGACATATCTCTTATGCTTGGCTTACTCAAAACGACAAAACTTGGGGACGTGAAATTCTAGGACCATAATTTAAGAATTGAGGAGTCTTTATATTCCCCATGGCTATATGAAGGTCATGGAGCTTGAGCAATAAGCCAGTCTCTATTCAGTCTGAATTTGCACAAACTTGTAGAAAGAAAAATGGAGTGTCGAGGAAAGCCACACGCCATAATGATAGCGTTCCCATACCAAGGTCATATTACTCCATTCACCAATCTAGCCATAAAGCTTGCTTCAAAGGGCTTCATTGTCACATTTGTTCACACTCAATATATTCATCACATGCTATCTCAATCCCACCATGATGATTCCAGTACTCCAGTCGATTTCTTTACTGATGCACGAAAATCTGGTCTTGACATGCGCTATACCACCATCTCTGATGGTTTTCCTATGGAATTTGATCGACTTCTCAACATGGAAGAGTTCTGGGATTCTTTGTTGAAAGATTTCCCAATTCGAGTAGATGAACTTGTTGGAAAAATTATCCAGTCTGATCCATCTTCGGTCCATTTCTTGATTGCTGACACATTCTATTCATGGCTTGCAAAAATTGCCAAGAAGTATAACCTGGTGAATGTTTCATTCTGGACAGAAACAGCATTGGTGTTTTCTATAGCTTATCACTTGAAACTTCTCAAGGAAAATGACCATTTCCCACCAATGGGTACGTGTTTCCTTATCCTCTCTCTCCTCAAGGAAAGAGAACTTAATTCTATATTGTGCATCTACGAACTGATATACCTTCTGTGTTTGACAATTAACATAACAGTATTTTTGCTTGATTATCAGACAACAGTGAGGATTTCATAAATTACATCCCCGGAGTTCAGTCGATCAGTACAAAGGATTTGATGTCATATTGTGTGGCAGCAATTGATCCAACATCACCTGAATACAGTATTGTCTTCGGGACATTTGAGGAGGTGAAAAAGGCAGATTTCATCTTACATAACACAGTGCATGAACTTGAATCAGAAACACTACAAGCTCTAGATCAAAAGCAGCCAAATTATGCAATTGGCCCGATTAATTTTTATGATTGCGCCAAAAGTATTGCTGTGGCAGACAGCCTATTCTCAAAATCAGACTGCACCGAGTGGCTCGACTCGAAGCCTCCCGGATCAGTTTTGTATGTGTCATTTGGTAGCATGGCTCAGACCAATAAGCAGATAATTGAAGAGATAGCTCATGGACTACTCCTCAGCGAAGTAAATTTTATTTGGATTGTTCGGGCAGATATTGTAAGCTACAGTGATACTGATGTTTTACCAATGGAATTCAAGAACGAGATCAAAGATAAAGGGTTGATAATTCCATGGTGCAATCAAACTGAGGTGCTTTCAAATCCGGCTGTTGGAGGGTTCATAACACATTGTGGGTGGAATTCTATATTGGAGAGCATATGGTCTGGAGTTCCAATGATTTGTTATCCAGTTACATATGATCAACCTACTAACAGAAAATTAGTGGTCGATGATTGGAAGATTGGAATTAATCTTTGTGATGGGATATCAGTAACAAGAGAGGAAGTTGCATCCAAGATTAAGAACTTGATGAGTGGAAAAACATCGAATGGCTTGAGGCAAGAGATTGAGAAAATGAGGAAGATTTTGCAGGATGCATTGAAGATAGATGGATCATCAGAGAGATATTTTGATCAATTTCTCAAGGATTTGAAGGCTAAAATCCTTGCTTGATTTCCATTTCCTCGTATTTTGACATTTTATTTATAGTCTGCTTATAAATCTTTCAAATTTAGCTTAATCAATTAAATTAGAACCATGAAGGATGTCCACAAGAGAAGAGTATAGTGTCATCAGGTGTCAAATCAGGTTCAATCATCCATCATATAATCTTAAAAAGCGTCATTTGATCTTCCCTCTTTTGATAAGCCTGAAACCAATGCCTTGTACGACACAACACAACACTTGGAACCAATCCCTTTGTAGGCATCTCTTTGAACAACTTCAGAGCCTGAGCCTCGTCTATATGTCCGACTATACATTCTCCATGGAGAAGAGATGTGTATATATAAACATCTGGCAGCAATCCCTTAGCTTCTATCTCCTTTCTTAGTATATTTGCTTACTTTCTCTTACCTTTCTTGCTATATCCATCTATCTCAACTATTGTATGTCACACTATATGGTTTCTCTTCCTTATTCTCCATCTCATTGAACATCATCTTTGCTGCAACAAAACTCCATTCCTTGCTATATATATATATATATAAGAGTACTGTAAACAATAGTGTTCGAGATGCTTGCGTATATACAATCTCGAGGGATGCTCGTTTTATTGAATGGTTAAGAAAGCAAATTCAATTTGTGGTAACGCTACATCCCACAGCTGAGGCTAATCACCACGAACACATTGAATAATGCTAAGAAGTGTACAATTAGTCACTTCGATTTGACCATCAGTTTGTGAATGACTACTACTGTTATATTTTAAATATCAGATTTCATCCAAAGTGTTGTCTAAAAATTAATTGAAAATTTGACATCCCTATCAGAAGTAATAGAACTAAGAACACCAAGAAATAAAGTAAACCATCTTCGATCAAAATTGAATAATATCCACGTTGAGTCAGAGGGACTCCAAAATAATAACGAAGTCTATGGCACATTAAGCAGTGAATGTCATCTCATCAATTTACGTTGATTTGGGTTCCGTCCAAATAGATTGGGCTGGTTTGGCTGGCACTAAAATGGTGCAACTTTGCATAAAAATATTTAAGTTCAAATTATATTACTGCTTAAATTACTAAATTATATTTAATTAGCTAAAATATTGTATTCATTAATAAATTAAAAATTCATTACACTTAATACCATAATTTAAAAATATTATATTTAACGTTACAATATAAAAAATTACATATTATTTTTTATTTATTATTTGATTATGATTTACTTTAAATGTTTACAAAAACAATGATAATCAAATTAAAAAATATATATATAAATAAAGTTAAATCAATTAAATAATAAAAGGATATAATAGGAATTAAAACTTGCTGTTGTATAAAATGAAAACTCTAAAAATTGCACCAAATGCACAATATTGCACAAAAATTGGTGTAACGTTCGGCTGGATGGGATTTCTCATATCAATTAGGCATAAGATTGTCAAATTACAAGTTTTTAGCTCAAGTTAGTCCGATCTTGAGTCAACGAGAAAAAAAATGTACTTATTAGTAACTTTTTAGAAAGTACGGTGGTGGGGACAACAAAATGTATAAATAATAATGAGTGATAAATGTGTAATTGAATTAAAATTTGACTTTGATTGAATAATTAAAGTAATTTTTGATTTACTAAAAATAATTTCCAAACAAGGACAAAACTACTCTATATTAAAGTGAGCTATGACTTACTTTTTAGAAAAAGCGAGTTCTATTAGTGAAAAAATAGTCTAAAATCATATATGACAGAATAATTTCATGTTTGGTTTAATTAAAAAAAATGATAAAAATCTAAGTTAAAGTAAATAGAATTTAACCACATATTTGATTGAATTCACAACTTTTTAATTATATATTTCATCAACTTTTATCAAAATTTGATTTTTAGCAAAACCAAAACAAGGGTTTAAAAAGTAAAATTGACTTTTTTTTAAAGCAAGGCCGAACGTGTTAGATTGGTTTATTTTCACATCTCTTATATAAGAGCGTCTCTAATTAAGTTAGCAAAATTTAAATTCTCTTTCTTATTTTTTTTTTTTCCTCTCATGTTTGTTATTAAAGATGAAATTTGAACATGGTCATTTATTCATTCATTAGACATTTATGTCACATAGACAGGGACGGAGCCAAGAATCGATGTTATGGGAGCAAAAAAATTCTAAAAACTTAATGTAAGAATAAAATTCATATATAACAAAAAAAAATTGTAATATAATATTACATATTACAGTTATACCTTTAGATTTTTAACTCTTTGAAAAGAAAGATAACAATTTTCTTCTTTCTTGGCAGAAGGTCGGTTTTCTTCCATAATAAAATCTAAAACTAAAAAACATAAAAATCAAAACACTTCAATATGATAATATTTCATAAAAATAAATTGATAAAACCATAATTATGAATTCATTCATGTAAAAGCTCAACTCAAAATCTTCCTTCTCAAATCATACATTCATACCCATCTATTATAAGAAATTATAAATTCATAAATTCATGTCCCAAATCATAAATTTATATCCCTCTATTTTTCTTTCCAATTTAAATTCATTCATATTGTAAGAAACTAGATTTGATATGAGTATCCTTACTCATCACGCAAATGAAATAAGTTCCAGAATTTCTAGCCTACATTTTTTTATTTTCAAAATGAAATGGAAACCTATAATTATTTTAACTATATCAGGCGATACCGAGTTTATGTGACAATGTAAAAATAGAAGAAAAATTCCACAAAAGACATCTTTCACGAGGGACCATGATGAGCAGCATTTAAAATAGAAGTTTCACAAAGCAGAAACAGTCGTACGTACAGTTCCTTCACAAAATTTCTTCACTTGTATAGTTAATCAACAGCTGCGATTTGTGGTTGACAATCGATGGTCGGCATTTGATGGCTCCAATGATGGGTGGACCGTGGATAGGAAAAAGATTTAAGATTAAAATAATTTGGGAATTTCAATTTGGTTTTCAGAAATTTCAAATGACGTTTGAGAGTTGAACTTTGAAGAAAGAATAAAAGAGAGGAATCAAAAGAGCTTGGGATGGATTTGGACTAAAATTATTAGAGGAAATTACAGGAAAATTGGTCTTTAAAGATGGAAATTCAAAAGTAAGGTACAGAGTTTTTTTAATCATAAATCAAGTATTTAATCAAAAATATTAATAATAGTAATAATTATTAAAACAACTCTCTCTCTCTCTCTCTCAACCCGTGGCAATTGTCTCTCCCTTAAAACATGTGTCGACTTTCTCTCATATCTCACATCTCTCTCTCTCAAAACCTATGACGATGTGGGATTTGTGGTGGCTATCTGGGTCGGATCACAGCAGTGATTTCTGGTGAGACCTAGTTGATATCCGACGACGGCGCGACGGTTTGTGGTGGTGATATGTGGTACCTTGGCGATATGAACGTCAGAGGTGCGTATACGTGGTTGGCGGCGCTTGCGCGTGATTTGTGACCGTGGTGGTGTGTGCATGGTTTGCGGTGGTGGTATTTTTATTGGGTTTTGGAGTGTTGGTGATTTGAGTGTCGGGGTGGTTTTTGCTGTAGTGGTCATCGTCGATTTTTAGCTGCAACGGCGATCATGTCATCATTGCGCTCTGACCAACGACGGAGCTTGACGTCGTTACTGCAGTGGAGATAGCGAGTGTAGCGGTCATCACCGTTGCAGCAATGGAGATGGTGGTGGGTGTGAGCGTCGATTTAGGGCTACAATGGTTGTCCCGCAGCAATGGAGATGGTGGTGAGTGTAGCAGTCATCATTGCTGACGTCGCGTCTCTACTGTGAATCACAGCAGCGTCGCGGTCGAGATGTTGCTAGTGGAGGTGGCGACCGCCAGTTTTCTGAGACATTTTCTCGCGGTGGTGGGAGGACGAAGAAATTACAGTGAAGCAGTTGGGTAGGTGTGTGGCTCGGCGGTGGGTTTGTGGTGAATCGGAATTGAGGGAATTCGAGAGGCTGCGAATCTGTGGTTGTGGGGGTGGATCTGTGTGTGGCTGTTGTTCGTGGTTGGTTGTTGTTGTATCCTGTTGTTGGTGGCGGATCCGTTGATGGCGGCAGATTTATTGTATTTTCGGATCTATTGGTGCTGGTTTGGCTTGTGGTGGTTGTTGGTGTTATTATTGGTAGATGGTTGGGGCGGTAGAGGTGGCGACGGGATGAAGAATGTCTGTGACAACTATTTGATTGATCGGTGACCAATATTGGTGGTGGAATGGGATTGGGGGTTGATTTTTTGGTGTATGTGACCACTATTTGGTTCTCTGTGAACAATCGTTAACCTGTGACCTTAAAATTTGAGACCAAAAATTTGAAAATATGTGACCTATAGATAAACTGTGACATAAATTTTTTGATCTGTGACCAACGAAGTAAACTGTAACCCACAATTTTTTTGATTTGCAACATCGAAATAATATGTGACCAACTGATTTGATAATATGTAACTAATAAAAAAGTTGTGACCTATGATTATGTATCTGTGACCATTAATTGTATAAATGTGACTTTATTATATTCATTTATTATATATTTTTAATTTATTATATATATACCTGGTTTTTACATTTTTAAACTTAAAACTTGACTTTTGAATTGGTGTAAACTATACAACTAAATTTTGATTTTTTCCCCTAAAATTAAACAAAGTTAGTTTTAAGAGTTGGGCCAAAATTTAAAATAAAAAATTAGTTTTAAGAATTGCATTGGGCTTGCCAAGTAACATTAATTGTTGGTGGGCTATACACTATAATTAAAACAAATTTCCATAAATTTGTACCATTTTTATTGGACCTGGATGTGGGAGGCAATGGGCTGCAGCCAAGTGCAGCTAGGGGTGGACAGAACCTAACTAAATCCGCCCAAATCGAATCAATCCGATCGATTTTGGTCGATTTTTTTGTTGTTTTTACACGAGGTGGTGGGTTAGTTGTGTGGGCGGGTCGGGTAACACTCATAAAAACTGAATAAATCCGCTCAACCCAACCAAACTATATTTATTAACTTTACAAGTGTTATTATATTGAATGAACGAAATTGAGTCACTTTGTTTCTTCACTCAACTTCCAAGCGTTACAATATTCAGAAAAATTTAGATTAAAATGTTAGTTCTTGTTGGGAAAAATTTGTGCAATATTGAAAAGTTTCAGGAAACCATACACAAATTATATATTACTAATTAACTATATTCTATATATGCAAATACGATACACAAGAAGTCTTGAATATGACACAAGACATGAATACTCTTAGGGTATGTTTGACAGCCTAGAAAATGGGTAGAAAAAGAAAATATTTTCTAACTTTAGCCAATTAAGAGTGTTTGATAGCACAAATTTTCCTGACAAAATGTTTTCCACATTTTTCTATGTACAATCCTTTGACATTTTCCACTTTTTTTTTTAAGCAATGGGAACAAATTATAGATACAATGGTGAAAAAAAATCTCACTTTTATTGACAACTTCCATGCAAAACAAAGTCAAACGAATGATATTCAGTATGATAATTTTTTTTTTCAATTTTGTTTTTACAATTGGAACAAATTTTAAATCTAATAGTAGAAAAAATTATCACTTTAATGGACAAATTCCATAAAAAATGAAGTCAAACGGATACCAAATTTTCAATATTTTCCATGAAAAATTATACTGATCAAACACAATTAATTACAATCCCAGTAAAATATTTTCTAAGAAAATCAATTCCCTGTAAAACATTTTCTTTCCACATATTTTCCACCATTGCAATCAAACGGACCCTTAGAATAATATTATAAGATTTGGATGCATTTTACGAAAAATAGTATAAGCAAATACACATTCAACATAAAAACATTTTAATTTCCAAAATATTTATTGGCTTTCATATAATTTAATATCAATCTATCCATGTAACATTTTCGCACATGAAGTGCCAAAATAATTCAAATTTTTTGATTATTGCAACTATAGAGACCTAATATTATATAAGTCATAGTCAATTATAAATCCGTCCAACCCGACCCATCTACTTTAATATTTGTTGTCAAATTGTCTAAAACTGACCAACCCAACCCAATCGATACTTGATTGGATTGTATTTCAACCTTTACAAGAATTGTGTTAGGGATCAAACCGATCATGTTGGATTGAGTTTGGGTTGAGGCAAAAATCAATACAACCTAACTTATGCTCACCCCCTAAGTGCAGGCCATTGCCATATCCGCCCTTGCACATAGACCAAAAGTCCTCGTTTGAGCTCTATTTTAATTTAATGTAGTTTTCACTTTCTTTATTTTCAATCACATATTTTTCAATAAAATAATATATATGAAATATTCTTCAAGAAATTATTATTTCAGAATACGTTTTCCTCAAATTTTCATTAAATTGGAGCCCAAACAAGAGCAAAATCTTTTTATTTATCTATCACGTAGATTGTAATACACAGAATGCATTCAAAATGATATAACATTTATCGCTCTAATATAAATAAAGAGTTGCATAGCCGCTACAAATTAACAGTTCGATAGAATATACATAAATATGGAAATGACAAAGAAACAATCCCTATGAAAATGCCAAATAAATTTTAACTTTCTAGTCAAAGAAACAATCCCTATGAACCATTCTTTTGCAAAATAATCCCCCATCCCCGCCCCCAAATAATGATGCTACGAAGGGAGATGAAAATTGTGACAAAAGCTATTGGTCTAGGGACCAATGCTTCAATTTTCCCTAATTTTAAATCATTAGATAGCTAATGGTTTTATGTTGAAAATGGTTAAAGTGAAATCAAATAATAAGTTAATAAAATCAGCCCCCATGAGACTAATCAAACAAAAAGCACATCATAATTATGAGCATTAAAATTTGTATACTTGAGAAGCATTGTATAATTGTCACGTCGTGGCCTATCCAAAAGGACGGTTTGTAGCGAAATTTTATAATAAATTTAATTTTAAAATTTTCAATTAAAAAAATTGGGGCTTACAAAAGCAACCATTTGTGCAAACCGATTAGGATATCTTCATTAGGAAAAAGCCACTCATCCAGACTCAAAAACAGGAAATAAGGAGACATGGTGATTTGTGTAGGGAAATGATTGGATGTTGTGTGTCTGTTTTTGTCCAATTCGACGTCGACATGTGTCCTCCTTGAATTTAAACATGGATTTGAACATGTTCCTGTAGCATTTCTCTCTTTATTATTCCTTTAAGTGACACATATACCCCTCAATAAGCGTGTTTAAAGGCTGAAATGCTCCTCCGAGTTAAATTCACATGTTCTATGAAGCATACTTGTATTCGTATTTCCCACAATTGAAATTCAATGAAGGACAAATTCGACTTTACAGCAAAAAGTCATAAATTCATAAATTGATGGGAAATTTTCATTATCCTCTGGTTGACAACCATTGTTTGAAAAATCTTTTTTATACTTACTCATTTTCAATCACTAATTCAAACAATAAAATAATTTACACGTAAAATCAATTTTTTTCATATATTTTAATCATACATTCTCCTAAAAATCATTATTCAAAATATTGTTTTTTTTAAATAATGGCCATCAAACTGTAAGGGTTATGTCATATGTCCAATCAACTTTGGACATAATCGATGCATATTTATGAAAATATCTACTATTTAATTAAATTAATATTCTAATAAATTATATAATAGAATCCGTAGATTCAAGTCTTTGTGATTTATTAATCACAAGTAGTTGTGATTGTAATATACAAATTACATATGACTGAATGTTAAATCGTCTGTGGTCGTATATAATAACAAGATAATGATATCTTTATTATGGATAGACCATCACATGTGGCATTTCTTACTTGTGAAATAAGTAGTTGATCTCACAAACAAGCTAAAATGTAATGATACTTCAATGGACACGTGGATGTTTTGTTATAGAACAAAACATTGAAGACCCGCTGGGAGATTCCATATGGATAACTATATGAGTATCAGTGGTTAATCTCTAACGTTCGATGGTGAAATTGGTCTCTTGACTTGAGGTCATCATAGTGCCTTATAAGAGAATATTCATACTTTGATGATGTTGGATGTTGATTTACCAAGGGTTGCTAATACGTCATCGTTCGGGTATGTCAAGAATCATATGAAGGTTGTGAATAACCAATAGAGGATTCGTCACTCTTAGATAGTAAGATATTATGATCTACATTTTATTTAGTTAAGTTGATAATGAAATCCTAGACCAATGTCAACTTATAAGACGAAAATGAGTTTTCGACTTGCATTGACTTAAGAGTGAAATGAAAGATATGATAATCGACAATTGAGATTGACACATATCCATATCTCGTAATTGATCGGATCATATTGACGAAATGATTAAAGTTTCACGGTAAACGAACAAGTTTGATTTTGTTACACCACATGACATTTCTTGTCACATGTATTGCTCGACATATTGCTAGATGTCTGAGACGACGAATGTGAATTAGTGATAAATTAAAATGAATGTTTTGATTTATCGATTTTGATTATATCAAAATAATAATTGTGATTGGAAACCTAATGGGTCACACACAAAAGAGAACTATAAGAATGATATTCACCAATTAATTAATTAGCAAGTGTTGGACAATTAATTAATCTGGTTGCTTATTAATAGGCCCGGATTTATTAATTCATGGACCAAATTTAATTAATTAAATATTGGACTATGTTAAGTTTAAGAGACGGCTCATACCCACTTGAACTTATATTAATAGATTGCTAGAGTTTGAAAAATGTAGGGAAAACAATCAAAACATTATTCTTGCTAGCACGAGAAAAGAAAATCATAGTCGTCGTTCTTGTTTTCTGTGTGGATTATCGTTGGATGCTGAACAATTGGATAGTTTAGATTGCAGATCGTGATCATTCGAGTTCAAGAAAAGCAAATAAACTTGTGGAATTCATCGCAGGTATAATTCTTATCACAATTTCTATCTAAACACAAAACAGATCATTGATGAAAATTGAAAATTATTTTATTTTTTACTATGCATGAATAAGTAAATTCTCAACCCAAGCTCGGGCTTAATAAGACAACACTTAATCCAAAATCTCATTTTGACGCTTTGGGTTGTGCTGTCTATCCGTATTGTTAGTAATGATTAACTTGAATTAATTTTCAAATTCAATTTACTAATAGATATTAGTGAATCAAAATCCCCATGATTAAGGCGCTCGCTCGCTTACCATGTGGCATGTGCTGAGCATTTGCTATTTTCGATATATTCTAACGTTACCATTACCAGGTTTAGACGCCCATTGTTTTGTTTTCGTACTAGGTTGTTTCTCACCTAAAATATTATATTAGTACTAAAATACCTTTTAAATAATTATAAACAAAAGTAATCAACAAAACTCCAAAAGAATATAGGATCATGCTTGTTACATGTATATAAAGGTTGACACAATAATTTACACTCGTGTAACTTAACAGATTTTGACACATTGATCTTGATAACACTTTTTTCAATCAGTTGTAAGATTTTTGACATAGGGGTATCAGTCAAAGTTCACATTTTGTGTGTACAAATAATTTAATCCAATAATATATATATATATATATTCTCACTCTAAAAGTCGGCACTTTTGATTGGCAATATAAATCAAATGGTGGAATCTTTTTATACCAGATAAAAAAAAAAAAAAAAATCAACTGGACTATCGATCTCGACAAAAAGGCCTCACAAAAGAGAGAGAGAGAGAGAGGGATGCCCGAAAGTCTAGAGCAATCCAATCAAGGATAGCCGATGAAACATGCTCCTACTCTCCGGCTTGTTTGGGGGAGAGAAACACTAGCTGATCTTCCAGTGAAAATGACGATAAATTTCGTCACTTAGGTCTCTTCTTTAATATTATGAAATTATTAATAAATTAACGTGTCAAATAGGCCGCTAAATGTGCAATTATTCTCTTTCATATGTTGACATTGGAGTATCTCCAAAAGACTTTTTAAACGTAAGATGCTCTCTATTTTAAATAATCAACATCTAAAATCATGCTCCAATAGACTCTTTAAATTAACATTTTAATTTACAGAGTTCAATTTTGAATGTAGGAAAACAATAAAATAATCTAAAGAAAAACTAGTTTAAATAAAAGATAAAGAAAAATAATAAATATTTTTTTGGAGTAGTAAAATTAAGTGTTGAATATAAAGAGCTTGTTAGAGTACTTCAAAATTTTAACTATCTAAATTTATAGATACTCTCCAAATGATAGAATATACTTTTTAAAAATAGAGTCTCTTGGAGATGCTCACCGATAATGATGAAATAAAGTTATAAAAAATATTAAAAGGCACTTAAAAGAAAAAGAAAAAAATGTTATTCTGTAAAAGATTCTTCTCTAAGCGCAATTAATTTTTTGATGTTAAGATTATTAAATCTGAGTGCGAAAGAAATTTATTTTTTTAGAAAAGTAATAATTACTAATTTTCAAACGAAATTAACTTATTTAATTGAAGAAGATTGAACATTGACATTAAGATTCTACATTTATTAGTTATATTTTATTCTTATTTTCTGAGTTCAAACATACTTTTTAAGAAAATCGGACTTTTATATATATACATGAATTTCGTAAAATAAAAAATAAGAAACTTGATACACTTGCAGTCATTAGTGGACTATAATTTTTACGCCCACTCTAATTAGTGTGAGGCCCACTAATTAATTAATTAATGGGCCCCACACTAATGATGGTACAAACATTATTTTTCAAAAAATAATGGACCGGCCTCGATTAGCACTGTATTCTGCAATTAGACAGTGTAGATCTATTTGTTTGCATGTGCTAAATATTATACATGTCTAAAATAAATTTATTAACCTCACTCTTAAGTTGACCGTTTAATTATTTAATCTGACTTTTGAAGTAAATAATAATAATAATTTGACACTAAATGGATCGAGTCTTCCTAATTTACAAGTGATTGAGAATTTAGAGGTAATTTCTACTACAAAATGTTCTAATAAGAATATGTATATTACATTAAAATCTTAACTCAAAAAATGAATTTTAACAAATAATTTTCGAGAGTGATTTTGCTAATTCCTCGACTTATATAGTTATAGGTGCGAAGATCGATCATCAAATATGTGGTTTGATTAATTATTGCCGAAATTAGCTTGCCACTAGTGCGATGCTTCACCTAAACCTACAAAATTTAACCCCCTATTCGGTTTAGATAAAAATCAGATTTTGATAAAAGTTAATGAAAGTGTATTAAGAAAGTTGCGTAAGTGTCATAAAATATGTAGTTAAAATTCATTATTGATTTTAACTTGAATCAACTTTTCTAATTGAATCAAACAAGGACCGATTATGCTTCAACTCAAATTCTTGTCGAACTTGAAAGTTTTTTTTTTTTTTTTTTACTTGACAGATGCATAGGAGAGTAACTAGTAAAAAAATAAATAAATAAAACTATTTTAAACCATTCAAACATCCTCGATAATACATTTAGCCCCTATTTGATGCAATGACAATAATGCATTTTTTGTTTGTGATGTGATAGTGAATATATGATTGAAAAAGAATGAAAAGTTATTAATGTGATGAAAAATATTAATTTATTGAAGAATTTATAGTTAAAAATAAGTAAAAAAATAAAAATAAAATTTTTAATATGTACCAGGCTTAAAGTTGTGAGATGTACTTCACAATTTAAAACTTGCGGAATTATTGGTAAAGCTTAAATACCCTATCCTCCACATGGAGCAAGTTAATTAGGGCATTTTTTTTCTCGCATCCCAATGAAGGCTCAAATCTTAGTATAAACCTAGTACTTGGAACTAAACATGTGTATCTGCACTCCTATTTCATCCATCTTCTATGCTCTCTAACATCCCAAACCATTAGACCCTCCCCCAATACCCGCCTCCATCCCCTCGTTCTCTCTCCCGTTCTTGTTCTTACACATCTTCTCTTTATCTCTCGTGCTCTTGATACCAGTAAACTCTTTTTTTTTTTTTTTTCTTGTTATTGTGTAACTCTGTGTTCTTGGATATATTTATGGCTCAATCTTGAAAATAAGGTATATTTTCTTGACTTCAATTGATCACAGGGATCTTGTGTTTCACTGATCAGATCTTTTATGCTTCTTTTGTGTTCACAAAGTAGATTTTGATGTCTGATGACGACAACATAAGATCTCCTGCTAGATTCTTTTGAAGAGCCCACCTTAAAAATCTGTACAGAAACACACAAATCCATAATTTCTGTGGTCTATAATTGTTTTATAACTGGATGTTTAATTTTCTTTTTCTTTTTTATATAAATGAATTGATTTCAGTCTAAAATGGATTAGGGTTTCTGTTATATAAGTATTCGGTTTTGCAATATGATTTTCCTCTCCACCATCACTTTCGCCTTAGTCAAATAATCCCTCCTTTATATTTACGAGTCAAAAGTGTAATTTTTTTTTTTTCTTTTGAAAATTTTTCTTTGTTATTGCATTTTCAGTTGTGTCCTGACTTAGTGTCTTGAACCAATCTGCAACAAATTGATCGTGAGTCGTTTCTTGCAAATGCAGCGTCATCAAGATTCACATGCAATGCTAAGTATTGCAGTGTGCAGTGAGAATCTTGATGATGCTGCATTAGCAATTACCGACTATTAGTTTTCTCTTCTTGGTGGTTCCTTCCAGTGGTAAGTAAGTCTCTCTCTCCATCTCTTGTGTCGGTAGAAGAGTAAGCTAGACACGAGGTAGATAATGAGTTTTTATAAAAGGGATTCGACTATTTACCTTGTAGGTTAAGTCGCTTAAGCCTAGTCACCGCAACCCCCTTTGTGAGGAGGCACCCTTTCTCCCAAAGTTACAGGGATATTTTGACAAGTTCCTTAGAGAGAGTTGTCTCGCATCCCTAAGTATTGTCTACCACGTATATGTGTACTTTTGTTTAAAGATGGTTCGAGCTTTTCTTGTGAATATAGGTTGGAACACATCTAGCTTCTACCTTTTCCTCTAGGGATATCTGATTGAATTTGAGTCTCATATCTGCCGAGGAAAAGAAGATCTCTACAAATACCAATCCGAATGAGTGATGTAATAACGTCGTTTCCTGATGAATTATATATGATTATTTTGATAAATACCTAGATTTTGATCTTCTTTGTCAAATGAGTATTTTCATACAACGAGAAAATAAAACGTTCTCTAATGGTGGAATTTTGTCTATGTTGTATACTAGATTACAATCGATGATTAATATATTTAGCCACAAGCATGTGGTCATGTGCATATGCAAGGTTTCTTGAAATTTAATACAATTTTGCAAAAATGACTTCAATTCACACAGTTGTGTTCCTTAATTATGCGTGATCCTAATAGTTAGGAACTAAAACCATAATAATACGAGCTTTGCAGTTCAATTAATATAGGTTTTATTCTGATAATAATTAGAGGTTTGAGGAGGATTGAAGGATTTTGTGTACATGATAAATGAGTGTGTAAATATAATGCAGCTATGGAGCAAGTTGTGTAGTGGAGGGATGGTGCCGTTGGGCCCCGGAAATTTTATCGAAAAGGCAATAATTTTCCATCATCTTAGGTGAAAGAACATATCGACATATTCAGTACATAATTTGCTCATAGAAATGTCCAACAGCGCAGTGTCTCAAGTGTCAAGATCATAATAATCCACACAGTAAAACTGGTATTATCAAGCAAACTCTGTTGATTTCCACTCAAAATATCAAGGAAGATTAGTTAATTTCCTAGAAAGTTAAATTTTTAAAATAGATAGTTCGACTCCAGATTCCATAAAGTGGAGTGTTAGGTTTTTGATGAAAATTTGAATTCAATAAGTTGGCGACGAATGAGTTGAATTAACTCGAATAAGAAAAAAGAATAATAACTATGATAATAGACGATTACCAGTAGATGTTATTTCTACACATTTTTGGGCCATCAAAAGTGTTTGGGAGTTAATTTGATGGAATTGTTGCTTAATTTGATTAAATATCGATTGTTGTACGATAAACTCGAGTTTGGATAATCTTTTATGAAAAGCAATGAAATAGGTCAAAGAAAGGCGAAAAATGATGAAATATAAAATTTGGAGGACTAAATTGTAATTGTTCATAAGGTGATTCGGATCAAGAATGGATGATTTAAGATTACATGGATTAAATTATTAAGAATAAAAGATGAATGACTAAAATTTCATGAAGGACGGACTCAAGTTGGAAGAAGGAAGAAATTCGGGGACCAAAGTGTAATGGAACAGAAATTGAGGCGTGCGATCGCATGCCTGCATGCGTTGCGATTGAAATGCCTTCTTTGGCAGCAATGCGATCGCTGCCCATATAGGGTTGCAACTGCAAGGTATATTTTTTTTTTCGAAAAATATATATATTCATTGAAAAGGAATCAAGAAGCACGATACAAGAAATCAATACTTCGAAGATTATACGAGTTTTATTCACTAAGACATAGATGAAACATTAATTAAAAAGTTCTAATACTTATATCAAGACTTTTGACGTTAATGTTTGTTTATCTTAAAGATTATTATAGTTGTTAATGATTTACAATTGTGTAGCTAACGCTTGAATTGATCTTTTATTGTATTCGATAGAAATAATAAAGAATATAACAGAGATGTATCGTAATACCTTGCATAATTTAAACATGTATTCTTGTGTTTTTAATGCATTCTTACTTGCATCTTCGTATGTTTTATAGAGGGTTAGAAAAGGTCACGTGTGAGAATGTGTTAAGTTTTACTCGAGAGAGACTACTGAACAAAATATGAACATTGATCAACAACGATAAACAAGTATTGTCGTGTTAAAAGAAGCAATAAAGGGAAATTCGAATTCTTAGTGCTTGCTTTAAATCGACTCACAAACGCTTCTTAGTTGCTTAGTAGATTAGTTTAGTTATTAGTTACACAATCAACAACCACATAATGACCATTCGATTAGAGTAAGTGTTATCGAGAACTAAATGTGCATAGTTCTTCACGAAAATATAATTTATTTATTCACTACTCCATTACTTGACTACTATAGCGTACACCCATGAAATTTTAACAATCAAGCTTTTGACATCGTCGTCAAGAACTATAGTATTTAGTTATCTACAGTTTTACTTTGATTTTTTATTGCTTTCTTTTAATTTAATTTATCTTGTCAAAATTACATTGCCTCCCTTAGTTTCAGGATCTTCGAGATACGATGATCTTACTCCACTTGATCCAAAAATGAAATAAAAATTCAGATTGAGCTGTAAAGAACAGAACTGATAGCTGTAGAGAAGCTTTCATCATGATATTGGGTATACTTCAATTAATGTCAGACTTCTATTTTGAGTGAGAAAATTGCCTGTTCAAGCATGGTAAGTAGACGGAAGTTCTTCTTCGACTCTTTACTTTTTCTCCATCAAACGTCTATCTCATAAACTAATCCTTCTGTCTTTTACACTGTTTGAACATGTAAACGAGGTATTAGAACGGAATTGCGAGAATCAAGCTCTTGTTTGACTCCCATTTTCTAAAACTCTTTTTTCCTCAAAAACTCGTTCGCAATTACATTTCATAGGGCCCACAACTTTTCAATGATACATTCCATCACTTTTTATCAAAATCTACTAAAAATCTAGTTTTTAACTAAATGAATCGGTGGATAAATATGCAATGTGACAGCTATATTGACTCCCATTTTCTAAAACTCTTTTTTCCTCAAAAACTCATTCGCAATTACATTTCATAGGGCCCACAACTTTTCAATGATACATTCCATCACTTTTTATCAAAATCTACTAAAAATCTAGTTTTTAACTAAATGAATCGGTGGATAAATATGCAATGTGACAGCTATATATATATATATATAAAAGGACTGCAACATACATGTGGCAATTATTTCTCTCGTCGAATCAAATCATTGGCATAGAGTTATGATACTCCACCAATTTAGTGGTTTGAGGTGTCACCAACATGCATTTCTCCTCTCCCTCTGTAAGCTCTGTGCATGGGGTCCCATCCCTCGTGCTTTTCTACGGCTTCAAATTTGTTCTGAAATCAAGCACATACTAAAACTTGCAGTATAAAGGTTAATACTCTATTGATCTTCTGGAAAATTTTCTTACATCCAAATACATGTTCAATGGACAAAAATCCCACATCGACTAGGTCTAGTCGACCAAGTAAATTGGGCGAAACTCAAAGTTCGGCCAATGACTTGATGTTACAGTATCGTAGTTGGAAATGATTTGACACTCGATCATTTAATATCTAGAAAAAGTAGAGGACGATGCAAAATGACTGAATCATCGGTAATTAATGTGCCTCTCAGCTAGGAAAGTAGAGCACGATATCCTTTGGGGGGATGAATCAGTGTGCTGGCTTCCCAATCATCATGTATTGGGTAAATAAGCATATACAAATTAATTGGAGAAAAAAGGATACATCTGGCATCACAGCACATATTCAGAAATCAATTTTCACTTACCATACAGAAGAAAAATAAATAACGTCCCAACTTAGCTTATCGATGTGTGTGTAGTGTCTTTATGTGGGTATTATTCCTCTGGCTGACAGTAAACTGGCTGTCTGAGCAGTTGCAGGTTGCAATGGCAAACAAGAAAATGTGAAAAGGCCTTTCAGAAATGGCTTTTCATAAAAATTGTTAACATGGACTCAAACTAGCTACATTAAGAATTATTCTTTGGACTTGTTGTTTATCTTCTTGAAAGTTGCGTGGCTATAACAATGTACGGGCAGTACACACAGCAGTACTGATAAAGATGATGATGATTTGAGCACTAAATTAAGATGATTAAATAAGCACAAAAACATGATCAATTAAGAAATTTGTATTCACACGCGCGGTATCCAACAAGAACGATCAATTAAGGAAATGATTTCACTTTGGTTCAAATGCATCATTATCGCAGTAGTAGTTGGGTGAAAATGAACTTTCAACCAAAGTGCATAATCATAATAAGACTACTCTTAACTCCAATTTTAGTACATCCACCAACCCTTATCCATCGTCTCCGTTGATCCACTGACGGATTACAAGATTAATATCATCCCATCTCCTTCCAAATCCAAATCCAACTCCAACTACATATATACATATATGCAAATACATGGTATAGATGTGAATAGATGGACTCCCACACCGCTTAATATCCACCAACACGTGTGGCAATAATATATAGGTGAGATTGCACTATGCCCAAGAGAAGCTTCTCTCTCCCATCCCTCTTTCATATCTTATCTACGCCTCTCAACTCGTGGGGTCTCATTCTTTTTTTGAGGGAGAGGGTTATGTGATACTATTGTTTATTAGGAGCAAATCGTGCCATGCATGTTCGTACAATTTCGTAAGAAGATTTTGCAATACCAAAAAGGAGAGGTGCAAACATGTAATTAAATGCACTTTAAATATCACACTCACACTTAGCTTGCTTCTTAGCTTTGCACTGTACCAACCATTTAATGTTCCCAAAGATATATTTTCGCTCCTGTATATAAACAAACCTCTCCCTCCCTCCACTTCCACACCAGCAGAGCAATCTCTCTCTCTCTACAAACACACGCACTCAAGTGCCCATCCAGAAAAGATATATGGAGCTCTCAAAAGGGAAGTTCATGAATGCATTCACAAAAAAGTGGCAAAGAGTAGGTGGTAGAGTCGTACCTTCTGGTGCCAGTGATAAGTGCTGCTGCCAATGGTCTTCTTTGTGGCCTTCAATGAATGAAGACCAGATTGTTCCAACTGATGTCCCAAAGGGTCACCTGGTTGTGTATGTAGGCGAATACCACAAGAGGTTTGTAATCAAAATTACCTTGCTTAACGACCCACTCTTCAAAGCATTGCTTGATCAGGCTCAGGAACTGTATGAATTCGCTGCTGATCATTCAAAACTACATATCCCCTGTGACGAGAATTTCTTTCTCACTGTTGTTCAATGTGCCAAATCCCCATTACATCAACGTATACCAGTCTGCCTATGACTATATATTCGTCCCCATCCCCATCAGTCATTCTAATTAGTACTTAACCCTTAATTAGGAATACAGCGTTATTATATAGTCATCACCTGTTGTACACATATGTACAGATGTAATATAAATTCATTAATCTAGATGTTTTAAACCTAAATTTTATCCTCAAAGGAGTTCAAAATTCGTTATTTCATTTGTTCTCTTGATTATCTTCATCATAATGCTAAAGAGCATTTATATAGTCATCACCTGTTGTACACATATGTACCGATGTAATATAAATTCATTAATCTAGATGTTTTAAACCTAAATTTTATCCTCAAAGGAGTTCAAAATTCGTTCTTTCATTTGTTCTCTTGATTATCTTCATCATAATGCTAAAGAGCATTTCTAGTTCCAACAAAAAAAAAGAAGATTCACCTGTGGGGCAAGCAGATGCAGCAAGGATAAAAAAAATGCAAATATGGAGGAGTATTTTCTGGAATAAAGCCTTCAATAATAATTCATATCCAAAATCAATATCAGGTGCTTGCTATTCAGCTTTTAAATTTGTCATTGAATATTTTTACTCGAGAGTTATTCCAGTAGATTGAGATTTTATTTGCCCTCTCTTGTTCCTTTTGTGACCTGCACCACCAGCTGAGGAAATAATACAATTTACCGAGCAATTCCAACAAATGCTTTAACTATCAATTCTGTGAAGCTTTTCTAAACACCACGTTTTGAGTTATATTTTAGCCAGAAACAACAAACACCTCCCAAACAAAAGCCAACTTGTTGAATGGCATCAGACGAAGTTGAGGAAATACATTCTTCCGATCAACATTCCCATACCAAGAGTCCAGCCAAAATCTGCTATGGCAATTTACCAGAATTTTTTTTGTTTAAATCCAAGACATACTCTACAAGAAAAAATCAGCCACCCTCTCAGTACAGTCACCTAAAGCAATTAACCACACTTTACAACATGATATTCAAACGAAACACAGTTTCAAAACATTGTAAAACCTTCCCGGTGAACTGAGCTTCACAAGGTATAAAAGTCATATTTACTGCAGCATCCAGTTTGGTTAAAAAGTAAAAAATGCAGCTGAGAGTTTCCTAACTAACATTAAAAGCTAAGGAGATGAAGGACTAGCTTGTTGTGAACCCCCAGACCTACCAGGGACTAAAGGGTTCCCCATTCTCAATCACAGAAAACTTATAAGTACAAACATAGAACTGAATTACTATTTTTCCACGTGAAGCTTACAAAAGACTCATTCCACCACTCTTTCAACCTGGAATCAATCAATTTGTTGCCCAAAGAGACAGCTTCCAGTATCCACCTACCCCTAACAAAGGCATTCTATGAACTTGATATTAAACTTCCAAGTGCTTTTACAGCACCTTAGAAATGATACCGTATTCACAACTCACCAAGCTTATAGGTCTAGCATTCCTAACATCAAAGGCATCATTCGTCTTAGGGTTCAAAACCACACACGAATTCATATTTGCATCAAAAAACCATTGTAATGAAACTCCTTCAGCACCAGCATGGCATCTCTTTTCATCATATCCCAACACTTAAAAGAAAGCCAAATCAAAGCCACCATGCCCTGGACACTTGATATAAATTTGCAAATATATTCCAGGGACGGGGTATGTCTAAATTCAATTTATTCTATAATCGGCAATGCATCTTCCTTGTAACATTGAGCTGCCGCCTTGGACCATATTTGGCTTGGGAAGTAAAAACTCCAAACTGCCGAAAAAAGTTCTTTTAAGGAGCATTTAAGCTAATTAGCCAAACATCCACTTATCTCCACCCTCCAGGAAAAGAAAAAGAAAAAGAACAATCGGGCAGCGTATGGGTGGTTAGCAATGTAACTTCAAATGATAAGAGGTATTGTGAGCAATTGAATCAGAGTTAAGAGGAGTAAGACATTACTTAGCCCGTTATAATGAATGCATGCTAATTTAGCACCAATCACTTTGCTACGAACATACTAAATTAAAACTAATATACTTGAAAATCAAATTAAGTTGGGGGTGAAACAACTAAGAAGTAACAAGTTACCAAATCTTAGAATCTCGCAAAGATAGGCAGCTACCTCAAAACAGAATGTCAACATTAACCTCCACATCTCTCTGTTATAACTATTTAAAAGTGAGCTCCCTATCTTTCTATCAATGTCACCTATAGATTTTAGGCAGTATAAAGAATGAATACTTAATCAGCTGGTTATAGCCCCAAGGAGGTGTCAACTTGTTAAATTAAGAAAAATTAGAGCCGGATTTTCTTTAAATTGTCCTCTCATTAAAATCAATGTACTACTCAGTACCCTAGTACTAACCTGCCCCCTAGGAGGACATAACAATTCACATTCTGGAGCTTATATCAGAATGCGAGTAGAAGTCATTCTTCTCCTGCTATAAATTCCAGAACATTGCTCATTTGTGAAAGATGATACGACCTCCATGCCACAACTATCTTATTCAAAATCTTACTCAAACCTTCATTGTATGGATGAAAAAGAGCATCATTACAACAGGGATGGTGGGATTTGTTTTCTCATTTCGCACTTCATTTTTAAATGGTGTATGCAAAGCTTTTGATATCCATAATCTTAAATGGATTTTTATTTTTTTAGATTAATTTGTACTCCCTAAAGGTGCTCTCAACCTAAGTTCCTTTCATAGTTGAAACTTTACTCTTGCTGGTGATTTTCTAAACCAAATTTAAAATATATATATACACTTATATATATTAGAGCAGGAGATGAAAAAAGAGCATTTGCATGCAAAATTATAGCACATATGCACAGTCACTATCAGACTTCAAGTGTTCCATGCATCAGGATCTCCTAGAACTTAATATTGTTATGACTCAGTTCATAGCTGAATCATGAAACAAATGTTTATATTTACTTTTGGATAAGAGAGAGGCCATATGTAAACTGTTCCTCCTTTGGTATAAAAATATTTCTCACGTTCTCGTAAATTTCTTTGTACAGTTAATCATTCAAGTTAGTTCTTAGAAACATGGACAACCAACAAGTGATCATGTGAATCAGCATGCTTGACGAATATTATAAGTGGGCGTTCGGAGGTAAAACAGAAGTGAAATATCATCAGCTAGTACTCATAAATGTGGACATCACAGTCTGAAGCTCCACAATCAACTTTTTTCCTTTCCAAGTAAATGTCATAGCAAATTAACTGAAATACTTCCTACTGGTGATTGTGTAAGCCTGTAACAACAAATGAATTCTGATGCAACAATTGTGTATCATAGTTGTGGCTCTTAAAGCAGAGGTATATATGATGTATAACAACCGCACCCGAGTTTCTAGTCTAATTATGATAATTGGAAATTTAGGGGCTCATTTGAGGGTTCATCCATCTTCTAAGACCTTGTAGCAAACTTAGTATAAATACTAATTCCCACAAATTTTGCTCTTTGAAGAAGGGTCGAATGCTTGGTCAAACCCTTATATAGAAATCCTTGATATATGTTTTTTGTCACATTCATGATTGACCAAACATACGATAATTTGTAGTGTGAATGCATGTGTATGTAGAATGTAGTATTCACGTGAGAAATGAGGAAGAGATTCTTGATCATTTCACAAATTTCAAGGAACATTTTTTAATGCTAGAATTAATAGTCTTTCCACCATCATGGGTTTTTCTTAATGATGCATGCCTAGTCTTGTCCTATTTAAACCCATTCACATTCACATGATACCACTCACTATTTTTTTTTAGTCCAAATAATATACACATATACATGCACATAGTTGAGGTTGTAATTGTAAGAGGGATCAAGCAATTTTATTCTATTTCTATTACTCTTTCTTTTAAATTTCACGGTAAGTACGCTACCTATGTTGAGTTATTATTATATTTCAAGAAAATTATCATGGGTCCCATATAGTACACTATGATTATGATTATGTTAAGGGAACCGGAGTTTAATAGTGCTACACATAAGAATTCTTACCACCTATGTTATTCTTGTCTCTATTATGTTGATTATGATTATTTTGCTCCTTTAAGTTATATATGATAATAATTCATGGCGTACTTATGGGGATTTTATAAATCCCTCTATGATATTTCCCTTTTCAGAAAATTGATGGTTCGAAGCAGTCAACACGGAGATGGCAACGGGCTAGGATTAATAAATTATAGTGTTTAAAACACAACTTGTAAGTTTCATTTTTTTAAGACATTATTTAGGTTTTATTTTACGTCAATGCATTATTCTTTACTATTAAGATTTAACAATTAATTATTGAAATTAAAACCCTTTTTTTACTTAATGAGTAAAACCATTTCTTATTACTATTCAAGTCTCCATGAAAAAAATTTGAATTTTATTTAGTGACACTCGAAAAGTCAAGGATTTGGGTCATCGCCGTTGACATTAGAGAAGGTGGCTTGAGTTAGTAAAGGATTACGATTGTGAAATTCTTTATCACCCAGGCAAGGCGAATGTGGTCGCTGATACCTTGAGTCTGAAAACGGCAAGTCAATTAGCTATGTTGACTACGTGGGAACCACTATGGAGAGAATTTAAGAAACTGAATATCGAAGTTGTCATCACTCAGCCAGGTGTGGTCGCTCGAGTAGCAGCTCTCTCTATCTGACCTACACTCTGTTAAAAGACATCAAAAGGGTGATAAATCTTTTGAATGTATCAAGTCTGAGATTAACTCAGAAAAGCGGAAGGATTTCACCATAGATGAAGATAAAACATTATATTATCAAGGACGAATGTGAGTACCAAAGTACTGGATTCCGAGGAATTGAAAAGAGAGATTCTAGAGGAAGCTCACTCTTCTCCTCATTTAATACACCTGGGAGGCACAAAGATGTACAAGGATTTGAAGACGGTATTTTGGTGGGAAGGCATGAAGAGGGATATAGCCGAATATGTCAAGAAATGTTTGATGATCTGTCAACAGGTGAAGGCCGAACACCAGCGATTGTCAGGGTTACTTGAACCATTGGAAGTCCCAGAGTGGAAATGGGAGCATGTAACTATAGATTTCATGATTGGGTTTCCAAAGTCAGCAAGAGCTCACCATGCTATTAGGGTTATAGTGGATTGACTCACCAAATCGGCTCATTTCTTGCCTGTTCGAATGACGTTTACTATGGACCATTTCGCGCAATTATATGTAAATGAGATAGTAAGATTACACGGTGTGCCTCTTTCTATTGTATCGGATAGATATCGAAGGTTCACATCAAACTTTTGGAAAAGTCTACACCGAGCTATGGGAACTAAACTAAAATTTCGGCATTCCATTCCCAGACGGATGGGCAATCTGAGCGGACAAAGGACAATTCAAACATTGGAGGATATGCTTCGGACATGTATACTCGAGTTTGGAGGACAATGGGAGAAGCATCTACCATTAGTTGAGTTCTCATACAGCAACACTTACCACACTTCAATTGACATGGCACCATACGAAGCATTGTATGGGAGAAAGTGTAGATTACAAGTTCATTGGGATGAAGTCGGTGAGTGAAAATTTTTAGGGGTAGAGATTATTGAACGGACAGTGCATGCAATTGAGAAAATTTGCCCCTAGCATGAAAATTGTCCAGGATGGACAAAAGAGTTATACAGATAGAAAAAAAAAGGTCAGAAATTTTCAGTTGGTGATAAAGTATTCCTTAAAGTGGCACCAATGAAAGGAGTACTACGTTTTGGCAAGAAGGGTAAATTGTGACCAAGGTTTATTGGCCTGTTGGAGATCTTGCGCCGTATCGGGAACATTGCATATCAGTTAGCGTTACCTCCATAACTTTCAGTTGTACATGACGTCTTTCATTTGTCCATGCTTAGGAAGTACGTCCCTGATCTGAGTCATGTGGTCAACCATTAGTCTATTGAATTACGAGGTTTGAGCAATGAAGAAGTACCAATAAGAATTGTTAATCAAAAATTTCAAGCCCTCTAGAACAAAGTGATCCCGCTAGTGATTGTATAGTGGCGTAATCACTCGATTGAAAAGGCCACGTGGGAGCGAAAGGTGGAGATACAGGCCAAGTAACCACAATTTTCGATGAATTTCAAGGTAAATTTTGTGGACAAAAGTTATTTTTAGGAGGGTAGATTATAACACCCGCACCCGAATTTCTGGGGCTAATTATGAAAATTGAAAACTCAAGGGCTCATATAATGGTTAATCCGTCTTCTAGGACCTTTTAGCAAACTTAGTATAAATGCTAAGTCCTACAAATTTTGCTCTTTGAAGAAGGGTTGAATGCTTAGTCAAACACGTATATAGAGTGTGTTTGAACCACATTATTTTGAAAGAATGTATTTTGAAATAGTAGATTGATAGAGAATGTGTGGTTGAAAAAGAATGAAAATTATTGATGTGATGAAAATATTATTTTAAAGAAGAATGTGTAGTTAAAAATGAGTAGAAGAATGAAAATGAAAATTTTAATGTGACCCAAACAGGAGCATAGAAATCCTTAATATATGTTTTTTGTCATATTCATGATTGGCCAAACAGGGGGTAATTTGTAGTGTGAATGCATGTGTATATAGAATGTAGTATTCACTCGAGGAATGAGGGAGAGATTCTTGCTCATTTCACAAATTTCAAAGAACAATTTTCAATAATAGAATTAATAGACTTTCCACCATCATGGGTTCCTTAATGACATGTCTAATTTTGTCTTATTTAAGCCCATCATTCACATTCACATGCTACCACTCACTATTACTTTTACACATACACGCACATAGCCGAGGTGAAAATTATAAGAGGGATCAAACAATTTAAATTTCACGGTAAAGTACACCACCTATGTTCCAATGTTTCAAGAAAATTATTATGAATCCCATATGGTACAATATGATTATGATTATGTTAAGGAGACCGAAATTTAGTAGCGATACACATAAGAATTCTTACCACTTATGTTAGGTAAAATTCTTGTGTCTCCATTATGTTGATTATGACTATTATGCCCCCTTAAATTATACACGATAACAATTCAAGGCGTACTTGATATTTCCCTTTTCAGGCAATTGATGGTTTGAAGCAGTCAACGTGGAGATGACAACTGGCTAGGATTAATAAATTATATTGTGTTTGAAATACAACTTTTTAACTTTCATTTTTTTTTTTAACTTCATTTCGGCTATGTTTTACGTCAATGCATTATTCTTTAATATTATGATTTCACAATTAATTATTGAAGTTAAAACCGTTAAAACTGTTTCTTGTTTATATTTAAGTCCCTATGAAAAAAAATCGAATTTTATTTAGTGACACTCGAATAGTCAAGGATTAGGGTCATCACATTATGTCTACAAAAGCCCATTCACATGTGAGGTAAAACAATAGTTCTCCAAAAAAGTCTTATGAAGTAGCAAGAAAAATAAATTACACTCACTCTATAATACCAATATATAAACAAGACGCTGACAAGTAAATTGTTTACCTAGAGAAACACATTTTTCCATGGCATGAAAAACATTGGGTTCAAATCTGGTCGAGATATACTACACATTTCCTCGTTACAAAATTACATACAATGCATATCACCAAAAATGGCAGTGCTAAATCACATTTACGACAAAGCATCGAACAACAAAAGTGCCAAAACGTTACCACTATTTTAGTGTAGCAACTAAGCCAGTTACCATAGTGTTTGGTGTGTCAATTCGAGAGTGTAACCAAATCTTTGACCAATTTTCATGTAGTACTATCTGACAATCTGAAGAAAGCCTTCCAATTCTCTACGCCCAAATGTCCTCCCAAGTGATGCATCATCCTTATGCCTTGCTGCAAAGTAAAAAATTAGCCAAGCTACCATAAAATAAACCTCCATCACAGACTGGAAAGCCAATGTGAAAAGGTCTCCAAAAATCCTCCTCAATATCCACCTCCCAGGTGATCCGCAAATTATTGCTTCCAACCACCTTATCTCAAAAGCTGGGCAAAACAATGCCGCCAACATATGACAACCTTCTTTTATAATCTCTCTCCCACCCCTCCTCGGGTCCACAATCACAACCCATGAATCCACCGCAAATATAAACCCCACCATCAAGTCACACAAGAACCATACCACAATAAACCCAGCACTTTCCCACTCATGTCCTTTAACCCATGGAGCCACATTGGCAAAAGGCATAAATTTCATCCTCAAGAAAACCTTAAAAAACATGTATTGATCCTCAATTTCTCCAAAAAGGTAAATACCAATGAACTGAGCTAGTGCATCCCTCACAGCCCATTTCATGAGAATGAACCCTGAAAGCCTTTTGAGCCCGACACTCGAACCTTCCCATACTGTCCGGAAAAAAGACCTGTAATTCCCCAACAAGTGATCCACCACCTGAAGGAAAACAATTCCATGTACCCATGTGAAGGTAACTATAAATGCCAATACTACATATGCATAGGCTGCGGATAATATGCCCACTAAAAAGAAAAGTGAAGTCACATCACCATGGCCCAGTTCAAGACCCTTTATCAGTAAAGGCAAATCGACCACTGTATTACCATCATCCAAATTGCTCCCCTTGACCTTTTTTTCCTCGTCTTCTTCAAGAAAGTTGTTGTTATTCGGAATTCTAGGTTTGAAACTGACAGCACCGGGGCGGATTGTTTGCGGTAAGGGGATTCCATGGTCGATGACGGGATGGGAGAAGCCAGAACTAGGGTTCAGGTTCGAAAGAATCAAGAAAGTCGCATTCAGAAGAGGTTTTTTGGAAGGATGGAACAGGGAGCGGTCTAAATCAGAATCACCGGAGAAAAAATCGTCATCAAGGGTGCCAATACGAGAAAGGTGGAGGAACGCGCGGCGACGGCGGTGGCGGAGATGATTGGGCTGCTGATGTATTTGAGCAGTGGAGAAATCGAGGCGGGATAGGAGGGATTTTAAGGAGGAATCATGGTCAATGAAGGTGGAAAGGTAGTGAGAGGTGCTGTGGACGTTGGAGCGAAATGTCAGGAGGAGGCAGGAGAGGAAGAGGAAGGTGAGGAAGTTGGAGAAGAAGATGGAGGTGCTCTGTCTGAGAATTTGGGCGGTGGTGGTGTGGTGAATGGCGGGAGATCGCGGCGGCGACTGCGGTTCTGGGTGTTGATCGTGGTGGTTCATGGTGGTGGTAAATTTTCTGCCACGAATTGGGGTTTGGGTGATGATTTAACGAATGTTTGTAAAATTGGGAATTATTTTTGGAAAGGATTAGGGCTGGGATTGGGATCTCAGAGCGTTGTGTTTCCCGTTGGAAATGAAAACAAAAAAATAAAATAAAATAAAAAATGATTTAATTATTTATTAATTTTATGTGATTATCTTACTAAAATATTGGGATTAAGTGCTAGCTTGACTCCCATTTTAGGAGAAGAAATGGTATTTTGAATAGTATTTTTTGAAAAATGTGTGGTTAAAAATTAAAGTAACTTTATTGGTTTGTGTGTGGAATATTTTATTAAATGGTGAACCGCAATCTTTATAGCCCCCACCTGCCCCTGCCATGGCCTTAGTAAAAGAAATAAATCACAGATTATGCCTTCAAGGGTACAAGGTGGAAGGTTGTTTGTACATTTGCATTTACTTAAGGGTCAAATCCATATTTCAAGATTCGAACCCTTGACGAGACAGTTTCAAGCAAAACTGAAGTTTTTCCACCTTTCCCTTTTACCACTTGGAGATGTACCCTGGGGGCAAACAGATTGGATAAATATGTAGGGCCAAATAGTGTGGATGAACTACTTGTGTGTAGAATATTTTATTGAATGAATATATGGTGAAAATTGTTTACTGTATCATACAGAATTTGGTAAAATGAATGACAAACAGGACCTAAATGTTTTCATTTTTTCAGAACATAAATATTTTTTTTCTCCTTTTTTATCAGCTTTTTAAACACTCGTTACATTAATTTTTATCAAAATTTGTTATAAAAATTATTAAAAACTTTGTCAGAGAACCACAAAATATTATTTATTAAAAGTAAGGATCAACGACATTTTAAGAATTAACTTGAATTTCAGGGTGTCTTGTTTATTTCAAACAAGTATTTTCTTCTTTTTAGGTTAATAGCTATCTTCAATTATGAAAATAATTGAAGTGGCATAGTAAAGGTTCTAAAAGTCCAATTGATAGTGCTAGAAGTTCAGATCCAAGTTCAACTCACGGGCATTGACTAACTTAGTGAACCCCACCTTGTCCAATCTCGCCGGCACAGAGGACATTTTGGAGCTTTGAAAGATTAATTCTAACAAAAACGCTATGGTACAGGAAGTGTGCACCGAAGTGATACAGGAATTCAAAATTGATTACGAGGCAAGGAAAGTGATTAAAACCCGATTTAACTCAAAGTGGACCAAACTGGTAAGAGACAAGTTGCAAAATCATCTAGGGATCATTGTTTACCCCAAATCAATTCATTCTACAATCATGTTCCTTGCCTCTCGTTCTCTAATCCAACAGCCATACTAACAAAAATTTGGCAGCACACAAACAAGAATCCGGCAGACACAAGAACAAAATTTGTCCAGTTAACCCGTTGTTTTCGCACCATATTTTTCCCTACATCGTAGTATCTCTTCCCCCAACACTCGTTCACCTCCGGCCACAGTTATTTCTCCATCTTCGGCAGCACATTCAGCCCATGCAGACGTGGGTCCTTTCCGAAACGAAAGCCTACCGAAACCCGACAGTGATCATTGTTCCTGAACAAAAAGGGCTATCGCTGCACATGACGGACAAAGGTATATTGCTTCTTGATTCTAAATTGGCCTCGCTGCAGATGAATTGGTTTCTTGCTTGAACTATACATAAATTGGTTTCCAGAGTTTATAATCAGTGATTTTCCATAGTGAATAAAATAGGTTTCTCGTTCGATTTATGTTCATTTGGGTGTTTATAGCACATTTTGAAGAAATTATCAGAAAAGTTTAGCTACCATGTCCAAAAGGTTCGATATTTTCTGATATACACACCTTAGTATACGATTCACAATTTGTTGATGAATTCGAGGAATGTTGGAGGGTGATGCTCGATACGGATAACTTGCATGGTAATGACTGGTTGTCGGGATTATAAATTAACAAAGGTCGTTGGGTGCCTTGTTTTTTAAGAACCACTTTCTGGGCAGGGATGTTCACAACACAAAGAAGTGAGAGTATGAATGCATTTTTTTGATGGATATGTGCATTCGAAGAAGTCGTTAAAGCAATTTGTCGAACAATGTGAAAGAGCACTAAGGAACAAGGTTGAGAAGAAGTTCCATGCTGATTTCAAGTCATTTTCCCAAATGATATCGTGTGTAACAACTTTTGAAATGAAAAAACAATTTTAGGCAGTATAAACCATTTCCAAGTTCAGGGAAGTTCAAAATGAATTCGCTGGGAAGGTATATTGCGATGTCTTATCTGAGAAGGAAGAATATTTTTTGGACGACTTACGAGATCCAAGAACATGTCGTACAGCACGAGCACCGGAAGAAAAAGACATTTTATATCTCGTTTTGGAGGGATACGCGTGAAGTTTTATGCAGTTGCCACCTGTTTAAATTTCGAGGAATCATTTGCAAACATGTGATCACAGTCTTGATTCGTAATGACATCACATCAATGCCTGATAGGTATATAATACAGAGATGGAGGTGAGATGTAGTAGAGCACACACAAAGGTCACCGTGAATTATGACGAGTTAGGAAGTACTCCAGGACAGCTGAGATATGATGATATGTGTTAGGCTTTTTTAGAGGTGGTAGACATCGCTGCAGTTGATGAAGGGTGGGCACGTGCAATAATGGAGTGGGTAAAATTATAACCAGAACATATGAGGATGGCAAAGTAGAGTAGTAGAAGCACTGCCCTTTCGCTGCATATTATTCGGTTAACCTCCACTTGCACTGCTTCGCGAAATATTGACAGCGGGAGCATATTAGATCCTAAATCATCAAACAAAAAGGGCGCACCAAGGAAACATCAAATGAAAAGCCCATTAGAGTTCACTTCGAGGAAAGTGAAGGTATGTATATCCATTACATGTTTAATTGATTGGGAATTGAAGTCCGAGTTCTAATTTAAGTCGATAACTCAGTCCACATCAACTTCAGACAAAGGGAAAAGACAAATGGCTAGATCTAGTACTATAAACGAGGCTGCAACCAACGTCCATGAATATCGGCTATGGTAATGTTCTATGTTGAAACATTCTCATATTCACAACACCTAATGGTTGTTAGTATCCTAAACCCTATACCATTTAACTGGTTTGACTTGTTAAACATGATGTTTTTCATACAGGGTGACAATGCTAACAAAGTTGTCACTGAACACTTGCCGTATTCAACCTTCATCAGTCTGGCGGTTACGAATGGAATTATAAGCGCTCAAGGTAAGTACAAATATATTTCATAATAATGTACGAATCGTCGTTTAATTTAAGCATTTCCTAACTCTCTTTCCTTTGCATTAGGTCATGTGATGCCTATTGTTATCAAAATTTCCCCGATTAAAGTGGCACATGCTTGTGATTATAGCTTGGAAGGTATTGTTGTCCACATATATTGAATTGTTGTTTACTTCATCAAAGCTGCATAATTGTCCAAGTCACATGACCTACATGATGGTTATCAGTCATTTTCCACTTCACATGGCCTTTTGCTCTTTACCATGTTCATCATTTTCCATTTTATAACCGTGTTGTTTCAACACTGCCCACATGACAAGGTAATAATAGCAAGGGAGCAGCTGCACTTCCACATGCTATTAAAAAATATCTTACACTAGTGCCCAAATTTCGTCAACAGAGAGGCCAATTAATCACATTTGCATGAATGAAATAGTTCACTTCTTCTATATTGTTTTTGTTCACAAACATGTTTATTCTGCTTGTTGTTCTAATTTTGTGTATGAACCTCTACAAATTTATGGAAACTTTTGAACCGTCTTTCTTGTATGGAACGGTAGTACAATGAAATTCAATAACTTATTTGTTTGATTGTTGAAAAAACTTGGTAGTGAAAATATATTTACAATTTAAGAGGTATATTTATAATTTTAGAAAATCTCTATTTTTAGAATTTCTGTAACATTTTATTTGAGAGATGAGCCATATTTGCTGTTTATATCAAGTAAATTGTGCTAGTCTGAAAGGTCCTGCAGTTTCCAAAATAGAATTCACATTAATATTAGGAATTCTTGGATCTTGATTATTGTATGGCTTCCAGTTAATGAAGGTGGAAATTATTATTTTGTATAGTTTGGCATAACTAAATGATATTTCTTTTAATTGTGCAATACCGGATACCGTTCAATTCTAGGTGACATGCCTACGGATTCCAAGCAGTATACCGGATACTATTGAAGGCTATGTTTATTCTTTCTTTTTGTTTCTTTTCTTGTAAACCATCATTCTATTCTTTGCCTTAATAGAATCATGTCCACAAACACCCCCAAAATCACCCTGTCTTTGACTACATAAAATCTTATACATAGCGCTTAATGCTACCTATTTCCATCAACAAAGCACATTTTCCATATAAAAGCCGACCCCTGACTATCAAAAGTGGAATAAACTTTAGACAGTTCAATAGTTCAACATAATATATTAAAACGTAGATATGTCAACGTAGTAATATTTTAAAACAATTAGCATAATAGTGAACCTATGTCCAACGGTCAACAGACCTTAATAAAATTAACCATGTAAATGAAAGCGTACTATTACCAACAAGTTCGTACGTTACAACAGACCATATAGCAAATACAAAATGACGTCATAGTACTCTATCTACCACAAACTTAACTCTTATCACCCGTTGAAGTCGGTCCATTTCCTTTCCCATCACATTCGGCAATTCTTTTTCACTTGCAAAATATTAAGTGCAATGATATGTCGATGTCTCATTTCTTGGTTATTCAAGCTAGACAATCAAATATTCTTGGCAAGTATTCATCTTCCTCATTGGGCTCATGATTCACCGCTTCATTAACGGTACTCGATTCCCCGTTTAAATCTTCTTTCTTCACCTAACGAAATATCCACAGTCATCACTACACGTAAAGAACAATCGCCATTTGTTTACAATATCCCATTCGACCTTGAAACATTTCTGGAATATGTGTTTACATTGTTTGGCATTGTGAGAAATAGTGAGTGTTACTTCTACAACTGTGACAAATTCCAAAATTCCTTCCTCTCATTCTATTCGACAATTGTTGATGAAATAAATAAACCCACATAAATGCTAGTGAAATATGAAGTCCTACGTTGCAGAAAGCAAAAAAGGACGTCATTCACACTTTAATAATAATTGCTGGAAAATGTTCGAGGTTATAACTTCCAATTATTTTTCCTCAAATGAAGAGAAATGATACAAAACAAAACGCAAATCCGAATTATCACACACATTTGCAGACATGAGATTGAGGTTTTAATTTTTGATGAAATTCCCAATTTCCGAACAAAATTCAAACAATGGCTCCATTCAATCCCTAAAATTTGCATACATAGTTGGCTAGTTCAACAAATTCATAGAGAATCACAAATCATAAATCATATATTCAGATTTGCTCCAAGCAACTCCATTCCCTAACATTTACAGAGATTTCCAAATCACAAATCATATATCCAGATTACAATTTTCACCATAACTAATTGTTCATAGATCATGATAAAATCAACACACAGACTAAACCCTAAAGACTTAAGTTGGATGATTACCTTGGGAAGTGGACAAATTTGGCAATGGGCGGCGGTGATTCCTTTCGTCAACAAGATGTTGATGGTTGAATTGACAACAGCAGCAATTGCAAAAGCTCTCTCAAATCTCGTCTCGACTGAATCAAAGGTGAACGAGTGTTGGGGAGAGATACTACGATTTTGGGGAAAAATGGGGTGCGAAAACAACGGGCTATTCAATCGATAAATTTTGTTCTTGTGGCTGTCAGATTTTTGTTGGTGTAGCTGCCAGATTAGAGAACTAGAGGCAAGGATCGGGGCTGTAGAATGAATTAATTTGGGGTAAACAACGATCCTTAGATGGTTTTGCAATTTGTCTCTTACCGATTTGGTCCACTTTGAGTTAAACCAATTTTTAATCACTTTCCTTGCCACATAATCAATTTTGAATTCTTGTATCACTTCGGTGCACATTTTCTGTACATGTAGCATTTTTGTAATGCTAAATGTATACTCAAAATTTGACATTTTTTTTTACATTTCATTGCTTTCAGAAAAAAATTGTTGGTGGGAAAGTGTGATTTTTTGTCCAATATGATGTCACCCTATGTTATATGTAAAGAATGGTGTACTTTAGCATGATTGTTGAATATTTGGGTAATAGATGAACTCCTAAAATTTGTCATTTTAATTGGGGGAATGAAGAATCCAACACTTGCTCTTTGACTTTTTTTAGCACTAGTGGAGATCGTGCGTTGCCATTATAATTTTAGAAGGAATTTTGTTAAAAGGACAAATTATTTTACAACATCTAAATATTTAAACGATACATTGCACAATAACATTCAACTTAATGAAGTGACAAATTAATGTCGTAAAGCACGTACTCTTTCATTTTACATTAGATTACATATTCGCCTATTTCTCAAAACTTGAAGCAACTTCACTGATAGCACAATTAAATTACACATAAACCTAATAAATCTAAGAAGAATAAATATTCTTATCATCCATACATATCTCCTTCCAAGAAATCAAATTTAATCCAAAATTAGACAGCAGGTCCATGAAGTAACTGATGGAGGTTCCCATCAATGCCATGTAAACACACCATTCTAAAGTTCTTGTTTCATTTAAAATGAGAAACTTTCAGTTTGTGAAAATATAGACATAACATAAAACAAATAGACCAAGGGACATACAAACATAGAGGTAGACCCTTGATATAATTAGCATGTGTCAAATAAAAATATATATTAATGTATAGCGAGGAACAAGAAAATATATAAACAAACATATTCCTTCAGAAATTCAATCAGTGCAAAACTACATATATTTGATATTGTTTCTTCCATAGGGCTCCACCAAAAACCCTATAAAAACTATCATTTTAAGCATGAGAGATATAAAGTATAACACTAAGATGGAAAATGAAAGAAAATCCAGAGCGATCCAGACAATGACAAATAAAGAAAAAAAAAATATACCACTACATTTAGCAAAAGTAAATTCCTAACATTTTGATTCATTATTTAAAATCAATAACCATTGCACTAGATTTTTCGAACTGACTACTTTTGCTACCTAAAAACAAAAGTCAAACCAAGGGGAAGAGTTAAATTTTTAAATAGTAGCTATCTTAGAAATGATACGGGCGACAGCATCTTGTGGTAGGGTAATGGATAATTAATATAGTCAGAAACAGATGCAGATAACAAAAGCACATATTGAATAGAACATTTGTACGTAAAAATCAATAGTTTCTTAAATAAATTATAAAGGAACTACACCGTGATGACAAAGTTATATTCGATTCATGTTTGTCATCATTTAAATAGTTTGAAGTCTTGAATCCATGGCATGCATATGAAAGAACACTTGCATTGTCATAGCATTGCAAACTATTGCAAAATTGAGGTTATCTAAAGTGTCAAAAATATATTGGAAGTTAATTTAATCCCAAGGACAACTATCATCAACATCTACACTTACCATCAATTCAGTATAAACCCTTTAAAATTTCCATTCATCAGATTTAAAATGTCAAAATGATGGTAACAAATATGCAAAGGAATGATCTTCAATAAGGACATCTTATCTATTAGAACAAAAATAAAATACTAGAAACAGAAGAAACAAAGGCATAAATTTATGATATAGTGAAAACCGAAACTTATGGCAGTCAAAAATCAACAATACATACCTTTTGAGTTTTGATGTACAAGCACTAAAATTGCTTCTCTCAGCAGCCAAATCCACATTCACGAAGCAGGAAATAAAGTTTTGTTTGAATTTTTGAGAGACAAAGAAGCAAAAATGACATTGTCAATTGAATAGAGGTTTGGATTTGCCTCTAGACAAAATGAACAAAGCCAGATAATGGATTTTCAGAATTCTAATATATAATTTTGACTATTGCATTATTTATTCCATCTTTTACAAAAAATGAATAAAGTGAATAACCTGGTGAACAACCATCAAGTTCAATTAAATAATAAAGCATACCCTACTAATGATATGTGCATAATACATCAATCATTGTGGTATTTCTCATCAAAGTTAAACCATATAATCATGAATTAGCACAATACCTCAATGGATGTTGTATTTGTTTCACAATTACTGTTATATCTTTTCTAAGTGATTTTGTTAAAATAATAATCTATTTCAAAATGATTACTTAACCTCATACCCAGAATCAATGGAAGATCGTGGGGTGAGAGTTCCAAGATTACTATTGGAAATCAAAGGATGTGTAACAGTTTCAACTTTTTTTTGTTAAATCTAGTGTGCATATCCTTGACATATATCATGATTTTTTGACCCATTGCAGTGACTAATGAATAACCAAGTAAATCGAGTTAATTCATCATGTTTATAAGATCAAGTTTGGGAAAAAATAATTTTGACTTGAAAACTTAAACGATTTGACGTCTGAACATTCATTTGCTATCTACATCATCTGAAAACTCCTAAACGATGTAGTGCAACAACTGTTCGACCTGAGCTCTATCTCTCAAACTAAACACCAATAAGATTTCACGTTGTTTTCACAAAATTTCAAAACTAAAAGTGAAACCAGTTGGTCATGGTAAGGGTGTGATTGCCAATGAACCATGACTCATTAAAACGACACCCATAACATAGATAACAAGACTAATAAACAGAAATATGTAGTTGAAAAGTAAAAGCGTCATACAAATTTATGAGGCGACTATTTAATAATTTTCATTCTTGGATTATCTCTTCTTTATCCAGAAGCTCTTCCAATGTAAAATCTTCCTTGTCCAACACCGACTCAACCTAAAGGTAATAAAGAAAATATGAAAAAATCACTAACAGGAAAAAGGGCAAAGGAGGAAAATGTAAACCATCATTAATTATGAAAAATATGTCATGTGTTTTATGCAACGTGAATTATACTGCAAATGTACGTGTCAAGTTTTGTAATATAGTATTGAAATTATAGTGTTGAACTCATAGTGATTGTAATTCAAATTTCTACTAAATACTATACTTATGCATCTATTTTATTTAGATGAATGAATTTTATAATCAATATTTTTTTTTAAAACTAATAGGGCGACAAATTCAATAAATAAATACGAGCTAGAAGAATAATCCAAGTGAGGAAGCTTATGGTTATGATTTCACATAACTATCAAATATGATTCTCAATTATATAATTATTTCTAAGCAATTTTCCAAAATTTATAAGCAAGAACACTAATATAATTTTACTCTGTCTCTCGAGTGCCGAGTAAAAACTGTTTCTATATTTCAAATCCAATATCTCTATTCTGAATTAAAATATAGAATTTATCAAGTTCGTGGTTCTTAAATAGAACATATTTCAAAGGAATTATACTTTCACCTGAAACCTATAATTTTCTAGGTTGTGTTATTCTTATGATCACGCCTAAACTCTTCTCTCTCGAGTATCGGAATTGACTAGTATCAAATCATTCAATTAGTGAAGAATTAATTGAAAGCATTAAAATCAAAACACAAATAAACACAAGCAAAGAATCTAACAGAAATAACTAAAATTAATCAATCTATATTCTCAAGTTTTTGGCTATAATCAAACCCTAGATAATGAATTTAACTCATGATTTAATCTATGAAAATACTAAAATTCATATAAAAAGACATGGGGAAGAAAATAGAAAATTTAGGTTGTAGATCTTAAATTTCTTCTTTTGTTCTTATTTATCTTGTTCTTGAATCTCTTGACGTTTTTCCTCCTTGCCTTCTTGAAGAATTGTGTTGAACTCCCCCTTGCCTGTTGAACCTTTCTCCCCACTAGACTTAGGTCTTAAAGGTTGTATTTATAATATTTTGAAGTCTTGGAATGGTTGGAGTCGTGGTTGGCCAAGAAAATAGTCCAAAAATATTAAAAAATCCACTTTCTCGCCTAGCGGCGCCCGTTTTGAATGAAAATTCAGCACTGCGCATCTTTTGGTATTTCTATCATAACATTTTCTCCTGATATCCGATTAATGTGATTCAATATGTGTTGGAAATATAACCAAAAGGGGTATAACTTTGTTTCAAATATAATTTCCCAATTCAAACTTTTGTTATGTCAATAGTGAGTTTCAATATAAGACTACAAATTTGGAGTATAACTTTTTTTGGTTGGAAAATGACGTGTGATCATACTTTGATTATATTTGATCCATTTGACTTATTTCTTCATTCAATTGAATCCAAGCACTCTCGAATCTTCATTTTGAGGCCCAACACAAATTTTGAGTATTTGCACTTTAGTCCTCGAACTTTGAATCTTTTACAATTTAACCATTTTCTCTAATTTGCCAAATTTTGCTTATTTCCTTCAATTTCATCAGCGTGTATCACAACATCAAAACGCATATTAAAATACCCTAAAACTCTCTTAATGATAACAAAATAATGAATTAAATGATATAAATATATTGAGTATAGAGCACTCATCAAAACCCACCATAAAAGAGACAATTATCAACAAAATTGAAACATAAATAAACAAAACATCTAGTCCTGACGTGTATAGAAGCACAAATTAATTGATCTAAGTTAGTGTTGGCCCACTAAGTAGTTAGTACAACATAAGAGTGACTTGTTTATCTCTAAACCAATCTTAAGCAAGTTATTTTACAGAGTTAAAAATGAGTTCAGTTTGATTAACTTTGTTATTTGCATGTTACTTCTTTTATCAATCATTTATTAGCTTAACTCATTTATCTAGAGCATGTTTGGTAGAGATTAAAATCGGATTAAAATTGAAAAATTAGTCGTTATTGTTGACTTTTATTAGACGAGTGAGACCCAACAACGGCTATATTTTTAATTTTAATTGGATTAAAATTGGTACCAAACAAGCTCCTAATAAGATAAACTTGAACAAGCCATGTATGAGTCAATCTCAAGTAAAGTTCAACTGACTCGGTCATTTTACAACCCTAGACACATATCATAAACAAATTTAATCAAGTGAATGACTAATGCTATAGATGAAACCAAATTCAGACCCAAATGTACATCGGGAACAAAACAAAAATAAATAAATAATAATAGAAAAAGAAAATAAAGTTCACCTCAAATGCAGCATTGGGATTAAGGTTTGCACATGCAATAAAAAACTTTTAGCAATTAAAAGATTATTCAAAAATACTTTCCATAATGATAAAATTATTTTTTAAATCAATAGAGAAGGTAGAGTGATAGACAGTAAAAAAAAATAAAGATGGAAAAATGTCTACAAGTTGGCATTTGTTTGACAGTATAGTTAGCATTTTCCCCGCCATAATAGATTCAATAACCAGCTACCAAAGAAGAAATTTGATTTCCCGAGTTAGTCATGTCAAATACATCAAAAGTTGTACAGGCTATGATGTCCAACGCCCCCAGCTGCAATAGGGATTCGACTTATAAATTATTCACCAAACCCCTCATGCTACTATCTAAAATCTGCTCATCATTTAAATTACGAATAATAACATCAAAAATCAATGTAGCAGGTAAGAAACTTAAGTTGGGTAAGCATAAGTTACATTTTTGTCCCCTGACAAGTACATAACTTATGGACCTACCAATTGGTATTAATGAGGAGAGTGATGCTTTTATTTTTAAAAACATGTCCTTTCATTTATTAGTCAAATACTTTGAAGAGAAGATCAAGCAGTAATATTTCTCCACACACAGAAATAGACATTTATCTAATAACAAGAATCATTAATTCCATGAGCAAGCAATATATATTAATTCCATTTAGTACCATTTACAAAACTCGTAGAAATACATGACCTACTTAAAAAAATCTATTAACATAATAACCCCTATAATTACATGGAGTAAAATTATATTTTATTTGTAAGTTTGAGTCACAAAAGTCCTTCCTAAAACTCATAAGAAAATATAATACATTCATCATTTGCAGATATCAGCATTCTTCGGAGAAATTCATCTCGGATATCAAAAAAGTAAATTGTATCAACTTATCAATATCACAAATGCAACATAATTCTAAAAAAAAGTGGCAATATTGTACTTGGAATGACCTCATTATGTTAAACCTTAGGCAAATTCTTCTTGGGGGAAAAGAAGCTTCCACTGGAGGAAAATGAGTAATTCTCTTATAATACAGCATATATTCCAATTAACTTAAGGATCCACAACATGATAATGTCCCTAAATTAAAATCATACAAAATCTGTCACATATCTCAAGGATACACGATGTAAAAAAAAGTGGAAGAAAATTAAATATTTATGAGTACCTCCGAATATCAGCATTGACTTTCAACCTTGTGATGACTCCTTTTGCAAAGTGAAACAATTCCTCATGCTTCACCTACTCAATAGATACTCATTTATTAGCTACTTAACCTAACATAAGATTTCAAATGGTACTAAAAGCAACTCCAAGATTGTGTGTACTGAGATAAAAAAAATGAAGGGTAATTAATTTTTATATAGCCGGAAAAAAAAGTTAATGAAATGATTTGATACGATCCGGGATAGGTAATCACTTGGTCGAGATTTGGAGTCCAATTTGAAGAAGTTGACAAGTCAATGTTCAAGTTTCGTGAAGGTTTCAGGAGCCGAAACGAGTTGGATTTAAAGTTTGAAAGATATTTGGAAAGAAAACGAATGGCGTGAAGTAAAATGAGCATAACTTTTAGCTCGATTGTCGGATTTTCACCCATGAGTATATTTCGAAAACGGAACGAAATTCTGCACAAGGGCATGCGCATGATATTTTTGGGTTTGCAATCGCACAGAAACATGCCGAGAATAATTTAGCGAGAATTTTAATTTTCTGTGAATTTTCTTATTTTGTTAGAATTTTAGTTTAGGTAAAATTCTTATAATCTTTAAGTAATATTTTTTCGTTTTTCCATACTTTTTTAGGTTTAGTATAAATAGGAAATTTTATTTCATTGTAACATAAGAACATTTTTTGACATTATGAATTAAATAAGATTTCTCTCTTTTTATTCTTGATTGAACATACCAAACTTATCAAATATTATTATATTTGTGGCGTTCAACCCTTAGAACTTATCAAAAGATTAAACACCCTTTATAACGTTCGCAAATCGAGGTTCGTTGATTTTGTAATCAATAGGTGATTCAAACTTTTTTTGTTTGATTGATTAGTTCAATAATTTGAGGTCGAGATTCTACCGTCTACAACCTGAATTTGGGCTTTCCCGATGTTTTCAATTAATTCTGCGATTTCCACGTTGATCCCGCTCTCGGGTTCGCATCGTGATTGCTAACAAAAAGTCAAAAGATTGATCATACAATAATTTATTTACAAGAAAAATACACGTGAAAATTGAAAATCAAAGATATGCACACGTCTTACAAACCTTCCAAACTATCAAGATGTAGAGAAATATAACAATGGGACTTGATCATTTTACCACGAATTCCAGAAAAGCACAATCCAAGTTAATTAATATTTTAATTTTTGATTTAGTTGCATTCCAGTCTTTCATTTTCTTTATTCAAATATAACAACCAAACTAACTAAAGTTTTAAATTCTAATTTCTATAACTGGTTTTGAGCTTACCACATACTCCAAAATAGAACCAATATTCCATTTGAACATCCAAACACAAGGTTCAAAAAGATTTAAAAATCTATCGCAACATTTCCTGATCATTGGTGGACTTAAATAACACACCTAATAGAAGATTTAAAAACGTACATCTGATTACAACAACTGTAGGATTTTTGGATTTTAAGAAAAGAAGAAGCGAACATGACAACATTGATTGAAATTTTAGAGATAGGGCTCCAATCATATAAAGAATGAAAAAGCTCCAAAGAACAATTGCTCACCAAAGGAAATACATTATGACTGAATCGTAAAGAAGAACAAACGGTGAAAATAATCTGTGATTTTGTTACCCATGGTTTGATTTCAAATAGGCAGTAAGAACAACGATGGAAAGAAAGTGAAAGGGGGTCTGAAAAGTAGAGAGAGAAAACAAAAGAGAGGAAAATAAGGTCTAAGGAAATCCAACTAAAAAAGACATATGAAATTAAACAACAAATAGTAAAGAGAGAAGAATAAATGACAAGTCTTAAAGGGCTGTGTAAAGACACGAGTAAAAAAGTATGAGAGCTTGTGTGGAGAAACCTTGACCTGTGAGAAGAAAACCATGTAGACTATGTAGTGCTAGAGGGGAAAAAAATGAAAAAATGTAAAATTAAATATATATGACATCAACATGACACAAATATGATGTCTTATGAATAGTTACAAACTTTGCTCTTTTATATATTGTAGTGATATAATTGTTCACAACATTTCAACTATGTAGTAAAATTCCGTCTATTTTAACCAACAAATAACAACTTTGTCCTTTACTACAAATAAAGAGAAAAAGTAATAAAACAACAAATAAAAAATTATAATTTGAGTCTTATAATTTTAAAAAAGTATAACTAAATCTCACTCAAAACAATTATATGCATACTAAGGGCTTGGGAGTTTCGACATACCAATTATGAGTGTTTTTTAAAATATCGATTTTAAGTGATTATAAGCGGATCGATTTTAAGTGATTTTTAAAATTGTCCAACCTATGCTTTGGAGTTTATTATCCACCGATTATAAAAAAAAAAAAAAAATTAAGAATAAAATTACATATATATCTTTCAATAAAATTTTCAGTTTATAGTTTCTTAAATGAAATTTTTTACTCATAAGTGATTTTTACTTATAGATAACTTTTATTACATGTAAATTAAGAAATGTTCGCTTGCCCACAATGAAAAGTTTTATCTTACCTATTTGGAGAGAACCCTACTTACTGTTCTTATATTTGAAGAGAATCATAAGTAAGGTTCTCTTGCCACATTGACAAGTGGACAGTCAAATCTTGTCCACTGTGTGCAGAAAAATAATTTCCTATAAATATTTAATTTAAAAAATTAAATAAAGTCAAATATTTACTTAAAGTTTGAAGTTAATATTTTTACTTATAAGTAAATTTTATAGTTATCAAACAAGAGCTCAATAATTTTCTTTACCTCTATAGTAATTGAAGTTGATGCTTGGTCCTATCGAGTTTATTTAAATGCAAATTTTATTTTAGTAATTTATTTTAATTATAATTATTTCTTCATTTTAGGCTTAAGCCATTTTTCGAGTTGAAGCTACTTATTTTCATGAAAAACAATTTAAAAATGAGTTAATATTTTCAATGATCATTAAAGTTTTGAATAATTACGTTAATGATTATAGAAGTTATTTTTTTAAGTGTAATAATTCATGAATTTTCAAATTAATTTTAAAAAAAAATCATTTTCAACAACACATTTTATAGAAATCATAACTTTTATTATTTTTTTAATAACAAATGTCACCAACTTTTATCAAAATCTACTAAAAATTTAATTATTATCAAAACCAAATATTGGAATAGTGATCGATGGGAGAATATGTGGTTGAAAAATAATGAAAAATTTTAGATTTTTGTGTAATATTATTTTATTTGAAAAATATAAGGTTAGAATTAAGAAAGACAAAAATTTGAAAAAAAAAATTAATGGGAGCCAAGCACTAGCTTATTATGCAAAGTCAACAAATTTTGAAAATTTTGGAGATTAAATATGTAACGTAGTTTTAGCCTCGGTTTGATTAAGCTAAAAATCATATTTCAAGTATATTTTGATAAACATTGATCATATTTAATATTGTGGATCCATAATTAAAATTAATTATCGATTTTGATTTAAATTATTATCTAGTTTTCTTTGGCTAGTGTTAGTCACTCAATCATCAAGATTCGTTTGATTGCAAAGATGTAATTTTGGTAGAAAGAAAATGAATTCTAAGGATTGAATTGTCTAAAATTTATTCTACTGGGAATTGTAATTAATTGTGTTTGATTGATATAATTTTTCATCTGAAAAATGTTGAAAGATTGGTATCTGTTCGACTTTGTTTTTTATGAAAATTGTTCATTAAAGTGATATTTTTTTTAACATTGATTTAGAATTTGTTCCAATTGTTAAAAAAAAAATATTAAAATTAAAAAAAAATTACTATACCGAATACCATTACACGAGCAAATGGTGGATCCGCGTGCGATAGGTTATGCACTACTTGGTGAAATAGGTTCTTTTAGAATCAATTCCTTTTTGGCACCCCCAGTGAAACTTGTCTAGAGCTTGAATTCGATTTACAAATTCGTTGAATTCAAGAACATATTCGAAGAAATTCTGACCCCCAGTCGGAATGGTTTGTGGGTTCCGAACAGCTATAGTAACTTGTGGCTTTTCTTCTTCTTTTCTGCATTGATTTTAAGTTTTGCTTGTTATCTGAAACCCTTGTTTAGGGTTTCGGGGAACAGGGCAGAGGAAAAAGGGAGTAAGTGTGAATGGGGAGTCCTGATTTTGCAATGTTTTCATGCTTTATTGATGGAAATCTAATTTTTGCATGTTACAGAATGATCAATATTACCCAGATGATGTACTTAATTTTAACAAAGCGGAAGAAAAAATATTTGTTCCCCTTTTTCTTGCTTCTTTCTATTGAATTTTTTCACCATGAAAAAATACAGAAGAAGAAAATGTAATGTAGGGCTTGCTCTGAAGCTAGTTCAGAGTGAAAACATCAGCACTATGAAGCAGTAATATAATCAATGAGTTAATCCTGTTGAGGTAAATAAATACAAATTATTGGATGTGTGAAAACCAGAGAATCCCTAGAAGATATTTTGAAATCTTGAAGAGTGGAGAGAGGGGGGGAAATCACATGGAAAAATGAAATGTCTTACAAAAAATGAATTTGTTGAAGTGAGTTTTATTATTTCCCTGCTCTAGCTTTGTGTTTTTTCCATTGTGTAGGTGTTCATCCAGGGGCGGGGGGACGTGGGGGCCTGGTGGGGGCCAGGCCCCCACACCATTTTTATTTATTTATTTATTATTTATTTTTTGTAATTACCACTTTCAACGCATTTTGCACATAGAAAACATCGAAATTTGGATATGGCTATTTCTAGAAGAATTGTAGCCCTTCGAGTTATCTTTCCAATGAAATTTTAATCATCTCAATCGGATATCGGTAGAGAAAGTTATGATAAAAATACTGACAACTGCTCAACCCTCGCTTGCCTTTCGCTAGAGGCTCGCTCGAGTGACCAATGCAGTAACTTTTTGCCCCAGTTTCGCCGACATGATTGATGGTCATGTAGTTATACAACGTTATCAAAGTATGATTTTGCTAAATTAAATATTGGTACTTTCTTTTATACGTTTTTTGATTTTTTTGTTAATAACGTATCTAAAAATAATAATTTGGGGGCGCTGCCCCCGAACTCCCGTGTGCCCCACCCCTTCACCTCCACCTCTAGGCCCCCCCTATTTTTGAGGTCCAGCTCCGCCCCTTTCATGGTATCTGGCAAGATCAATTTTCAACCTGAAGTTGTCTTCTCTACCTCCAGAGATCTGGTTAATGTTGATGAGTTATTTTTGTCATATCTCATAATCAAAGCAGAGATAAAATAAAGGCTGGAAGCAGATAAATAATCCTGTGAGACGAACTTGCTGAGAGTTAAGGTATATGGTTTCCACAAATTAATCCGAGGTTATCATTTAGCTCAAGTTAATACCTTTCCTCTAAATTGTTTCAGGAGATGCACTACCACAGCGTTCATTCACTCCTAGATCCCAACTATGATGACGTCTCTGAAGATATTTCGCATAGTGATACTAACCTTGACGGACATAAGCTAAAGGAAAACTTGTCGCATTTTGTTGCACACGAGTGCACGTCTAAAATGCCTAATTTTGTGGAGCATTGGGTCCCTGGTTAAACCCTCTTATGTTCAAACAGAGCAGTATTGTGCGCTTCCCTATTTACAAATTCGATGTTACTTTGCTCGGGTTTAAAGAGTGATTCAGTGGATGCCATCCAGGAAATACTTATTTCAACTGGGAAGGTTTCGCTTTATTAGAAAATTCAATGAATAGTTAGCCACAGCCTTTAAACTGCTGGGCTGTTGCTTCCGCTTTGCCTTTCAATACATGTTTTCTTGAAATTTTTTTTTTACTTTATTATTATTATTATTTTCGTTTTGTTCGCTTGCTATGAATTATTGGGTTTCATATTTCCATTTCAGTGTTGTGATCATCCTTATCTCATGGATCGATCTTTGTGAAACTCAGTGGTAGAAGGCATTACTGTTGCTGAACAATTGAATTGAGTGGAAAATTAAAATCTCCTTCACATGATCCTTCCGGAGATCAAGAAACGAGAATTAAGAATTCTTATCCTTTTTCAGGTTGCAAGTTTAATTCCATGACATAATGCTTTTTTCTTGTTTTGCATTTTGGCCAACTTCTAACATCTTTTAAAAGATTCTTTATTGATCAAAGTCTAACGAAGATATTGTTAGGAAATTTACATATTCCAAACTTCAATAGTCACAGCAGTAGTAATATTAAGAGAGCTCCCCAAATAAAAATAATCAACTAACAGCATAAAGAAATCATAGAACTAAAATTTAATGATAAAGCCAGAACATTTCTTCCCTTTCATGATTGACAAGTTGGCTCAGGAACAACCACATCCACGCAACGCAAATCGTCATTCAGAGAGAGTTATAGAACCGACCAAAATCATTCAATATGTGGCTTGGATCATCGATCAAGAGATCTACCATAAGCAGCCAAAGTTTCCAGCCCAAGACCGAAGCTAACCCTTGCGAGAAACCACCTCCATTTAGCTACTATTTCAAGCTTAAAATGTAACACAAGGTTCTCTCAACAAGAATCTAAGGATGGGTGAAGAGATGAACTAAATGGAGAAGAAAGAGAGCAAAAAATCTCAAGGAAGGAAGTCACACAGGAGAAAGAGAAAGTCTTGTCCTTTATGAAAGTGACGTGCCCTAGGAAGAGTCTCGAGGAAGGAATCAATTTGAATTCAAAAGTCATTGCCCAAAGAAAATATCTCATTCAAGATTAAATCTCAACCATCCAACATATCTAATGACCATAAATAATTCAAAGTAGCACAATATGGGTCACAAACAAAACACTAGCCCAATAAGTGTTATGGGAATCACTTAAGCCCACAGATATCCATGTTGGCGTCTATCATTAGATGTCTATTTTTTTCACTTACACCAAGACATTAAATGCGACTATCAGGAATTTATTTGTGCCTTGATCAAGGCCACTTGGTTTTCTTATCACTTGTGGTTCATTTAAATGGATTATATTAACAAAATGCTACTCTTTAATATGTTGTGATGGACAGTCACTTGTGGGCCCTGGACTGATTTCTATTGGAAATATTTTGGATGACATTATTCATGAGAAATTTGGCAAAGATTCTTATGTACGCATTGGAGGCGGGATGTCTCCAACCAGAAAGCGTACTGCCTTGAACATGCTCAATGATAAAGAGAACAGGAAATTTGTTTGCTTGATGGAAACTTTTGCATGTATCCCAAGTATTAAACTTTCATCTATAGATACTGTAATTCTGTTAAACAGTGATTGGGATCCAATGAATGACTTGAGGGCTCTGCATAAGATCAACCTTACTTCGGGTTGTGAGCAGCTGAAGATCTTCCGTATATATTCATCTTGTACCTTGGAAGAGAAGATACTAATTTTAGCCAAGCAAGGCACGACTCATGAAGGCAACATGAAAAACATAAAGCAAAGTACTTGCCATGGGCTGCTTACTTGGGGTGCCTCCTATCTATTCCAAAAGCTTCATGAGTTCCATGACACAGATTCACATTCAAGTATTTCTTCTGGGGAGACGTTTATGGAAGATGTGTGTCATGAACTTATAACCTTACTGCCTAACAGTGGTCCGAGCAATGAGTACTCTACAAACTGTTCATTCATTGTAAAAGTTCAAGAGACTGGAGGGATTTACCCCAGAAACATCTCTTTAATTGGTGAAGTGGAATCATCTTTAATGAGGGATTTCTCCATAATCAAAGATATGATTGACATTGCACCCCATGTTTTCTGGAAAAATTTACTTGATGGGAGGAATCCTAGGTGGAAATATTTGTCCAGTCCATCGTCAAGGGCTAAAAAGGCAAACGCCCCAATGACTTACCTGAAGAACCAGAAGACGAAGAAAAGTCTAACTAGAAGTGCCGGAAGGAGGCCAGAAGCACCGCTAATCGAAGATGTCCTATGGACCTTAAACCTAGGATGAAAAAGAAACTCCATGCTCAATATAAAAATAAAATAAAATTTCAGGTATTCGGTATTCCTGTGTTCTTTTCTTGCTTGGCCTTCATTCTCATACCCCCGGATTGTGAAAGTGTACCCCTTGAAGTATTATTATTTATATGAGTTCATTTATCAAAATTTTGGATTCTCTAGTCTCTCCTGGAAATGACGACTTCATTGGTTGGGACACCTCTCGTGTCCCAATCCTACATAAATAAAAAAGGCACTTTGAAGTGCGATCATAATAAATATATGATTGATAAATTTTAAATATTAAAAATAATTTTACACTAATTGTGAAACGTAAAATCGTGATTGTTTATGTTTCTTTTCAATTCCAACCTCATTCCAATGTCCTTTTTTCGAACTTTATTTTTCTACAATTTTTCGTTTTATTCGATATTTCACGATATGAATATCTATTTGGATCGATTTATTTTTTAAAAAAAAACTTAAAATGTGATAATAATAAATATATTGTCGGTTAAGTTTAAATATAAAAATTATCTTAAATTATTAAACATAAAATCATAATCGTTAATTTTTCTTTTCTACCCCACCCTCAACCCCCATACCTACACCAATTTCTTTCAATTTTATTTTTCTTCAGTTTTTACGGTTAAAAATGATAAATTTGTGGCGTCAAATGGATATTGAGGGAATTTAATGATTTTTAGAAGAATCCTCCTACATCGTGCAGTGTTGATCGACAAACATCTTTTATGAAGTTGATTATTTTGGTTTTTTTAAATAAATATAATGTACAGTATCATCAAAACATGCTGAAAAGATATTCGACGGAATTTATGAAGTTGTGTGATCACTTGTCATTTTTCTTGCTTCTATGATGGAAGTTTTCGTTATGTTGTGATTTTAATACTAATAGAAACCATTGATTTGTCCTAAATTCTGCAATGTATTATCATTAATTAATTAGTCTTGACTATATGCGTCTTGCATAAGGTCTTGGTAAATCAATTAAATACTGGTGCAACTAATACTTGTAATTGGAGATTCTTCGAGCACGAGATGGAGAAATAATGCATTACCTCAAAAGGTAGAAAAATGAGGACTAGATTGAACTTCATTATTTCTTTAACAAAACATCAACACCTAATCATCTATACCCTGTCTTTTTAAAAAAAAAAACAGAGAGACGTTCAAATGCAAAACCTAGAAAATAAGCTTTGAATCTATCATCATTTCGAGTGTTATAAGTTTAATGTAACTAATGCTTAAGACAAATTATTATTTTTTATACATTTACTCTCATATAGCCAACTATACTATGGCACGTACATTCCACGTGCGTCTTACTAGTAGTCATAAATAAAGAAGGCTCATGCTCATACAAGCGGGTGAAGTGATTTCAATCAAACGGTTAGAAGAGTGGGAGGTGGACCAAAATTAAAATGTCATGATGTGGTTGTTACAGTAGAGCTGACCCCAAATATATTGAGCATAAAGCTTAGTTTGTCATTGATCTTGTATCTACTTGTCAATTGATGTTAATAATATTATGAACATTAATCATGTAAAATAGTAGTTATCTCATTCTGTTCAAATGTCAACAAATTTGGTTTTTACGGTAAATTATGTAAGGATCTTCTGTTGTGATTATTTGTTTCTAAGAAAATTGAATGTTCTATTATCTACAGTTTTACAACACCCCTTCAATTCTTCTGTGCAAGTGCAACATTCCGTGACAGACGAGCCTCTACAACCTTCAGCAAACATGCTATTAGAAATGACAGGAGATGGCATTGAACCGATTGTTACTAATCTTGGAACCACAAATGCTTCTCTAATTTCTGGGAACAATGACCCTCCAGAAGCCAATTGACTGACTGACACATTCTGTGGCACGACAATCTGTCTGTTTATCTCTCCAGAGGGAGTTAGAAAGACTGCAGAAGGATAAAGACGAAAATTTAAAATTGCATGATGATATGGTTTGTCTATCTCATTTTTTGTGTTTCATTTCTGTATTTTTCATTGTTAATGCCATACCAGAGAAGTTCTTATATCTTCTGTGATGTAATCAACTTGTAGAAACTACGACTAAAATTATCTCTAGAGGAGGAGATCGATCAGATAAGTAGAAAGTATGATATGTTGCTTCAGATTGCTGAGACGGAATTTGTGGAGAAGTAACACTCGAGACAAGCTACAAGAACGTTTCCATAAATAGATGCAGAACCAAAATGTAACAGATGCAACTTGCTCACGAGAAATGCCCAGTGGTAAGCATTGGTAAATGATATTGCAATTTTGCAGTATTTAGTGTTGGCAGATCATCTCACAGAAGTTTAAGCTGTTAAACTTGCTAATTTCAAATTTACTTCATCTGATAGCACTTTTCTCTCTCCCATAAGGTAGCATTGACGTACTCTTCTATTTTGCAGTGACCACAAACTCTTTGATGGATGAAGTGTATCAAGTAGTTTTGCAGCAGATTGGACCAAGGACTGTAACTGGATCGGAACATAGAATCGGAAATCTGCCAATAACAAGTTCACTTGGCTTCTCAATAGTCCAGGCATTGAACCAAGCATCAGCTTCTGCAAGGACAGTCTCAAGACCTGATGAACAGTCGCTAAGCCCTTGCATGACCGTTCTACAGCCCGTGACTATAGCAGAGGTGGTGAACTGTATGTCAATCCGTCCAGCAAATTCCTTGAGCAATGGACCAAGCATCAACCTTTCAACCTCTAGAGATGCCTCATAACTGTTCAACAATTCGTAACTTTAGCAGAGGTAGCAAACTATTCATCATCATTCCAGCAAGATTTTTACTGTGTACATTCCATGGTTCACATGGAGTTTGACAGTCCACGTGAATTTAAAGGAAAATGGACGGATAAGTGTGTGGTGTTTAAAAATTGTCCAATTATGTTTCGACACATGGCACAATGTCAAAGTTGATGTGCTTGTATCATGATTCTTCCAGCAAACTTCTGAAACTACTCCCAGACCAGAAATGTCTTCAGAGAGCCTTACAATCATTGGCTCAGCACCTGTGACTCGAGCATTGCAGGGTTTCACTCAAACATTCACAGGTCAGTAGACTGATGCAAATGCTATCTCAAGGAATAGTCCACCCATGATGTCAACCTTGTCAGTACAGCTTCCTAGGACTTTACCCGTTCTCTTGACACCGGGCAACACATTTTCCAACCCGAATTTCCCTCTCAGGAAACCTTGTGGCTGGATATGAACTCAGGGCCCCTGCTCCACGTCGAGAAAGCTTCTAGACATGTTTGGCAAGATTCACTTTTAAATTGCCTTCTGTTTTAACAAATAACTTGCTTCCAAGTAGGAAAAAAAGTTACTTATTTACGTTGAAGTAAACTTTTAGCTAAACATGCTTTGGCAACTGATAGGTAATGTTAACGATTCTGAAAGTGCACTAAAAAAGAATAGCAATCATAATAATTAATATAATTATTCCGTTAAAGTAGGATAGTTGAAAATTATTAGAATCTGGAAGCAATAAAAAAAAAAAAAAAAAACAGAGTGCAAAATAAGGAATTCTTTCAACAAATTAATTACTTTCCATCAATTTAAGAAAAATTTAGCAAACCCCCAAGAATATCATGAACATGGACATGACTTATTTCTCTTTGATAAGCAACATTAGTGGAAGATCCTCTTATGAAGCCATAAGCTAATGGGAATAGTTTTTGAAAGAAAATATAGCTGGAAACAACTTCCTGTTGAAAAAAAAACCGAATATACACATGCCCAACACTTCTCAGAGATGGTCGCAAATTGCCTTGGTGAACTCGGTTGTCGTTGATTTACCACCAAGATCGCCCGTTCTATACTTCCCTTCTGCTATCGTTTTCAACACAGCATCCTGGATTCTATCTGCTTTATCGTGAAGCTCCAGATGGCGCAACATTGTGACAGCACTCAAAAGCAAAGCAGTTGGATTTGCCAAATTCTACATGGACTCGACAAACATTAAAATGACTGATAAATACACAGTTTAAATAAGGAAATAACATTGAAATTAAAGAGATCACGTAGAAATGAAGTCAAAAGCTTAGGGAAAGAGCAATGAAAGTATCAAACAGTGTCAAACATATGAATACATAAAAGGAACTCAGCCAAACAGCTAATTGAAATGTTGTCTACAACTCACCAAGAAGCAAGCATATTACCACACAACCTCATCTTGGTAGAATCTCATTTAATGCAACAAAGTTCAAGTTAAGGTTTTATTGAATAAGCCATAACAGGCACACATTCTATATTCAACCATACGTCTTTCCTCCCCATTTAACCAAACAAACTAACAGACAAGCACGAAATTATATATCCAACTCAATGAACTACCTTCGTCGTAATCAAGCAAACTAAACTACCTCAAACCTTGCTTAATTTTGAAGAAGTTCAGAAACGCTCCAGCGAGAGGCAGAGAATTCCAAAAAGAGGAAACATTGTCAATAGGGAAAAAAAAAAAAAAAATCATACGGCTGAACCAAATCCTACCCCAAGATGAGTTCTCACTTCTCATATTCCACTACTTTAACCTCATACCACATTTTCAATAGCATAACCGATATAGAAGCTCATCTGAACCAAATTGACTAGTTAAGAACATAAAACAAGCCATAGTTGTAACTTGTGCAACTGCATATATCTTTAAAACAGCCTGCCCAAGGTTAAAGTCCTAAACCACCAATGCAGTTGCAAAAGTTACAACTGCAGCCACATAACTGATTCAAGAAGCAATAAAATCCCATGGAGAACATCACACGTAAATGAAAAATTAGCACTGTCAATTCATGCAGCCAGAAGTAAAGAATTAGAGTTTCTTTGATGCAAACCTTTCCAGCAATATCAGGAGCAGAACCATGTACAGCCTCAGCAAGAGCAATACCTCCTTCACCAATATTGCAGCTGTACAGAGGAAAAATCAAGTAAGAATATTTGATGTAAGTGACCATTAAAAGACCAATAGGTTAAACGTGCCTTGGTGTTAAGCCCAGGCCACCAATCAAACCAGCACAAAGGTCACTGATGATGTCACCATAAAGGTTAGGCATTACCAGCACATCAAAAAGTGCTGGATTCTTCACAAGCTGTACAACGAAAGAGAAACGGTTAACTAAAACATAGTTTCACACTTTTCTTCTTAATGAATTTATAAGGGAAATATAGCTCATCTTCAATGTCATCTTATTGTTAAGTTGAAGCATATTGGTGCAAATAAGCTTCCATAAGCTTCTTACACAGATATCATCTTGCACCAAAGAAAATTGCATACAAAGAAATGGACAATCTCTCGTACCATCATACAGCAATTGTCAATGACAACTTCTTCATATACTATTTCAGGGTACTTCTCTGCAACCTCACGACAACACTGCAAGGTAAAAAAGGAAATCAACAGGTAGAAACATTAGAAAAATAAGACCACCCTCGAGCTTTTGTCTGAAGGCAGACCTTAAGGAAAAGACCATCAGTTTTCTGCATGATATTGGCTTTGTGTATTGCAGATACTCTTTCTCTTCCATGAGCCTTGGCATAGTAGAATGCATACTCTGCAACCCTCAAACTTGCTTGACGTGTAATGATCTTGAGACTTTCAACAACACCCCGTACTACCTACAACCAAATGCAAGGAACTCAATCAAATTCTGAGTTTCATTTTCTTATTCAATGACACAAGTGCTTTGAATATAAGCTTACTTGATGTTCAAGACCACTGTACTCTCCTTCCGTGTTTTCACGGATGGTGACGAGATTTACATCATCGTACTTAGTCTTGTACCCAGGTAGACTGTAGCAGGGTCTAACATTGGCATATAGATTGAGCTCCTTCCTCAAGGTAAGATTAAGAGAGCGATGACCTTTCCCAATTGGTGTGGCCATTGGCCCTTTCAAACCAACCTTGTTTTGTCGCACAGATTCAAGACTTTCCCATGTTAAAAAACTCTGGGTTCTTGGATCTATCTCTGTTCCCACGTAATGTTCTTCCCACTCAATCGGCACATCAGCAGTTCTGAATACCTGAAATTTTCATAAAAACCATCCTCAAGACTAGTATTTTGGCTTCTATAATTGACACGAGAACTTGTGGAAGAGAGTGTCATGGATCGCTTTATTGCAGTTGAACCCTAGACCAGAATAATACCATTTCCATGTGTCACAGGAAGATCAATCTATTAAATGTCCATGGCCATACAAAGCCACAAAATAGAACAGCTGGTAATTCTTCGACAGTTATGCCAGAAAAGGATGACTTATCACTAAAATAATTATGTATATGTGTTTCAAATGCAGATAATATCTAAACATTGGGGAACCAGCTTATATTGTGAGCAGCTTATCACAATATTTAGCACAAATTAAACTAGATCCAAGACAGAGAATTCATAAATAACTATTCTACTGCATCTTTCTTGGAAAATTCCTATAGTGCAGATCTTTTCTGCCTAAGAAAGATATTCAAGCCGATGTTCCATATCTGATCTAAGGCTACATCAAGTAATCACATGAGACAATAGAAAAAACACATAGTACACAAGTTTTCCTTAAAAATTCAGCATGTACGTCTCATATTTGATATTTCCCTTGAGAAACTACAGTAAATTCAAGTATAACGTCACCAGAACAGAGACATGCTCATAGGGTCCACTGCAGAAGTTCACTTTCATGAACAAGTATGTTGTTTCCTACATCAATATCTTGGACCAACCACAAGTCATGAAAGTTATGAGAACTTAGCGTGCGCCACGAGAGTAAAGTGAGCTGGACAAAAAGTGACTTCTACTTCACGAACTTCTTTTTTTCTCAACATACTGATTATTAGCTTTGAAATTCAAATTGAAATGTTATAAGTATTGAACTTTACCACTTTCATCATTCAGAATTCAGCTAAAACGGAAGAATACAAGCAAAATGGACATTTTTTTATGCATATGCATCTGGACATGCAATAAAGACATGAGAACATAAATATGCATTAAGGTAGTAATTTTCTCATTTCCCATTCATTTCCGGTCAATAGACTATCAATGTAGTCCCAGTGGATATGCATGCATAAAATAGAAATTTTAACAGAAGCTAGCTCAACTGCACAAGTCACTTCAAAAACGCTAATGATATACATCACGTGCGAAAGCCACATTATTTAACGATTCACTTATCAGTAAAATTAGGCAGATAATGATGGTTAAAATATAGATAAAAATAACAATAGGCATCAAAGAAAACTCCTGCATAAAATGGAAAATTCAACATAATACAGCACACACCACTCAGGAAAACCTAAAGAAACACATCAAACACCAAAACCACATTCTTTCACCGCTCACTCAGTTATACGAAAATAGAACAAAATTAAACAGATAATTAATGATATATATAGTCAGATTGATAAGCGTGAAGGGACCTGTTTGACAGATTCAGCGATTTCAGGGCCTATGCCGTCGCCGGGGAAGAGAGTAGCACGGATCAGATTGGATTCGGATGAGAAGCTCCGATTGAAAAAGCTAGGGTTTGGGGAGGAGGAGGATAAGATCCCGTCGAGTCGGCTACGAGCAAGTCGTCTCACGATTTGGGATGCCATTGACAAATACAATTATTCAATTAATCAAATAACAATAACAAAATTTCTAGCGAGGGAGAGTGCGCAAAGCAGAGCAATGGCCTTTCTACATGTAAATGGGTCGCCGGGAGAGAGTCAGCGTCTTTATTGTCGCCAATGGAAGATTGGCACGTGTCTAGTGAAGGGTAGTTCTGTCTTTTCGGAGTGTTGGGCATGTGTTTGGATTAGAGGTGGCAATCGAGTCGAACGGTCGGCACATGTGTAGTGAAGGGTAGTTCTGTCTTTTTGAAGTGTTGGGCATGTGTTTGGGTTAGAGCTGGCAATCAAGCCAAACGACTCATCGGTTCAGCCGTTCGACTCGTACAAATGGGCTCGTGAGCCAAAAGACGAGCTCGAACTGAGCATGCGGCTCGTTAGGAGAGTCGAGCCTGCTCAGCGCTTTTCATATACGAGCGCTCGCCAAGCCAAGGCTTTTGGGCTCGTTTTTCAAGCGAGCCATGAGCTCTGAGCTGAGCTTGTGGCCCACCTTAAAAAATCAACGATCGGAACTGTCATTTGTTCAGTGACCATTTCGGTCACCATGTCACTTAAAAATTTTTATTTTCAATTCAATTTTTCACTATAAATACCCATTCCCCTCATCCATTTTATTCCACCCAAGTGACCAAACTCTCATTCTCTACTCTCTAACCTATTAATTTTCTTCTATATTTTATATAATTGAGTTATAGTCTTATTTTACAATCTATTTTCTACACTACTACACGTCAACTTTCTTTTCTTGATTTGTTACTCGTTGTACATTTTATATCAATTCACAAATCCACGCTCATTTGTTGAAGGTTTGTTCGGTATGGAGGCAAATCACCTGTCACGCCACAAAGTTAATTTCAAAATGAATTCGTTGGTCTAAATGAAGTATCTAATCCCAAAAATATTCAAATGATTTGGATGAAATTGATGTTTTAGAAGCGAAACATGAGGATGAACATGAATTAGGTATTCATGATGCAAGAGGGAAGAGAAAGGGGGAAAAACAGACAAAATGTTGGGAACATTTTAAATTAATTCCAACTGGTCGTGTGGTCGATGGAGTTCCAGAATCTAAAATAGTATCTAAATACTGTCAACAACGATTGACTTGACAAAAATGCATTGGAACCACCCACCTTAACCGTCACTACAAAACATGTGCGACCAAACATGAGCTTCTTCCTGCTAGTCAAACGCAACTACAATTTCGTAGTCCAGACAACATTTCTACTACACCACTTTCTACGTGGATGTATTCGGAGGAGAAAGCTCGAACGGGAATGGTGAAGTAAGCTACCGCAACGCTACTGTTAATAAGGTAGTTATTGATAAATTGTGTAAACAATTGCAGCTCGATTTTGGTAGTTATTTGTTTTATATTCGATATGTTTGCCATATTTTTAATTTAATAGTATAAGACGGTTTAAATCATATTAAGAATGAAATTCAAAAAATTAGGGATGCACTAATGTATATTACGATTTCACCAAATAGAAAAAAAAACATTTGAGAAATTTTGTGTCGAATCTGGGGTGACATATACGAAAACATTTATTAGTGACGTAGGGTATAGATGAAATTTCACTTATTTATTATTAAAATCATGTGAAGATTTTGAACATTTAATAACTGAATTTTATAACAATATAAATACTAGAAATGATGATGATATTATTTTGAATAAGTCCGATTGGATGTTAGCTTTTAAATTTTAAAAAAAAATTGACAAGTTTTTAAGATTCTACAAATATTTTGTGAGTTTGTTATCTCACTAGTTGTATGGTCCTCGAACGTCTTTATATAATTGTTAGAACTTTTCATAAATATAAAAATGACCTCGATTTTAGTTCAATTATATATTCCATGGAATTAAAGTTTATAAAATATTGGGAAGACTTGTCTATACTATTTCTGTTAGCATGCATCATGGACCCCTCCCACCGCGATATAATTTATCGGGTACTAAATTTGCAATTGATCAAATTTCAAGAGTTTTAACTTTTAATGTACCCATCACTTATAGAAATTTAGAATAAACTTGACGTGAAATGTATAAATTACATGTTGAACGAATGGGTACAAATATTAATCGGGTATCCTCCGGCTCTACACATACTCCTCCCATTGATATACCAAATGACGACGTTGAAGTTTTAAATTTATTCGAAGACATTAACTCGTATAGATATGATCAAACTGCATATGCATGTGGTTCCTCTAGTATTAGCAGTAATTTGTCTTTCACCGCATGTAATCCAACATCGAGCGCAAGTCCAAATGCGTTGTCTGCTGAATTAATTGATTATTTTAATTATAATATGCCTAATAACAAAACAATTAAGAAAAGTTCAAAAGAAGTAATAGAATTCTGGCGAATGTATGAACGTCAATGGCCAGTGATTTCTATTATGGCAAAAGATTTACTAACACATCCGATTAGCACTGTAGTTTCGGAGTCTGCTTTTAATGCATGTAAGAGGGTTCTTTCCGAAGTTAGAAGCCGACTGAAAGAAGATATTTTAGAGGCATTAATGTGCGTGAAGGACCGGTGAGACGGTCATTTTTTGCTACAAGATAAATATGTCGAAATTGCATCTTGTCAAGTAAGTGATATTTAATTTAATCATATTCATTAAAAAAATTATAATACATTTATAATTTTTTTTAAAAAAAATGTACACGTAACAAGTTGTTTGTGTACGATTTCTCGCTCCGCTTCTCGAAAATGAAGTAGTCGGTCCTAAGCTCGGATAAAGGAGGATGATTTATCTTTCTTTTTTTAAAATGTTTATCTAAAAAAATGTTTTAGAAAATGTATATTTAAAAAAAAATTAGAAAATGTATATCTTTTTTTTAAAGGTTTAGCAAGAACCAAAAGGTTAATAAATAAATAAAAAACTCGTGAGCCGAGCTCGACCCACGAATTATAAACGAGCACGAGCCGGTTCGGCTCAGCCCATTGCTATCACTAGTAAGAGAAAGCAATTAAATAAAAAATAAAGTTTTGATCATGCCTAAGTTGGTCCCTCATCTTTTAGAATTGAACACTTTTGTCCCTAGTTCATTGTTTCTATACAAATTTCCATACACTTTTGATCCCTCCAACTTTATTTTCTTCAAATTTGATCTTCGAAAGTGTTGAGAATGTTCAAACTGGTCCCCAAACGTCTTAAAAAGTAAAATTTGGTCCCAAAAGTTGGGAATATTTACACTTTCAAAGCTTCAAATCAAGTCCAAACTCCTTGTTAGCTCTTCAATTTCATCCTTTTAACTTCAGTTAAGCTCCAATTGACCTCTTCTTGCTTTATTCACGTTTGAATTGTGCTTTTTTCATATAAAAACAACATGTGAACTAACGTGAGTAGAAATTTACCTAAATAAAAGTAGATTTATGATATTAGATAAGAGTGTAAAACACGCTTATTATTGACCACCATAATTTAGAAGACTAAGGTGCACCATTGGTTTCGACATATTTTTATAATGCTTTTCTTCAATTTGAGATTAAAATAATTTGGTTATTCTACATCAATTTTTATAAGTTTACTTGTTTGAGCAAATATTTTACAAGTCCAATCAAACTTAAATGACAGATCACTTTCAGCCGTTCAAAATGAAAGAAAAGAAAAGTGGAGTGAGTACATTTATAAGAATTCAACTCTCTAGCTGATAACAAATTGTGAGTAAATCATATTGATTGGTCAAAGAAGTTGAGGACTAGCCCATAAGCTTTATGGGTGGGTCTCTCTAACCACTTCAGTACGAATCATCGTCGAGGGAGAAGTCGATGTATGTGGAGTCTATGAGAACTATGGCTAATAGAACTAATGCACCTCATAAACCAGTGCCCTTCTCAATAATTGTCCGAGCACTCCATACATAACCAGTAAAAGTCAATCCCAGTCAAGCTGGCCAAACTCCTAGAACAACTAAGTTGACTCTCATGTGCCAATGATTGTACAATGTACTAGTTTACCATCATAAATTTCTTCAAAATATTACTAGAAATAAAAATTTAAAATATATTATAATCTCTCAAAGTACACGTAAAATTAGCGACTATAATAACATACGAGTTATATGCATCATTATTAAATAGTTACTACATCCACCTGAGAGAACGTGCTCCACATTCAAGAATACCGCCCTCATTCCTCGTTGCACTAAAAATGACAACGACGACACCTTCCTATGAAATTTAAGCTTAATTTGAACATTCGAATCGATTTATCAAACATCATTTTGTTCACAAACCAATGCATGGGAATAAGAATTTTTAGTCCCATAGTTTTGTTACAGAAATCATTGGTCACAGTGCTAGGAACAGGAATATAAAGCAAGAATGTATAGAAAACTAGAAACCCACAAAAAAAAATAAAAATAAAGTAGAACTAGCAGATTGGAAGAGGTTCACCATTCCAACCATTAAGGCATTCCAGCAATGGATCAATGATCAGACCTTTGCTCATAGCCGTGAACAACTTGTCACACTCCTCGCCTGGTGACCTAACCTTCTCTCCGGTCAGCAACTCAGTTCCCAGTTCCTCCCTTACAAACTTGTACAATGGATAGGATCGACATTCCTTAATCCTGTTGGGAATAGAGGGATTTCCACTCTCAAGGGCAGTTCTTGCACCCTCGACTTCTTTAGGCAAGTTGGCATTTAATTCATCTTCGAATGCTCCGATCTTTTGGAAGATGGATGTGTTGGCTTCCTTTTCAGTTTCACCATTTTTCAACGCGTGCTCAACAAGGACTTGCCTGAGTTTTTGCATCAACGGGTAGGTTGCGCTGCAGGGATCATCAATGTATGCAAAAAGATCTTCGCGATCAACCACACGAAGCAAATCCTTCTCACAGAATCTTGATGGATGAAGCTCACCATTAACACCGACCGTTAGAGTTTTCTTAGCAACTTGGCTAACTGTATTCTTAACAGCATTCCTCAAATTCTCCTCCAAGTGCCTTAAATCAATTGCTTGGCACAGTGCAATTAGAAATGTGGATGACATGAGCTTCAAGATATCAACAGCCTCAGCTGTTTTTCTCGAGGAAATCAAACCCAACGAGTTCACATCTTGATTGTGTTGCTCGGCACTTTGGACATGGTTGGTGACAGGGTTTGCCAAGAATTGGAGTTCTGAACAGTAAGAAGCCATAGCAATTTCAGCCCCCTTGAAACCATAGTCCAAACTAGGATTTCTCCCTCCAGAAAGGTTAGATGGCAATCCGTTGTTGTAGTAATCATTGACAAGTTCAGAAAATTGAGCAAACATCAGTTTCCCAATTGATGCAATGGCTAATCTAGAATTGTCCATGGAGACTCCAATAGGTGTCCCTTGGAAGTTGCCACCGTGCAACGCCTTGTTCCTTGAAACATCAATCAAGGGATTATCATTTACTGAATTGATTTCCCTCTCGATCATTTTAGTTGCAGAACGAATCACTTCAATTTGCGGGCCAAGCCACTGAGGTGATGTTCGTAGAGCATATCGATCCTGTTTTGGCTTCTGCAACGGATCCATTTCATGTAGTTTCTGAGCAGCTTTCACATAGGCGCTTCCATCCAAAATATATTCCATCACAGCAGCAGCCTCAATTTGACCAGGATGGTGCTTCAATTTGTGCGTCAAATGATCAGTAAATTCAGGTTTCCCATTCATCACTTCAGCAAAAATTGCTGATAGGACTTCAGACAAAACAGCAAGAACGTTGGCGTCAAAGAGAACAATTGAAGCCAATCCAGAGCCAACTGCTGTACCGTTGACAAGTGCAAGGCCTTCCTTAGGCTGCAACTCGAAAAATCCTCCATCAACACCAGCAAGCTTGAAGGCCTCCTCGGCTGTCATGGTTTCTCCTGTGGGCCCTACGGCCTTGGAATTGGGGCGGCCGGTAAGTAGTCCGGCAATGTAGGATAAAGGGACAAGATCACCGGATGCACTGATTGTGCCACGGAGGGGTAAGCATGGAGTGATGTTGTTATTTAGGAATTTGGTAATTGCCTCCAAGATTTCGAATCTGATACCGGAATATCCTTGGAGAAGGGTGTTGATCCTAACAAGCATGGCTGCTCTTGTTGTTGAATGTGGCAGTGTGTGACAAGATTCTGTATCATTTCCGAAAATCCCAGCATTCAAGAACCTGTTACAAACAAATAAATCATTAGGCTACATGTAATTTGGTCATTCAAACATAGAACTCATCAAACTGAAATGATATAGTAACTTGTACACCAAAGATAAGTCCTCGTAGCGTACGAAATTATCAACCCTAGTGTCCAAATTTTTATCAAGATCTTAATCTTATTTTCTTATTAAAAAAATAACATCCCATGATCAGTCAACGGTCAGAAACTTGCCACGATCATTTTGACTTTTCAGTCAATTTTTGCTTAGAAAGCCCTTTAGCCTCATTTTTTAAAATTCATTTTTCTAGTTCATGGAACTCACAATTTTTGCGAACTTTTTCGTTACATATTTTCTTAACTTTTAGCAAAATTTACTAAAAAATTAATTATTAGCAAAACCAAATAAGGGCTAAATATACACTGCTTCAGTGAAGTGATAGGTGACATATAAATTCACCAAGGATCAATTGCTAGGAACAAATGAAATATTTACTTATGATTAAAAAAATTCTTTATTTACTTACCTAAAAATCAACCAATTCATAGATTCTTTCAAGAATAGTTTTAGAAATTATCTAATAATTGAGATTTTAATATTTTTTGGATCTCATCTAAATCTTCACTTTTAATATATTAATTTTTTATTTTATACATGGCAAGCGTGTCGATATAGTATTTGACTGTGCTCAACTGGCACGAATTTACCTTAAAAAACATGTCATGTAATAATTGTGTCGCATATAATATTTGTTAAAGAGTAAAATTAACATGACGCGATAAAATCGAGAACAATTGTAGCAAAAACTCTATGCAGCTATATGAAGAGATCTATACAAGCAAAAGTTACGTAAAAATTTGGTTACCTAATAAGTTCCTTCTGGAGGGCACCACCTTGTTTGGTCCTCCTATGTGAAGTGGCACCAAAACCAGTGGTGACACCATAACTATCAGTCCCTTTATTCATACTCTCCATAACCCAATCACTGCTAGCCTTGACGCCGGCCCGGGAAGCCTCGGCCAGCTCCACCTTGACAGCATTATCCCGGGAGGCAATCGCCGCCACTTGAGAAATGGTCAGGGTTTCTCCTCCGAGCTTCACCACCGGCTTCCTGAATTCCTCCACCATACGCTTCACCTCATCCAGGTGGCTACCTGTCAATGACTCAGCAGCAGTTCCCCAGTTCAACGGATCTTTGATACAAAAATTCAAAAGTTTGCCATTTGAGTGACCGTTTTCGATCTCAGCACTCATCTTTATGAACAAATGATCAGATGGTCAGAAATAGAGAGGAGAGGAGAAGTAGTGTGTGTGTGTGTTGTAGGGAATTCCTGAATTTTGGTACATAAGCTTGTGGCTTTAAATAGGAGGTGACATTGGATTATAATATGTGATTATACAAATTTTGGTAGGTGGAATGGAGTGGTGTTTAGGAAGAGCGGTCAGTAGGGAAAGTTGCCAGACGGCAATAAGGGGGTTGGTTGAAGATTAATCCTGACCGTGGATTTATTTAATTCCACGGTCTTGATTTCCGGACGTCATTGTATAGGTTTACTTACTCGTTAATACAGGGTGGGAGTTGGTAGGACTTGAACGAATTGCATTTATTTTTCTCTGCACAATGAATTTTCAAAATTAGTCATCAAAATATCGTCTAGATAGAAATTTGATCCCCAATTTTTAAAAGGTGAGTCGATTCTCAATCTTTCATTTAGCGCCCGTTTGGCACAGGTTTTCATGAAAATAGATTTTGTGAATAGTAATTTTTGAATAATAAGTGATTAAAAGCAGAAAAATTTTATTAATTTACGTGTAAATTATTTTATTGGAAGAACGTATAATTGAATATGAATTTGAAGAAAAATGAAGTTTAGAAAATGGAGCCAAATGGGACAACAGTGCATACTTTGGAAGTGATTAATTTAATTAGGTAAAATGTACTTGGGATGTTAGAAATCCTTTTTGTGCTTATTTATGAAAGTTTTGGATATGAACGGCATACTTTTACAAGACTTAGGACATTCACTGTAAAATTTTGTTGTTTTATTAATTAAAAGTTAAAAAGACATTTTACCCATTCTAAAAATGGTCAAATTATGACCAGACGCTTAACATTTGATTAATAGACAAACTTTGAACGAAAACTCGTTCAGACATCCTAACATCGCACATTTTTTAAAGGTTTGAAACGTTTCTTCTACTATTTAAAGATGTGGGGACCTATTTGCACTATTTTGAAATATTTGAAGCCTCCACTATAAATTTCTCTAATTAATATCCCACTAATCATGCGGTACTTTACCAAAAAAGTTAGGTGGCAGGGCAGAGGTAGACTAACAACAATTTAACTAGATCTATGTTATGGTTCCAATTATCTAATTATTTATAGTAAATGAACATGAAATGAATTATTTATATGAATAAATTAGTATATTATTGACCTTTCACATTCATTTAATCTCGTGTCCGTTCGGTACTGTTCGATCCAATTTGTAAATTGCACGTCCAACTACTTGTTAGTCACATTTTTTTATTTCCAATTTTTTTTATTAAAACTATAATATAGATGCCATCATATCCTTTATCTCCATCACCAAACATTGAAGATTGGTGGTTTAAAATTAATTTGGTTTGGTTTGACCGTTCCAGTCAAGGCAGGCCAACTTTGTCTCATCGACTTCACTTCGTCCCAACTTCCTCATTTTTTCTTACCATTTTGGTCATTGGTTTTTTCTAATGAAAGTTCGATCTTATCCATGCAATAATGTTTTCTTTACAATAAAAAACGTTAAAAACATCTTTTGTTTATGTTAAGGAATCAATTTTCATCGGCTAATTTATCGAAATGTAGACCAATGTATGAAGATTTAGATTACTCGTCTTATTAAAGCTGACATCATTATACGGAACTTCAAATGTTAATACGATGTTAGAATCATTCAGTTCAAATGAACAACTTAATTCGATTAAGACTCGGAGGAGTACACGGATATCAAGATTGAACCACCATCTTGTAGGAATATGTTAAGAGATAAATCTCACGTCGAACAATTACGAAAATATTAATCAATATATAAACGTTTGAACTATTTCTCTTAATAATGGAATATTAAGTATTAATAGTTTATAAACGATTTAAATTATAAATAGATAGAAACGAGTGAAAAATAAATAAATGAAAATAATACTTTTGAACTCCGTGAAATATATAAATAAAAATAAAATTATATAAGGTAACCAAACGTGCGCTTAGAATGGGAGAAACCAATTCATTTTTTTATTTTTTTTAATCCCACCAACCCCCTCGGACCCAACCACTACCACCACTAGCAATATTTTAAAAACATCTCAGAATCTTGAAATTTTCTAAGAATTTCATCGTATCTACCAAAAAAGTTCGAAGCATAAAAAATAAATTAAAATTAAAATATCGTACATGATAATTTCATTAAAATCAATGAACAAACACATGCATTCTTTTTCAAAAACGTGACGTGCGCACTTCTACGTGGAATAGAAGAGTGTAAACATTAGACTTTTACTTGCGTACAATTTCGATAGAATTGCACAATGCACACGATCACGTGTAATGACCACTAACTCAATATTGGGTGTTCCAAATTGGATTGCATTTATTGTCTGAATTCATTTATTTTCAATGCGAGAGAGTAACGTCATTTTGGTTTTGAGTAATGTTATTCATACTCACTGGAATTACAAATACAGTCTAGATGACTCTAAATGATAGGTTAAATGAAAGGTGAAATTAAATGATAAATTATTTAATTTCATCTATCATTTAATGACACATTAACACCACATAAACTGTGTTTTGTAACCCCAGTTGGAATGAATAGCATCACTCTTTGGTTTTTCATGATATGGACGACAAATAGAAAAGTCGATAAATTACAATTTGTTGATAAAGATTGTCGACTCTCGAATTCTACTGCGATGTAATAGAACAATACAAAGACAAAAGCAAAAGAAAAAGAAAAAGGGAAAATATAATATTTATATTCTCCAAAGTGATTTATGGTCGAAATTGGTCGTCATGATTCCATTGTCCACTAAGAAATGGTGGGGAAATTAGTGGGAAATCTAGCAATACCTTCTTCATAAGTTGTTCTACATTGACATTTGGTTGTTGGGAATCTGATTCTTGATTCCTTAAGTAAGAGATGTCATCAATACCTCACAAATCAACGAGTTCCACTTCGTTACAAGTTCCAGCTTCGACCAGGTTTGATTATGAACTCATCAAGAATTGATCACGTTCACATTACCCATTTTTTCTTAAAAGAAAGATTTTTTTTATTTTTTTCCGGTTAAAATGTATTCAATCAATGTATCATGATAACAGCCTGTTTGGTAGCGATTAAAATCGGATTAAAATTGAAAAATTAGTCTTTATTGTTGACTTTTATTAAATGAGTGGGACCCAATAACGACTATATTTTCAATTTTAATCGACTTTTTAGCTCTCCCAAATAGGCTCTAAGTAAAACTCAATGATTGGTTCTTGATAAAAATTTGGTCTTTGCATTGATGAAAATTAAAGGGTGTTTGGTAGAGATTAAAATCGAAAAATTAGTCGTTATTATTGACTTTTATTAAACGAGTGAGACTCAATAATGATTATATTTTCAATTTTAATTGGATTTTGAGTTATACCAAACACGCTCTTAATTTGATTTTGGCTCAATAGCAAAATACCCCTACTTGTTGGTCAGCCTGCAAAGAATTCTTTACATTTTCGAAATAACACAAAACGTTTGTATTTGAAACGTACAGTGTGGAATACCCCTATACTATTGAAAAAATGTGAAATAACAAATATAACATCCATTTAAATAAAACAAAAATAAAAGAAGAAAACGAATAAAAAAAAATTACAATCACGATCCAAGATTTTCAGAAAAAATCACAAATGAGTCCCACGTAAATAATTAAAAAAAATAAAAAAAATCATTTCATCTTCCTCTTTCTTTGCCACCACCACCATTGCCGCCTCCGACGTTTATAAAACTTGAAATCTTATCATTTTACACTTTACATTACCGTCAGCGGTTACAATTTTGCCTCCTGCAAACGGACGAAACTGAATACTACACTCCAACTCTTCATTTTCGGGCCGTCTCCCTCCCCTGCCCATCTCTGCTAGATGAACCCCCATGAGCGGACCCATGGGGAGTCCGAAGGGCGGGTGCCCCCCAACTTTTGAGTTTTTTTTTTTTTTTTTTTTTTAAATTATGTTTGGTATCGATTGAAATTTTAATTTTAATTTAAATTAAAGTTAACAATTAATTTTAATAACATATTTCATGGAATTCATAACTGTTTAATTTTTATCAAAATTTACTAAAAATTTGATTTTAATCTCCACTAAATATGGACAATCAAAATAAATTTGAATTCCAATAATATACTAATTTTAAAAATTATCTGACAATCGTAAGCTAATCAAATTTACAAATTGTTTATATCATTTCGAAATTTATTTCAAGAATTACATTATGGGCATATCGTATAGTTCAAATATATATCGAAAATAGTTAAAAATGCATTAAACGTGAGTCTTTAAAAAGACATATCACTCGCATTTAAAAAAATCTAATTATATCATTAACATTTATTATTTTTACGATACAAATTTCTCAATATAATTTTTATCATTTTATTAGAAAAATTTCAAAAATTTTTGAAATTTTACATCCAAAAAAGTGATATCCAATGTAAATTTTCGAATGTAAAATTACATAGGGTATAATTTTTTTGGACGTAAAATTTCTCTCTAACTTCTTTACAAGTTCGATTGTGCCCCCTCAATGTTAGACTTGTGCATCCGCCTCTGCCCCCAACCCTCTCTCTCCACCCCCACATCCGCACTCCCTCCCTTCAAAAGACCACCAATCTCTCCCTCCGTAGTCCCACTCTACCCGTCTCCCGTCTCTCCAATGGCCCCTTGAAATATAATTTAATTTGAGGACAAATGATGGTTTAGGGGGAGTCATGGTATATCTGTAATGGTGGAGGCAAGTCGGAGAGAATTAAGGCCGCCATTTTCTCCGGCACAGGTCCGACCATGGCAAGAATTGCTTCGGGTGGGACTGGTTTTTTAATCCACCGGAATCTACTCCTCACTACCCATGTCAACCTCCCTTCGCCGTTGCTGCTGAGGCAGCTGAGATCCACCTACACAATGAACACTCAGCTTCACGAGAATAAAGCGGATGGTGTCCCATCCCCAAAATCTGAAAATGGGCATTTTGGTGGAGAGACTGAGATTGATTGTGATTGCATATTTAGTGCACTGGGATTTGCTACAGGCTTCGGAATCTTTGTTTTGCTAAAAATAGAGAGACAGTTATGATGGTGTCTCCGTCGGCCTGCGGGTTAGTTATTAAACAAGGGTTGGTTTTTGGCACCGGCGGTGGTGAATGGTCGTGGTAGAAGAGAAATGGGAAGATGACGTGATTTTTTTTAAAAAAAATATATTTATTTGGGAGTCATTTGTAATTTTTTGAAAATTTTGGTATCAAGGTTGTAATTAGTTTTTTGTTTTCTTTTTATTTTATTTAAATAAGGTATATTTGTTATTTCACGATTATTTATTGAGAAAATGGACTGTAGAAGTATTCCACACTATACATTTCAAATATGGACATTTTGTGCTATTTTCAAAGAATAAATCTATGACCCTGTTTGATAGCCTAGAAAATGGGTGAAAAAAGAAAATATTTTTCAACTTTAGCCAATTAAGGGTGTTTGATATCACAAATTTGCATGACTTTTGTTTTTTCTACCTTTTTCTAGGTACAACCATTTGATGCACATTTAATTGATTTTGTTTTCCCACATATTATGTGGGAAAACAATTTCCACATTTTTTTTGAGCAATGACAACAAATTTTATCAACCATTGTACAAGGATTTTTCACTTTTGTTAACAATTTTTATGCAAAACAAAGTCAAACGAATGGTATTCGGTATGATAATTTTTTTAAATTTTTACTTTTTGGTAATTGGAACAAAATCTAGACGCAAAAGTAGAAAAAATTATCACTTTAATGGACAATTTTCATAAAAAAAAAATGAAAACAAAACGAACACCAAACTTTCAATATTTTTCAGGTGAAAAATTATATCAATCAAACATAATTAATTACAATTCCCAGTAAAATAAATTCTAATCAATTAAATTCTCAGTAAAACATTTTATTTCCACACATTTTCCACATTTGCAATCAAATTGACCCATTAATTGTACAACATTTGTTGACAATAATGTGATGTCAAAATTCTAACATGTGATGTAGAAAACAATTTTAGTAAATTTTATAGTATTATTTAATTAAATATTTTCGACCCCGAGTTCAAGTCTACTCTATATCGGCCATTATGGCATGATAGTTATTTATCGTGCGATGCCAAATGCAGACAAATCACAAAAGGTGCACTGACTTTGTATTATTTTGTGATAACTAATAATTAAATTCAAGGACACACACTTGTACCTTTTCAATTGAAATGGACCATTCTATCTTCACTCCACACATAAATGTCCTTTATTATTTCACGTGTTGTGCTAGTAGTGTAGGGTCAACTATTGCAAAGGCACAAACACCGAAGGGCTGTCCTACAAAATGATATTATTAAATTCCTCCCACTACATTTACTAATCACTCGCCCACTAGGACCAATATACTATCCATCCAAGTTCAAATCTCGCCACCATCTAGAGGTGGCAACGAGCCGAGCCGAGCTGAGCCGAGCCGGCTCGTTGCCCCACGAGCTCGACTCGTTGTTCGTGGGCGAGCTCGGCTCGTGAGATTTGAATTTTTTTTTTTTTTGTGTAACTATCCTTAAAAAAAAAAAAAAAAAAAAAAATTGGGACGAGCCCGGCTCGTGATCGGGCTCGTTTTTTTACGAGCCCGAACGGCTCATGGGTCGCTACAGTACGAGCCGACGAGCTACTCGGCTCGATTGCCACCTCTACGGGACCATCCAACCACCACTAATTTCGCTATCCAAATTCACGTTCGGTTATTGTCATTACCACCAATCACCAAATTCACAATCTATATCCAGGTTTGAAAGCGAATCTAACAATGACTACCGCCTTCCATCACCACGATCAACTCACATTCAACTAGAATCAAACAAACGATAGTGGAAGCATTGAGCGACGCAGATCGTAGTAGTGTTTGGCATCAATGGTGCTTGTCGTGGTGTCGATGGTAATAAATAGTTTATAAACTAAGTCCCTATTTGAAACCCATTTTGAGGAAAAGAAAAATTTTAGAATAAGAAAAAAAAAAAAGTATATATTTGCTAGACAACCTTAAGCGCGTGTTTTATTACATAAGCAAAGCCACGAGAAGTTTCTACTTGGGAGGTGCGGGTGCAGGTGGACCATAGTACTGAGGAAGTCTGGTCGATTCTTGTCGACCCCTGGCCCTACCAATCAGGTAACAAGCAATGGCTAAGATTAAAAAGAAGAGGATAACTGGGAATGATATGTACAACACATACCCCATCTTCAAATCTTTATTCTGTACTCTCCTGCACTTTATTAAAAAAAAAAAAACCATTCTTTATAGTTAGTCCCCACAATAATCAAATTAATTCTTAACGTAAGAGTGATAATAACAAAAAATTCTTATCAATTTTTTTTTTATTAAACTAATTTAGGATGCATAAATATTTATATTTCTAACTCAAAATTTCAATGAGTTATGTTATACGTACCTAATGTTTTACCGAATTGACAAGTGACGACCCCTATTAGGGGCACCATTAGATACAAATAAAATTTTATATCTTCAATTACCATTACGTAAATATAATTAAACTATATTTTCTGAATTTCAGTTTTTTATTCGTGATTTCCAACCAATAAATGAAAATTATTATTTATCTATAAAATCAGATTACTGTTAAAACTAATTCCTCGTATTTATTTTTTGATAAAAAAATGTTTAATTTAATCAAGTTAATTTTCCAAAACCTATTTACTCACAGAAGCACAAAATTATGCTGATAATTTACATAATATTATTATGATTAATCAAAGAAAGGAAAATTAATCAGGATTAAATCAATAATTATTATTCGGCTAACCCAGAAAGAGAAAAGAGCGAAAATTATTCAATCAAAAAATATATCAAGAGACAAAATCGATAATCGAACAGTACCTTCTGTCGAAACCAAAGAACGATCGAACCTCGTACTCAACTTCGCAGGTGAGTTCTAGAGAGGGGAAATAAAAGGGGAGAGTTGGTTGCGGTTCTTTACAATTATACGTGAATATTTATCTTTCGATCTTCACCGACATCGTCCTTTTTGCGTAATTTATTTTTTTGGAGAAATACCAGAAAATGACAGCTACTTTAATCGATAATTACTGCCATTTTTTAATGCAGTATTTATTGTATATTTTATGAACAAAACTTGTATTATCAGTTATCACACTAATAATTCATTTTAGAATCCTCTATTTTGGTAATTACTAATAATTTTGAAGAGTTTTCAATTACGTTAAATTTGGATTTTCTTTCAACGGTTATAAGTTTTTCGATCTCGAGATCAAGAGTAAATTAGTAGAATGTTACATATTCGTGAAATAATAATCACTTAAAATACGCAAAGTATATGTAACGTAATAGTCTATGAGCATGTTTGGTACGGCTTAAAATTCAATTAAAATTGAAAATGTTGCTGTTATTGGGTCTCACACGTCTAATAAAAGTCAACAATAACGGCTATATTTTCAATTTTAATCCGATTTTAATCTCTATCAAACACTCTCTATGTCTGGCACTCGTTAGAATTATAATTTGTTTTATTGGATCTTCTTATCAATCACATATTTTCTAATAAAATAATATTACACACAATCTTAAAACTTTTTCTTCTTTTGCAATTACATATTTTTCACACACACAAAAACTATTACAACCATTAAAATTTCAAATAAAGGGGGCAAAAAGGGTTGTATGTCTAATGAAGTTTTGTAAGGAGACTTGAGCAAGTTATGTGGAAAAAAATTAATTATTTTACAATGCTATTAATGTGATTTTGAAAAGGAAGGCCGCTGACGTTGGTGATGGTGACAACGATAGGGGAAGGATAAGGGTCGGGATGGAGTGGTTGGAGAAGATAATATCTAATTATCATTTTCAATATCATATTTTCTTAAATTAAAATCAGATTTTAATCTCAAGACAAAGTCAAAAAATGATTTTAACCACAAATTTCATGAGATTCACAATTTTTCAATCATAATTTTAACAGGTTTTTGAACATTTTTCTTGCAACGACGTTGTGAATGTATTTTATTCAACTATTTAAATAATTGTAGTGTGAACGTGTCTTCTTGTTCGGTCTTGAAGATTTCATTTTTTTCAGAAGAGAAATGGTAAAAAGAGGTGAACCAATTTGTGTTTAGGAACTTCCATACAAGTTCTATCCAGTATGGAAATAGCATCAAGAAATTCAATTTCTGTTCCAAAATAAGTTAATTTGAGCGATAAATTTCTCTTTCAATCGTACTACAAAGTTATCTTATAAACGTGACACATAGTTGTTACAACAAAAGATGTTAATTAAATGCACATGACATCCTAAGTACAAAGCTAGTTTGTTTGCAGTATACAACAATCAAAAGAACACATGGAATCTCAGTTGGGAGCAGATCTCAACTAATTTCTCGTTTGTCAGTTTGTGTATATGACTTGCTCATTTGGATAACCACATTAGACTGCACTGATCGTAGCTTCAATAAGGGGTGAAACGTTCGCATTCAGTCCAATGTTCAAATCAAATGAAGTATATTGAGCATGAAATGTTGGGAATATTTTCACTAAAAGAGGAAATGGAGAAGAAATCAACAATTATGACCAGAAACAAAATGAACAAAACCATGATGAAACTTTAAATTTAACAATAGAAATAACTAAAAGAAGATGATAAACTTATCCCATATTTACGCATATTGTGGTATCTCCTTTTGTAGATTTTGATCTTTCACGTAAAGACTTGAAAGTAACCAATGCAAGTAATCAAGAACTTTAATGACATGAAAGACTCAAACACGATAAACGTTGTCCTCAAACGATATTTGCCCCTCTCCGATACAATTTTGGTGCGTAAAGGTCTTCCGACAAATGGTTTAGAGGATTAATCAAGCATTGTTCTAGAAACACCAAAGCACTAAGTATTTCTACCCAAACTTGAGAACACAAGGAGGGAAATATGAATATGGAAAAATAAAGAAGTTGTTTCTTTTCATTTTGGAATGAATCTTATACTTGTTATGTTTTTTCTCAACCATTTCCAGGAAATATGATCATCTATATATAGCCTTCAATAAATGTGTACGAAATGGTGCCAAAATATCTTCAAAAAGCAACAAATTCAAAATCACGACGGATAAAACCGATCAAAAAACGGTCGAAAATTTGTACCATCCGCCGCATGGTATAAAACATACCAAGACAAAATGTCCCGGTACATGGCCACGCGGTCGCATAATACAAATCCATACGGCCGCATGGTTCACTCATGCTGCCATTAGATCCATTTCTCATTTTAAGTCTCATTTTTATTGTTTTGAACAACAATATCAACAATCCTCCACTTGTTCAAAATTCAATAAAATCTCATATTAAAAAATATACAATATTTATGCATAAGGATTAATCTTTCTATTTGCATCTAACCATAATGTATTTCAAACAAAGTAATGTCGGAATCAAAGGTAACATGAAGCTTTGAACCAATTATTCTATATGACAATACCGGTTAGAACACACGCACGGGTATCACGTGTTCTCAAGTTCATCAACTCGCTTAGCGCTAATATGACACTACGCTCATCCTTGTCAACAAACTTTTAAGGGAAAAATTCTAACTCTCTATTAAAGCGACACCACCTCGAAATTTATTTAGGTGAAGTTCTTTCAATATCTTTGTTATTTTTTAGAAATACTTGTACTCCGTACTGAACTTTATTAAGAGTTTATAACTCAACCTTCACTTCAGTAACAACTAGCATTATATAATTAGGATAATGTTATTGCGTATTTTATAATGCTGAAACTTTTTACATATCGAATAACTTGTTGTTACCATTTGAACTTGTGGATTACCTTTTTAATAATGACAGGTAGCGTTGTTATCATTGGTGGATCTTTCATTTTAAGAGTTTCAACCATATCCTACTCGAAATAGATATTACTAAATCTCTACTTAAAGATTTTGATTAAGCATCCGCTATGTTCTTTATTGTTTTAACATAATTTAGGAAAATTATTTCACTCTTGATTAATTTTCCTTATGTAATTATGTCCAAGACTCATATGTTTAGACTTTTCATTACATATGACTTAGTATCTCATCAAATATAGCTAGTCAATGATCGATTCATTTGATAGATACAAATTGTCACCCACTAAGAAATCTTTTTACGAAACCACGTGCTTCTCACTAACTTTATGTAAAGCTTTATCAATTTCCACTTATAGTTGGATGATTTTTATTATACACTACGCAAATCAATCATATTTACTAGTGTATTTCAGAATCATGAGTGTTCAATATTTTATTGAACATCGTAATGCATTTCAACTTTATGAATATTATCCTAGTATTCTAGTTGCTTTTGCATACCCAAACAAATGTCATAATTGGCTTTCAACCCATCACAACAATTTTAAACTAATGTATATCATTCTTATAATTATATAAGGTCTCTCTTACTTTTTCATTTCGTAGACATCCTTCTATGACTATAAGGTATAAGAAAATGTAACTTTTAATTTAAGTTACCCCCACAATTCCTTAATAAGGAATACATATGCAATCTAGTAAAGATGCATCCACAAGTTTTGATATTTCTCATATAAGTTCACAAATATTAATGTTGACCCCCACATTTTAGGTTATACCTGAACTTAGAGTTTATCAACTCTTTTATAGTTTAATTCATTATCAAATAGATAATGTCTATGTCAAATGTTTCGTCAAAGTTTAAGTATTTTCAAAAATAGTGGTCATCAATCCACAATATATTTCAATTGCACACAATGTACTGTATTTAATGACATTTAATTTAATCACAATTTGATCAATGTTTTTAATAGACCAATAAAACTTTTTAATCATAAACCAATTTTAATTGGTTTCACGCATTGTAGTATAGTACAATGAAGAGTGCTAAGCATCCTCAAATCCATGAATTGCAAGTACTTGTGACAAGTTGAAGTCGGTAAAGATTAATATTCCGGAAACTTTCCAAGTGGGGGCTATAATTGCTAAACTTTCCGGAACTTGGAAAGGATACTGGAAGAAAATCATGCATAGTTCCGAAAACTACTCTTTGGAACAATTGCAAAAACATCTTCGAATTGAAGATGAATCGATTGCAAGAGATAATAATGATAATTCTTATGAAGACACATTTAAAGCCAATGTCGTGGAGAAGTCCGAGCCGTCTACTTAAACGAATTTGCATCGTTATTGAAATGAAAATGAGGAAACTTAAAAACTCTGGGAATCTATTCATTTTGGAACAGGGCTAATGCCGACTCTGATCTTTCCTTTCTTTCTGAGATGCATGTTCTCCTCGAGTAAGAACTCCAAGAACGTCATAGAGAAAAAAAAAAAGGGGGGGGGGGGGGAAGTGTTGGCCTTCAAAACTTGTATTCTTGTGCAGTTGCCATTCCATCATGCTACAGCTTCTTAGTTCCCTCGTCCTTCATTTAAATATTTGTTAGTTTTGGCTAATTGACTTGCTGAGAGATTTTATTTTGACTTGTATATTTTCTCTTATTCTTCTCTTTGGATGTAGGAATTAGTGATTGATTTTAAATATCTGCTGCTGATTACTTGCTCTAAAATGGTTTTGATTTTGCCAAAGTTCACTTTCATTGTTAAGAATCATAGTGTCAATGTCAATAGAGAGAATGTACATATTCTTGGCAACGACATGTCCAAGACTAGACTCGACAATTTTTTGATGAAAAAACACGTCCTAAAATTGATAATAGACCCCATGTTACACTTGAAATCTTTATTTTTTGATGAAGAAACAAATATGCATTCCTAGTCTTTTAACCAATTCCAGCATAGTGCAATGGAAATGATCGGAGAAGTTATACCGTAATTTGAGGGGAAAATTATAGCTGCAGTCTCAAATCTTTTAATTTAATGTAACTTTTATCCTATCTTTTTATTTATTGTAGTTGTGGTCCCAACCTTTACTTGTGTGGCGTTGAAGGACTTGCGTACGGTTTCTGTTCATATGACCATTAATTGATCACGAGATTTGTATTTCGACCAATTTCTAAAAACTCAATTTGGTAGCTTTATGCTAAACCACATAAATCAATTAAATAACTAAATAAAATAAAGAGAAAAAAAATATAAAAATCAACATTCCTTCATTTTCTTCTTCACTCCCACTGTCAGGGGTGGACCCAATGAAGGCCCTGCACTGGACTTTGAGCCGTCCCCACTTATCAGCCGTCCAATTTATGATTTTAGCTTCAAAAAAAAAAAAAAAAAAAAAAGGCCAAATAATTGGCCCAAATTGTAAGATAGGTGGATGCCATTGATCTACATAATACCCACACTCCATTCCAATTCTCTAGAGTCCTAACTTGAACACTTGAACACGCGCGTCCTCACAGAGAATTGAAACATTTGAATTGAAATTCCCAATTTATACCAAAACAATAAGGTCCCAAAAATCGTGGGATCGATGCAATTGAAGAAGCAGAGCTTGTGGATGATGACCAGACTGACTCTGTGTTGTCTTATCGATGCCTTTGATTGGGAAGAACAATGATGAGGAGGTGTTAGGCGGCGACAGCGAAGGTGAAGAGGTGCATAGTGTATACAAAAAAAGGGGCCTTGGATAGTTTGGAAGCTGTAGATGAAATTTTGCTCGTAAAGTATGTGATTTTTTTTTTTTACTTGTGATCTTTTCGTGAAAATTGGTGATTTTTGAATTTAAGGCTCCGTTTGATTGGCGATATTTTCCCTGAAAGTAGGAAAATATTTTCCTACTTTCACTTTTTGACTGTTTGATATGCTAAATTTTCCACAGAAAATATTTTCCTCCATTTTTCTAGGTACAACCCTTTAATGCACAAATGGTGGAAAATGTTTTCCAACCTTTTAGGTGGGAAAACATTTTCCAACTTTTTTTTTTTTAGCAATGACAACCAATTCTATCAACCATTGTAAAAAATATTTTCATTTTTGTTGACAATTTCTATGCAAAACAAAGTCAAACGAATATGGTAATTTTTTCTAATTGTTTTAAATTTTTTTTTTTACTTTTTGGTGATTGTAACAAATTCTTAACCCAATAGTAGAAAATATTATCACTTTAATGGACAATTTCCATAAAAAAGGAAGTCAAATGGATTTCAAACTTTCAACATTTTCCATGGAAAATTATACCAATCAAACACATTTAATTACAATTCCCCGTAACACAAGTTCTAGGCAAATATTTTCCCTGAAATTCGTTTTCTTTCCACCCTATTTTCCATGGTGCAATCAAACGGACCCTAATATTTTTTAGGGTTTTATCATGATGAATTAGAGTGTGCATTAATTTTGATGTATTTTCTGCAAGACTTTTGGTGGTTTAGGCTTTTCACTTTTTCCCAATTTTGTTTAGGATTATTTTGGTGAAAGAGTACAATTTTTATTAAAGCGTGGGAAATTGATGAAGGAATATTATTTTTCATTCTCTTCTTTATTTAACTATTATAATTGATTTACGTGGATTTAGGGTAAAGTTATCAAATTGCTCTTTTAAAAATTGGTTAAAATATAAATTTTTTTGGAAAATTCTGGTCGGCCAAGGTCAAGGACCGACCAGAATACATGGGGGCTGAGGTGATGCCTCAGCCGACACCTCAGCCCCTGATTTGATGAAATGGGCCCCCCATGAATTGAAATCAAGGGCCGAGGTGCAGCCACCTCGGCCCCCTGTTTTTTGGCCTGATTTTTGGCCTGGACGTCCAGCAGAGCTCAATTTTTTTTGGTCAACTGACATATCTTTGGATAAAATCGTCCAGAGGTCCTTTGACCTCACACAAGCAAGAGGTTAGGGATACTGCTGCAACAAATGAAAGATTAAGATAAAATCCACGACAAGTTGAAACTTTGGGACCGGGACTGTAATTATTCCTAATTTATCTGCAATGAGTTCTTATTCAAAAATATAAATAAACAAAGAGCCAAGAAGCAGTAGAAAGGCAATGGGATGAGAAAAACCAAACATGCCCTTAAGGAAGGCCTTATCCATCAGAATAATATAAGCACATATATCTTCACTTCACTCCTAAAATCTCTTCAAAACCCTAGTTCAAGAAGAGAAACGGCAGAGCAAAACCTTATCTTCGTCCAACACAAGCAATGGCTGCCTCCGCCTCCTCTCTTCACCTCATCCCTCAAACCCTTTATCTCTCCCGCCACTCCTCAACTGCTTACTCTTTTCCACTCTTTACTCCCTCTTCTCTTAAACCTCTCCCAAAACTTACCATATCAATATCCTCTAAAAGTTCTAATGGTGTTGTTGGCAATTACGCGGATCCCATTTATAAATTTGCACGAAAAGCTTATGTCACGTCTGAGTTGGACGAATTGGAAATGGGAGAAGAGAATGAGGGCTTTGATTTCCCTAGAGCAGAGGAGCGCAGCTTCTCGCCTGACCTTAAGCTTTTTGTGGGAAATTTATCTTTCAATGTTGACAGTGCTGTTCTCGCAGGCTTGTTTGAACAAGCCGGAAACGTTGAGATGGTTGAGGTAATTTATACTTCTTCTTCTGGAAGGGAAGATGGTTTCCTTTTGGGCTTTCTTTCTTTATTTTATGTATTCCATTTGAAAACTGATACGTTTTGCTTGAACTTTTGGTATTATAAATAGATTAAGGACGGGTCTGAGGAATTGGGATTTTGTTCATGCCAATCAATTGATTTTATTACTTTGCATCTGTGTAGAATATTCAATTGCTTTCTATCTATCGGGATAGGTATATCATTGTTAAATCCCTTTGCAAGATTAGATAGGCTTGGATGAATCGTTTTTGGTGGTGTATTGGTCTTAGTAGCTTTCTGTTTAATCTGAGGTTGTGTATCATTTGTACTTAAACTTGACTGTAAGGCTACATATTTTACTATTGCATCTGTTAACCTATGGTGAAAAAAGAAGTTGCTTCTTTTCCTTTCTGATGATGGAATGTCAGCTTTTACTGAATGTTTAAATTTGCAGGTTATCTATGACAAGCTTACAGGAAGAAGCAGAGGGTTTGGTTTCGTTACAATGTCTACTGCAGAGGAAGCTGAAATTGCTGCTCAACAATTCAATGGATATGTAAGTTTCCAGCATTTATAGTCCTTTAAGGATACAAAAATCCATGGGCATGTATACATGGTAAACGCAGTATACTTTTGAAGTTATATCTACATTTCAATTGCGGTATTCATATCACTTTTTGCTATTTGTGCATCAAGTCTTGATTTTCTTTATTCAAACTGAGTCTTAATTCAAGAATCACCTTGTTTGTTAGGAACTTGAGGGCAGACCACTGAGGGTGAATTCTGGACCTCCGCCTCCTAAGAGGGAAGGTTCTTCATTCGGAGGACCTAGGGGAGATAGAGAAGGTTCTTCATTCAGAGGACCTAGGGGAGATAGAGAAGGTTCTTCGTTCAGAGGACCTAGGGGAGATAGAGAAGGTTCTTCGTTCAGAGGACCTAGGGGAGATAGGGAAGGTTCTTCCTTCAGAGGACCTAGGGGGGATAGAGAAGGTTCTTCGTTCAGAGGACCAAGGGGAGGGTCGAGGACAAGTTTCGATAATAGCAACAGAGTTTACGTGGGAAACCTTTCATGGGGAGTTGACGATCTTGCTCTTGAAACCTTGTTCGGTGAGCAAGGAAAGGTTATGGAGGCCAAAGTGGTTTATGACAGAGAGAGTGGTAGATCAAGGGGTTTTGGGTTTGTGACTTACAGTTCTGCTGATGAGGTCAACAATGCAGTCGAATCGTTGGATGGCACGGTATGTTTATTCTTCAGGCAAATTACTTGCACCTTTATTTACCCAAATGTATGCGTGCATATCTTCGACCTTCTAAAATGTATATTTGTACATGTTATAAAATAATAGCTATTAAACCCGGCATAGCCTGAAGGAATAAATTGTAACCCACTGAACCAACCACTATATTGTTGCGGTTTAGTAAGGAATTGCAAGTCACCAGGATGTGAATGGTTTATGTCTCTACTGGTGGCCCTGACAGGTTTGACTTTGAGAGAATCACAACGTGTCATCGTACCCTGAAACTGGAACACTAGCTAGAAGCCTTGAATTGAAGGTTGAGGTTATGAATTAACAATATATGTTACATTCATGCCTGCAAAGAGGCGAATGCTGGGAGATCTCAAATTTATAATTAAAATGAGATTTTTTTCAATGTACTAATAAAATAAACATATCATGTACCTCTATACCTTGGGCAGCAATGTCACGGTAATTTATGTTTAAAAAGTACATGTTATACTGGGTGCCAGATTTGTTGATTCTAATGTTTACACTGAAATTTCTGTGTGCAGGACCTCGATGGCAGGTCAATTCGAGTTAGCCAGGCTGAAGCTCGTCAGAGTCGTCAGTTTTAATTGCTGAATAATCCATGAATGGATAAATCTCGGGGGTATGTATCTAACTTACTTGGAATTGTTTATTCCATGTTCATCTATTGATCTTGGTACTAGCAGCTTAAATACAAATGAGCTTACTAGATTTCAATATCATGTTAACATACAGAAAAAAATTACTGTCTAATGAAATACAATCAAACGATTATCCCATCTAAATTTTCAATTTATAATAAAGATATGATCGTCAAATTTTTCTTGTCTTGTTGAACTTGCAAGTCCCACTACATCTTCAGTTTTTGATTTCCGGTAAATTTCTTATGTCAGAGCTGTATAGGAGTGACAGCTGCTCCTACTGAAGCCGACGAATGATTATGATTTGAAGAATTTTCTACTTGCACTCAAGGTTGCAAATATGGATCTGATTCGTATGTCTGTGCTAACCAGACAGACTGTTTTGAGTTCATAAATGTATATTTTGAATGTCATCCAGAAAAGATAACGCTCTGTAATTCTTGCCTGTCACTTTTGGTGGAATACACAATCTTTTGAACATTTGGCTTTCAGTTGTATGTGATATGAAGAATTTTGTGACTAGTAAAATGATAGTGCAGGTTTTTGTCGTGATGCTGCCCGGACATAATTCTGTTGACATTGCTACGAGTGTCAATGTGAAGGTATTTGGGCCAGACTTAAAATAGTTTGTCCAGCTTGGTTTATTCTTCAAACAAATTGAGCCATAACATTACTCGATTTCCTGTTTGAGTTGTTGTCCCAAGCACTGGTTACGACTAGAGATGTAAACAGGTTTGGCCCAACTTATCCCTATCTTGGCTGTGCCTATATGCCTATAGTCGTGCTATGGCCGACTCTAAAGTCCTGGCTGGGTTAGGAAAGATGGGGTTAGTAATAAAAGCATGCTTTAGGAGACCAGCAGCGTAACCAGATAGATAAGACAGCTTTGTTATTACAGATGCGCCTATTTCTCATTTTGAAAATATATAGACGTTCTCTGATGTTTGTTTTGTACAACAAAATCATCATTTATGATTTTATGGGCCTGTTTGGCAGGTTTCTGCTTTTTGTAAAAGAGTTTTAGGAGGAAATTACTTTACGTCAACTTGGTCCTAAATTTTCTCTCGCATTATGAGATAATAAAAATGGTATCAACCTGTGCCTTCACACCATATTATTACAGTATTGGAGGGATTTTATCAATTTATTCTGTTCAATTGTCTTCTGCTTCTCTGCGATACCAATTAGACTGACTGCTATATTAATTTTTCTGACGGCTAGGCCGAGCAAAAATGCAACATGACCATTTCATGGAAATAAGAACATAAGCTTATGATGCAACAACTGATGGGAATAAGTAACCGAGAAAATTTGAATCCAATATCAATCTACAAGCCACGATGCAGCAATTTTTTTATTTTTTTTTATATCCAAAGTGAATAGGTGAAAGATACAAACGGTTTAGAAGAGGCTTTGTACTTTTTCGATGTTCTAACTAAATACCATACAAGGTCGTGTGAATTCTAGCAACCGGAAAACCCAATCAACCCTTGGGTTTGAATCCTATTTTTGTTAATAGGATGCCTGATAAACATATTTGAAGAAGTGGATTTTAAAATTATGCAAAGTTATGTAAATGCAGCTATGCTCTGTTAGGAAGGACTTCATATTCTTTTGTAAAGAAGTGCCTTCTTTTAACAATTTTTAGTGGGTAGGTTTCCATTATTGTGAAGTGCAAGAAAATCGTACGTATCATCTCTGGAGTTTAGCAACATTTTAGGTGACAGTAGACCCCATATCCTACAACTGGTGATAAGATGTGCTAAGCACCCATGATGCTACATGTCATTATCCTCACTGTAATCCTAGTAGTATCTTCGTAAGCAAGTTTTAAATGCAGCATCAAAGATTATTTATAAGCAAAACGTGTGAAGTGGTCATTATCTCAACGAAGTATATATATATTTAATTTAGTTGATTACAAGAATACTAGATAACCAAACAAATAGACTTAGAGGGCGCATTTGATATAGCTTTAGAAAAATCACAAGCAGCTTCTGGAATTAAAAGTTGCTTTTGAACAAATTGGAATAGTTTTCTGGAAATAGTTTGTCTTGCTAGAAGAGCTTTTAAAGAAATCTAGATTAAGGTAACTTTCTAATGAAACTCTTCTATTAGAAGTAGAAGTAGAAGTTGAAGTAAAAGTCCTGACAAACGTGTTTTTATTCACAAAGCGTAGAATCTTGTTGCAGATTCCAAAAGTGTACAGCCACAAAATGCAGAACACTTAATACTTTAAAAAAATGATCATGTTAATCATCCATTACCGTCTAAACAACCAAGAAACTGGACCATCATCAGACTGACAAACAAGAATGTGTGGCCTAAAAATGAAGCGGCTAAATAGAATCAGTACCAATAAGCTTTACCTTTCTCCATTTTCATGTTGCCGTGTCTTTGGATCGATTTGCTGTGATGACTTAGCATTGACGTAGTGTGATTTTCTCCTCCAAAATATATTCCAACTTCTCTTTCTCTTAACCAGTTTCTGGAAGTCCTTTCTCATGCTTTGACACTCCTTCTCAAGATCAGACACACGTTCCCTCATATCCTCTATACCATCATTTTTCGAGAGGATTGAATTTGGATTTTGAGAGTTCTCGAGATTGTCAGAAACAAAGAACCAACCAGAAATGGATGTCCGTAGCCTCAGCTGTTCGAAAAATAAGACTTGCACAATCACTCTGAGGGGCAGTCTCTCATTTTGGGCGGCATGAGTACTTGCCTCCAATGAGAGCTTTTGGCAGTTCATGAGCCTACATATTTGCTCCCGCTCAGAGTCTGTGAGCCAAGGATGTGCCTGACATTATGATACACGTTAGCAATTTATTCTGAAGAGTTGTATCAAAGAGAAAAAAGTGGAGATGCGTTATTTCCACAGTGAAAGTTTACCTTCAAATATATATCAATTGCACGATAAATGCCGTCAGATAGCGGCCTAGCATAATCAGGAACTGCAGCAGCTAGGGACTGGAATTTAGGGAACTTCAAATTAACGTCTGCTGACACATCAGAAAGATATGCATCGACCAGATTCGCCACCATTGTCATTGAAGTCAACGAATGGGTCCCATCCATTAGCTGACTTTCTTCGACTATACATGGAGAAGCAGCAGCAGAAGGCTGGTCTATTGACATGAAATTGTCTAGAATCCTCTGAAAACAGTCTATGTCATATAAAGTTTCCACAGAATATCCCATGTTCGGTATTAGTAGATCTTCCAAAGCTGCTAGGTCTAACTGCAGCCCAACCCTTCTCTCCAAGTTTTCCCTGCAAGATGGACTCGACTGCAAAACCATAGCAGTCCGGAGCAACCTAAGTAGGAACCGAGTATGTATTACTCCTTTCTGGTTTGGAAGTATCTCAACTATCTCTTCAAGAAGTGCCCTCTGGTCTGCCTCGGATGGGATAGAAATTGTTGAACCCGAATTTAAGTTCTTGAAGCTCGACTGCCTATTCATCTGGGGCATGTATTTCTTAGCGTAGAACACTAGAGCTCCAGCAATATTCTCGGGCGTCATGCCTCCCACTTCGACAGCTTGAATCAACCGTTTATATAGAGGTAAACTGAGGAATGAAACATCCTCAAACCACCAATCATCACTTAGAGGCTGTGGTTTTGTTGATGTACATATACCGTTCCATAGGGAAGCACCTGATGGCCGCCCTGCCTCATTGCACCTGGACACAGGCCAATTGAATAAATTTGGATCAGCACAAGCTTTCATTGCCAAGGAGTGAATACATCTTGAGACAATGTGGAGCTCCTCAGCGTGTGGAAGAACTTCTTCACAGGTTTCAAGAGCTTTTATTGTGTCCGTCCAATTGCTAAAAACCTCGTTAAGAAAAGCTTCTGTTTGTGCAACGAGATTTCCCTCCCCGTACCTTTCATTCATTTGAAGGTACTCAGCTGCACATCTAAGACTCACAACATTCATTGAAGTGAGTTCTATTTTAATGCCATAGCAGAATTTGGCTACTAACTCAAAAGCTTTAGCTCCACCCGGTAACTGACTAAGTTGTAAAGCACATGCAGATCCATCAGCACTCTGAGATTCACCAATAAGTTTCTCGAGATGCCCACTTCTCGACAGCAAAGGAAACTGCAATTTGCAATAAACTTAATAGGAATTTCAATTATGCAAAATTATGAGTGTGACTAAATAACAGAAAAATGATAAAACTATGATCAGTGACTAATTAACAGAAAAATTATCTCATTTAACAGTGATATTACTAACTCATGCTGCAACTAAAACACGAAGTAGGCCTCAAAAGCTCAAGTATACACCTTGTGAAGATGAAAGGACATTTCTCCGATTTCAATTGTGACGTCACTCTGGAGGCCAGATGTACAATGCCTGCAAAAATCACATGACAAGCTTCACGGAACGAAGTAAGATGGCTGTATGATTAATGCAGCCAAATTATTTCAAGACAGAAATTAATCACAATGTTGTAGCATAAACATACTACACAATTTTTAATCCAAGATAAACATAACTAAATTGGCTATCTGTTAGAAAACCAATGAGAAAAATTGCTAACCACACATCTTAAGGCACCATCCAGAAAGAGATGTCCAAATTCCCACATTCTATAAGAATCATAGAATCTTATAGCAATAAGCACAATTTTAAGAAGTTCATGTACGGACTACCAAATATGAAACAAAACCCTAACTTTCAACCTTGATGAAGAACACAAATATTGCAATCTCTCATTGAAGTAATGTCTGAAGGGTATATCTCTTCAGTTCACTTCACATTCAAAAATTGTTCATTTGGGTAAACATTATAATAAAAGATTAAAATACAATGACTAAGCAATACAGTAAATCCTTACATTCTGAACCAAACCCACTGAATCCAACCCCCTCCCCCCCCCCCCAAACAATTTCACTCGTTCCATAAGGGTCATAACCATTAATAATTGACAATAGTAAAGAAATTAAACTGGGCTAAATTAGAGTGGTTTTTGGCTTACCAAGATTGGCCATCGCGATAAAATGCTTCAGATTTCGAGCCCAGTTGCATGCACGCCATGAATCAATACCCCTGTTCCTCAATTCTTGAAGAACATGAAGGAGGAATTAGTTCTGATGAGGAAAAATTGATACAAAAAGAAAATTGGATCACTAAAAATAAAAATGTGTGAAATTTTGTGTGCCCGAGTCAGTAGGAGAAGTGAAGAAGAGAAAATACCGGATACAGAGAGAGCGTGGCAGTTATCCAACTGTCTTCACTCTCCTTCAATTGCTCTGCTCGTTAACTTCACTCCATGCAGAAGAGAAAAGATCAGAATCAAAATAAAAATAAGTCACTTGCACCTACTTATTTTGGTTAAACTCTTTTTAGCAACAAAGCAAAAGAAATAGGTGAATTTTTACTTATAGCGTCGCAACTTAAAATCATCAATCTTTATTTATTATATTGCTTATATCCGCCAACTTTTTCCCGTCGTATTTTTTTCAATCTCCTATTGAATAGCATATTTCGTTCTTGATAATTGTTTCGTCCAAAAAGACAGTTGGAGGATGTAAAGTGAATTATTTGCCCATCATGTTTTTGAAAATTAATAAATATAAAAATACAACAAAATATTTCTCTCATTTCAAAGCATGCAAGCCCTTGAATTGTTTGAATTTTAGACGAATTAAATTGCTCAATTGAACTTGTTGAGTTCGAATACCGTATTAAACGTCTGAGTTTATCTTAATTCTACCCAATTAAAATGAGTAGCGTAAATTTTTGTCTTATTTAATCTTTAATCAACGTGAGATTTTATGATTAAGAGTTGCCCTATTCTTCCTCAACCCAAAGTACACACTACAAGTAGTTCCAAATGCATTTTTCCATTTAAAGTAAGACATCGGTCGTGGATAATGACTATCACATGATAGGTTAAACTTCGCACCTTCAATTTTTATCTAAAATTCCTAAAGTTTCACTTAAGATTTTCGGCAAATATCAAGACTCGGTTCATGCTATACTTATAAGGGTCGAGCCTAATAGGCCAAGGCGAGTCGAACCCATGTTTACATTGTTAAGTAGAGCTAAAGTTTATTGAAAACATTGTAAAATCTTAAGATTTTCTTTTTGACTTGAGGGTTCTCATTTCTTGAAGCAATTGATTATTAGAATATGATTGCCGAGCAGGGTGTTATGGGTGTGTGGTGACATGTACTCATTAACGAGTTCCATATATTATTTATTTTCTTTAATATGTTTCAATCTTCTACGATGGAGAGTTGATCGTTATCTTTATTTTTTTTGTGGTGGATTAACTACATTGTTCTCATTCTTTTCAAAACATTTAGCTGACAAGGGCTTAAGTATCGATATCTACGTGACGAGTTGAATTATTTGTCGTTAAAAGTGAGACGTTTATGTATACATATAACTTGTTCTTACCTAAACCTAATTTCATGTTTTTTTTTTTAACCTCAAGGAGACCAATACCTTGACAGTGCCTTTGTTAGCGAGAAATAAAGTGTTGTGGTACAAGTAGATAGATGGAATTACGAGGCTGCAAAGCATTTTTACACCGGAGAGGTGCAATGTTCACTTAATTTTTTTTATTTTTATTTTTAATGTTTAAACGTATTCATTTTATGATTCGACATGTGCAAAGTTTTCAAAAATTGGGTGATAAAAAACGTATTCATTTTATGATTCGACATGTGCAAAGTTTTCAAAAATTGGGTGATGGCAACACTCAAATCTTGATTACGATACTATGTTACACATTTATGGGCCTGGAGTGAAAAGTGTGGGCTCGAGACAAAGTGACGAGAAGGGAAGACATAAATTCTTACTAAAGTCCGGACATTATTATTTGAAGAAATTATATAAAAACAGGCATTTAAGTTTTCAAATTAAAAAATCAGATCTGAAATTTATTTAATAAAAAATTAGGTATTAATTGAATTATTGATTCTTCCTTACCCGTCTCCCTCATAGACACGTCGGAGACTGCACTGTCCCTCCATTCCCCTCTCTATACCCTCTCCCTTACAGACCACGTCGTCGGAGACTTGCTATCTCCTCCGCCATTCCCCTCTCTTCTCCTTTCTACCGGGATCTGGTATGCAACGGCGAAGACGACGCGCCCACCGCCTTTTGCTCTTAATATGATAGTGGTTGATCCATAGCGGCGCAGATCTTTTATTTCCTTTTTTTTTAGTTTTCAAGTTTGATTTATCGGATGGTTGTGGTAGTTGTATGGTTGATGTTTGATGATGGTTGCTGTGGTGGTTTTTCAGTTAAAGGAGGGTTTTATGGAGAGAGAAATGCAGTGTACAATAACATGGTAAGAGCACGGGTGTTGGAGATGTTATGGTGTTGGTAGTGGTGGTGTGGTGTTGTTGAGGGGTTTTAAGTGATTTTTGTTGGTGGTTATGGCGGATCTGGGGGTGATTTTAGTTAGGTTGTAGGGGTGGTGTATTGTTAGGTGCATTTGGTGGGGGTTTCTTGGCTGTGGTTGTATTCCTGGTTATGTTGGTGAGGTTGTGGGTTGGATATTGTTAGTTGTGCAGGTGGAGGTGTCGATAGTGCGGTCGACGATGGTGGTGGTTGCACGGTGGATCTAGGTAGGATATAGGCGGTAGTGGTGAGTCTGGTGACAGACTGGTATGATTTGTTTATGGTGGTATGCGCAGTGGTGTTGCTGGTGCGGTGTGGTGATGGTAGTGTTGCAAAGATGTGGCGGTGGCGGCGGCGATGGCAGTGATGGTTCTGATGATTTTTGTTGGCAGTGTATTGGATCTAATGGTGGCGACTTTGTTGGCGGTGGTGATGTGGTGGCGGTGTCTGTGGTGGAAGTGTTTGTGACCAAGTATTGGTGGTCGATCGGGATCGGGGATGGAATGTTTGGTGTATGTGACCAACTATGTGGTTCATTGTGACTAACTATTAAACTGACATTAAAATTTGATAATTTGTAACTCAAAAATAATTTGTCTTCAAGAAATTTGAAAAAATGTGTCCGATAGATAAAATGTGATCTATAATTTTTGTAATCTGTGACCTATAAAATTTTTGAATTGTGACTTTGAAATAATCTGTAATCAACTAATTTGATAATATGTGACTAATAAATAAATTGTGACATATAATTATGTACATGTGACTATTAATTATATATTTGTAAATTTATTATATTTAAATAATAAATATTTTTATTTAATTAGCTAAATACCCGAGTTTTACATTTTTTAAACTTAAAACCTGAATTCTGCATTTGGGAAACTTAAGACTCGATTTGTGAATTCTTCCCTTATTATTTCAACCATTATGGCCCCCAAATCCTAGTATTCTATTGGAGATCCATTATGGCCCCCAAATCCTAGCATTCTATTGGAGATTAGTTTCACTCTAAAATAATTATTTAATTATACATTTAAAGAAATCCTTTTGCTTCTCATTCTGACTCCAACTCTCTCTCCCATGGTCTCATTCAATATATTTTGAAATAATTTTGATTTCATTTGAATTAACTTTCATGTAGAACTCTTAGGGGGCCTCGAGGAGGTCATCAAAATCAGGCCCACTTTGACTTTTAGCTAATTAATTCTTGGAGATGAATGTACTTTTTCTTATAAAAAGCAACTTTTTTTAATAGAAGACATCTACATTTTTTTAATAATTTTTTTTTCTTATTATTGTTGATATGCATACATACATATTATACACAACATATACAACACATTATTTTATGTAAATTATGATGCATGCATATATATCTCTAATATTGTTCCAAATTTCCAATATATATGAATGGAGGGAGATAGAAATCTCATATAAAGATTTGTAAATCGAGTATTTTATTAAAATATTCAATCAAATAACAAATTCAATTAATTTTCCCGACACGTCCCGAGAAATACATTTCGCCGAACCAACTTTGACCTTGAAAGACTGGGGGTAAAAGTTGATATGTTAGGGATAATCTGGTCATTGAGATTAAAATTGTTTAAAGGGATGGAAGTCAAAAAGTCGAAAGTCCCATTATTTATCCGTCGATTTAACTTTAAATTATTCATTATGGAATACATGAAATTGCACCAAAAAAAATCTATTTTCCTAAAGAACATACAACTACTGAAAATAAAAATTAATAAATAAATAAATAATAAATAATGAGAGAAGAAAAAAAAAGAGAGAGAGGCAGTTGTACTTTCATAGCATTTTTATTGGTAAGTCTGTTGTACAGTAGAGTGTCGGGGAATGAAACAAATTTCACATTGACTTTTTAGTAACGGTATTAACTACCAGATGCATTGTTCCAAATCCAAATTGGATTGTGGGGTCGAGGAATCTTATCAAGTGTTTGATCAACACTTTTAGATAAAACCGCGTTTGATTTTGTTAAAAATTATATTTTTGGTAAATTTAAAAGTTAAGGGCTCTGTAAAAGGTATGATGAAAATTAATTATTAAATTTGATTTAATTTTTTATTTACTCTTTTAAAAAAAATACCAAACATGGACTAAATTTCTTTTAGGATTGATGATTTCTTTTAACATAATTCATTTATGTATTCTTAGTAACTGACAAAATTGAAACCTAGAAGGACAAAATCCAATCTAGGATGGCTAGCAACTTGCATCCTAATCTTGCCAAACCAAGTTTTAAAGAAAAAAAAATGTTTGTGACGCTAAACTAGATCCGAACGCCATTTAGAGTGTTTGATTTAAATTGTAATCTCGTTATAATTTAAAATTCAAAATCAAATTTAAAGTAATTACATATTTCGTAGGCGTCACAATTATTACTCGTTTATTCATCACTTATTTCTAAGAAATTATAACCTCGACAAGTTATAAATTCTTCCAAACAAGCAAAAAGTTTAAATTGAGAAACCAATCAAAAATCTCATCTTGTGAAATACCAATATAACGATACAAAATAATGATGCAAATTAAGCCCATGTTTGGCGTGATTAAATTTTTTTACAAAAAAATTACTCAAAGTCAACAATTAATTTTATTAGATCCACAACTTTTATCAATATTTCAACTATATATTTCATCAACTTTTATCAAAATCTACTAAAAATTCAATTTTTTCCAAAGAAAAAGACATAACCACCGCCCATGCCCAACTTTTTTTAGGTCAAGAAAAGTTCATTACGTACCTTCAAACTACACATTCCCTTGAGATTAGGCTTTCATAAATTTACCAGAACGAAAAATCAAATCAGGTCGAACTCAAACCCTCCAGAATTACATCATAATTTTTTTTTTTTTTTTAAAAAGGTTAATTTTCACATCCTTCTTTTTTTGAATATTGGTTTAGCAAATTAATTTATGTATTGGAATTTCTTTCCGGGACCGGATAATCTTTCACCCGATATTCGGCTATTTCAAGTTACGTTGAAGGGAACGTGATAAAGAAAGGAACAAGAAACGTTAGTACGACAAACGAGCATAAGTGTTAACCCCACTGTTATAGTACACTGTCATGGGAAATTTAGTCAAAGATATCACATGGAAATGGTTGTATTTTGTAATAATTTTAGGTGGGATCCACGTGACTATTCGTAGAGCATAATTCCTCGATGGCCAAATCATGTGTCAACAATTTGCATATATTGTGGCGGTCAATCCGAAATTGAAAAGTTATCAACTTGTTTGAAACCCATTTTGAGGAAAAGAAAATTTTTAGAATAGTGATTGATCTGAGAATGTGTTGTGGAAAAGTGATGAAATGTTTTTGATTTGTGTGTAATATTATTTTATTTGAAAAATGTGTGGTTGAAATGAAAAATGAGAAATTAATGGGTGTCAAACGGGAGCTATATATAATAATAAGTTTAGATATGTGCATCGTAAATATAATACCATAAGGGTAATCTCAATTGGAGTTATTCCTGTTGACTATGTGAACACGAATGATAACCTTGTGAATCCGCTGATCAAATGGTTCTAGAGAGCTGGTTGAAAAATAATCGAGACGATTGAACCTTAAAAACCTTGAGAATGAGTTGATACAATGAATATTAAAACCTAGTTGACCGGATGTCATAAGGTATAAGCACAAAAAGACAACTTAATTGTAAAGAGATAATCAGACAATTGTGAGGATTGCCTCTTGGATGGAAATGGAAAGCAATACGCTTAAATGATTCTTATATGTCGGAATTCGAGTGGAGTAATGCGGGTTATTCTTAATCAAGAAATTACCTATGTGAGAGAGAGTGGAACCACTTCTAAAGGAATAGTGTGGGAGCTCAATTCTTAGAAACTCTCGCAAAACAAAGCGTATGTTCATAGCCACAACGAACATAACAATGAAAATTGAATTGTATTAGCAAAAATTTGTATGTTAATTATATCATCGTTTACATAAAAATAAAAAGTAGAATAGGTCAAACACATTGAGCATACTAGTGAGCTAGTAAATTTAGCTCTTGTTTGGTACACATTAAAATTTTCATTTTCATTTTCAACTACACATTCTTCAATAAAATAATATTTTTCATCACATCAATAACTTTTCCTTTTTTTTCAACCTCACATTCTCCATCAATCTACTATTCTAGAATACATTCTTCCAAAATAATATGACTCAAACACATCCTTAATATACTTTTACAACCGAATGTTCAAAGGATAATGTCTACCTATCCTATGTAAGTTTCGATCTATGAACTTTGTCATCAAATCTTTATATTTTTCATGATCTCTACGAATTTTCATTTATGTGGGAGATTAATAAAAAAATGTGAATATTGGAATAATTTTGAGTAGGATCCACTTCTTCTATTTGAAAGATTTAAGTAGATATGTATCCTCCTCTAAGAGAGCATCGAAATTGTATATTGACATATTCAAAGTTGTGCTCGAGTGAATAAGAAATTGAAGTTCAAAGTACAATAAGTGAAGTTGAAAAATGTTAAAGGGAAAGCTAAAGAAACTTGTCCCACATCGAAAAAATAATAAGACTAACACTTGTTTATATGGGGGTCTTTCAAGAAGATTAAGCTTGTGTAGTATAGACACTCCTTGCGATCAAGCACGGAGTACAAATAACGGATCGAAGTAGCACCTCAAGTAATTAGACTCGTGTGCAAGCTTGGCATGCAAACAAGAATGCCAACTTGAAGCTTGGGTCCTTAGTACGGTTCCATCATTGTATACATGTAATTCTCTTTAAGAACTTAAACTTTTAAATTAAGTGATTTAATATGGTATAAAAGTAGGCAAATGTTTTAGATCCAAGCCTCGTCGCCACACATTCCATATTACACACTTGTTAGACTTTGATGGAAAATGAAACTATTTTGCACATTATGAAGCATGTTAAAGACGATATTTAAATCATATAACTGTGATACAACTTAGAGTTTTTACATCAAGTGTCACCAATATTATAGAGCTTAGAAACTCGAGTATGGGATCTCGTAATATTTGGTCCTCGTATATTTTTTATATTTCTATGTTCATCTTAGTATTAGACTTCAACAATTAACATGATAGGCGAAATTTTAGTTTCTTCTTTCTTAATATTATCTCGAATAAACTTTACCAATTGCGTCACAAAGTAATTTTGTTTGTATTTGCATATGAACGGCATGAAATCTCAACTTTTTCTTATTGTCTTTTGGGCGATTTTCAAACAAAAATTTACCTCTGCAAGGTCATTCTTTGTTTCTAAGTACCATTTCTGATTCTTATGCATACTGGTTTTTGAAAATTTAATAAAACTTAAGACTCGATATGCTTCAATAGGGTAATGTTCTCGTTAGTACACTATACGAAATGTATAATTCTTGATTAATCTTGAACAGTAAACTCAACTCGATAAATAGGGGAAATTAAATAGATGGGACCCAGTTGATGACCAATAAAAATGGAGGGATGGGGTTGGAGACAGCATGCTTGGTAAGGTACGTGGGAGAAAGGAATGGGGGCATGATAAAAAAAATAAAATGTTTCCTAATGTATAAAACAAGGTTGTCTCATGGTTATAGCCAGCCATAACCTACATGTTTATTCCTTCAATCATCAATTTATTTTTACATGCTCCATATCATGGTAAAAACTCATGTGAATTAATTTCACCAATAAATTTACCCATACAAACTGTACACACTCTGTACATGTTACGGTGTCAAGTGTATATATTTAAAATTGATTTATTCAAACGAGCAACTACGCTGCTAGACAGTTAAAGGTAAATAGCTAATATGTGAATTTGCTTAAATATATAACACAATCAAACAAAAGACTACACTTAACAATAGTTGACATTCTAAGATGAAAGATCGAGACTTGATAGTGCTTGGGTTGTGGTGGGGCTTCAAGAAGAAACTTGCTTTTTGTGCTTTATATTAATTTTTGATTTTATCTAAATGTTGAGATAAGCAAATTCGATGATTAATTTCATCAAAAAATTTCACATTTGCAGTTATTCTCACCAAAGTGCAAACCAATATATAAAAGAATAAAGAAATGAATTACTGAAAAAAAAAATGTAAATTAAAGGACAAAATGGAAAATAAAATAAGGTGGCCAGCACGTGCCAGTGATATAGTTTTTCCACGTGCAACAGCACTGATAAATACAACCCAATGTTATTGGTAAAGGACCAAAACCAAAGGTGGTCAAGAAAAAGGGTCTCACGTTTGATCATTGTATTCTTCTGACATATACGTATTATATCTCTCTATACCTATACGTACATATACACACGCGCATATATATCTATATCTGCAATCTCTCTATATATTGGCTAGAGGTGAGGGGTGTATCCACTATCCAGGGGACCTATTAGAATCCAGATTCTTTCTTTTTGTAACAAGCATCAAGAGATGGAGACAAATATGTGAAATCTAGAGTGAGAAAGAGAGAAAAAATGGAGAGAGAGCGTGAAGTGAAGGTATCAAAATTCAAGAGGATTTGTGTGTTTTGTGGAAGTAGCCAAGGCAAGAAGATTAGTTACCAAGAAGCTGCTATTGAGCTTGGCAAAGAATTGGTACTTATTTTGTTTTTCCTGCTTTTTTTAGGTGGTGTGTATAATGTTAATATTGTGTTTGTTTTCACATGGGTTTTTGAAAAAACCCTGTATTTACATCTCAAATGTGTTCTTTTCTGCCACACGTGTTTCAAAAAGGTGCTTAAACATAAGTTTGTGGTGTTTTGTACGCTTTTATTTGACTGTGCTTAAATGCCCGCTTTTCTCAAACATGACATTCGAGTCTTTACAAGTGTTTGGGTCGAATCTTGGAACTTTGTTCTTACGTATCTTTTTGTGTTTTTCAAGGTTTCTAGGAACATTGATTTGGTCTATGGAGGAGGCAGCATAGGGCTTATGGGTTTAGTCTCACAAGCAGTTCATGATGGTGGTCGGCATGTTATTGGGTGAGTATCATTTACTTGTATTCGAATTCAAATCGGGGTCTGTTTTTTTTATGGTTAATTTAATTTAGGTCTTTACTAAAAACTAACTTTTTGTCTTGTTATTGTCCCCTCTATAGGGTTATTCCCAAGACTCTCATGCCTCGAGAGGTATGGCTGCTATGGTTATAAAAAGTCTTAAGCCTTTTCTATTAAATTACTAATCTTTTTACTGCAACTTTTTTTTTTACTTCTCTTTTTCATGGTTTCATTTATTATTTACTTTAGTTTCTTCTCATGTAATATTCTTGGTTGCGTTGCGTGATTCTTTTCTTTTGTTCTTTTTATTTTCTCTGAATTCTTCATGACAAATATGTTTCTTTTTTTCTTTCAAATTTTCTTTTGTTTGTTTTATTTTCTGGATTCGTGATCATAAAGATGTTTCCTCACGCTTCAAAGTAGCTCTACAAGCTATAGCTGAACTAAAAAAGTGACTTTTAAGTACGTTTGATTTTGACTTCTGAGGTCCTTGTTCCTGGTAAACCTTATCCATTGGAGAGAGCACTTAAGTGTCAGGTTTTTCACTCCAAGTCATGTATTTTTGCCTTTTTGGAGTCTATATGATATTTCCTTGTATGTTTCATCCATTTGTAATTTTCTGACTGACCTGATTCAGAATTCTTTACATATGTATTTGTATATATAGAACTGGTAGTCTGTTTACCTCTGGCTCTGAAGGTACTAAATTTAAAGACTTTTGGATTAAGTCCACCATTTCTCCAACCTTCATTATTGCATCACTGAACTGCCCACAACTCAATGCATTTGAATTATCCCTCTCCACCACCCCTAAGAACAGCTTTATCAGCATTTTTGCTTAATGGGATTTGGTACTCTTTTGCAGTTAACGGGTGAAACTGTAGGGGAAGTGAAGGCAGTTGCAGATATGCACCAAAGGAAAGCTGAAATGGCTAGGCATTCTGATGCTTTTATTGCCTTACCGGGTTGGTTAAATGCCTGCACTAACCCCTTTTCTTTTGTACCAATGTTAAATGTCACACGTGAGGGACGTTTGGCGGGGCTTTTTAAAAGTCAAAGGTTGTTTCTAGGACTAACGTTTAGTAATTTTTTGGAAGTGATTTATTTGGCTAGAAACTTACAGTAGCTTCCTTAGAAAGGTCTTCTACAAAAAGCAAAAACAAAAACAAAAGTCAGTCAAACGGGCCACTAAAGATTTCTTAAGCTAAATGCTTATTGCTCTCAACTTTCAACATCTTGCACTGAAACTTAGGGCCATATAGTTCTCAGAAAACCTGTAGTGTGAATGATTCATTTCCTTTATTGCATTCATATCTTCTGATGGTACTGCATCAAACTGCCTTACCATAAATTGGGATAAGGATAAACAGTCATAATATCACCAAATTGTTTATTCCCAACTTGCAATTGTACCTACCATAACATAATGCTCACTCCTTTCAATGCACAATTTTAATGTGTCATTTTACTGGTATGGTTGCATCTCATACTGACTGTACACCATAAGAGAAATCATAACCAAAAGCCTTGCAGAGGATCGTGCCTATGAGAGAAGTGAACAGCAATTTGGGGAAGTGGAAAAAGTCTGGGACCAGCTGGTTTTCACATTAGAAACAAAGATATCTGTCTAGCTAGGGTGAGATAGGATGTCATTATTCTTTTAGAAAATTGCTCCATTTGTCCCCAACATATTTTTCAAATAACGAGTTGGTCATTGATGTTTTTCTAGCCTCTAATGACAGAAACCGTATAATTTTGATTTAATATCACATGAGAGGCACATGTTTACCCTCTTTTAAGGGTGCCACCACAAGGTGCTGGTGATGGGGGTGGTGGGGGCTGTGGTTGGGTGAATTGAGTGTCTGATTTTGGCTAGTGTAAACTTTTGCTGATATTTGATTAACTACAAAACCGGGGATGTTCTTTCTCATAATCTTAGCATGGCCATCCATTAATTGATAAGTTGATTCTGTTTCCTTTTTTTCAGTTTTTTTTTTTTACTCGTAGAATTATTTGTTATAACTGTAATGTATCTCAAGTACAATTTATAAGTAATCATGAAAATGCATGCAGGTGGTTATGGAACTCTAGAGGAATTACTTGAAGTGATAACCTGGGCTCAACTTGGTATTCATGATAAGCCGGTATTTCCTGATATCAACTTTTAAATCTTCCAACTCGTCTAAAGAATTTATCCTACAGAAACTTCCATAACTAAAAAGAAACCGCTGAAATATGCAAATTTTGCGCAAAAAAAAATGAAAAAATGAATTACCTATTTTGCAGGTAGGCTTGCTGAATGTGGATGGGTACTACAATTCGTTACTTTCGTTCATTGACAAAGCTGTCGAGGAAGGCTTCATTAGTCCAAATGCTCGCCACATAATTGTATCTGCACCGACAGCACAGGAGCTGGTCAAGAAATTGGAGGTAATTTTCTCGAAGAGGAGAACTTTCCCCTTATTTGGATAAATGCTGTATATAGAACAACCATCAGCATGTACCTAAGAATCCGAAGGCTGATCAATTGAACATGCGAAAAATAGTGCTGAACAGAGACGATGTTCCCATTTTAGATTATTGGACAGAAAATTAGGGCCTAATTGTTGAAACGTTTATGTTTTTTAGGAGTACGTTCCTAGCCACGAAAGAGTTGCGTCGAAACTGAACTGGGAGATGGAGTAGCCCAAAAGTATGATATATCCAAGTTAAAAATGGATTTGCAGCAGTGGAGATTACTAAACTAAAAGGAGATAAGGCACTGGAAGAAGCTAACTTTGAAATTATAAATTTTTGCTGTGGGGGAAATCTTTTTGAAAATTTCTCTGGGAATGACCTCACTATGTGATAGCTACTTATTTTCCTTCACATGAAACTTTGTTTCCTCTGTAAGTTGTAACTACTAAATGGACTATGTAATTCTCTAACTAATGACTTACTGTTTTGTAATGTCATGAGTTGATATACTCAGTAACAATATTATATTGTTATGTGTTAAACCATCTCCTCTAAAACGGTATCGCAAGAAGCAAATATTCCAAGTTCAAGTCTCATTACCACTCATGTACAAAAAATTTACCCTCCTGTAACTTAGACGAGGTCTTCCGGACCTTGTTGAAGAAAGAGGTTGGTAATAATTATGGGCACCAGGCACTGTAGGTAGGTATAATGGTAGGCTCATCAAAATTGAGAACCCTGCAGCTTACACGGATCAGTGGGCCGAGTGTCCACAATGAAGAGTGATCATTTTTTGTTACAGACGTGTTTCTCAACTAATTTTCTGATGCCTGTTTGCTGTTGAAGCTTGATCAGCAGACAACATTAATCCAACCGAAGACAGGTAACTAAATGGGGGGCCATTCTGGAGCAGATTATGGATAGAAACACAAGGACCAATTGATAATTCTTGGCCAGATTTGAATTAATAATTGTTTTGTCCATCTTTAACATAATACAAGTTTTACACCGTTGATCCTAATCTATATACACCTAGATTTTTATGACTCTGGACCAAACTGCACCATTGATTTCAGGACCCATCAAGAAGAACAGTTTTCTCCGGCTCTTGCGTTGAGATATGATGTGCACTGTGTGAGCGGAAATGTGACGTGTTGTGGGCTGCATCAGAAGGAAAAAAAAAAACAAAAGACATAATGATAGCCAGCCATAATACTGGCTTCAATTTCACCATTTGGTTTTTGAATGATGTTGACACATGGGAGGAGCAACCACTCATTGTTACACCTCTTACTTTTTTCTATGCTCAAAGTGTTTTCCAGTGACAAAGAAAGTAATGAATAACTCGTATTGTAATTCGAAATGTGTGTGTGTTTGACACGTACTTGCACATATCAGTCCAACAACCAAAATCTGGTGGCAATCTTGTGTTTCTCTGATATCATAAAACTTAATATACGTGAAGGCCTGAGAATCATGTACTTGTGAGGATGAAAAGGATTATTTTGCTGATGTTGATAGCATGAAAAGAGACTCATCGAGAAAAATTCCAGCGATGCATAGTGAATAGTGAAAAGACTCTAGTTCTACATTCACCACTTATTAATGGCATTTTGTGTCGGATTATACCAATAACGAAACTGATTTTTTGTAGTAGTTATCTCAACCTATCAATAAAGATTAGAGAGCGGAGAATCTTGCTGCACATTCAAAAGTGGACGGCCACAAAATGCAGAAATCTTCTAGTTTAAAAAAAATGATCATGTTAATCACCAAGAAATTGAACCATCACCAGACTGATAAACAAGAACGTGTGGCCAAAAAATGAACCGATTAAATAGAATCAGTACATATAAGCTTTACCTTTCTCCATTTTCAAGATGTTGGAATCCATTGACACATGGTTTGCTGTGATGACTTAGCATTGACGTAGTGTGATTTTCTCCTCCAAAATATATTCCCGCTTCTCTGTCTTAACCAGTTTCTGGAACTCCATGTCTCAATTGAACCTGAGAACTTTTTGCATTTCATTCCCTTTATAAGGTCGATTCTTTAGTAGAAACCGAGTTGAGAATTTATTCCAAAAGAGTAAGGTTAACAAAACATGCTCTAAATCTTGAATTACGCTTCTATACAAAGCATTTTTTGTAGTTCTATTCAATTGATTGCTTGATCTACAGAAAGATTCAAAGCACCACAGCCGTAGAAAGTAGAAACTACAAAAAGCCATGTTATTCTTAGTCTACGCAAAATGCCTCCGAAAATCATATTTACATTCCCTATTCCAAATTCCCAGCTGAAGAAATATTTAAAAAATGTATTTTTCCAAATATTGGCCTGTAAATAAATTTAATAATTCCTAAATATACCCAAATATTGTTTGTACATGGGGCATCATAAAAAGTAAAAAACAAACCATGCAATTCTTTTAACATGTACATCATAATCAAGCTAAGGCCACGTAATTGAAGCACATATTTAACAGATCTCAGGCAGAATAAACATTGTTTCGAACTTCAGAAAATAATAAGCTCAGTATGTTCTGCAAGCACAAAATTCACTGATATGGACAGGAAGGCATCTATATCTCCTTCGTTGATCTATGAAAGGAAGAAATGTCCAGAAAGCAAAAGTCGGTAGTGCATTTCTTTCTTGCTACCGGGATGCCAACGACCAAAAATTCAAAATAAAAGATGGAGAGACGGCAAACCAGCTCAGAAAAGCCATGGCAGTAGCTGACATAAATCTTGTGCAGTGGTTAACATTACATTTATCCAGATCATTGCCAATTAGGACAGTGATACCAGCAGACGCACAGGCAGCAGCAAAAGTTAGAGTCGAAGTAACCTGCAAGACAATGGAGAGATCTTTCTAAGCATCTTGCCTAGGAAAAATATGGTGAAAGGGTATACAATGATGATGGCATGAGATTTGCACCAAATCATGGTCTTTCATATGTAACTAACAAATTGAGTGTTTGTATGTTAGAAATAAAGATTATAGCAGTGGTAACGGTATGCTGCTAAATGGTTGAGAGTGCATTCAAACTGAATGTCAAAGATATCAACACAGTATGCCAAAAAAAGAAAAAAGTTGAAAGGCGGGATACAGATATGATGCCCCCGATAGAGAGTTTAGAAAATACATTATAGAATTTATGAAATTTAAATTTTAAGAGTCATCGCAAGAACAGTTCAACGTTTCTCATTCTCATAGAAGATGTAACAAAAACAGTAGAATTTGTGAAATCTTTGTCATTGCAACAATTTTGTTAACTCAGCTTCTGCAGAAGATCATGAAAAGTTAAATTGCCGTTATAATATTTATCGTCATAATACAACAATTCACAAAAATGCAATCATCAAATGATGCCCCGAAGATCTAAAGATCAAAAAAATAAAAATTCAAGCGAAATTAAACAGAAGAATAGGATCCCACCCATCTGTTCAAGTTTAAAATTGTAAAATGAATATTACTATTGGGATATTAAAGTATCAAAAGATCCCAATTTAAATGATATTCAGGGTAGAAGCATTATTCATATCTAGCATACAAGTGTCAATCAAACAATAAAGGCTCCTGGAAACTCAACCCACTGACCTTCCCTGAATCAACAAGAGTCACATAATTGTTTTCCATGGCATTAATTACTTTTAGTCAAGCAAGATGCATTTTCACATAGATATTGATCGCGTCTTTTCTTACCCCATCACCAATGGCGAATAAACTGACAACTCCAACATGTCTAAAACTCCGTCTAACTGAAAGACAGTATATGTCAGCAATTGCAAGTGACAGGCTCCAAAAGCTTTGCAAACCAACTGCAGTAACAAGATAGCTGATACACACAGAGCAAGAAGATCTAGTCATAATCACTTTTCCGAAGACACAAACTTAACATGCCACTTTAAAGATTCAGTATACCCGACAACTGAAAATAAATATATAGACAGCAATTATTATTAAATTCTCCGTACTTGTATAATATTTTAAATAAGCTGAACTGCATCTACCCTACATGAAATTACCTACTGGTTCTACATTCTACAAAGAACTGTATTTCAGAAACAGACATCCGTGATTATTTTCTCCTATTCTCCGACAAATAGAAAAAAAATTATCAGTATGTTTGCCTCCCCTATCCGGGAAGGAATAAGGATCAGCACGAACAGTTAGCAAATATAAGTAGTGAGTACATGACTATTACGACATAGCCCGTGCATGCACGCACGCACGTATTTCACATATGAATTCTAAAGAGACTTGTACTACTGCAGGAAATCGCAATAAAGTGACATGGCCATCAGCACTGATTAGATAATATAATTTTGGACCACTTCAGCAAACCCCTGTTTCCATTAAAAAAAAATATACATCATAGCAGTTGAATTCCACTAACTCGATCATTTCAAGCATACGATTATACAAACAAATGCGATATACGTGAATACAAGTAACAGAGTCTAAAAGTGGAAGAAGAATGAATTATAAAAAACGATGGATAAAACTAACCAAAATGCAGTAACAGAGGGGAAATCCGAGGTAGTGGTCATGACGCAGAGAGAGACGACGGCGAAAACGAACTGGCAGAGGCGGAGGAAGAGGCCACCGGTGGTGCCGTGCATGCCCTGGAAGTCCTTCATCCTCACTCTAGGCGCCTCTAGCGTCATCGGTGCAGCCTCCACTGGGTGCACAGCCGGCCGGCTCATTTTCTTATTCTGACCCACAGAATCAATGGGTCGGCAGAGGAGCTGAGAGCCGGTGAAAATCTTTTGCGATGTCGTGGGAAGGGAAAGGTAAAGACGGAGTTAGTTTCACTGATGGTCAGTAAGGTTTAAGAAGCACTTCATATTAGTCCTTCAAGTAATTTTTATGATCTATTTAGTCATTAAAGTTACAGATTTGGTCACTCCTTCAGTAACATACAAAGGGTCCGTTTGATAGAAATGTGGAAAATGGGTGGAAAGAAAATATTTCACAGGGAAAAGATTTTCCTAGAAATTATTTTGCTGAGAATTGTAATTAATTGTGTTTGATTGATATAATTTTCCATGGAAAATATTGAAAGTTTGATATCCGTTTGATTTCTTTTTTTATGAAAATTGTCCATTAAAGTGATAATGTTTTCTACCATTGGGTCTAGAATTTATTCCAATTGCCAAAAAAAAAATTGAAAAAAAAATCATACCGAATATCATTCGTTCGACTTTGTTTTGCATGAAAATTGTCAATAAAGGTGATTTTTTTTTTTTTACCATTGTGTCTAGAATTTTTTCCAATTGCAAAAACAAAATTTTTTTTTTGAAAAGTTAGAAAATATTTTAGACAATTGTTAAAAAAAAAAAAAAAAATCCTTTGGACAATTTTCATGAAAAATAAAGTCAAACAAACACCAGAAGATCCAAAATTTCAACATTTTTCAGATGAAAAATTATACCAACCAAACACAATTAATTGACAATTTTCAATAAAACAAGTTCTAGGTAATTCAATTATCTGAAATTCGTTTTTTTTTTCCATCCAAATTTCATTCTTACGATCAACGAATTCTAATTGTTTTTAGTTCAAGTAGAAAAACGCAACTATCACATCAAATATGACAATAATTAGAATAATGAAATGATCATCGATAATAATATTTGACAAATAACTAACTATAACTAACTGTGTCACAATAATACTTAAGCACAAGTTTCTAAAGTTATTTAATTTTTAAAAATAGCCAATTATATTTTATGACGTTATTCTTAGGTTGTCTTTCACTCTATATTTTAAGTAAATATTGGTGAGATGCACGTGCGGTAGTATAGTTGGCTGCGTAATAACGTTGTCTGATTTTTAATTATTTTTGAAGACATCACTAATTAAATCTTATTTATCAAAAAAATTTCAATAGAAAACTTGAAAGTTACAACGAAAAATATACAAATAAATAAAAAGGAAGTTAAAAACAAAATGAGAAATTATTCATTATAAACAACCAATATAAATCAATTCAAATTTAAAAACACACATACACTAACAAACTACCAAGATATTGTTATTTTTTCTTTCTTCCTTAATTTTCTTGAAGTACAAACATTTAGAGACTTTACATATCATTGCATTAGGTTAAGAGTCAACAGCAAACTTCATATAACTTGAATCCTTATATACACATAGTTAGGTTTCTCCAGTAGACATAGCAATGAAATGAACTCAGTTACAAAAAAGAATTCATATAGCCCACTCAAATTTACAGAGCGTGAGACTTATTTTTGTTGTTGTTAAAGTCTCAACCTACATAATTTTGTACCATGTCTATTGCACTTCCAATGAAGTGAACCATGTCGCTAATTGCTTATTACTTGGTAGGTAGCATAACCTCTATCTGAAGAATTTGAAAGTTCAAACCAATGAAACTTGATCGCTTGCTCAATTTCAAAGCTAACCAATGTACATCTTATATATTAACTGTATGATAGTCGTCATTCCAAGTTAAACCGGAACTCATCGTAGCCAACATTTATCTTATGAGGTTCGAGGCAACGCCCCAAATGATGATTGACCTGATCGGTCAGGTCGTAGGAGTCGAAGGGGCAGCGCTCCCTTGTGGGGTACGGGGGTAACACTCCAGGCGGTGATCGACATGTTGTGATGAAATTCAGTATTTGGCAACAAAAAAAAAAGAAATAATTTAGCAATAATTCTGGAAATCTCAACATGTGGTGCAAAGTATTTTGCTCCTTTTATACTGTAGTGATGAAATATGGAAAAAGAATTTTACATGCATCTTATTACAATATAGTTATCAACACATTGCAACAAATCTACAGTTATAACCTAATCCAATTAAAAAAAAAAAGAGAAAAGAAAAGTGTAAACACATCTATTGAATTTACACATCTTATTTAATTTCTCTCAACAACCTTTCATGACAATTTTAGGCTAATAAAAGAATATGTATTATGTATCTCAATGTATAAAAAAGTAAAATTGCGTGCTTGCACGGTGTCCGAGTCTCCGTTGGCTGGGATTTTTTTTTTTTTAACATTTTCTTCCTTGCATTTTAAAGCAATCAAACTTAAAATCGACAGAATCATATAAGCCCCTATTTGTCATCCATTTTCTCAAACATTATTTGCTACAGTAAACAATTTTCACCACATATTCATTCAATAAAATATTTCACACGCAAATCAATAAAATTACTTTACTATTCAACCACAAATTCACCTAAATATACTATTCAAAACTCTATTTCTTCTCCCAAAATGGGAGAAAACGGGCCCTAAACTATCACAAGATGCCCCTATTTCAATTTCATTTATATCATTCAATTTCAAATAAACTTGTTCATCATTTAGATATCTCGACATTTTATTCGGATAAACATACTTTTTCTTCTTAAAATATGTTTCAACAGTACTATCTATTACAACCAAATTCATCTTCTCATTCTTAGAAATTATTTTCATTCTTCTTGTCCTATCGGCCAAACTACCAGACCTACCTTGACTTCTATCATGATAGTGACATTGTTACCAATGATGGAGGATTTTTTACTGGACTATATTTATTTGGTTTTGTCGATGTGCCCTCTTTGAATCATTATTTTGAATTGTACCAATTTTAATTTCTTGTTAATTTTACTGATGTGTTTTGATGGTTGGAGAAGAAGCGAAAGGGATGCTCAAAGGTTTCGGGGGGCCTGCTTCGGGTTGATGGTTTGATTGTCGGATTTTGAGAAGGAAAATTGAGGGATTGGAGAATGAAATGAAAACGGGCAAATGAAAAAAAAATGGGAAAATCTGAAACGACGCCGTAATGGTTGACGATAGGCAATTGTAACACGTGTTCGGAAAATTGGCTCTTTTATATTGTTTAGGATACATCAAGTTTCGAACTGTGCTATTTTTATAAGTGGAAATTAAATAACTATAGGATAACACCAAAAGTATATTGTAAGATTGTAATTAAAGTTAGATAAATAATTTCAAAGCGACTAGATGTAGTATTATTTTATTGTTTTAAATATTTTGTTAAAAATTAATTAAATACAAAAAATTCAGCTTTAAATTCGAGGCATCACAACTTTGTTATTCACACGAACGCACCCTAACACATGCAACACTAACACTTACAAAACGGAAACGATCGTCAAACCCACCACCATCGTGCACACCACCCAATTGCTCCAGCTTCCTGACGTCAACAATTTCAGCCTAACTATGTCAAATGTTTTTGACTGTCAGAATCATAGTAATCGCATTCCAACAAACTCTATAAGTTGACATTTCATTCACCATGCATCGCCTTTGAGATCTAAAAGCACATCGGGTATGGGAGTCTGAAGTGCTGCTTCTTTGTGTTGAGATTTTGGTATAATTTTTATTTTTTATGTGAGAAGCCATTGTTATTGTTTTTGTTTTTGTTTTTGTGGAAGAAGGATTTGTTGTAACGTAAAAATAACGTTTTAACCTTTCAATATTTAAACCATTTAATTTTCTGATTTTTTATTTAATCATCATTTTTAACAGAAATTTAATATATCATAATTCATATTGTTGTTAGAAATATTATTAGTAGCAATATAGTAAAGTGCAAAAATAAAACTTATCGACTGATCGAGTCTCGTGACAGCACGATATCCTAAGACAAAATTGCTCGTCGATAATTACTGTGACCTCTGTGGACAATCACCTCCAGGATATAATGATCAAATAAACCAATTTTGCGCAATCACAAATGATTTTCAAAACTCTCAAGTGTACTCTAGAAAATATATAAAATGAGTATAATATTTTTCTGAATACGAAGATACAATCTCGTATTTGTAATGTTTTTCTAATACCAAGATGTGTGTTTATATAGGTAGAAAATTGAAGTAATTGCCTTCACCATAATTTAGTATTAGTTGCAGTTTTTATGGCTAGTGGTAATGGGTTGTTAATACTAGACAGTTAAAAACGGTCATATTTTCATTAATTGGGCACTTCATCTGAATTAATTATTTCTTTCACATATTAAATTTATTGTATAAATATCTAACAATTATAACTTATATTTTTAATGGTTTGATTGTGGGGATTGATACTCACTTATAACTAGAATAGAAACAACTTGAAGTATTATTCTTTGGATTATGTTACTTGTACATAAAAATGGTATATAAGGCATAAAATGATGTGAAGGGAAAAAATTAGATGAAAAATTGACCTTGTTTTAAACTAACAAATGATATAGTGTCATGTGGTGTTATGTAATCTCTTATGTAAACATTTATTTACATGTAACAAGATCCTTATTCTCTCCACAATTTTATAATATATTATTTTGGCAACTCGATTAGAGATTCGTTTTTTACCTCCTAGTGATCATACTCATAGAAGGAGAATCGACCGTGAGCCACATGAATTTTATTTTGGAGCCGTTTAGTGACGAAATTACCCACAAGAAGGGGAGACAACATGGGTAGTGTTCTTAACGTGATTCCAAAAGATTTGTTTACTTTCTAACTCTTCTCATTTTTATATATGTTATCATTATTTAATTATATTGATTATGTTAATTCTTCTTATATTTATTTGATGTTAAACTATATGTTTATGTTATTCAAATTGTCATGTTAATTGATAAATATCTACACACAAATCACCCGAGGGTTTTCCAACAGAATTTGGTACTCACATGTGTCTTCTCGGAGTTCCAACCATCAATACCACACCAAAACATCATTTTAAACGATTATCTCGACGTTCTTTCCCGTTATAATTTTATGAATTGGAACCCAATTTACAATTCAAGAATTAGGAATCGATAGTTGATGATAGTAGGCATCTATCCTAAAATTCACTTGAAAATATGACTTCAATTATCTGCCACAAGAAGGTAATTGTCACCCTTCGAAATTATTAATTGTTGTGGTTTAACCCAAATTATGGTGGGTATTCGAGCGGTTTTGAAGAGATCAAAATTATAAACCGGAGGAAAAAGTCGTCGTTTTTTCGCCAGCTTGGCGCTAGCTGGATGCTTGAGCGAGAGGAGTGAAAAATAACTCAAGACATTGTCGCCCGACTGTCGTTGGATGGCCGCTTGAGGGACACATTATCGCTCGAGATATAAGCGATGTTGACGCAGATGGATTTGGAGGAAACCTTGCTTGGCTTTGATAGGATACCCACTATTTGGATGTAGGATGAAAATCGACGTAGGGATCGAAAAACTCAATCTCAAATTCATCTACATCTCTTGAATCAAATTTTTTAAGATATTGTTAAGAAGAAGAGTGTCGCTGCATTGTGGTTGAAGTTGGAGCAGTTTTGCATGATAAAGGCACACTTGAAACAATGCTTGTATTCTCACCGGATGTCTGAAGGTACATCATTGGATGATCACTTAACTATGTTCAAAGAAATCGTGGTTGATTTGGAGACATTGGAGGTTAAGTATGACAATAGGGATTTGGCTTTAATGTTGTGTTCACTACCACCATCATATGTGACTTTTAGGGACACTATTCTCTATAGTCGGGATACTTTCGTCGTGGAAGAGGTCTACGATGCTTTATTATTTTAGGAGAAGATGAGGCATCTTGCTGGAGTATTTGGAAATCATGCTGAAGATTTGATTCTGCATGGGAGGAATCAAGATAGAAATTCTGGCAAAAATATGAGGGGCAGATCGAAGTCTAGATATGATAAGAAGACATGTCATTACTGTAAGAAGAATGGGCAGATTAGAATTGAATGTTTTGCTTTGAAAAATAGAAACAAAGCTGCTGGTGCTATGGACAAAGAGGAAGCAACATGTTAATGCAGCAGAGGCTGATGTTATGGAGGCTGAGCAAAGTCGTGGAGAGCTTCTTGTGATTTCTGATGGGGATATTAAATCTAATGAGAATGGATTCTTGATTCGGCTTGTACTTTTCATATGTGTCCTAACAGGGACTGATTTTCTACATATGAAGAAGTTTCGAGAGGTACTGTGATTATGGGAAACAATGCGCCTTGCAAAATCACTGGAGTTGGTATAGTCAGAATTAGAATGTGGTTGTCAGACTCTTACAAATGTAAGACATTCCATAACTGAAGTGGAATCTCATATCTTTGAGTGCACTTAACTCAAAGGGCTACAAATACATCGGTGAATGTGGAGTTCTGAAAGTGAGCAAGGGTGCTTTTGTTGTCATGAAGGGACATAAAAACTCTACACAGCTTTACATTTTGTATGGTTCCACTGTGGTTGGAGATACAACAGTTTCTACTTCTTTTTTAATAGATGATGAAGTTACAAAACTTTGGCTTATGAGGTTCGAGCATATGAGTGAGAATGGGATTACAGAATTGAGTAAAATGGGACTTTTTGATGGGCATAAGATCAGCAAAATAGAGTTTTGTGAGCATTGTGTTATTAGGAAGCAGAAGAAAGTCGGATTCACTAAAGGAAGACACAAAAAGAATGGGACACTTGAATATATCCATTCGGATCTTTGGGGACCAGCCAGGATACCATCTAAATGTGGCTATTATGATTTGTTGACAATAATTGATGATTTCTTTAGAAAAGTTTGGGTATTCTTCTTGAAGCAGAAGAGTGATATATTTGGGACTTTCAAAAAGTGAAAAACATTGGTAAAAAAGCAGACTGAAAAACAAGTGAAATGTCTACGCACTTATAATGAGTTGGAGTTTTGTTCAGATGAATTCAATAGCTTCTACAAGGCTGTATGCATCTTAAGACACTGGCAGTGTCTGGGACTCCTCAACAGAATGGTATGATAGAACGGGTGAACAGAACTTTGATGGAAAAAGTTTGTTGTATGCTTTCGAATTCTGGCTTGCCTAAGTCTTTTTGGGCTAAAGCTGCTACTACATCGTGTTTTCTGATAAATCTCTCACCATCAGTTGCCATTGATAAACACACACCAGAACATGTATGGTATGGTAAACCTTTTTGTTATTTTGGTTTGAAATTTTTTGGATGTCCGACCTATGCTCATGTGGATAATGGGAAGTTGAAGCCTAGGTCTAGAAAGTGCATTTATCTTTGGTATAAATTAGGTGTGGAGAGGTATAAGTTGTGGTGTCCTGAGACTAGTAAGGTGGTAGTAAGTAGGAATGTGGTATTTGATGAACTTGCTATGGTTCGTGGTTCATCTCTTGAGGATTCTGATAAAACTGAGGAGCGGAATGTTTCAACTCAGGTGGAGTTGGAAATTGGGTAAGAGGAACAGTTAGATATTACAAAACAGTCTACTACAAATCAGTCCAGTTTAGGGTTAACAGACAGAAATACCTTGCCTACACTACCATGACTACAGTATTATATAGCTAAGCATAGAACTCGCAGACAAATTAACCTCTACACAAGTATGGGAAAACAAATTTGGTTGCTTATACATTGAATGTTGCTGAAGATATTGATTCCACCGAGGAGCCTGCTACTTATTCAGAGCGAGTCAGTTGCGGTGATTCCAGCAAATGGATAATTGCTATGTAGGAGGAGATGGAGTTGTTTTAGCAAAAATGACACTTGGGACTTGGTGACATTACCTAAAGGTAAAATGGTGATTCATTGCAAATGAGTGTTCAGAAGAAAGGAAGGTACATCTAGGATTGAAGATGCTAGATACAAGGTTAGATTGGTGGCAGAAGACTACAGTCAGATTTCAGATGTTGATTTCACAGATGTACTCTCACCAGTTGTGAAGCATAGTTCTATTCGGGTTTTACTTGGAGTGGTGGCTAAGAATGACTTGGAGCTTTAGCAAATGGATGTCAAGACAACATTCTTACATGGAGAACTTGAGGAGAGCAACTACATGCAACAACTAGAAGGATTCATAGCATTAGGGAAGGAAGACTATGTGTGCTTATTGGAGAAGTTCTTATATGATTTGAAACAGTCACCGAGGTAGTGGTACAAAAGGTTTGATTCATTCATGACTATTCATGGTTTTGATAGATGCAATTATGATAATTGTGTATATTTCGGAAAAGAAGATGGGGGATCAACTGCATATTTGTTGTTATATATTGATGACATGATCATAACAGCCAATGATAAAGTAGAGTTCATAAAAATGAAATTACAACTCAGCAAGGAGTTTGACATGAATGATTTAGGTACAGTAAAGTAGATTTTTAATGGTGATCTTAAGGGATAGAAAAAACTAATAGTTTGTATTTGAGTTAGAAGGGATACATTGAGAAGGTACTTGAAAGATTCAACATGGTGAAAGTTAAAGCCGTCAGTACTCTTTTGGGCTGCCCACTTCAAATTATCATCTAACTTGTGTTCACGATCAGATGGAGACATTAATTATATGTCTTGGGTTCCTTACTCCAGTGTAGTTGGTTCGCTCATGTATACTATGGTTTGTATGAGACCTGATTTGGCACATGCAGTTAGTGCAGTTAGCAGATACATTGCTAATCCTGATAAAGAATATTGGAAAGTAGTGTAGTGGATCTTCAGATACTTGAGGAGCTTTTCAAATTCTTGTTTGCATTTTGGTAGAAATTCAGGTAGAGTAATTGGTTATGTAGATTCAAACTATGCAGAGAATCTTAATAAGAAGAGGTCGCTTACATAGTATGTGTTTATCCTTGGTTGTTGTGCTATTAGCTGGAAAGCTACTTTATGAAATACAGTAGCTTTGTCTAAAACAGAAGCAGAATACATGGCTATTACATAGGCATTTAAGGAAGTTATTTGATTGAGAGGATTGATTGGTGAAATCAGTGAAGACTTGTAGATGTCTACAATGTTCTGTGATAGTCAGAGTGCAATTTTCTTGACTAAAGATCAGATGTTTCACGAGAGGACAAAACACATTGATTTGATGTATCATTTTGTACGTGATGATATTGTAGTGAGCAAGGTTGATACCAATGATAATCATGCTTATATGATGACAAAACCACTTCCTATTGCTAAGTTTGAACATTGTTTGAACTTAGTGGGTGTTTGTTATTGATTAGTCCATTGGGTTTGGTTAAAGAGGATGAGTGGTGTTTTATTGACGAAATTGTGACTTAAAACTCCTTGTGTTGGAATTTGGTTTAAAGTGGAGATTTGTTATGGTTTGAACCAAATTCTAGTGGGTATTGGAGTGGTTTCGAAGAGATCAAAATTATAGATCGGAGGAAAAAATCGTCATTTTTTCACTAGCTGGACACTCAAGCGAGGGGTGAAAAACAACCTGATACCCTGTCGCCCGATCGTCGTTGGATGGTCGCTCAAGTGACACATTGTTGCTCGACCTTCGCTCGCCTGTCGATCGAGCGACATGCTTTTCCAGCCCAAGTCCGTTTTTTTCTGACGCGTTTTTGGACTCCTTTTCTTTCTACAACTCAAAACCCAGGGCGCATATATATATAGTGCACGACTTGTAACAATATAAAAACATTCTACAATAGAGAAAATTGAGAGAAAACGTTCTTAAGTGCTTAAATTTCAGTTAATTAATGAAATCTTGTCCTGTAAACACAAAGCTATTGATTTATAGTGGATTCTCATTCTCAAACTTCGTGTGTTCTTGTTCTTCTTTTCATCTTTATTTCATTGTTGCTATATATCTTGTGATCCAATTTTCATAACATTAACTCTTATGAGAGATTCTTGGCAAATTTTGAGTAATGTGAGTTTTATGTATAACCAATTGATTAGTCCCACTCTATTTTTTTTCTTAAATCATTTTTTACTCTTTCGAATTGTTTTATTACTTGGAGAAGTTAGGTACGAGTCTAGAAATCAGGGTGGGTCAGTACCAATCGATATTGAAATCGTAAGAAACTTAAACATACCTCAATAACAATTAATTTTATACTTAGCTTTTATTTAGTGGGGATTAAAATCAAATTTTTAGTACATTTAGATAAAAATGGATGAAATGTATAGTTGAAAAGTTTGAGTTCCATAAAATATGTGGTTAAAATTAATTGTTGACTTTTACTTAAATTAAAATCTAGATTTAAATATGTACCAAACATGAACTTAGTTATTATTGCATAATTAATTCTTAATGACCAAAATAATTCACATCCCATTTTGAACTTTATGAAGCTAAATTTTACTTTATTACAAAGGTCACGCTTATAAATATAAAATGAGGCATGGTTTCACAAGGACCACCGCTATAATTTAAGAAATATTGGACCATTTTCACCATCGGGGACCAATCGTGCAACTGTGATAAAAAAATTGTGAATTAATTTACACAATTAAAAATCTTGGGGATTAACTTTGCAATAGAAAATAGACTAAAGACCATCGACTAATAGTAAAATTTTCTCTTTCTTTAATGCAAACAAACAAAAGAAAAGAAAAAAACTTTCATTCAACTTCGTGTTTAACTTCAAAGGGCGTGTTTGGTTGGCCCATTGTTTTCTTACCTACCAACGGAATGAATCCAAAAATCCATGTTTTCTTTTCCACGACAATCTACATTTTTATTTAGCTTTCACTTTCTAAAATTCATAGAATGAAACTCACAATTTTTATTAATATTTCAACGATATAGTTCATCGATTTATATCAAAATCTACTAATTTTTTTAGCACAACCAAACAGGGATTAAGATGATTCTCTGAATCAAAGTCGATCAAAAAGAGCACCCAAAATCAGAGGATCAAGATAGAAAAATCTACATAATTATCAGAAATATATAATTGATTAATTAATCTTCAAATCCAGTTTGCTTCCATATAGCATTCCTCACCCGACTCAAGTCTCTCCCCTTTAATGTCCTTCCTACCCCTTCATGCACCGAGAACGAAGCAACTCTAGTCCTGGCTAAATACTCATGAGGGGGTATTCTGTCATTTTCATCTACTTCAACATCATCCCCCCAATCTCTGCTGTGAGTTCTGTGCTCATCGCGAAGAATTTTCGACCAGTCGGGTACGTTAACGGGCAGAGATTTCGATTCAACTTGGGTCGTAATTTTTCCATGAGGTTTTCTGAGGGGAAGCGGATTTGAAATCGATTTTTTGGTTTCAGGTCGGTTACTGATTTCATTGGTACTCCAAATCTGAGATTCATCGAATTCGAATTGTTCACCGAATTCGATCGGCTGCATTCTCTCTCCTCCTCCAAGAAATCGATAGCTCGACGCCATTGAAATTTTTGCACATAAGTTTGAAATATTGGGATTTTGCATGGGTTTATATAAAATGGGGGGAATGGATAAGCTTGGTTTGATTTTAATATTTGTACAAGAATAGAAGTTATAATAAATTATTTACACCCTCTTGACCCGAGAGTCGTGGTGTCTCGCATCGAACGTTCTCTCTCTTCTCATAGGATACGATAAGATCGTCAATAGCTAGATGTATGCATATATTATCGAATAGTGCACCGATGATTTCATCATATGCAGATATTGTGAAGCATTCTACTCATAAGCGTGTGTGCACAAATTGTTTTGAGCTTATCGACTTAAGCAGGGGAAGAAGGCTGCCCGAAGCACGATGCCTCGGGCGTCACACTGGTGGTCCATGGTGCATGGGCAATCCAGGCCCAATTATTTTTTTATATGTAAAAAATATTAATATTTTTTTTAATGAATTTTTTTCTTCTATGTATTACTGTAGTATCCCAAAAAATAATAATAATAATAAATAAATTCTTCGTTCCCTCCTAATTCCACTCCTGATGATGAAGTTGCCCATGGTCGACTATGGCGGATCAAACTTTATTTTTCAAGTTCAGTCAATAAAAGAATATTAAATTGGATTATAATGACGTTATCTGCTTAACGAGTCATAAATACGTGGACCAATTAGAGAGGACCTCATAACTACGACTAATGCAAATTTATCGTACCAATAAAATGTCATAACGCGGTGTTGGGTCTCACCTGTCCATCACCGTCAAAAGTTAAGATCAAAATGCTGTTATGGCGACACGTCACAGCAGGAATTTCTATAATATTGATGCGTAAATTTAAATTCATGTCCCTGCTCGACAACCCACATCATAATTGGGTTTTATGTCAAACGGTTCAAATTTTGGAAAATGTTCCACGAAAAATGTTTACCGTCAAACAAGGCCTAATTGCAATCACAGTCCCAATTTTTTTTAAAAACACAAATAAGTCACAAATAAATTATTGAAATGATAATTAGTACATAATGTCCCTATTTTTCATCGTCATCTCAAAAAAGTCCATACCTTCCTAGTTGTTCATTCAAAAATTAAAGGGAACAATACATAAATCATACATATAAGAATTACATTTCAAAAATAACAAACTTCAAAAATCTTTTCAAAAATCAAGTGTTAAATCAATTAATTAAATATTTATAATTATAATATAATACAATTATCCAAATTTATTAAATTTCAAATCTAAATCATTCTCTCTCTCAACCCTCTATCATCTCCCTACCCCTTCTTTCCTTTAGAGGCGGCCATCTACTCCAGCGGCCGCTCCGGCGACAGTTCCAGCTGCCGCTCCGACGACTATTACGACGCTCTCTCCCACGACTATTCACGATCCTTCTGGAAAACTGCTTCAATGACCACTCCAACGCATGCTCCGATCAACGTACCCACCCCATCCACTCATTTCCAACTTCCAAAAATTTTCAGAATTTCTAGTCACAATCGGACACAAACGATCACAATCGGTCACAATGAACTACTCGGTAGTCAAATCGTGATCTGGTTATTATTTAGAAAAGTTTAACCTCCACCACCAACTCTGGTTGCAACCTTCTCACTTTGCAGCGGCGCCGACTATGCCTCCACCACCAGCACATCAACCCAGTTATCCTTACACCCACAATCATCACCATCAGATGAGCTTGTTTAATTTCAAAAATTAAATAAAAACCACCACTTCACGAGCGTCATCAACATAACACCACAACAGCTACAGTCAAACAACCAACAAAAACCTCCTTAAAAACTTTGGCGCCACCAGATCGAACATCACAATATACTAGGTCGTGCACCAGATCTCGCAATGCCTCTCATCGAACAGCGGAGTGAAGGAGACAAGGTGGGACGCAAGGCTTCATCAACGGCTTCTGGTGGTGTCTTCGACGACAGCTTCCAAATCGCCGCAAAGTGCAGCTGCTGTCGACTCCGCGCAAAGAGGCTCCGGTCCCCTTCCATTACAGTTGTCGTCGACTCCGCGCGACGGTGCCTTGACTTCTTCGTTGCAGCACCGGGATTGTGGTGGCGACGACGCGATGTTTGTAGCACCGAGATTGGGGGGATTATTAAGGTTTGGGTTTGGGGTTGGTTGGGTATGGCTGAGAGAGAGAGAGAGAGAGAGAGAGAGAGAGAGAGAGAGAGAGAGGGTTGGGAAGAAAATGATAAATTAAGGTTTTAAATTTTTAATAATTATAATTATAAAATATAATTACCACCTGAACTTTGAAATGTAAACAACCTTGTTTTTGAAATGTAATTTTGAAAAGAATGGTTTGAGGTAATTTTCTCAAAATTAAACTAAACTTTTTAAATTGTGGCCCATTTAAAATTAAGGCCTTTATTGTAGTCTGTGGATCTTAAGCCCATTCACCTACGGCCCATAAATAATTTGTGCCGTGAATTTACAGGACTAACAAAGAAAATAACATAAAAGGATAGAACCGTCTTTCGTTCAGTCTCCCCACAAAAACCCTAGCCTGTAAGGCTGTAACCATCCATATCCAAACCCCAAAACAAATCAATTGCAATTTAACACAAATACTCGCCAAAGCTCACTGCCGCCCCGGTCTCTCCAAACCGTTCCTCTCTAACCCGGATCCGCAAAAATGCCGCCGAAGTTCGACCCGTCCCAGGTAGTTGACGTTTTCGTCCGGGTAACCGGCGGTGAAGTTGGCGCTGCTAGTTCTCTTGCCCCGAAGATCGGCCCCCTCGGTCTTTCACCAAAAAAAATAGGTGAAGATATCGCTAAGGAAACTGCCAAGGACTGGAAGGGCCTCCGTGTGACCGTCAAGCTTACCGTTCAGAACCGCCAAGCCAAGGTGACCGTGGTGCCCTCTGCTGCCGCCCTTGTCATCAAGGCCCTCAAGGAGCCCGAGCGCGATCGTAAGAAGACAAAAAACATTAAGCACAATGGCAACATCTCCCTAGATGACGTCATTGAGATCGCCAAGGTAATGGCCCCACGATCCATGGCCAAGGACTTATCCGGGACTGTCAAGGAGATCCTCGGTACGTGTGTCTCTGTTGGGTGTACGGTGGACGGGAAAGACCCCAAGGATCTGCAGCAGGAGATAACCGATGGTGATGTTGAGATTCCACAGGATTGAAAAAGAGTTTGAACCTTAATCTGATTCTCCTAGGATTCGTTTTTATTTTTGTTTTGTCATTGAGAATGCATGATTCTGATATGAACTATTATTTCAACTTTTACCGGGAGGAAAATGATACTTGGTTTAATTTTGTTTAATTATGCATATTGATTGTTAAGTTTTGTGGAATTATTTTTTTTGTGTTATCAGTTAGCTTGGTTGTTCTCAAATGGATAGGGATGGCAAAAAAGCTCGTCGGCTCGGACGGCTCGGGCTCGGCTCGGAAAAAGCTCGAGCTTGGCCCGGCTCGGGCTCGGTTACAACGAGCCAAGGCTCGGGCCGAGCCTCATTTTTTTTGCCAGGCTTTGCTCGGCTCGGCTCGGGCCAAAAAAAGCTCGGTACAAAAAAGCTCGAGTTGAGCCCGAGCTTTTTTCTTTAATTTATAATATGTATAAACCATACAAATTTTAAATTTTTTAAGTAAAAAATGTAGATTTGACATTAAAAAAATAAAAAAATCGAGCCGGCCCAGACTTGGCTCGGCTCGGCCCGCTAAGGCTCGGACCAAAAGCTCGGACCGAGCCTTATTTTTTTTGACCAGACTCGGCTCGGCTCGGGCCAAAAAAAGCTCGGAACAAAAAAGCTCGAGCCGAGCCCGGGCTTTTTTTTTTGGGCTCGGGCTCGACTCGGCTCGGCTCGTTGACATCCCTACAAATGGATGGATTCACATTTCTTGAAAATGCCTGGTACTTGTATGAATAATTATTTCAACTTTTTCTGGGAGGAAATGAGACTGTATAATTCGGAAAATTATTAATTTTGATTGTTAAGTTCTGTGGAGTTATTGTTTTTTGTGTTATCAGTTAGTTTGAGTGTTCTCAAATGGATGTTTTTACAATTGATCGTCTGCACAGTGATAATAAATAATCACCAAATGCAGATTCTTTCTTAAAGAGATGGAAGATCATTTGCAACATAGGACAATTCGGGTAGTCGCATTTTGATTGATTATGAGTACAAGGGCATGTTTGGCACGACTTCTATGTTTGCTTTTGCTTCTGGTAGGAGAGCTTTCTTGAGCAAGGTATCTTAAACTAGCTTCTCTAAAAGATGCACTAGCCAGCAAAGCACTTTTACAAAATTATCCAGTCATGTTCAAAAAAAGCTTTTTAGTTTTTGAGGCAGTTTTTGACTTTTCAAAATCATGTCAAACAATCTATTACTCTGAAGCTGAGTGTTTGGATAATGAATAGCTAGAATAGAAATTTTCAATTCGATGGATTTAGAGGGTATTTAATATCACCTGTTTGGACTGTTGATCGAACAGTTACCTGGTCCAATTCTTGAAGAGGCAAGGATACAGTTTGGTTGTGCACGATGTCTGTTTCTGGCTTTAGTCCTTCCCTGCAATTGTTTTTTTCTTTGTTGGTTGTGCTGCATGTTCAATTGTTCATAGATCTTCCTTAGGATCAATAAACTTAGTTAATTATGATTCCGTCTTCTCAGCGTTCTACAATCCATTGCTGTTGTTAAGCAATTTCTGAAAGCAAGAAGGATCTTGCCCCGTAGATGTTGAATGTATTGCATTTAGCCTGCTGAAGTAATCTAATTCCCCATTTTGATAAATGTCTTTCTAAATATTCTTTTTTAAGTGCCAAAGCTGTTCTTTCTCTGCGGGTTTTGATTTTTAAGTGTAGTTTATTTAGTGGACTTTCCCTGTGCCTTCAAGTTGATGGTTAACTTAGCCTGTCCCCTCAGAATTGAGTGTTGCATGGACTCAAGATGATTTGATGTGGTTGTTTAGTGAAGCGATTGCTTGTATTGTCCGCTTCTGGTTTATGCTGTTGATATTTTCGCCTGCAATCAACCTCTTGGAGGGTCGCGTTCATTTCAGAAATTACTATATATATGCACTTTCAGGATGTATCTCATTACAAAATACGATAGTTTGCAAGATTTTGTACATGTGGACCAGTGTGAGAATGTGTGCTGAATGAGCGAATTGTACTGTGTTTGTTTCTGCTTTGATGACTGTTGCTGGACATTTGGCCGCGGTTTGTGAGACTTCTCAGTTCTCACATATCCTAAATGTTTGACATATGCTATGATCATGTCTGTCTGATACTACCTTCCAGGTTTGGTCGTAGAAATCACTGCAACACACGATAAATTGATGCTAAGAGGGAGGTAAATACGAGTCCCTTTTCCCTCTCCATCGCAGTAAATTGTTCCCCATTCAGTGTAATTACAAAGGAAAAAACTCTTAGTCGCTTGTTCCCTCTTGTTACTATATCAACAATCAAATTTATTGAGATAAAATATCATAAAATAATTTTTCAAAATTTCAAACCGAATGTGTTTTTTGATCTTTTGTTATGAGAAACGGTTTTTTAAAATGACAAACTAAATACGTTTTTAGCAATTAAAAAAAAATCAAAATAAAAAAAAATGAAAATTGTAAAACAGAAGAAATGGACCCTTATCTTTGGGGAGATGGGAAATTTATTATGTATCTACCGTGAAATATAATCATTATACGTTAAAGAGGGAAATAACATTTTTACATAGCTTTAAATTCATAAATTTAAAACTTGGCAACAATGTTTAGAAACGTGATGAGACATCGAACTACATAATGGGTTTTGATAATTTCATTTACAATTTATACATTTCAACTACCTTTTTTAGTGGTCAAAGGTTAATATGGAAATATGGTCAGATCAATGAGCCAATTCCTTGTAGTTCCCCGACAATATTTTATAAAAGTTCTAGCCTGTTTATGTTTTTCTATTATTTCAAAACTTTTTTTCTATATATTCATTTTCAACCACATATTCACACAACAAAATATTTTACACGTAAAGTCAAAACCCCTCTCAATTTTTTAACCACACATTCTCAAAAAAAAAAAAAAAAACATTTAAAACAATGATAATTAACGTCTAACACATTGAATTGCGTGATGGGTCGAAAAAGACTGAATACAGACACAAGGAACACAATAAAAATTCAAAGGCTAAACCTAGCTAGTAATGAAATTGGCCAGACAACATATTTGACAGATTATTGAAAAGATTTGTGGAAGACTTCAATAAAAAAGAATGAACTGCAACCTTGACGTCCCCGTCTGTCATGTCCTGTGCTTTGGTGAAGAAGGTAAATCACAGGTTATGTCTCCAAGGATACAAGGTGGAAGACTGCTTGTACACTTGCACTTATCCAAAACTAAATTCATATTTAAGGATTCAAACCCTTAACGCGGCAGTCTCAAGTAAAGTTGAAGTTTTTCCACCTTCCCCCTTTACTACTTGGAGACGTGCCCTAGAGGCGGCGGAAGACTTCAATAAATCGTAGAGAATGAGGAGAAAGTATATTCTTAACTAATTTCATTGGAGGAACTTGTTGGAGCATTCTAGAAAAAAGAAAATAGAGGCAGAACGAATTTGTTCCATTCGATAGTTGTATAAAAATTGGTAGAAACAACGTTGCCATGAAAATATTTGCAAAACAAGAACTCCAAAGAAAATATCAATCATAAAATAGAATCGATCTCCACCGTCCATTTATAGAAATTTGAATTATAAAAGACCAGAAAGACATCTATAACCAACCATATCAGAAGTAAATTGAGAGCTGAATACTGAGAATAAAAATTCCAAGAGTAAATTATATGAATTTTTTTACTTTTTTCTTCAGATTTTTTACCAGCCCACGAGCCGTCTATGAGCCGAGCTTTGACGAGCTATCCGGCCATTTTGTCACCCCTGGGTGTGGTTGAATAGGAAGATTTAGACCTGCCATTTTTTAGTGGTAGCCCGGTGAAGGTGGAGGACACCCAAAAGTTTCACCGTTCATTTTATTTTCTTGACATCCACAAGTTTTCGCAAGAAATCCCAATTTCCACGTAGCTGAATTCCCTATTTATTGCCATGTAATTCACATTTGTCCCAATTCATCAAACTATCTTAGGAACAATCCTTTATCTTGATATATTAAACTTGTTGTTCAATCTCTCTTTCTTCCCGTAATCAGGAGGAAAGAGAGCAAATTGTGGTCACAATTTTTGGCGGTTTTAGAATACTTGCTTTTACTCGAATTCAATGGCGAAGAAGATTAGAAAATTGAATTCCTCTTGGATAGAAGTAGCTCCGGCGCCTTTTATATTTCCCCATAAGCCTTCGACAATACAAAAAATTGGAGACAATCGATGAAGAGAGGGAGCCGACGGTGGTGTCACCATTGCCAAATGTTTTGTAAATAACTAGTTGCATAGGTTCTATTCTATTTGAAATTTCAATGTAGTTCTAATCATAATTTTTGTTAAGTGGTGCCGATCAAGTCAGGTCAAATGCTAGAGAATTGAACGGCTTGCTTTGTGTAGGGTCCTGAGTTTTTTGTGACAAAGTTCGACTTGCTACATTTTCTATGATTTATCGCGACCTGTTTCAAGGTTGGCCTTTGTGTATATTAAATTCTTAGGACAACTTTAATGTATTTGAAGTAAAAATAAAATTTCATTTTCACTAAATTAACTAATGTATTTGTGCAAGGTAAAATATGTTTGATTTCGAGAATTACACTTCTATACAGTGTAACGCCAGCTATGAAATGTGTTATGACTTGTCTCACTTGGTACTTACATGACATAAAAGAAAGTATATTCATGATTACCTTTCAAATGACCGACAACTACTTTAATCACACAAAAGTCAAGAACTTTGTTGGCAAGTTCAAATACTAAAGATTGGTCGAGTTAATAAGTTTCACATACGCTTCTTATATCTTAGAATTAGACTTCAACCTCAGACGATGACAATTAGTAAGCTAAACTCACCTACTAGGAGAATAAGAGACGTTACATGCTAGAGATACAGAGTTATCATATAGAGATCGTTGCAATCGAGAATGCATTGTTTCTTTTGTCAGATATCACTCCTTGTATTCTTTAAATAATTGCTCAGTGCATGATCCCAAAATACAAAAACCAATTTCTGGGGAATCTTAGACAAATTCAAAAGAATTTGGAGTAATTTAACATTTTCGAAAGATGTGAGGGGTTACAGTGCAATTAACCTAAAGCAATATCGTTTATTTACTCGTGTAACCCTGCTACCGTGGTGTTTCCCGCCAAAAAGAGGGGACGCCGCCTGCCCATAGTTACAACTTACAGATCTTTCATTTGATTCGCGTAGTTGCGGTAATTAAAGATTACACTGGAAGAAAATTGAAATGGCTCCGGCAGCCGATTCAGTGGCTTCGCCGCCTACCCCCGCCGCAGAAAATAACCTCCAGGTATATCTGTTATCACACAATAGTAACTAATGATACATTCATGAGACTTTTGTTGGGATTAAACCGTATTGTAATAACTCGTAAATACGCCGTAGCCTTTCTTTGTTCTTCACAAAGCAGCTCCGCCCCGAAAACCCACAGGAAAAACTCGAAGACGAATCGACTTGTCGCCCAAAAAAGCTGATGCCAAAGAAAAAGATACTGTACAAGTACTCGATGACAACTTCCGATTTGAAAGTTTTAACCTTCGTTGGTGCAAAATCGATTGCACTATCAGGGTAAATACTCTATATTATTCCTCTGTTTTTCATTGATAATTTGCAGTCCATTTTTACTGCTTGGATGAATATTGACAAAAGAAAATTAGAATTTCAGAACGTTTTGAGGGAAATCAATGCCCGTGTATTTGAAGAAATAGACCGGTGGGTTCGCGAGTCCTTTGATGCAATTCGTGCGTGTGGAGTGCCCAATCTGGCTAGAGCCACTCGTCCACATCCAGTTTTTAGTAGAGCTGCAACTTCTGCATCTAGACAACTATTCACTGCCATACTTCCCACAAGTAGGAACCTCTTTCCCTGCAGTTTGTTTTTCCAATCAACTGATACTATATCTACTTGGATACTAAGTCTCTTAACATTGAGCACATAAATTATTTTGCCAAAACGCTTTCTTTCTTATGCAGCTGTTTTTTTTTTTTTTTTTTTTTTTTTTGGTCTATTCACAAAAAAAATGTATTTACTTGAGACGATACTTTTGCTTGGTTTATTTGCAGAAAATGTTGAGTTTGTTGATGATGTACTTACTTTTGCGGACCTTGGTGTACATTTGAGGTCCTGTGGATGTCATGTAGCTCAACTTACATCTTTGGACTTCTCTGCCAAAAATGGAGTTGGCGGATGTCTTAAAACTTTATTGAGACAGTTTCTCACTGTTGGCATCGATGTAAGCATAACTTGCCCGAATAGCTTTATGACTTTATCCAAGTGGAAATTTAGATTTGCCTTCAATGTCAATTGTCTTCTATCAGTAATGATTGCTCTTATTGTTATTTTCCCTTTCTACTAGGCGCCTGATATTTCCATCCTAGCATCATGGTACACTGAACAAGGGAATTATGAGAGCCCACTGGTTGTGATAATTGATGATGTGCAAAGATGCTGTGGATCTGTCTTGGCTGATTTTATCATTATGTTGAGGCATGGTTGCTTCTTTTACTTCCCTGACATCCACATCTCTCCTTATTTAGAGCTTGTCTTAATTAGTCTGATGATCATGTATAATAGTGGCGTATTCACTTGTGCATTTTGTCCCTTTCTTAATATTTCAAATGTAATTTTCTTGCGTGTCAAGATCCTCTGCCCCATAGAGGCTTATCAGGTTGCTATTTACAGGGAATGGGTTATTAAGATTCCAATAATCTTAATAGTTGGAGTTGCAACCCTTGATGCTCTGAGAAACACACTAGCTTCAAATGCTCTCCAGTGTCTGTCTCCTTGTTGGTTCACATTGGGAACACCAACTGAAAGGATGGATGCAGTCGTTGAAGCCGTCCTTCTAAAACATTATCATGGCTTCAGTATTGGGAAGCAAGTGACAACTTTCTTGAGAAATTTCTTCTTAAGACATGATGGAACGTTGACCTCTTTCATTAGAGCTCTGAAGGTCAGTATATGAGCATTTGCCATTTCTACTACAATATCCTTCCTTGATTTGTCAAAGCCTTTCATGTGGTTATCATATTTGTTTTACTAACTACTTGTTTGTTGTAACAAGTCCTTTCCAGATTGCTATGGTTCAACACCTTTTAGTAGAACCTGTAAGCTTTTCACTTGAGGGGTTAATTAATGAAGAAGACACCAAGGTAAGGTTTATTCCTCCATTTTTTTTTATATTTGAGATCCCGCTTTCTTTTTCTGTTTGGTTCTCGTAGGTAATCCGTTCATTCTTGAGTTTTATCAGATGATTATGGATCTTCCATTTTATTATTGATCTAATTTTCAAAATTGATGGTTTGGTGTTCAAACCCTGCTCTGCATATTTATTAGAAATTGGGAAAACATATAGTTTAGATTCTATGTATAGTTTGGGGGTGAATAACTACATTATAGTTGTGTATTTTTGCATATATTTCATCTGTTGTGCATGTGCATATGCCTGTGGACAACTACTTTATACTCTAAAGTTTATTTGCAAAATGTATTTAAAATAATCAGGTTTTTCCGAACTTTTATGTTGGGAAAAGTTGTCTCCTGTCCTATAAATGATTTTGAATCATTGCAGAGCTTTGGTGGTGAGAATACTTTACTCAAAGAAGCTATGGTCAAGCGGTGTCTTGATCTTCCATCATACCAGAGGTTTTGAAGAACTGTGTTTCACTTTCGCATCCTTTTAATAACTGGATTCATCAACTCTTTAGTGAATTGATTTCTTTAATTGGATTGCAAAATCTTTAACTAGGCCGAGTCGGTCTAACAGAAATGGTGACATCTGGGACTGTGGTTTGTCAGAGCTGAAGAGATTCCGCAAGCTCTTGGTCTGTGTGGCTATGGTAAGTCTTAAGGTATTTGCTTTCAGTAAATGTTAATGCACCATATCCTAGCATCGACATTTTTAAATGGCTGCAGTACAATTTTTGCCTGGAAATCTCTGACACTAAGACCTCTATTTCGTTTTTCCTTCTATGTTATTTATTGCATTTAGGTCTACTTAAACATCATTCCTGGAGGTCATCAATTCTCTCATGTCCAAATGTTTAGTTAAATCAAATCATATATTTGTAGCAAAGATAAATTTCATTATTTGATAGACAAATGCTGTCGCAGTGTCTTTATGAAGTTGGAAAGAATCATAAAATTACCCTGTTAGACTTGTACTGTGAGATGCTTGAACCTGAGAAGCTCAACTCCAGGACTTCTCGTCATTTTGAATTGGAAAAGGATGATCACTCTTTGTTTGGAGGCTTGCAGAAGGGAGATTTTGTCCATCAGATAATTCAGATAGTGAGGTACACATTCCACTTGTTTGTTATAAAAGTATCTTACATCCACTTCATTTTCCTTGAGCATTCTTTATATGGATAAAATGTTTGTTGGAAAATATCCAAATTCATGGAAGGATATTAGGATTACCTTTTATTTAAATGGCAACCGTTGATTGGCCATTTTTTCCATATTGGATGACATGCATTACAAAATGGAAGAATGTGCGGCACTAGCTTATGTTGTCTATTGTTGACTGGAAACAGATTTTCTCTTCTTTTCTTTTATGAACAGGCAATGATAAATCTTCAGAATATCTATTTACACCACTAATTAACTGCAGGTATAAAATTCTATGTATAATAAATTTGGAAGCTGGAGCACTGATTTTTTAGTTTATTCAGGGGTTTGCCAGCTATGGAATTATGCAAGATGCTTAAGAGTTGGGAAATACTTACGAGAGGCATCACTGAGGTACCATTATTGTTTATTTGTTCAGTTTTATAGAAGGGTGAACTTCACATTGTTCTGCTTGCAAATTCTGACGATGAAAAATGTGCAGCTCTATCTTTGGAACTATTTAAGCACTTAACTCGTATATTATCAATAAATTTAGCATTTATGAGGTTTCAATTTGTTTGTGTTTTTGCAAGAGTATTGATTATATAAAAATAGAATATTGATTAAATTCTTAACCCCCACAACAATTGATACATCTAACTAGGGATATTTGGTCGATTAATTCGATCAATTATGTAGTGTTATTAGAGTAAACTTTTGTAGGAAATGTATACCCAATTATGGTTCTTAGAACCATGGAGCCATATATACCCAATTATGGTTCTCATGTACATCAACAAGAATGATCAAGCACATAAATGATTGTGGTACTAAAAGCATTTGAATTCCGAGAAGGATACATTTGAATGGAAAGATTATTATTCATACGCTCCATGTATCGTTGACTGATCAAGTTTTCTCTCCAATACTTTTTTCTTTAGTCTTTGTGAATAACGAGTCTGAAGTGTGCACTTTCTTGATTTTTCATCATGGGATACATAGTGCTGGCAATAAAAAATTGCTGTCTCCTATTCCCATTCCTATGATATAGCATCACAGGATTTCTTTCTGATATTTCCAGTTATTTTTGGCATCTCTGCCGTTTCTTATCTCTACTCTACCCTTCTCTCTATTTATCATCATGATGATGGAACATTGGTGATGTGTCAATTCATTATCTTTTACATTTCACTCCCTTTCTCCTCCCACTCTCTCGTAAAAATTGAATTGTCCAATCCTATTATTCTACAGACTACCACATCACCGATGTTGCATCATCATAATGATAAATAGCATTATTGTTTTCAGTTATTGTCACTGGTTTAATCATGCTCATGCACTAATTTGGTCATTAAAGCAATGTTTGGTGCTAATACATATCAACAGTAATATGCCATGAAGATAGCAGGGCATGAAAAATATGAAGACTCAATCTGTGTTATATGGCCACATGGGAGAAATTGCACTGAAGGAATCACTGTGGTCAACGGCATTCAAACAGAAGACGTATAAAAGAAAACCTTGAAATAAATAATACATAATTTTATTTTATTTTATTTGGAGTACCAGTGAATTGTTTCATTAGAGAGCAGTTGAAGTATCAAGTGTTTGTGTTTTTTAATGCCATTGACTTGTGAGTAAATATATACCCATTAAAAGTTTACAGTTAAAGATGTTTAGCATTAGTTTCATAGACTTGCTTAATCAGCTTTCATGTTTTTTTAGCCTTTATGAATAATTTGAAAATAGCTTAGTTTATGGCAAAGCAGATATTACCAAATTTGGATTACTCTTTTTTGTCATTGAAGTTTCACTTCTTTTTTACTGTTTATAGTTTTGCAATATCTATTCTGATTACCTGTCCATTGATTCCTTCGTATATGTAATGAATAATTTGTCCAGATAAATGAAAAAGTAAAGGAGCTGCAGTCTCTGACAACATTTGACGAGAATCGTCCAAGACGAGACTTGACAGAGGCATCCAAGTATTTCTCTTTGCTGCTTCATCTATAATTAAATGATATGTAATTTTCATCTTTGCTTTTCCGTGGTCCTTGTTACGCAGATATCTTCTGTTGGTTAAATATTAGCTCTGGTTTGATAGCTAGCTAGAGAGGCCCATTTTCAAGTCCGACTTAACCTGTCTTGCATTGAGTGTTCATACCCTACATTATTGGCCATGTCAGTGCATTACTATCCCCTGTCGAGCATCATTCCTTGGTCAACATGTAGTGGGGATGTTGAGTAACTTGTCCAGTGCCGGCTAAATGTTGCGGCCCAACCTAATGTATGAGAGCCTTGACATCGTCTCCACCTAATGCCAAGTGGTTAGAAATTAAGATGGATGCTTTAAAGTCCATTGTTTAATCTTAGTCATGTATATTCATTGGTCATAGGTTCATAGCACAAGTTTAACTCTTGGCATATAAACTAGTCTTATGGCTCATCACACTGTTTGAGCTTTAACATAAATGTCATGTGCTGTTTGTGAAAAATCTGGAGGTGTTCCTGTTGCTTGAATTCTTATTTTGACTAATTGTGTGCCATAACATCTTCCGCACTTAAGTTGGTAGGAACCAACAACCCTACTTAAGTTTGTTACTGTCACAGGAGGCACACTGCCAAGAGCAATATAAATGTGAAAAGGGATGGAACCACAATAAATGAGAAAGTTGCTACATTTGTAGATTGCACTATCAGGTAGTGTCACCATTGTTCTAGAAGCAATTTTCTAATTATTTTGTGTTTGTGTTACTTGGAAGTAAAAACACTATTTTGTATAAGCTTATTCAATTTTTTTTTTTTAAAGAATAAGATAAAAAAAATTTGGCGACAATTGATTGGCGTGCTATCAGTTAATAATAGCATAATATTCTGATTCTGTGATAGATGCTTCCCTAACGATTCCAATCATATTTGAGTTCAAACGGTAAAATAGTAAAGAGATTTTATGAAGCTTTATTTTTTCTATTATATTACTTGGGGTACTCTTCATGAATTATAGATTATAACATGTGCTGCCATATTTAGGTAACAACAAATAAACATGCTGTAGGGTGATTATCACAAATTCTGCAGTAAACAATGATTTGGTCTTTTGTAACATCATTTTGAGGCTAAAGTTTCTATCGAGGCTTGTTATATGGTGCATTTGGCTGATATCCCTTGCAGCTTAGCATGACTCACAGAAAACCACAATTTGACTGGCTCGTGTAAGGTAAAAGCAAAAATTGGGCTTTGAAATCTGAAACCTAGGAGTATACTTTTATAATGTAGCTCGATCTTAAAATCAAGAGCCTAAAAATTTTGTTCTATTGATATCTATAACATGCCAGTGATATCATATTTGAGATCTACATGTCGCTGTTTGTGTTCTTATTGAAACATCTTCTAACATGCGATCCCTTTCTTATGGATCAGGCAATATATGCGGCCCATTGAAAGTATACCCTTCAATGAAATTGTCTTCTTCGATAATGTTGACAAACTTCGAACAGTTAAGCGTTTATGATTCTCGTTTTTAAGTTCCTTGAAATAGACATTGGACTCCATAAGAATAGAAAGAAAGGGAGAGAATTTTAAAAAAGAAATGTTTACAGTTGAATATTTTATGCAATTCTGATCATCAATAAATGAAAGGAGTCAAGTTAAAGTTGAGTAAAATCTATGGGAAGACAACTCAAGTTAAAAGGTCAAAATCAATTTTTGTTAAGAACCTACTGTGTAAATTTTTTGAATAATACATATTGATATTCTCATTTCTTACTATTTTATTTTCATTATGTTAGGCTTTGATTGGAGATCCTAGAAGAAGAATTCAAGCCGACCTTTTGGAGTCTCACAAATTCCTCAAGTGTTCTTGCTGCAGCAAGAATGGCAGTATGCCATCACCATCCATGCATGATACGTCCATACTGTAAGCAATACCATCCATCGCATTCCTTATGGGAATATCATGTTAGGATTTGCCTATAATCTGACTCTTGATCAAATGAAAATGTTGATCAATTTTAAATCATTATCTTAAGGATTTTATCAGATGATCTACAAAAAAAAAAAAAAAAAAAACTATATTCCAGCATAACTGATCGTTTTGCAGCTTCTCTGAGAATTATATGGTCCCAGTTACCTTTTTCTTAGAGTGCTTATTTGTAACATAATTTTCAACGACTATGAATTCTACCTACCAAACAAGCTCATCTAAAAGTTTAAACTTATAACATAGGAATCAACAAGTCCCCCTCGATCTCTATGCCAACACGAGCATTGAAGTTTTCTTCATTTTGTGTCATAGGTATACCCTTACTCAAGAACATGGTGATCTCATCAATCTTCACGACTGGTTTCAGTCTTTCAAAACAATCATCTCTCATCCTGGTTTGAAAGCCAAACAGAGGCTGAGGCTGTCACCGTCACCTAAGAAACGGAAAGGTTCCAACAAACCTCGAAACAGAAGTGATGCATCGATCCAGTATCCTTTTGATATTCATTTCGGTATACACATGATTTGTCTCATTCATTAAATTCACACTAATTTTTTGTGGAACTCCTTGACTCTTTATTGTGCAGAGCAGAGTTTTGCAGGGCAGTCACAGAGCTGCAGATTACAGGGCTAATTCGGATGCCCAGCAAAAGACGCCCTGATTATTTACAGAGAGTGGCTTTTGGACTTTAAGAACGAACTTGTTTTATAATTTTAATTTCCTTCATCAATCGAAGTGTTTGGGTGCTTCATCTTAATATTCTAAAATGTGTCATTTCAGGCTGTAATCCGTTGGCAATCGAAGTACAATATTTCTAAAATTTTAATTTTGGTTTTCATCTATGTTTTGTTCAGCTAGAATTACTCTTTTAGTCGAGATGTTGGGAGTAAAATGTTATCTATTGATTTGAGAGTTAATTGTTTCAAAGGTCACTGAACTTTACAAAGTGTCACGTTTCACTAACTGAACTTTAAGTTGCATTCCATCACTCACTAAATTTAGTAAAGTTGCACTCCATCCATCACTCGTCAACATCGGTTGCCTACCGGTTTGCACACGTGGCCGTTAAATTACTCTAGCTGGCCATTAATTAGCCATGTCATAAATTCCCAACACTCAAACACGTCTCACCCAATTTGATCTCTGAAATTGCAATAGAGAACAAAAAATCGCAACACTTGAAGATTGAAAAGCTGGACTTCTGCATAGATCGAGTATTGACTCATAATCAACTCCCCTATATGTTCCTCGCCTCTGGAAAGGTATTCCAATCTGGTGTCCCAAGAATACAGCATATCTTATACAACTGATCTATCTCACTGACCATAGTTGAAAAGAATCAGTACACTTAAGGTTACATTAGATGATCATCAGATGATTTTGTTGGAAATCAAACACTTACTTTTTCAACTCCCCTATAATTGGTAGAAAGAATTTATGTTTCCTCTACAATTGGTTAATGCTTGTTAAGTGCCAACAAAGTGAAAACTGAAGTGAGGCTGCAGGTGGTTACTAGTTGGAACTTGGAATTTGTTCATTTTTACATTTGGTTGGAATCTATAAATTTGTTTTTACTACTGGTTTGATTTAAGTTACTAGTAGGTATTAACTTCGAACAACAAATCCATTAGCAAATTTGTTAACGGTGAAAAGAGAAGAGAAGGGGAAAATTCTTGAATTACCTCCATTTGTTCTCTCCATTTCAACGATTTCAAGAATCACCCTTTTCGGGCCTTCAATTTCAGTTCAATCAGGCAGGGTTCCTACAATTTGGGGATTGGACCTTTGAGAGATTTGGGGGTTAGGAGTTCTTATTATTTTTCATCCTCATCCTACATATCTCACGCTTTCATAAAAAAAAAAAAAAAAAAAAAGACGTGTTTGGGTGTTGGGAATTTATGACATAGTTGATTAATGGCCAACATGAGTAATTTAATGGCTACATGTGCGAACCGACATCCACGTAGGCAACCGATGTTGACGGAATTAGCCCGGTGATAGATGAAGTGCAACTTTACTAAGTTCAGTGAGTGATGTAATGCAACTTAAAGTTCAGTTAGTGAAACGTAACACTTTATAAAGTTCAATGACTGTTGAAACAATTAACTCATTGATTTGATAATTAATCCTAAAATATATCGAGAAAGGAAAAATAAGAAAATGAAAATTTACACTTTAGTCCCTAACAATTATAAGAGCTATAAGTTGGTGCATATTATTTCAACTATCCCCCTCAAGTTGGTGCATAGATATCACGCATGCCCAACTTGGATATCATTGTATAGAATGGACCACTAGCAACTCCATCTGTTATTATATCAGCCAGTTGTTCTGTCCTCTTGATGTATGGAATCTCTATATTTTTGGAGTTGAGATTATCTTTGATATAGTTCCTATCGAGTTCAACATGCTTCGTTCTATCACGTTGCACATGATTGTTTGCAATTTTAATGGCAGTAGTATTGTCACAAAAGAGTAATATAGGTTTGTTCGGACCAAAACCAAGTTCACTAAAGAGAAGTTTTAGTCATGTAAGCTCGGTAGTTGCATGATGTAATGTTCAATATTCCGCCTCAACACTAGATAATGAGACCACATTCAGTTTCTTACTTCTCCAAGTCACAAGATTGCCCCCAACAAACGATACATATCCCGATGTGAATTTTCTGTCCAATCTCGATCCAGCAAAATCATAATCCGTACAACCTATAATATCTAAATGGCCTATCTTTGAATATATAATGCCCTTGCCTGGAGAGGACTTCAGATATATTAATATCCGATTTACTGTACTTATATGCTACTCACTGGGATTATGCATGAATTGACTCACAACGCTAACTGCATATGACAAATCAAGTCTCGTGTGGGTTAGGTAGATCAACTTCCCCACCAATCTCTGGTATCTCTCTTTGTTTGTGGGAATCTGATCAGGATAAATAGATAGGCCATGATTTACCTCAATGGGTATGTCAACAGGGACACAAGCTAACATACTAGTTTCTTCTAGAAGGTCAAGGACGTACTTGCGTTGAGATAAGATAAGTCCTTGTTGGGACTGTAATACCTCAATACCCAAGAAATACTTCAAAGTATCCAAATTCTTCATTTCGAACTTTTTTGTCAAATGGCTTCGTAGTTTCTCAATCTCACTGGGATTATTGCCAGTAACAATCATATCATCCACATACACAATAAACATAGTAATATTAGGACCATATCTCTTATACAATAAAGTATAATTAGCCAAGCCTGTTTAAAATCATACTTTTTCATTGAACAACTCAGTCTTCCAAACCATGTCATTGGTGATTGTTTTAGCCCATACAAGGCTTTTTCTTCAGCTTACACACATTACCCCTGGATGAGTAAAATCGCGAGGAGGATCCATATATACTTACTCTGTCAGATCACTATGAAGGAATGTATTTTTAACATCAAATTGCCTCAATGGCCAATCAAGATTGATTGCTAGAGATAGGATGACTTTAACGGTATTCATCTTAGCTACTTGACCAAAAGTTTCCTGGTAGTCAATCACATAAGTCTCTGTGTACACTTTGTCAATCAATCTAGCTTTATACATATCCACAGTTCCATCTGAACTGGATTTTAATGAGTATACCCACTTGCATCCTACAGTTTTTTTTCCCTAGTGGTAATAAGACCATCTCCTAAGTAGAGTTCTTTTGGAGAGCATTCATCTCTTATACCATAACAGATTTCCACTTAGGTTGATCAAGGCTTCCTGAAAGTGATTAGGGATAGACACAGAAAAAATTTAGAGGGCGAACGCCATATTAGTCTTAGATAAACGGTGGTACGATATATAATCAAAGATGGGAAAGATGGCATTGGAAGAATATTTCGAAAAATCAAACCTATCAGGCTTATCATGGAATCAAAGGGGATATCTCATATCCTAAGTATTAACAATATCTAAATTCGCAGGATTAGAATTAGAAATCTCAAATAGAGATAGGAGTAGAAGGGGTAAGCAGAATATGTACCTCATTTTCAGTCTTCAAAGAATCGGATGGCACTATAGTATCAATCGGAGGATTATCAGGGTCTGAAGAGGGTAACATAGGAGTGCAAGCATTTTCTGAGTGTCTCCTTGTATAACACTTTTGGAACAAGCGAGGTGATCTATCATCCTCAACTCGATATTCAGTTTGAGATTCAACTTGGGATCCCCCCCTTCCCTTTCCAAAAATCTACAATTTCTTTTCATCTAACCACACTCGTTCCTCTTCCTTACTACTAATCTCCCCCTGAAGAGAAACTAACGACACGTCATCAGAAAAAAAGGTTTCTGATTCACAAAATTTCACATCCATAGAAATATAGTATTTTCCTGTAGGGAGATGAAAGCATTTGTAGCCCTTCTGGGAGCTTGAGTAGTCAAGGAAGACACATTTCAGCGCACGAAAATCAAATTTATCTCTGAGATGAGAATGCACATAGACATAGCACGCACAACCAAAAAACTTTGGGCAGATATTTAAAACAGATGGAATCGACTGAGATTGAGACAACATTTTTAAAGGAGTTTGAAAGTCAATAATACAAGAAGGCATGCGATTTATGAGAAAGACAGCAATTGTCACCGTCTCAGCCCAGAAACGTTTTGGAACACGCATAATAAAACATAAAACCTGAGCTACTTCAAGAATGTGTCGATTTTTTCGCTCTGTGATGCCGTTTTGTTGATGTGTGTAAGAACAAGTGGTTTGATGAAGAATGTCGTGAGTCGAGAAGAAGTTGCCAAGGGTTTGGTTTACAAACTCACGACCATTGTCAGAATGAATAACTTTGACCCGCGTATGAAATTGTTCTCAATCATTTTTGAGAATTCTGGAATAACATGCACTAATTCACCCTTAGATTTTAACAAATATATCCAACACACTCTGGTACAATTATCAATGAAAGAGGTAAAATATTTATGACCTGTAATAGATGGAGCAGAGAAAGGTCCCCAAATATCAGTATGAACACAAGTAAAATAAACATTAATTTTATTAAAACTGACTTTGAAAGGTACACGATGATTTTTGGCAAAAGTACATTGTTCACACTGCATACTAGAACTAGAAATGTTTTAAAACAGCTTTGGGAACAAGTGTTCTAAGTAAGAGAATGAAGGATGACCTAATTGACAATGCCACAAAAGAATCCTATCTCTTGGAGATGATTTACTAACAACTTGAAGACCATGACTATCATTAGTTTGCAAACCCATTGTTCCTTCCAAAAAATACAACCCTCATTTCTCTCTACTAGTGCCAATTGTCATTTTCGTTTGATTGTCCTGAAATATACAATTAGTAGGTGAGAAGATGACAGAGCAATCAAGATGCTTTGTAATCTTACTAATAGATAAGAGATTAGTAGAAAATGTAGGTGCAAGTAAAACGGACGAGAGAGAGAGAAAGTAGGTGAAAACAAGATATTTCCGGCCCCAGTAATTTGACAGGAGTCCCATTAGCCATCGACATACTGAACATGTGAAGTAGTCAAGGAGTCAAATGTAGAAGGATTACAAGTAAAATGATCGGTAGCTCCAGAACCAATAACCCAAAAATCAGATACGGTAGAAGTAGATTGCAACCCAAAAGTACCTTCCCCGGGAGATGAATGAGCAACATGTGAAACAGTATGTGTAGGTGCCTGAGTAGAAGCGGGAAATGAATGCGTAGCCTGAGAGTATCTTCCACCCTTCCTCTCTGTCATCTTTGCTAAATATCAGTCTGGATAGTCATTTTTCTTGAAACATTTGTCAGCAGTATGCCCTTTAAGGTGACGGAATGAGCAAGTTTCAGTAGACTGAATAGGGGCTCGTGATCGAGGATTGAGCCCTTTGCCACTAATGCAGACGATTCAGAATGGCTTTTCGGCCTCCATAATGAGTAGTAGCCAAAATACGACTACGCATTTGATCTAAGCCATGATCTAGTCCCGCCAAAAACATATAAATCCTGTCTTCAGCACACCTTTCTTTTAATGCATCAACGTCCACGACACACTTCATAGGATTGGGTTTGCGATAGTCAAGCTCTAAGAAAATAGAATTCACTTCATAGTACGTGACAAAGGTCACACTTCTTGCCGCAACTAAAAGGATTTTTTCATAAGTTCATAAACTTGTGACGAATTAAAGACATCAAGATAACTTCTCTTAATCGCATCTCACACATCTTTGGTTATGTCAAACTGAATAAAGTGGGCCATAAGAGCATCTGTCATAGAATTGATAAGCCAAAACTTAATGATAGCATCATCTGCCACCCATTCACCATAGCTACTATCGTTCTCTTTTGGTACAGTTAGTTCACTAAAAACGTGGGCTCTTTTCTTCCGACCGATAATGTGCATTTCCAGTAATTTTGACTACATACGATAGTTAGTGCCATCTAACTTAATGAGAATCGGAGATGATGTCTCATGAATTAACGATGCAATCACTTTGTTATCGGCCATGATTACAAGAATATATTGCTGAAAAAGGATTGGAGACCACGGGAACTACCAAATGCAGACAATTCAAATTCAATCTTCAGCCAATGAACCTAGAAAAAACTTTCAAAAAAACCAACCCAAGCACACATGATTGATAAAATACTAACCCAATGTAACAAGGTATCTCCACAACAAAGTAGACCAAATTCCACCACACACCAAGTAGAACAAGACATAACTAGCACAGTAAGGGTGTCGAAAGCAGTTACAGAAAACGGAGCAAGGGCTCAACACGAAGTCACTCATTAGCAACTCATGCCGATAAAGAGCAGAGAAGAAGCTCAAAAATGGCACAAACTGTGGACTTACTGTCTGTTTTTTTTCTCGAAAAATCCTGTAGAAGAGAAGAAGCCGAATGCTGGGAGACTCGGCTACAGGAAATGCGAAGGAAAAAGGGGAACCCTAATCCCAATGTTCAAATGAAAGCAAATCAACTTCCAGCCCTTAAAAATGCACCGAATGGAGGTACTGATGCAAATACCATTGCTGCTGAAGTCAAAAAAAGTGAAATGTGAAGAAAGCTAAAAAAGGAGGCCGAGCCGGCTTAGTTGAACTCTGACAGAGACGGGCGTGCGTGAAGAGAGCTGCATCGAATAAGGTAGGGTAGCGACGCAGTTGGTGATCGGGGAGGTCGTCGGCGTCTAGGTAATCGGAAGGAGAGCTGAAATCAGCATCGACTAGGTTCGAACTACCGACTCTGATACCAAGTCGAGATGTCGGAAGTAAAATGTTATTTATTGATTTGATAATTAATACTAAAATATACAGAGAAAGGAAAAATAAGAAAATGAGAATTTACACTTTAGTCCCTAACAATTACAAGAGCTACAAGTTGGTGCATATTATTTCAACTCTTTCGACTATTACTAGTGATTTTTGTTTCATCTAGATGAGTTGTAGCCTGCAATTTGAATTGAGGATTTTGAGGTTAGTTCACTTTTACGGGATTGGGACCCTTTGTCTCAATCATTGTAGCATGTGTTATAGGGTTAGACAAAAGTTTTTGAACCGAACCGGATCGAACCGAACTGAATCGAATCGAGCGGTTCTTCTTAATTTAAATACTTGAACATGTATCTGAATCGAGAACCGATGAGTTTGGTTCGGTTCTCGGTTCTAGGCGAAGAATCGAATCTAAATAATTTTGTAAATTTTTTATATTAAATTATTTTAATTTTTTTTAAACAAATTAGCAAATTAATTAGGTAAATTTAATTTTTGGTATTTGTATATATTGAATTAATCTTATTGAACAGCTTGTTATTTATATGTTTTTAAATTGAGCTACGTTAATTTGTAATAGTTACGAATGAACATGTTATTAGTTATATTTATACAATGTTGTTGTGAATATTAAAAAATTTAATTATGGTACGGAACCGAACAGAACCGAACTTGAATGGTTCCATAATTATATTTGGACTCGACGATTTTATTTATTAAATACCCAAAATTTTGGATCGATTCGATTCTGAAGAGAACCGAATCGAACCATGTCCCGCCATAATGTGTCATCTAGAACATAAGGGGCATGATGCCTTGACATCATCATGACCTTTATATTGCATTTCCTTACTCTAGCAAGAATATTGAATCATCAACAAATTTTTTTGAACCGATTGATTCGATTTATGGGCACATATGGTTTGGATGGGTAATTTTTACAAGCCGAAAATTGAACTAACTAGATCAATGTGCATTTTTGTTTTTGAACATGGCTCCAACTCCTAACAACCTGTGGGACAAGAAAGAGTCAAAAAATATCTCGATAAAGTCTTATTATTCTTTGGTATCACTCCAGTTATCTTTTTTCTCTTTACGTATTGTTCAAGTATTTTAGGATTCAAACGCAAGATTTTTGTCTCGTGAGGAATTTAAGTTGAATAAATCTTATCACTTGTACTCCCCCAATAGCACGATTCTTCACTTCAAGTTCTAAATTTATTTTTTTATTTATTTTTAACTTTTAAAAAATAAATCACGTATGATAATGTTTTTTTATTTATAGCGAACAGTCAACACGACACAATTGTTCATACCCAGCCATTCTCTCCTAATCTTTATCTCTATTATACGGAAAGGTGACGTGACGATGCTTGGTAGTTGTATTGGAGTCTGTAGCACGCGCGAATCTGGTAGTACGCTGCAGTGGGGCCCTAGCCTCCATACTATAGTCAGCAAAGGTCACATGAGTGCACCTGTACAACTGATTAATTTTACTGTCGTAAGTGGTGGTGGTGGTGGTAGAAGGATGCGGACGGCTGTAAATGCTTCTGCGACGGAGACTTTGCAGAAGGGGATAGCGGAGTTTTACGATGAATCGTCGGGAATATGGGAGAATATATGGGGGGACCATATGCACCATGGATTCTACGAACCGGACTCTTCCGTTTCACTCTCCGACCACCGCTCTGCACAAATCCGCATGATAGAGGAGGCACTTCGCTTTGCTTCCATTTCTGGTTCGTGTTGTGGTTACTTGTTTGTTATGCCCTTAAAACATTTAATTTTATTAGATTTTTTATAGTTGAAGTAGTCAAGGAAGTTATATGTAGATAGTGCTGTGCTCTGGAGCTAGAAAAGCTAACTTTAGAAGATAATGGTTAGATTTCTTTGGTATTTAAATGTAACAACTGAAGAAAAAGATGTTAATGAATTAATTTCTGCAAACTTTATTGTTTATTGTCATTTTTTTTTTATTTTTTTTTTTTCTCATGTAAACTTTTCCCCATGTGGCTTCTGAGTCGAAGCTTGCATTCACCTCCCACTACTATCTCCTTTGATTTCACTTTCACTGCTTCCTCGATGCATACTAGTTACTAAGCTAAGCTTTTCTTTCCATATTTTTTGGATGAAATTATTTGCAGATGATCCACCGAGACAAATTGTCGATGTGGGTTGTGGTATAGGCGGTAGTTCAAGGTACCTGGCGAGGAAATATGGGGCGAGATGTCAAGGAATCACTCTAAGCCCCGTGCAAGCGCAGAGGGCTCAAGCTCTTGTTGCTGCTCAAGGATTGGGCGACAAGGTATCTAGAGCATTCTAAATTTGCATTTTCTAAGATAGAAGACCTTTTTTTGGCTCAAAATGCAATACATGTTTAGATCGAACTGAAATATTCGTTAATCCATTTTCAGGGGATATGGTAGCTACAAATTTACATCTCAGTTGTGATTTACTCTTTTGTAGCTATACTCATCCATATAGAAAATGTGAGATTATTTGATGAAATAGTGATGCCACTTCTGGGATTTCCGAGATTTTCTGTGAAATCGTTGATAAAATTCCTGGTCAGAGCTACTAGTCTTCTGCACCTGTTTATATACCATAATATTCATTGAGAAATCCAGAGTAAGCATATCCATGGAGAAGACTTTTATGCGTGTTATTATATGATTTAGTAGACATAAATTTAGCCGAGAACTGGACAAATCTGGTACAGAAACTGAATTTTGACTCTCTCGGTGATTTTGGTATTTGGGGTTGCAAAATGCATTGCATTAGGTTTATGTGACTGCATTATTTTTGTGATCGCTCATCGAAAAAAATTACATTGATTTAAAAAAAAAAAACCACTCCCCTAGAACTCCAAACTGGCCCGTTCTCAGTTCATTATATCCAGTTTTGATTTCTGTTTTGAGTTTCAGGGCTCACTGCTCAACTCTAAGCACGACTATCTTAACTAACTAGGGTGAGATAAAACAGGTTTCATTCCAAGTAGCCGATGCTCTGGTTCAACCATTTCAGGATGGGCAATTTGATTTGGTTTGGTCCATGGAGAGTGGAGAACACATGCCAGACAAAACAAAGGTTCTATTCTTCCTAGTCTATCTGTACTTGTATAGAATATTTTTTGCCCCGTGAGTGATCTAATTGTGATTTTACCTCCTTGCCTTTTCAAACTGGTAGTTTGTCAATGAACTGGCTCGAGTGGCAGCTCCTGGTGGGACGATAATTATAGTTACATGGTGTCATAGGGATCTCTCCCCTTCTGAAGAATCGTTGCGTCCAGAGGAAAAAGAGCTGTTAAACAAGATATGTAATGCTTTTTACCTGCCGGCATGGTGTTCTACTACTGATTATGTAAAATTACTTGAATCCCTCTCTCTTCAGGTAATTATCTAATTCATTCTTGTATCACATGAATTATTTATATGGAGACAACTATTAAGGCAATGTCTTCCACAATATGTACTTGTAAAACCAATTTATATGCGTTGAACAGTTGCTGCTTATCCAAATTTGAATCAGAAAAATCAAGTGATTGTTTATTTTCGATAATTTGAGTTTATAAGCATAATCTGAAATACTTACCAACACTGTTGTGCCAGGATATTAAAGCTGCAGACTGGTCTGAGAATGTTGCCCCGTTTTGGCCAGCAGTAATAAAGTCAGCATTGACATGGAAGGGAATCACCTCGTTGTTAAGTAGTGGTAAATCCTATGTCCTTCACGATCCCATTAAATGAATATTGGATTTCTATTATCTCCGGATAACCAAACATTCAGTTTCATTTTCTTTTTGGGCGATTTATGTTGTACTTGTCGCTTGAATTTTAGGATGGAAGACGATAAAAGGAGCGCTGGCCATGGCATTGATGATCGAAGGATACAAGAAGGGACTTATAAAATTCGCTATCATTACATGCCGAAAGCCTGTGTCATGAGATTGATATCAGGTTTCCCAAAAAATTTCGTCTTTTTTTTCAAGAAAATAATCTGAATTGTCCAATCCTGATGGTGGATTTCCTTATCTATTAAACAAGTTTCTGTAATTGAATGTTGAATAATCCTTTTAAAGTATAGCTGCTAACTACCCTCTCATTCTTATTGTAATTGCAGTTCTATGGTTTTCTCAGTTTTTAAATTAAATAGATCCCTGTTTTAAATAACATCTGGTTTCCCAAATTCCAGCCCTGCTAGCACAGTTTGTATCTTTTAAGGTAATATATGCATGAAATAAATAACTGTAAATATGCCTGGCTCCTTGCATGCCATTTGCAATTTCGATCCGATAGCGGTCGGAATTGCCAGGAGCTACGCATACCGTTGGAACTACACATTTGTGTACCATGGCACCGTTTTTGTTTCATTTGTGTTATTACCTCAGTTATTGACTTATTTTGTCCATTATACTGGGATTCATGTCCAGTATTGTATACCGAACATGCCCGGTTAAGACAGATTCATCATACCTATGCACACAGATTATGATAATTTTGTTAGCATTCTAGCCTCATTGTATATAGAATAAACACAAACAATTCCTATATGATGAACAAAACTTTATCGATACATGATGATTAACTAAACAACAATGATCAATCCACGATTAATGTTCACTCTCTCTTTATACAATGAATGAATAATGCAATATTCAGTGACTACAGTTGAAAGCAATATGTACTCCTAGTAATTACATCAATAAAAACTCTGACTAGAAGAATATTAAAAAATGTCTCATATTTGTAAAAATTCTTGAATTCTTGTTACCTCCAGTCTGTAATATGGAGTCATCGTGCTTGGAAACTTCCCGTACTACTGGATGCCTGAGAAGAAGAAAAATGCGATGATTGATTCTGTCGTATTTTAAGTTCCATCAGATCAGCAACTAGTCCAGGCCGTGATATCTCAATGTCTTCGGTCTTCATCTCATTTGTCAACATCTTAACGGCCATGGACATTCTTGGCCGGAGTTTTGTCGTCTCTTGCACACATAGCAGCCCAACTTTTAAGAATCGGATAGCTTCCTCTTTTGGAAAATCTCCGCTCAATACAGGATCCACTAGCTCCAACAGGTTATTAGAACTGTAAAATTCCCATGCCTGCACAGGTTAATTAATGTTAAATGAGAACATCTAAGGAATCAAGTTGCTCGGAATTGTTACCTTTTCTACTAAGAACTGATCTCCATATTGTAAATGGTAATCAACGACAGGACGACCACTGACAATTTCCAGTAACAATACTCCAAAGCTGTAGACATCTGATTTTCTTGTCAAATGTCCACTGGTTGCATATTCTGGAGAAAGATAGCCCCTATGGCATTTATAACGGCAAGAAAAACACGATTAGCAACAACATTCGGTAACAAACAAAACCCGATTTCACATAAAATCGATACACTTACAAAGTTCCGGCCACACGAGTACTAATATGTGACATGTTTTCTCTGAACAGCCTAGCCAGACCAAAATCTGACAGTTTTGGTGTAAAATTCTCGTCCAGAAGTATATTGCTCGCTTTGATATCCCGATGTATAATGTGAGGATTGATTTCTTCGTGCAGGTACGAAAGTCCTTTTGCAATTCCTAAAGATACGTTTCTTCTCAATGTCCAATTAAATTTCATCCTGTTATGTTCCCCGCCTGTTCATCAAGAAACAACCATGGTATCAGAATAGACTAAGGTCCGATCTCGAATCTCAACGACATCCATTAATGAAAAAGTTGAAATCTTGAAACATCAAGGGAACTTATGTTTGAGGTTGCACTTTCAAGTTGGTGCAAAAAGTTCGAAGAAAAATTACCAAGAAAGGTGTGGAAAAGGCTATTGTTTTCCATGAAATCATAGACCAAAAGTCTTTTAGCTCCATCTATACAACATCCTCGGAGGATAACAAGATTTTCATGCTTTATATCAGATAATGCTGCAATCTCAGATATGAATTCCCTCTCTCCTCTCATTGACTCAAGTTCAACAGATAGAACTTTGACTGCCACAAAATTCCCATTTTGAAGCCGTCCCTATAATTTCACCAGATCAAAACATAATTTTTAGACATTGGAAGTCAACTTCTGATTCATAAATCTATATTTATTACCTTGTAAACAGAACCAAATCCTCCCTCTCCAATCTTCTGTCTGAATCCCTGAGTGGCAGTTTTGATTTGATTGTAAGAGAATACTGGAAATTTTGAATTTGTAACAGTTTCACCCCCTCTTCGACCTAGGATTCAGTTACTCAATTATTCACATTCTAAGCAAACTCAAAATTGAATCAAGGATTTGATTTCTCAACTTACCTGTTTCTTCTTCTTCTTCTTCTCCTCCTCCTCCTCCTTCTCCTCCTCGTTGTTGGCTGCTAAAACAGCTTAAAAAAGAAGACAGTTTCATGTATGTTTGTTTCTGGGTTTTAACTGAATCTGAATAATGGGAAGGTGAATTAGGTGGAACAAGTGGGGATGGGAAGAAATGAAGAGAAGGGAATTGAATTATAATATTTATAGCCTACGCCCATTGATTTGGATTCCACATTTCTTACAAGTCAGGGAAGACTGATGCAGCTTCTTGTTCCTTTCTGCGATCGCACGTGTGTAGTCTCTATGTGTTATTTATAGTTTATTAACGAAATTGAACTAGTTTTCCCTTTAATAACCAATAAAAACTTAGTTGAAGAAAGACCGGAGTTCATTATCCTCGGGCATACAATTCAAACTCCTTCACAAGACTACGTTTCTTCGGCTCCTATTTCGAGTGTGTTTGGCCGTTTTAGATCAAGTTTCGTGATGACTAAGTTAAGGTCTAGCGAATAACAAATATAAATGTGTTTAGTCACGTTAGAGGAACAACGAAAGTTAGAGTCGTCTCTCACTTAATCAATAATGTCCACGACGGTGAATAAAATTGTTCAAATTTTATTAAAAAGTTGAAATGAAATAAGTTTTTGTACAGCGATAATTTAATTTTAAAAAAAAATGAACAATTTTTTTTTTTTTTTAAAATTAGGAGTTGACTGTGTAATGAATTATCGATATATTTTAGGATAAACCGACATGTATATTTTTTAAAGTTTTGGATGTGGATGGGCTTAATTTATTAATTAATATTTGAGTGGTTGAGTTACCGGAAGTGAAATATTCAAAGATGAGTGCTTAAAAATACCATTTTAATAAGAATAATAATTGAATACCCTTTCACGCTCCAAAAATAAAAAATAAAATAAAAAACAAATAGTCTAGAAACTAAGGGTCATTGGTCATGGACGTGAGCCATGATTTGATATATCAATCTTGTTACATGTACATATTGATTTACAATTTACATAATTTACAATTGACACAATCTCACACAACCATTCACACCTCACACATTTAATCCAATTATCACAATCTTGTCTCGTCGCCTACCTGTCAACAAATGTGTCGAACTTAAATTACAAATAGTTTAATTGTTTGACATATACTTGGATCATGCTATCTGTACAACTTTATATATATATACAACTTCACACTTGGTATGTATGATCCATTTTTAAAATAGTTTTTTAAATCAACGTCACAGATCTTTATAACTCACTAGTTGTACGGCTAGATTAATCTTTTGAGTAAGAGTAATGCTATTTAACCTCGTTGGGATTACAACCTTAATTTATGTGGTGTTAATGTGACATTAAATTATAGGTGAAATTAAATAAGTCATTTAATTTCACCTATCATTTAGAGTTATCTAGACTGGGGTTGTAACATCAGTATTTGAGTAATGTTACTTGTACAGAATGAAATTACATGATGGCTTACGCGCAGATGAGGTGTGAAAGGGAGAGTGGATTTTTTTATTTTTTGTTGAAAAATTGCGACCCAATCATTTTATTACTATGTATATGTAAATCATTGTATAAATTAATTATGAAAATATAACACAGCTGTAATCCTATATACTTTGCCTGTGTTACTATTCGTCACTATTGCTAGTCCTTTGAGCTTACCAATTGCGACGCCTCGTTAGTAATGTGAATTTAAAGAAGTGAGTGGAAAAAAAATCTTTATATTTTATTAGTTTAAGTGCTACTGTAAATCTACAATCAAATTAAATTTACTTAAATTCTCAATTATTATAGCTTGACGAAAACACCTAAAGATCTTTGATTATAGAAGAATAGAGTTAGGCAACTTTTTCCAAGATTTGCCTAGTCCGATTTGACCCAATTAAATTTATAATATATTTTTCTCTCTTTTCATTTTAAACATATATTTTTTAATAAAATAATATTACATGTAAATAAAAAAAAATATTCATTTTTTTTCAACCACGCATTATTCGAAAAAAAAATATTTTTCCAAAAATTATAATTTCAAATAATGGGAGCCAAACGTGACTAGATGTTATCAGCTAAATGAAAAAGTATACTATTGCAATATTTTTTTGTCGTCGTATCTAATCACTCAATCACATCACTTTCTTTATTAACATCCTGTTTGATCCACATTCTTACAAAAAATTATTTTTTCAAAAACTCATTTTGAACCACACATTCATTTATTAGGAGGGTGTTTGGTGTGGATTAAAATCGGATTTCTAGTGGATTGTGATGTACGTTTTTGAAATGTGTGGTTAAAAAGATGTGGGGACCTATGAAAAATGTGGTTGATATTGATTGTTAGACTTTGACTTAAATTAAAATCAAATTTTAATCTCACCCAAACATGCCATAAGCTTGTTTCATTTTTGGTAAGATTGTTTCATTTTTGGTACTTACTTTAATGGGTAATTAATGTAAAACGTCCTCATCGTTTGTACTCTTTACAATAATCAGTCCTATCGTTTCAAAATTTGTATTTGAATCCTGATTTCAACATATTCTCGACAAATGGTCGTTTCTATCCCATTTTATCTATTAATTGATGCATTCATTACACTTCATAATTTAGAAGGGCAAATTATTTGATTATCGTTGACCGTTTACTAATCAAATTATAAGGGTTAATTGGACGGACCAAATTAATGGATCAAATGGACAGAATGTCAGTGTACCTTTTGCGCAAGAATATGTTAAAATGAGGGTACAAATACAAATTTTAAAACAATAAGGACAACTATAGCAAAAATATAAAAATCAATTATTGAAGTTTGACATGAATCCATAGATATCTTTATCCTTATTTGACTTTTTAGCTAAATATCTACCATTAAGCTCCTTGGACTAGGGTTGCTGATAGGGAGAGAGTGACACAATGTGATGGCAAGGCGGGATTGGGCATTGTATTGATACGTGTCCCTTCTATCATTGAGTCAGTTGTTAAGCATGTCGTTGTAGCAAGATCCAAATATCTATGTTTAGAGCTTGTTTGGGAGATATTTTTTGGGAGAAAAATTGATTTTGAATAGTGATATGATGAGAAATGTGTGGTTGAAAAAGAAGAAAAAATTATTGATGTATGGTTGAAAATGAGAATTGATTTACTGTAGAATTTGAAAAATTTGTACCAAACGGGCCCTAAATATATTGGCACCATAATTTTTAATAACTGAACTACATTTTAATTGTTTGAAAGGTTCATAACCTTTGCACAATTACATTTATGTGTCAAACTGTTTTTCATCGCATTCTAAATTAATATAAATCGTTCATAATTATGGTTTCACTTCAAATTTTTCTTCAAGATAGAATAAAAAGACTCATTCGTCAATTGTATTTTTAAATCGGCAAAACAAATAAAGATCTATAAATAGGACTCTCCTAATTTCAATTTTCACTCCAAATCAATTCCAAATAATCAATTTCTAATTCTTTATTTCTCACTCCAAATTTCGTCAAAATAATTTCCATATTATTTTTGAATTTCAAGTTGGATATTTGTATTCGATATCTTTCGTTCTAGAAAAGTATGGTTAAGCGATAGTTCGCCCGACAAAACAAATATTGTATTATATTAATTTTGGAAGAAGCGTTGTATTTTGGAAGACGGACGTCCATTTGATTATGTTAGTACCAATGTAAGAAGCGAAATCCATTTTAAGAAGATTTGCATTTTATCTCCTTCGAATTTCTGCATTTTTCTACATTAGAGTAAGTCGTTTTGCTTAACTTTTATGCACATACTATGATTTTGATAAGTCGTTACTCTATCTGTATTTGCATGCACTTGTTTTTTATTAAAGGAATATAATTTATGCACAATTTATCCAACATATCTAATTTATTTAATTTTTTTAAAATTAAATTATTAAAGAGTTGCAAATGAATTAACCAATACAGTTAATGCAGATTCCGGTCCTTGCCATCTAGGCGGCCGATAACTATATTATTTATTTATTTTTATTAACTACATCAGCGTCAAAAGATAGTGACCGTTGAAGTATAACAAAATTAATTTTTACCAATACTCTGAGAAAAAAAAAAGGTTGTGATGGCTAATGACCGATTATTAGTTGTAACTTCTATTATTTAATAATAATAATAATAATAATAAGTGTTGTGATGGCTAATGACCGATTATCAGTTTATCCACTCTGACCAGTTATTTTTGTGAAAAGTAGTAGGCACGCGCATAGGGACCAAGTCATTCAATTATTTATTTTAATTAGGGGTGTGAATAATAATTAATTTTAAAAATTAAATGTTCAATTTTAAATTTAGTAATTCGAAAATGACTTCTTAAAAGGGATCGCGTCGGAATAATTCCACTTTTGAATGGTCAAGAAAGACTACGTATTTTTAATTTTAAAAAATACTCAACCAATTTGACATTTTCCTCCATACGAATTGACGGGAACTTTTACGTGTACATGTTTTATTCTTTTGCTCTGTTTCGTCCTTTTTCTAAGTCTACGTGTACAAATACAAGTCCATAATCAAGACTCCACAAATCCATTTCTCATCTATTTGGGCCCGATCCACTAGCAACCTCTTTTACCCATTTTCGTTCCTCTTCATTTTTTATTCAAGGTAAGTTGTATCAAAACTCGAGCCAAACCCTTCTCACTCACCTCTCTTACTCTCATTTTTTCCCGTTCTAGTAGTTGATTTGATTATTGGAGTGCAAATGATTGTTGATCTTTTTCTGGGATTGTAATCCATACCCTAACAATTTATTTTGGTGTGCAGTGATGCATAGGTGGGCGAAGAGGTGGCCGAGATTCCGTTGTCCACTTTATCGAACGAATTTTGAAGTCAACAACTATCATAAATAAAATGTTAAAAATGAAAGGAAAATGAACATTTACCACTAACTTGTGACCGCCACACTGTCTCAAACAGCACTACCACCAACACACATCGTAATGACTGTTGGGTTTTGTAAACCAAATTTGGTCCAAATTAGGTCTAGAGTTTCGAGTTTTGAAGTGTCGTGCTTGAAGATGACAAAATAGGGTCCAATAAGAAAAGAAAAAAAAGTGGATTGACGACGCTGGACGAACGCCCGCTTATAGCTCGAGCGATAGGAGCAGAATCGGAATAGGGAGTTCGTCGCCCGCCTGTCATTGAGTTGTCACCCGCTTCTTCGCTTGAGCGACATGCCCGCAGATTTTTTCTTCTTTTTCGGTTTTACACGATTTTTAACTAGTTTTCATATTTTATGTTAATTTTAGAGTTTGGACATGTCTTCTATAAATAGTAAACTCTTCATTTAGTTTAGATAGTAAAAAAGACAGAAGTTGTATTTTCTCTCCATTGGTTGTCATTAATAAAATATTCAGTTTCTTTGCTAATTCTTGTTTGCTTTCTTTTAAATCTTGTTCTTGTTTATTAGTTTGTGCAATCTATACTTCATATCGCGCCACATCACCGTCTCGAATCTCTAATAAGTGGTATCAGAGCCAAAATTCAATGGTTGATTTGTTCGAGGTTTTTTGTTACCGATGGCTACCATGAAGTATGATATTCAAGTGTAGGATTGCAATACAAGATTTTCGTTGTGGCAAGTAAAAATGAGAGCTATATTGACGCAGATGGTTTTGGATGATGCTTTGTTGGGATTTGATAGAATGCCCACAACTTGGACAAGAGATGAGAAGCAACGGAAGGATCGTAAGACACTTTCACATATTCATATTCATCTTCATCTATCTAACAACATTCTTCAGGATGTTTTAAAGGAGAAGACAACGTCTACATCGTGGTTGAAACTGGAGCAATTGTGCATGACCAAAAGCCTGCCCAGCAAATTGCATTTGATGCAGATGCTTTATTCTCATTGGCAGAAGGTCGATCACTGGAAGATCATCAGTTGTGTTTAAGGAGATCTTCGCTGATCTGGAGACGTTAGAGGTAAAATATGATAGAGGGGACTTGCCATTAATCGTGTTATGCTCACTGCCTGGTTCGTTTTCGTCGTTTAGAGACACGATTCTGTACAGTCGTAATACACTTACCATTGAAGACGTGTATGATGCCTTGTTCTCAAAGGAAAAGATGAAGTATCTGGTTGGAGCTGGTTCCAGAGATGAGGAAGATCTTATGGTTTATGGTGATCGGCGAAGGGAAAAGTCGAGTGTAGATTTCAGCAATAGAGTATACTTTTACTGCAAAAAGAAAGGACACATCAAGAGGGATTACGAGAAGTTGCAGGGTAAGGATAATTCAGTTACAAATCGTGGGAAGAAATAAGAGACCTCAGGTGAAGCAGACATCGCAGATAACTTTGTAAGTGAGGGAGATCTTTTGACGATTTCTTATGTAGAATATAAGCTTGACGAGGAGTGGATTTTGGAGACAGCTTGTGCGCTTCATATGAGTCCCAATCGGGGATTTCAGGATTTGTTTGAATCATATGAAATGGTGACACAAGATGTTGTTATGGGAAACAATGAGTTTTATTGGGTAGCTAGTATTGGGAAAGCCAGTTTGAAGTTGATGGATGGAATAATCAAAACACTTGGTCAGGTTCGACATGTTCCAGACTTGAAGAAGAACATCATCTCGCTAAGTACCCTGAATTCGAGAGGGTACACACTCTTTGGTGTGGTGGGGTCTTGAAGGTTCGGAAGGGTGTCTGTGTTGTATTGGAGGGGCGGAAAAAGTTCCAATTATACATCTGCAAGGTTGGGCAGAATCAGTAAAAAGACATCAGCACATGTTTGGTACTGTGGTGGATATACAGTTTAGTACAGTACCGTTGGGAGTTGGCTCTGGGTCTATTTTGGAGAATACTACTTTGTCAAGTTTGGGGGATATGGATAATTTCGCTTTACCACCACAGTCTACGGTTCCATTGTATTCAACGGCTAGGAAGAGACCCATTAGAAATAGGTACGGGGATGTTGATCTAGTTGTGCATGGTTTTGGAGTTGTTGAAGGTGTCAAGTCTAGCTAGGGGCCTTCAGTTAAAACATTTAGTGGTGATTCTGCTACAAGCTGTGCTTCGACCATATTTGCTAGATTTTAATTTCGTTGTGAATTTTGGGACCCCGAAGGTCGGATTCATTTGTATCCATGTTTGGATATGGCGGAAGGGGAAAATATTTTCGAGTGTTGGAGATAATTGGTGAGTTCAGTGTGTTTCGTTGCCGTCTGATTTATTTCTCTTAGGTGGAGAAATTTTGGAACTTCGTTCATTGTACTAGAATTTGTGACAAAGTAGAGATTGTTGAGTTTTGTGACCAAAATTCGGTCAAAATTGAGTTAAGAGTTTCACGTTTTGGAGTATTGGGCTTGAAGATGACAAAATAGGAGGCTAGAAGATGACAAAACAGGGGGCTTTGAAGATAACAAAATAGGGTCCAATAAGAGAAAAAAAAAAGGCAGATTGACGGCGCTAAACAAACGTCCACTTATAGCTCGAGCGATAGGAGCAAAATTGGAATAGGGAGTTCGTCGCTTTCCTGTCGCCCGCTTCTTCGCTCGAGCGACAGGCTGCAGATTTTTTTTGCTTCTTTTTCGATTTTACTCGATTTTTAACCTAATTTCCGTATTTTAGGTTAATTCTAGGATTTGGACACGTCTCCTATAAATAGTAGACTCTTCACTTAATTTAGATAATAGAAAAAGGCAGAAGTTGTATTTTCTCTCCATTGGTTATCATTAATAAAATATTTAGTTCTTCTGTCAATTCTTGTTTGCTTTCTTTTAAATATTGTTTTTGTTTATTAGTTTGTAAGATCTATACTTTATATCGCGCTATATCACCTTCTCGAATCTCTAACAATGACGACGATGATGATGATGATGATGGCAACCAACCCACCACCATATACCACCACGATGACTACACCACCATTGTCACAACCACCAATTGCACCACAATCGCTATCTACACAACTCTAACTCAAGTCAAACATATCTAAAACTCAAGCTAGACAGATAAATCAATAGATCTAATTCAAAACTTAAGCTAAATAGATCCAAAATTAGAGTAAAACCACAAAAGTATCCCAAGTCGAACCAAAATCAATTTAAAACCACAGATCTGAAATCATTTTAAAATAATGGTGGTTATGACATCATTGTTTACAGTGAGCAACGCAGTGGCACTGTAGGTGCTTTCAGAGCGACGCCGCTACGACAATGTTGCAAGTGCCGCTGGAGGCGTCATGAGCCCAGCGTCTACGGTGCTCAGATGGAATCAAAGAAACTGATCTAGGAGATGAACTAGGAGCAGCACTGCTTGAAGCGGAAGCAATAGATGGTGGAGAAGCGATCGATCCAATGGGAGGACTAGGTGGAGGAGCAGGAGGAAAAGACGAGAGAATCAGAAGGCAAAGTTGTCACTTGTCGTTGGGGTTGGAGTCAACACTACTACATTTTATAATATTTAAATATAGCATTCTTGTTGATAATGCTATAAAATAAAAATGATTTTTATCTAAACATAATGTGATAGCATTCATTGGAAGGCCAATATACTAAGGAGTATGCTAAGTGTATTTTGTATACTTATCTAGGCCATTAAAGTAGAATATTTGTTAGTGATTTGGATGAGTTATAGCTTACTTTTGTGTTAATTATATATGTTAGGTTGAACTCAATGCAAATTGGTATATTTGAAAGAAATGGACGAAAAACGCGCGAAAACAAAGGAAATTCAAATTTTGGGGACCAAAGTGTAAACATCCAATAGTTGATTTGGAGCACAAAACGATGAATGAAGATCATATAGGATCAATTGGATGCATTTGGAGGTCAAATGAGTGAAATATAGTAGAAGTATTTTCACAAATCAATTTCCAGCTAAAGAAGTTATGCTACAGATTTTTAGCCTCAACTTGATACCCATTTTTCAGATAACAAACTTTTTAAATTGGAAAACTTGTATCTCAAAAGGAATCGTATCCCTTTCAACTACCTTTCCAATGCATTCTAAATTAGCTCAATCGGATACTTGTAGAGAAAGTTATGACCAAAATATCGAAAACTGTTCAGAGATAAACATGCGCGCGCACGACACTATTTTCCCCAACCCGAGAGCCATTTGGTTCTACGGCGCACGCGCAACACTTATACCGGTGCGCGCGCACATGCTTTTTTCACAGACAAATCTTTAGTTTCCTTTCACGTTTCAAACTCTTTTAGAAAACCAAATTGGACGGGATTCTCACATATTTTCTAGCTCTTATAAATAGAGAACGAAGGATACACATTAGAGGTGTCAAAATAGACGGGCCGACCAGACCCGTGAAAATCGGCCCGGGACCGCAGGCCGACCAGTGACCTGAGCGGGCGGTTCACGGGTCAAGGAGGTGTGACCCGCGGGTTTCGTGAGTTGCACCTGCACGGGCCGCGGTTAACCGTGACCCGTGAAAAAAAAAAGAAAAATTAAGTATTATAGTTAAGTAGGTGTCAACCTAATTGAGATATACTTAAACTTAGTAAAAGTAGGTACTAACCTAGTTGAGATATACTTATACTATAAATATTTGATAATAGTAATTAGAAATGCATTTAGTTGTTATTTATTTAAGTTAAATTTAACTTTTCAAAGTTATAAATAATTCATGTAACATTAAATTTGAATTCTATGTAAATATTTTTTGGTATAAATATGAATTTATCATTTTGTTCAATTCTTAGTTTATATTTTAAAAAAAAAAAAATTTTTTGCTATAAATATGAAAAATTCTATATTTTTATAATTTTATTTATACAATTATACGGGCCAAACCGGAACAAACCGTGACTCGCATGGGCTCAACTCGGATGGGTCAGCGGGCAGGCCCGGGTTGTAGTCCAAAATTGTGGGCCAACCCGTAACCGGCCCGTAACCCGTAGCAGACGAGCTTTTTTCCACGCGGGCCGTTATCGGGCTCATATGTTGGCGGGCCGACCCGACCCGGACCACCCGGATTGACACCTCTAATACACATTAAAAAAAACATCTCTTGCCTCTTCATACACATAGTTTCACCAAATTCATCAAGAACAAGAGGTCAATTGCTATATTTTGAAAGAGAGGATCAAGCCATAGCTAAGAATTAAAGGTCAATTATATCAAGATTTTTAAGAATTCAATCGTGGGCTTGAAGATCAACTTCTTTGATTTATTTCATGATCCGATTGATATTTTTCTATTATTCTTTTTGTAATTTATTTATTAACATACTAAGCTAGCTCCATTTTTGTATTAGATTAAGATTAACCATATTTGTTTTAATTCAAGACTAGTAGTTTTGTTTATTTTTTGCATTTCTTGATTAATTTTGCATACACATTGCATTATTTAATTGATTGGCTACGAATTTAGATAATTAGTTGTTTACTGTTGGGAAACTCACAATAAGTTTAAAACGTTGTAAAATTAACATATGTACAATAGATGTTAGGAATAACATTTATGACATGTGCAATCATATAGATAATCTAAATTTTAGTATAAAAATCATTTGAATTCAGACTAGGAATAAATTTGGGTCGTGACTAGAATATATTTAATTTGTCTTGGAAAAAAGAATTAATTACAATAGAATTATCGTTTGTCAAGAACGCATGAACGGAACTAGATTACAAATCAAAAATTGAAATAAATAGCAATAGGGGGATTCGAGATTCAATACAATCATTCATAAATTGATAAAAGTCACATTTTTACAACTTTCTTAGATAATTTAGCTTAAAATCAAATTAAAATCTCTATTTTCTTTACACAATTCGAATTCCTTACATAACAGTAAACTTGAATTGAATTTATTCTCCGTGAGACAATACTCTTAACTCATCAATTCTATTACTTGTCAACGATCTCGTACGCTTGCGGATTTTGCACGAACATAACCCAAAATCCTTTCCTCTATATTTTACCCTATTTTCTTTTCTTTCGTCAAATACAATACGTCTCTATCATCTCCGCCTCTTCGCTGTGGATTTATTCTCAATTTCTTTTCTTCATTTCAAGGTATTATTCTCTTTCTTGTTCGAAAAGTCGCTCTTCAGACAAAGAAGGTACCAATTCAAGATTTTAGCATCTCAATTTTTTTTTTTTCTAAATTAAACTCAATGTCCGCACTTCTATACAAAAATATATTTTCTTAATGAATGTAGTTTATATTTAAACCTTGTAAAAGATATATCCCAACCTTACGTATCTGTCCACACATTCATGATGTGGAATAATTTGTTGTTTCTACATTTACAGGTTGATGCTATTCACAAAATGCAGAATTCTTACTTTTGGGATTGGTTAACTTATCGGTGAAAGGTTTGTGAGCAAAATTGTTTTTTTAAAAAAATTTTTTTTTTTTCTTTATTCAGTAGAGGGACAGGAACGGAGCCAGCCCGTCGAAGTATGTGGGTCCTAGAGTTGAAGAGGTAGGAGCCCACGCCCCCGAATTTTTTTTTGAAACATTATCTGTTAAAATGAGAGAAGTTAGTACTTTATGATGGAGAAAGTAATCAAATGAATATAAATTAATGTATATTAGTTGAAAACTTAAAAGATGGTAATGCCTTCATGGAGATATGTCGGTAATCGACAATTATTTTCTGAGCGCTTACAATTCTATTAGTTTAAACTTCAAAATTAGAAGTTAAGAGTTAGACATATATACATAATGCATTTTAATTTGTATAGCTAAAGAATCCAAAATTTTAGCATTCTCGTTCAGTTAATATTTGTAAGCGGGTTTAAAGTATTGCCCTCCCCTGCATTAAAGGTCTCTCACATGGACACCTCAATAGAGAACCTGAAGTCTCAGTAATCCAAGAAAAATGCACGTGATGAAATTCATGAAAGTATTTTTCAGTTTATTTATATCAATTGCGAAATCTAAGTTGGTTGATTCTTTTATATCAAAGTTAAATAGTCATATTTCTAATGTTGTAATCTCATGTACTTTTGTAGGTTGTTTCGAGTTACGTGGATGGAGAAACCACATTTCATATATGAACGAAATAACTTGAGCAAAGTTTGTGCTTCGCCCTTTTCCTTGTTCTAATATTCTACTCTATATATTTTGTTAAGGGATAGAATTTCACATCAAATAAAGATGGAAACATAGACCAATTTATAAGTGTTTGAACTACTCCTCTTAATAAGATTGACCTTTTAAAATATAATCCAAAATCTTAACATGGCATCAGAGCTCATTAAGGTCCACCGAGCAATTCGATCCAATTAAGACTAAAGAAACGAGCATACAGATTTCAAGATTGATCTGCTCAAACAAGCCACCATCTTGTGGGGACATGTTAAGAGATAAAATTTCACATCGAATAGAGATAAAAACATAAACCAATTTATAAGAGTTTGGACTACTACTCTTAATAAGGTTGACATTTTAAGATGAAATCTCAAATCTTAATATATTTGTGCCGTTTTAATTTGATGACTTTTATGAGTATGAAATAGAAATTCTAAAATCCAGTTTAGTACTGTTAATTTTGTTTATGCCCCGAGTATACTCTAATTTTGCGTTGGTGATTTTTGGATGTTGACTTCAATCGCTATAGATCTCAGATTTTCACAATGTTTTTGAATTGCAACTGCAAGACTTGTAAAATGTCTTGTATATATCTGGGAATGCAAATGGGAAGGTTCTTACTTATTATGCACAAAATAGGTAAAATCTTAAAAATCCCACTGTTGTCACAAGAGTGTTGCTGTTTGTTGATATATGATGTTTTCTTCTTGTGTTAGCATATACAAGGCGTTTGACTTGAAAAATTATATGATGATGTACTCCATCTCATATAAAAATGTTCAAGAGATTAATGTTAATCCATACATTTGTGGTTTCAATTTATACATCTTGTAGAATAGACATTTTGAATGCTTTCAAATGGTGGTCTAAGTATGATTTAACCTTTAGAATTTCAAATTGAAATAGTTTGGTTTTTTTTTTTTTTTTTTTGTCAAAAAAAGTTAGTGATGTTGTGATATATTCATAGCACGGATAACTTGCCTAAGTCTCTTCTCTCAATGACTTGAGTAATTTTTCGGTTGATTTATGAACGGAAAAGTGTTCAAAGTATAGCTTTCGTGGATTTACATTTTTGAATTATTTACTATACATTTTTTTCTTTACAATCTAATAAGTTGTATCACTTTGTCAATTTTCAGATTTGAGTGCATAATTGGTTTGAAGGATGTCTTCTCCAAACAAGTTGCAAGGGTTCAAGAAATTTTCTTTTGAAGAACTATAATGAGATCATTCTAATTTTATTTTATTTATTGCATTTTCAAATATATATTGATGCTAGTACTTGATATGAAGACGAAATATAATTAGATTTCTCTATTGAACATGTACACTTGTGTATTTGTACAAGATAGTATTGATATTTGTTTGGGATTTATTATTGACTTGATTATTGTTGTTCGTACTTTTAATCCAAAAAAATAATGCTCTTGAATATTTACATTTGACTATTAATGAATTAAGATTAATGGTATTTAATATTTATACATTACAATTAAAAAATGCTATTGAAAATGATGCATTATATTCAATAGATACAATAAATATTAAAAAATTATGATGAAAAAGAATGCTATTGAATATGTAATCATGGCGATTAAAAATGTTATTAAAGCCAAAATTATAATGGGGAAAAAATTGTATCACATTAAAAAAGATTGCACAAAAGAATATTGTAAATACTAAAATCATAATGATAACAAAATGCTATATAAAGTTTTTTATAGTACTTTTTAATAGCATTCAAAAAATGTTATAATAGATGTACGACTTTTAATAACATCACCTATAATAGCATTCCAGAAAATGTTATAGAACATGATAGATAACATTTTTTGCAAGCTATATATGAGTTGATATGTTGTAGTACAGGACAGCGAAAGGAGATTGTGTTGGTTCAAGCGAGCTGCGATGAAATCATGAGCGCGAGGCGCTCAGGTGGTGGTGTGTTGTGAATAGAAAGGGGGGAGATATGATTGGGAAAAATGATTAGTTTTTGAAAATTTTGATGTGATTGAAGGATTTAGAGTGATGTATATAGATTAATTTATTAATTATTTAATAATATTATTAAATTAAAATGTGAGATTATTATTTGATTTTTGTATAAATAAACCTTAAACATGATTTTTGAAATTGGTACTTAAAAAAGTTGATTACTTGTAATTTCCACAAATAATAATAATAATAATTAAAGATAAGGCGCATTCCATTTTAGTTGTTGTTCGATAACTAGCAATTGAAGAGGTGAAGGTTAAAGCCCAAAATTAAGTTTAGGTTATGGGTCAGAGATTAGGCCTATCTGCACAAATTTCTTCGTGTAATGATGGTCTCATTATGGCCATAGTAGCATATGAGGTTAACTTTTGTTTGTTTATGGGAAATATATAATAATATATTAGGTACAACTCAAAAATACATTAAAAGGTTTACTAATTTCATACTTACTTTTAAACTCCTTTTTTAATTTTTTACATACATTTTTCTTACAGTGTGTTATGTTATTACCCAACACGCTTTCTCTACAACCATCACTACTGTCGCTGTTTTTAATTGTGATAAATTGTGTTACATTTGTAACACTTGATTTTCTTGCTTTTGTTGTTGTCTATGCCAACACCTTTGTCGTCACAACCACCTGTAATATATCATGTTATATTGCCATTGTCATCACCTCTATAGCAACCACCTCCCCAAACCAAAAAATAACTACCATTAGTCAAATTGAACGCCAACACCATTAACACCTCCCCAAAACAAAGATTGGCATATTCCCATCAATACACCCAACTCTGCCGCGCGATTAAGAATCAAACATAATCAAACATTGTCGCGCCACAAACAATACACACATGTACGCATTTGAAAATTGGAAGAATAAACTAAAAAAGACCGATTGATAAAACTAACCAAAATGGATAGGCAAATGGGGAATTCAAGGTCGTGGTCATGACGTAGAGACAATGACGAAAACAAATTGGCTGAGGCAAAGGCAGAAGCAGAGGAAGAGGCCATCTGAATGATCGAGTTTTAGATCTAAACTCATATTTGAAAATCGATCTCAACAAGATGAAAAAGAGGTGTCAAGTAGTGGTGGTGATGCGTGGTGATGGTTTCTGTATAGTTTTGCGACAGTGATAAGTGGCAGATAGTGTAACGTTTTGAAGATTCATGATTATTTTAGAATTTATTTAATTAAAAAATAGTAGAAAATTGAGATTTAAATAAATTAGTGGACGTAATTAATAACTTTTTGTTTATTTTGAGAACCCAATTGATAAAGGTTAGGAAGTTAGGTTCAAGGACCAAAAAGATAGAAATTGAAAGTTAATGGACTACTTTTTCATTATCGGATAGCCATCTTTAAAATGTAACATTACAAGTTGTTCATTTAGAGTTGAATTTTGCATGTTTGCTCATTTAGGAGCCCTGGGACTATCAAACAAGTGACAGGTCCCTAATATGGCACTCACATAGGTGGAGTCCACGCATATATTTTTTTAAATACATGGTGTGGCCCACCATGTGAGTGCCTTGGTGAGTCCTGTGAATAATTCTCATGTACGCCGGAAGTCTGCTAGAAATTTTACAAGTGTGCATATTATGATTGAGTAGTTCTATTTGGGATGATCATACATTTGGTATGGTTATCTGGTCCCACCAAACAATGGCTATATAGAGTCATAGACTTAGATTAAAGAACGATAATTCTATTTATCATCATGATGATAAATTACCAATAACGTGACAATCTATTATCCCTCCTATTTTTCTCCCTATCCTCCCTCTCTTTATATAAATTGAATTGTCCAATCATATATCGATAATTTATAATCACGATAATAAATAGTGAAAGGAATGGCACAATGATGCAACACCCTTTGGCCTCATTTGATGGTCCAGCTGGAATTGAAACCCAGCCCAAATCTATTTTAATAATTCTTGGTGAAATCGCATTTTGAAAAAGCTGAAAATCGTGTCTCTCATTGCCTGATTTGGACACTCGTGATGTTGCCTCGTGCTGCATCCACAACCGTTGGATTGGTAACCTTGAGCAACTCACTTAAAAGGGGCTTCTAGGGTTTGAGACTTGCAATTCTGTGTGGCTTCGAGATTATTCTTGGCTTTCTCTTTTCTCATTGCTGCGGTTTCTTCTCGAGACTTTTTCCGTCTCCTGTAGAAATCAAAAGTTCTCATTTGATTTCTGAAATACATCTCATTAGCGTGTAATCTTGGGTGATTTACTTTGTTCGAGTGTGGTTCTTGAGTGAACCTTGAGTTGTATTCGAAAGGAGATTCCATCTTATGTGATAATAGGGTTGTCTGAGTGTCAATCTTTGTATTTCTGTTTTGGGGCTTTGATTCGAGCATCACAATGGTGTATTCTTGATATTGAAGCACGGACTGAGAAGTGAAACCTATGGGCTTTGTTCGGATCTCGAATGAAGATAAGTTTCTTTTCTTGCAGTTTATTGTTACTTTATACACTTTATATTTGAGTTCAAGTTTGTAGCAACTAATATTAGATTCTGGATACTTTATCTAGTCCATTTAATTTATGATTTGCACATGTTATTGTTGATTTTTGTGAGTTAATGGTTTGATCTCCTCCCAACAGTGGTATCAGAGCATTTGGAAGGAGATCTTGATGCTTGGTGTGATCGATCTTGACACTGATATATGTCTCGAGCTCCACTGCTAGATTTCTTGAACCCTAACTAAGGGGCTTTGGTGAGATCTTTTAGTTTGTGTGCATTTTTCACCTGTAAAAAAGCTTGTATACTCGTTTGGGTGTTCTAACTCGTTTGGATACTGTCTTGTGTTGGGTATAATACCTGTTTGATTTTCTGGTTGGTTGAGTTTACTCCATTGTGGGTATTTCTGGTTGTTTAGATTATCTGACTTGTGTTTTTTTTTTTTTTTTGAAAAAATCTAAATCACGACTCCTTGTAATTCCTTTGTCCAGAAACCTTGAGTTGTCTGGAATCTGAGAGTTACTTGGGTCAAAGTCAAGATTCTTGATAATCTTGATTTCTGAAAATCATTCATGCAGTAATACTTAAGCTTGATTGATATCTGTAAGTGATTTTGCCTCTGTACAATTTGGTTTGTATTTGGTTTGGTTATATTGTGTACATTCTGAAATAATTATGAAGTGCTTGTGCTCTGAACTTGCAATTTGTGTTCTTTGTTGTACCCCTTGAGTATTGATACTTGACTTATCTACATTGCAAGTCATTGATTGGTGTCTAATTGATCTGCATACATTCTTTTCATTCAAAATGGCAAAATTTGAAATGGAAGTTTTTAATAGCAAAGGAGATTTTAGTCTCTGACGTCAGAAAATGAAAGCTCTTTTATTTCAACAAAAATGTGCTAAGGCTATTGATGAGTCATGGCCTTCTGATCTTGAAATGAGTAAAGTAACTGAAATGGATAAAACTGCATGAAGTACTATTTTCTTGCATTTGTCTAACAATGTGATTAGAGAAATTAGTGAGACTAAGACTACTTGCCGAATTGTGGAAAAAATTGAAGAAAACTTATTTGAATAAATCTATGCCAAATAAGGTTTATCTCCTAAAACAGTTTTTTGGTTTTAAACTGGATCCATCACTTGACCTTGATACTAATATTGATAGATTCAACAGATTAACCTGTGACCTAACCAACTGTGACGAGAAACTCTCAGATGGGCAGTTGGCTGTGGTTTTATTGAATTTAATTGGTGACAAATATAAAGATGTTAAAAATGCAATTGAATATGGGAGGGACACTCTAACTGTCGATGTGATTGTTAATACTTTAAGAACAAAAGAGTTAGAGTTATAATCTGTAGAGGGAATCTGTTAGTGGTGTTAATTTGATGATGAAGTCCAAGTTTAATCCCAAAAATGGTAATTTCAATAAGAAATCTGGACATAAGAAAAAGGGCAACTTTAAGGACAAAAATAAAATGAACACCAAAGGAAAAAAATATTTTTATTGCCTTGAAGAAGGTTCGATTTTATTAAAGAGTATCCTAAAAGACTATTTGACTCTAAAAATAAGTTGAAAATGATTGTGGAGGCTGCCTTGCTTATAATGACTCGAATGTTGATAAGTTTATGTGGCTTTAGCTGTCGCACCTTGTCAAGAGGGATTCTTGACTTCCGTTGCCCCTACCATATGTGTCATAATAAGGATTTCTTTACTTGTTTTGAAAATGTAACTGAATGGTACTGTTTTAATGGGTATCCCATGGCAGGTCAAAGTTAAAAGGTGTTGGAACTATCACTTTAAACTTAAACGATAAGTTGATTCTTGAAAATGCTAGATATGTTATTGATTTGAAAAGAAATCTAATATCCTTAAGGGTGTGTTAGATGACCTTAACTTTGACATTATGATCAATAATGGATACATTAAAATCTTGAAGAGCTCTCAGCTGATTGTTGAAGCTCCCAAGAAATATGGACTTTTTCACATTTTACAAACTGAAAATTTTTTGAGTTCCTTCCAGCAGTATCTCAGTTCCAATGAATAAATCACAAATTGGCACAAAAGATTGGGCCATATTAGTGATAAAGTCTACAGATTTTTGAAAAAATAGGGTATTTTTGGTAAAGATAACATTGAAAAATTGAGTTTCTGTGACTATTGCATTTTAGGAAAGTATAATAGATTACCTTTTCTTACGCTGAAAAAAAAAAAAAAAAAAAACAAAAAAAAAAACAAAAAAAAAGAATGCAATAAATCTTCTCCTACTTGATATTTGCATGCTGATCTGTGGGGACCAACAACTGTGAATACACATTCTGGTTTTAAAAATATTATTTGTTTGTCATTGATGATTTTTTCAGGAAAAAATTGGACTTTTTTGTTAAAATCAAAATCTGACAAATTTTATGTTGTTTAAAGAAGGAAACTTTTAATGAAACAAACTGATAAGAAAAAAAAAAAAAAAAAAAAAAAAAAAATAAATGATTTGAAATTTTGCATTAGGAATTTGATGAAATGTACAAATTATCTGGTATGTTAAGGCATAGAACAGTCACACACACACACACAGGACCACCATACAATGGCTTGTCTGAAGAATGATCGGACAATTCTTGATACAAGTGGATATCTGCATATGTTGTTGTTCTGGCCTGCCGAAAATTTTTGGGTGAGCAGTTAAACTTCTAGTTATCTTATTAATAGATGCCCTTCTAGTGCTATAAACTTTAAGATCCCCGAGGAAAATGGAGAGGAAAACCAGTTGACTTTAGTAACTATGAGGTTTTTTTGGTGTGCAGAGTTTTACACAAACCAAATTGAAGGTAAATTGGAACCTAGAGCCCTTAATTGTTGTGTGTTTTGGGCTTTGGGGAAGGGTTAAAGGCTATAGACTATTGGTGAGAGAGCTTAAAGGATATAAGGTCATTATAAGTAGAAATGTGGTATTTAATGAGGATGACCTACCCTGTTTTAAGTCTGGACAGCAACCTGCAGACCTTTTAGAGACCTCTGAACAATCTGAAAATGTGGGTAAAAGGTTTGAGATTGAGGTAGAGCAATATGGGGAGGGTTCTGACCAATATGCCCCTCAAAATGTTGAAAGAACCCTGAAGCTGACTTGAACCTTTGACGTTATAGAGACTGATTTAGAGACTGGTCAGTCCCTAAGTGATTATCAACTTGTTAGGGATGGGGAAAGAAGGGTTATTAGACCTCCTGCTAGGTTTGAAAATGATGTTTCCTTGTTGTCCTATCGTGATATGATTGAGGAAGAACCTTAATCCTATGAGGAAGCTTTGAGTAGCAAAGATTCCAAACAATGGCTTTGCATGCCATCAAGATGATATTGGTCCCTCACAAATAAAGACGTGGCTGTTGGTAAACAGACCGAGGGTAAAGGGTTGTGATTGTAAATGGATTTTTAAAATTAAAAGAGGAGAACAAAGCAAAAATGACATAAGAGTAGCAAAGCCTTTTGTATCAAATGTTTTTTACTCAAAAAGAAAGGGTTTGATTCAATGAAATTTTTTTCACGCCGCGTAAAATTTTTCTACATATCGTTCGTCATTCTTGCTTTGGCTACTCAATTATTTACTTAATTATAATTATTTTTAGATGGTACATTAGCTTTTATTTATTATCACAAAAAAAAAAAAAAAAAAAAAAAAAACAGTTTTTCTAAATGGAGATTTATATGACCCATTTACATTAAATCAACCTCGAGGATTTGAAGTGAAGAAGAAAGCTCACTTAGTATGCTTCTAGACAATCTCTATATGGCTTAAAACAAGCTCCAAGACAATGGTATGCAAATTTGACAATTTTGGTTATTGGACTTGGGTTTAAGAAAAGTAACTTCGTATACTTGTCTTTACATTTGAAGGGTCAGGTGGATGCTAATATTCACTTTACTACTCCTTTATGTGGATGACATGATATTAGCTAATCATGACATAAAAGAGATTGAGGAAATTAAAGAACAAACTAAATCTGAATTTTGAAATGAAGGACTTAGTCCGATTAGAGAAGATGTTAGGTAGGAGGTTAAGAGAGATGAATAGACATGCAGCACTAAGCCTTAGCCAAAGTCCCTATATTTTTGAAATTACTTAGCAAGTTTTCTATGGCTGAATCCAAAAGCGTTAGTGTCCCTTTGGTGCTATCCTTTAAACTATCAAATGATTTGTCCTAAACTAAAGAAAGTTGTGAAAAATGACAAAATGTGCCTTATCCAAATGCAGTTGGATCTGTAATGTATCTCATGGTGTGTTTCAGACCAGATTTGGCATATTCTATAAGTGTTTTAAGTAAATATCTATCAAATCCATGTGAAGCACATTGGGAAGCCATGAAATGGCTTCTTAGGTACATTAAGGGGACCTCAACCTTAGGGATTCAGTTTTAGAAAACAAGCTGAAAGTGTTATTTTGAAAGGTAGTTTACTGATTTTTGATTATGCATGTGATAGAGATAATCGAAAATCTACTTCATCATATATGTATATTTTGTGTAATTCTTGCATAAGCTGGAAATCCCAGCTCCAAAAGATTGTGACTTTGTCTTCAACTGAGGCTGAATACATTGCGGCCACCGATGCATAAGAAAGAATTTGGTTTAAAAGGGTTTACTTAATGAATTTGGTTTTATTAAGACGTTGTTCTTTATTTTCTGATAGTCAATCTGCAATTCATTTAAGTAGAAATCCTATTTTACATAATAGGTCTAAGCATGTTGATGTTAGAAATCATTTTATTAGAGATTTTATTTCACAGAGTTGTGTGAAATTTGAAAATATATCTACTATTACAACCCTGTCTGATAACTAGGTACAAAAGTCTTACCTTAAACAAATTCCTAGACTGCTTAACCTTGTTAAACATTGCTCCATGCTAATCTGTGAAGGCTGGTGAAAGTGTGGCTGATGATATATGTTTTTATTGTTGAATTGCCACAATACGACATGAGTTTGAATTATTGTACCAAGGTGGAGAATGAAAGGATGGCCCAATGATGCAACACCCTTTGGGCCACATTTGATGGTCCAACTGGAATGGAAACCCAGCCAAAATCTGTTTAAATAATTCTTGGTGAAATCGCATGTTGAAAAAGTTGAAAATGCTTGATATCTCATTGCCTTTTTTTGGACGCTCGTGATGTTGCCAGAAAATCGGTTTGCCTCCACAACGCGTTGATTGGTAACCTTGAGCACTCACTTAAAAGGGTCCTTCTATGGTTTGAGACTTGCAATTCTGTGTGGCTTCGAGATTCTTCTTGGCTTTCTCTTTTCTCATTTTGCTGCGGTTTTTCTTCTTGAGACTTCTTCTGTCTCCTGTAGAAATCAAAAAGTTCTCATTTGATTTCTGAAATACATCTTATTAGCGTTAATCTTGGGTGATTTCTTTGTTCGAGTGTGGTTTCTTTGAGTGACCGTGAGTTGTATTCGAAAGGAGACTTCATCTTGTGTGATAATAGGGTTGTCTGAGTCATCACTCTTTGTATTTCTGTTTTAGGGCTTTGATTCGAGCATCACAGTGGTGTATTCTTGAGATTGAAGCACGGACTCAGAAGTGAAACCTGTGGGCTTTGTTCGGGTATCTCGAATAAGATACAGTTTTGCTTTCTTGCATTTTATTGTTACTTTATACACTTTATATTTGAGTTCAAGTTTGTAGCAACTAATATTAGATTCTGGATACTTTATCTAGTCCATTTAGTTTATTGATTTGCACATGTTATTGTTGATTTTTGTGAGCTAATGGTTTGATCTCCTCTCAACAAATAGCATTATATTCCAGAGAAACATAAATACATTTAAAAAAAGAAGGAAAAAAAAAGGAAGAAAGAAGAAATGGTTACTTCAAATGGTTTTGCTGCATGTACCCTCGGTGTACAGTCCCCCACAATAGGGGGTTACAACTTTTTTTTATTGAACGTGAGTTCTCTTTTGTGATGGAGGAGCACACCAAAATGTCAATTTCGATGCATAAATAGCAAAATCCTAATTCAAATGTTCTAACAAATAATGTTTGGTTTGACCCGTAGACTGTGGTGCTGGAGGAGCTATACGCTACTGCATTACACGAACAAACAAAGTGTCAATCTCGGCGCATAAATAGCAAAATCCTAATTCAAATGTTCAAACAAATAAGGACCATGCTACTCTTACAGACAAATGGTTTACAGATATCTTACAGATACTCACAAGGATTTTAAATAATATAATATTGTTTCTTTTAAATTACTATCTTACCCTTAATGAAATAATTTGCAAGATATGTCATATATCTTTTAGCTGTTCGGTCTTTCAGGATTATTTTCTTCTATATTTCTATTTGGGTTATAAGTTCTTAGAACTAAACCTGGGAATCTTAATTCAGTATTTTCTTGTAACAAAATCAAATATTGTTGTTGCTCAAATTGATGATATTTTATAGTTGTTCTTATTTTGTCCCACTTTTCTTGATTTTCTTCTCTTCGAAGTTCTTCAAAAAGTATTCTAACTTCTCTAGATCTTAATTCACTAGTATTATCTTGGATTCTCCTAAATCTTTCTAAATTTTCTCTTTCTTCGTGGTTCATAAGCTTAATCAGGAGTGTATAATATTTTCTTAAACTTTTCAATATTTCCTAAAAACTCTCTATATTTTGTTAGTTTTTCAAAGGCTTTGGGCTGATCTTTTTTAGTTATATAGCCAAGGACAATTTCTTCTGAAACTTCTTCTTCTAGATTTTTATATTCATTTATGACATCTTCTACCTTTTTTATTTCTCTACTAGTTTCTACAGGATCAAATCCTATATTATGTTTACAAGCATAATCTATATCAAGATATATACTTTCAAGTTTTTCTTGGCCAGCAGGAAATACTTTTTCAGATTTCTTAACTAATCTTAATAAAAACGAGATATCTGCATTATTTAAATAAAGCTTAAGGCTATCATTATTAGATGTGGATGCAAGTGAAGTGTTCATAATAATCAGAGAATAATTGTGTAAAGATAAGCATATAAAAGCATGTAAATGACTTACAGTAATCAATGGAAATAAACAGGCTTTCCTTCCAGTATGTTCTTATAATTGTTTTGCATGTACTTAATCAATCTTCTGAATCTGATAAATGTTTAAAATGTTTTGAAATCGTTTGGGTCCACAACTGCTTCCGCAAAAGGCTTTTCAATTAAGGTTGCATTTCTCATTCTTAGAGAACTAGCCGTGTTGCCACAGACGCTATCTCACAGTATTCAGAGTCTCTGTTTTCACCTCTATTCAAACTCTTTTCAAAAACAAGTTCTTACTTGGAACGAAATTTTTAAAAGATAAACTCACACACAAGGTGCTACAATTTTGTTAGAAATCTGCATTTTTCCCCTTAAAACATTAATCCAAGACGGGTACTTTGGCATGGCTAACATCCATTCAAAACAATGTTTTGAAAATCTTTTAAAATCTCTATCTGTACTGCCGAGGAATCATGAGAAACTTAACGAAATCATTTTATGAAAGCTTTGTTGAACATAACAAACTTCATCTTTATATTCATAAACTGAAAACAGTACATGATTACACACTATATTTACATACCTTTGGTACTCACCTTATGAAGTTTAGAACTCCATAAGTGATTACCTTATTACAAGCTTTGCTATCTTCAAGCTATTTAACAATATTTCTGAATACAAGTGGTGTATACAGATTAAAGAAGAGAATTTGAGATGTGTTTTTCTTCAAGGTATTTCGAGATGCCTTCAATCCTGGACTTCTTCCCCTTATATAGAGGTTTTTGAGGTATTCCTTTAGTGATAAGGAATCTTATCTTTACAGCTGTCTTCCCACTTTCTTTTGTTAGGTAGTAAAAATAATTTCTTCCACTATCTTGTGTTGGTCACGGGTGTCTTCCACTACCTTGTGTTGATCACATGTGTCCATCAATATCTTGTATGGAATATTATCTCTTGAGTTGGATTATGACATTTCTCCAATATCTTCTGTCTTTTAGTGACCACAGTTTTTCTTTAATAAAGTGAATTATTAAAGTAGTGATAAAGGGTCACTTTCTTGTTCTCCATCATTTTTCCATTCTTGATTCAAAGAATTCAGCAGGGAATTCTTCACTGTTGAGGGATGCTCCTTGGCTCATATCTTCTACAACACAGTGCTCGCAATGATGATCACTGTAATCCCAGAGTATTTTGCACAGTTCTTTGGACATATCTTCTGATCCATTAACTTGATTTGAAATTATGGTGGAGAGTAAATTGTCAAGGAGATACAAGTCTTCGTCTTTTGTAGGAACCCTTGCATTGGAATAAATTATATATTCTTCAGATGGATAGATCCATATCTTCTCTTTCTCAGTAATTAACTGAGTTACATGTTCGAATATTTCTTTATACCCTTTTGCTCTTCTGTAGGGCATCATATATTGTATCAACAAACACTTCTCTAAATGATATTAGAAAAGGTACTTGTGTAGCATATTTGCTGTATATTATTTTGTTTCCACCTGCTGTTGTAGCTGTGACAACCTTTTTTGAATCATATTTCCAATACTCAGATGGTAGTACATTTGGTAAGCACAAACTTATTGTACTTCCTGTATCTAAGTATGCATGAAATTTAATTCTGCAGTAACTTCTTATATTAAGTGTTATTTCAATATATGGACTCATGGGATTAGTACTTATTACTCTTTCCATGACAACACTGATTTCATATTTTCATCTATTCTTGATATGATGATTGGATTATCATCAACTGTTATTTTTAAATATCCTTGGCAAATTTTGTAAGGACTAAATTTTCAAGGAAGTTCATTCCTAGTATTATAGGTGAACGATTGACTCCATATAATTCGTCTTTATATAGAATTATTTCTTTAGTAAATTCTTTTTGATCTTCTCCCACAAATATAAGAGGGAATTTTACATATTTTTTTATTTCAAGATTATTTCCCAAATAATCCTTAAACATATATGGTTCGGGTAATTCAAAGTCTACTAAATGGCTAACAAATTTAGCATTTACATGACTTTTATCTGCTCCAGTATCTATAAGAACAAGAAGATTCTTCTTGTATCCTTCTTGATTAATATATCTAGTTTTGATATAGTATTGTGAACTTGTTGGTTCAGAAATACTTAATTTTCTAAGTTGACTTGTCTTAGAGTTTTGTCTGGAGGGGAATCTTGCAATAAGATTGTCTCCTTCTAGACTAATACTATTTCTTCTTATCAATTTTCCTTCAGAATTGATTTCTCTTGCTTGTTTATGAAAATCAAGCATTATTTGTTCTGGTATGGTTACTTCATGTTCTTGGTATTTTCTAGGAGGTATATATTCAGCCAATTCTTTAAATTCTTTATGTATTATAATGTTATCAGTTATTTTTCTTAAATTATTATGATGGCTAGTACTGAAAGCAAAAATTGATTTTATGCTTATATTAATAGCTTTACTTTTTTGTGGCATTTTTAAATTTCCAATTCTATAGTATAGATTGAAACTTTGATCTATATTTTCATCAATTAATGACATTGCATAATTTGGTCTTACTGTGAACATTATCTTTTGGTAAACTAGATTTCATACAATAGTTCCTAATAGTGCATCTACATGATCTTGTAAGATTCTATTGTCCATACAATATATTTCTATTGGTATATTCATACCTTCTCTAAAGTATCCTTTTACCATAACTTGTATTCCTCCTATTTCAATACATTTCAATTTGCTTCTTACATTCTCTGGTATTTTAGATAGTTTTTGTTTTACCCATTCTTTTGTGATTATAGGAATTCTTGTTTTTCCCATTATATCTTCTATATAAATAGGTATTTCTCTATAATTCATACTTACAATTGTTTTATTTACTCTTGGTAATATACCTAAGAATCCCTGATGAAATACATCTTTTTCTTGTAAGTCTAATATCTGCTTGGTTATTCCTTTGTATTTTTTAATATAAAGGTAATTTCTTGTTTTATACCTTCTACTGAATCTTCAACTTCTTCAATTGTTTCTATTTCTTGGTCTATTTCTTGATTCATATATACTATCTCTTCAGAATCTTCTTCTGATGAGGATGTATCTAATTCATAAATACTACTACATTCACTACTCAAATCTTCAAAATATTCAATTGGTTCTATATCACTATCATCCTTGAATTCTTCATAAATTCTAAGTGTTTTTATATTCTGTTTATCTTTCTTTTTAGGACATTGAGGAGCAATATGTCCTTCTTCATTACATATGAAACATCTACATTTTTTGACATATTTTGGCTTGGGCTTCACAGTCCAATTTCTTTTCTTAAAATACTTTTTATTTGATTTAAAACTTCTTTTCTTAAACCTTTTATAATTTTTGAATTTTCTTTTATATTTCTTATAAGGTTTATATTTCTTTTTGTAACATCCAAATTGTTCAACTTGACCTAATTCTTTGTAACAACACAAAGAATTTTTCCTTATCTTATATGCTTTCTTATTTTCTAGAGCTTCTCTACACCAAGTGCTTATCATCCGTTTTGTGAATTCAATCCTAGTTACGAGACTATCTAATTTTATACCTTCTTCTTCTCCTGCTGGTAATATTTTTTTATATTCTTTTAATAATTTCATTCCCCAGGGGTATGGTAACTTTGTAAAATAGGATCTTAACATTGGTTTATTTTCTTGGTAATCTCCTTGGTTCAATATATAATATATCTCTTCAAATTTACATGTGTACCTATCTAATTCACACATATCACATATCCTTAAATTTCCCATTGCTATTGTTCCTGAATTATATTCTTCTTGTTTTCTAAATTCTTCATCAGAACTGAATCTATGTCCTAAGAATTCTGTTCTTAAGGCTCTTTCAAGTCTTTTTAGTATTTCTTGTATATTTTGATCATTTAAAGCATTTCTATTATCTAATGTTTCAGTTGTATCTTCTCCATACTTTATTCTTCTTTTAATATCTTCTGGTAATTTTCTCCACCAGTCAGATGCAATTCCTCTGAATGTATGTTCTATAAATCCAAATGCTGTATATGTTTCCCATTTATTAAATTGTATAGCTAAATCTGTACTTTTTACCCATGTATCTATAGCTTTATCTTTATCTACACAATCAAGATCTAACCATATTCCTGTTGTGTGTATTGGTTCATTATAAGATTTCATAGGACTTATTTCTTTTACAGATTGTTTTCCTATATTTCCAGTATACCTCTTTTGTGTTTTCCTATACTGGTTAAGGCCATCCCTATTAGGTATTGGATGATGAGGTTGCCATTTTTCATATTCTTCATCACTACTAAAGTCTTCTTTTTTAAAGCTGGATGATGGATTAGTGTTCATTTTTGTATTTTCCATTTTTTCAGTTAATTCTTCTAACTGTCTTTTATATTCATTATATTCTTCGCCAGTAGATTCTAAAAATTTTTGTTCTAATTCTTCAACTTCTGTAATCATATATTGATTTATCTCTTGATTTTTTCCTTTATTTTCATCTTTTTGTGTTATCCTAAAATCTAAAGGTTGATTAATTATAATTTTATCTTTTCCTTTAAGATTATTATTTAAAAGAGCATTTCCTATCTGTAGATTATATTCTAAATTTTCTAATCTTTTGTGTACATCTTCAAAACTTTCATTTATACTATTTTTAGGTAAATAAGGATAACTCGGTTTTTTATGTTTTCCTATCTTATCCAAAAATTCTTCAATTATACTTTCTTTATCCATTATGTTCATCATTATTTTAGGTTCGTAATCTGGCTCTGATACCAATTCTGACCAGGGTGAGTAGCGGAATTTTAATTTTAATTTTAGATAGTTGTATATTCTATGTAATCTCTTAACTCAGAATATTTTAATCTATTGTTTATTATGGATATATAAAATTTTAAAGTTAATTTATATCTTAATTCTTTATTAATTTTACTAATTTTATGAGTTTTAGGGCTTCTCATAAGATATTGTATTTTCTTGGGTTTAAATCATATGTTTATAAATTCTAGGGACTAAATTGAAGCTTTTTTATTCTTGTAGTGACCTTTAGTTGTAAATTATATGCATGAGGGTATTTTTGGAAATAAATTATTTCTGTAATTTTTCTGTGAAAGATTTTCTGTACAAATGGGTTTTCTCAACAAATAATGTCTGGTTTGACCGGTTGACTGTGTTGCTGGTGGAGCTTTACGCGACTGCATTACCCGAACAACCCATCATTAGATTCGTGTTCACCTTCGTCACCTTTCCCCACCACCATCCCCTATACGTACACTCCACTTGTAGCTATCTAAATCTTCTCCCTTTTCGCCCAATAAAATCCAAGAAACCCTACATTCTTTACCCCTTCAACCAAATGTCTTAAACTTTCCCCTTTCGTTTTCCATTGTGTTTCTGTTTTATCTAATAAATTGCAAAAAGAATCCATTTTTTTTCAATTAATCGACTTCTATACATCTTTTATGGTGTAGATCAGTGATTTTGATAGAAAAGAATATATTTTTTCTCTTGAAATCTTGATTTTGTGTTCTGTATTTTGAAAGGAAAGGAATTAGACGTAGTATGGGCAATATTGGGAGTAGTGGGGTGCAAGGGCGGAGGAGAAGCTCGAGAAGGCGGAGCCACCCACCTCCGCCGCCGGCGCCGCCTCCACAGGCTCCGCAACCAGATATCACCGCGAACAGGTATGTTTTTGCGGCAGCGACTCCTTACCCTTCATCCCAATACCCAAACTCCAACTTTCCTGCTTATTACCAACAGTACCCGGGGTACTACCCGCCTCCTCCGCCCTCGGTACCCGCACCTCATGAACACCAACACGCGGCTACCCATGCCAATTGGGTTAACGAGCGGTACCCGTATGGACCCATGATGCAGCCTCCGGCACCATATGTGGAGCACCAGAAGGCTGTTACTATTCGAAACGATGTTAATTTGAAGAAGGAAACTTTAAGGATCGAGCCCGACGAGGAGAACCCTGGAAAGTTCCTCGTTGCTTTCACTTTTGACGCCACAGTAGCTGGAAGGTGCGATAACATTTATTTTGTATTTTCCTCACCCGGGTTTAGTTTTATGAGTTTATGGTCATATTGGAAGACGAGAATTGAGATTTGATTAAAGAATTGGATAACCACGAGAACAAATTTGACAAGTCGATTTTAATATATAAGAAATTCGGCTTCTTGTAATGTTTTCCTTGAGACATTTATGAAAATGATTTCATGAATTCACTCCAGAAATCCGACTGCAAAATTTGTTGATATTGGTATTTCCATTGGAGAATAGTTTCGAAAAACTCAAAACGACACAAATGTTAAAAGTGCATTCTTTAATCCTTTTATTATTTCCTTTTGAGGTAAGAGGGTTATGAATGATATAGTGCGGATTCAGTTTTTGCGATTGTTTATTTGTTGGGTACATTGGCTACGCCCGTCTGTTTCTTTGCAAGCCGAGGCTGAGAATGATTGTGATTTGGACTCATTATGCTTTTAATCTGTCTTTGGCAAGTTCATGATTTATTCACGTAACTGAGTCTGAAGCAATAGGTTCTTCTAACCAATCGAAAGGAATGACAATGAAGATAATTTTGATGTAGGCAGTTCTTTTCTTGTGTGTGCATTATAGCTCACATTAACTTAGATTCTTATCAAATGTAGAAAAAGATTTATGATTAAAGATTTCCAATTTAACATTTTGGAAACTTAGGCCTGATATTTACCTCCAGAAAATCGAAAGTAGTTTTTATGTTTTTTTTCTTTCTTGTTTTTGGATTCTCTTACAGAAGACGGCGATCATTTCTTGAGTTTCATTTTTCTTGTAATATGCAGCATGACCATAGTTTTCTTTGCTAAGGAGGGTGAAGATTGTTGCCTGACTCCAACGAAAGAAAGCTTACTTCCACCTATTACAATACATTTTCAACAAGGTTTGGTACAGAAGTTTAAACAACCCTCTGGAACCGGGATAGACCTTTCAATGTTCGAGGGGTCAGAATTGTCGACAGTTGGTGACACGGATGTGTACCCTCTAGCAGTTAAGACAGAGGCTTCCATAGATAACGAAAATGGAAACCTAGACAGTGGATCCAAGAATTCCCAAATGACCCAAGCCATGTTTGAGAAGGAGAAAGGTGAATATCAGGTTAGGGTGGTGAAGCAAATATTATGGGTTAATGGCATGAGATATGAACTACAAGAGATTTATGGGATTGGAAATTCAGTTGAGAGTGATTTTGATGGGAATGATCCTGGAAAAGAATGTGTCATATGCCTTTCAGAACCCCGAGACACAACTGTCCTGCCTTGTCGACATATGGTACTTCTCCTCTCTCTATCTCTCTCATACACATACCGTGGCATAGATACCTGTGTGCTAGAGGTGGCAATCGAGCCGAACGGCTCGTCGGCTTGTAAAAAAGCGGCTTGTGGGCGAGTCCAAAATCAATGATTTATTTAATTTTTTTAAAGGCTTTTCTTTATTAAAAAAAAAATGATGAGCTCGTGAGCTGTGGGCTGAGCCGAGCTCAACCCATTGCCACCACTACTGTGTGCTCTCCAAATTGTCAGTTTTTTGGCAGTTTTTCTTGTATTGGTACGAGCATTTGAGAGTAGGTTGGTCATTGGTAGCTTGTGAAATGCATGCATAATTCTTGTCACTTCTCTTGATGCAGTGTATGTGCAGCGAATGTGCAAAAGTATTGAGGTTCCAAACAAATAGGTGCCCAATTTGCAGACAGCCAGTTGAGCGGCTTTTGGAGATCAAGGTCAACAATGGGACTGATGAATGAAGAGGATTAGCTTCTGCTATATGCTACAGAGTTTTTACTTCTTGTGTGTGTTCTTGTTTACCCTTTTCTATAACGCGTCCTGCCCTTGGTTCGCAGACTTCAATAATCAGATTGGATATCTCAATGGTATGCAATGTGTCTAAAGCATACCGTTGATATAACTCACGAAACTGGGTATGCTGTAGGCGAGTTCCTTGATGTGATTTTGGGGAGTGCTTAGCGGCATTTCTTCTTGCTCACAATTGTTCGATACAAGATGTATAGAACGTTTGGCTTGCTTTCGATTACTGGTTCAAGTTATGTTATTATTCTTTTGATTTCTTGTGTATGCATGCATGGCATCTTACCTTTGGACTCTTGTCCTAAAAAAATTATGAAAAATCTGTCGTCATGCAGTTCACAATGATGTCCTTTGTTTTGATGGAGTAATATTTGTACCCCACCCCCACCCCCACCCACACCCACACCCACCCCTCTGTTTTCTTATTTCTTGTGAAGTGGAGAATATACTTTGTTTGATGAGACAAAATTGGGTGGAGATAAAAAGTGGAGGCTATCATCCTATTCGGGAAAAATTATAGAAAAAGGACCATTTTAAATGCCAAATTGACCAACCCCACTTCAATGTTTGCTAAAAACTAGATTTTTAGCGGATTTTGATAAAAATTAATGAACACGTGTGTTCGAAAAGTTGATAAAAGAAGTAGTTTTAAAATGTCATGTTAAAATTAATTATTGATTTTGACTTAAATTTTTATCAAATTTTTTTAAAATTAAATTTAAATAAAAAAGCTCTCTTTCATTTGCACCAACTTGGATTCCTCTCTCCAAATTCCAATGCATCAATTCGAGGTTAGAAGCAACGTTGGTGGTGTCTGTCTATTCATAATCAAATTGTCAATCATGGCTTCCAATGTTTGATGGCTACAAAAATTCCTCTTATGCTTTGCTTCTTACTTTAGCAAAGTTGGATTTATTTGAGTGTCTCGCTTTGACTTTGTTGTGTGAAAATTAATGCAAAAATGGGTCTCAAATATTATTCTGCAAATTTTTAAATTTAGATAATTACTATCGACAATTAAATAAAAGTCTTTGTTATTTACATGCCAGCAATAAATATGTATTACATTTGTAACTCGACCATTTTATGGACCCCTTTTCCTTAAATACAATAAATAGTTAAAATTCTCTATATTTTCAATCTAAGACAACCACGCAATGAACAATAACACAAGTATATATTATCATTATTTTCTGCAGAAAATAAGCACATTACAAAAATGAGAGAGTTGACACCTGAAGAAGCGTAAATTGGCGCCTTCTTCGTCGTAACCTGCATATTTCCAGCTTTCGAGGGTCCTCCTAAAGTCACGCTATCTCTTTGGCTTGTTGTAATAATTATAATCGTCTCTTTATTTTTTGTCGGATTTAATATCAAAATTTTTAAGAATAAGAAACGGGAGCCTCTGATAATTCCCACAGATTTATCGAAAGATTATGAAGATTTACCTGAAGAATAGTAAATAAGTAAATTTCTATTTTAATTAGAAGTATTTTTTTTATTTTTTGCTTCATTTTCTCCTTTGAATTGTATGATAATGGAAACAATTTTCTGCAGAAGCTTCAATCTACAAAGCAAATTTGTCATGTAACAGAGACAAGGAACGAAAAAATAAATTTCAAATGCACAACTTCACTTCAATTATTTTGTCAGGTTTCTAAGAAAACTCTTGTATACTTACAAAGTGCTTGTGCGTTCTTTCTCAAATTCACGGTGCCTCCAATCGCGTTGTCAAACCTGGCTATAAAACGAACTTCGTCAGTTAATCTTGTCGCGTATGAGCCGACATCATGATTCTGAGAAAACCTTGCTAAGATGGGTAAATGGCAACATCAGCATCAATCAATCGATTCACTCTCACAAAATCGTGCTTCTGCAGTCTTCTGTGATTGTACCATTATTGCTTGTAAGTAGAACCGATAACTTTCCCTGATATCAAAGGTTTTTCCTTCAAGCTTGTACTCAACAGAGAATCAGAATTGCTTGACTGACTTTCAGCAAAACCGGGTCTCATCCAAATCTTTATGTGTCCCTCTCGGGATATGGTAAGAATGGACTCCTGAGTGAATATCAAACCAGAGAGAGGTTCTGTGTGAATACGATGAGCAACCAGTGGAGAAAGCTTTGGAACATCTCGCATGCTTGGAGCAGGTCGCAAGGTACCCACGGGGCAAGCGCCGTCCCAATGAGATGATTGGCTCCCGGTACTGAAAGTGGGAGATCCACCAGAAGGGCGACGAACTGGCACTACAAGCTCATCCATTTCCAGATCCCATAAAAGCAATCGTGTGTCCTGCGTGACATCCACAAGTTCAAGTTCTTGAACGGTGTGACGCCAATATATTGGCAAAGGAAGGCAATGTAGGAAAAGTAGACCAGAAAAATGTAGAATTACTGAATTAAGTCCGAGTATAAAAATTGAAGCATGGAGGCAAAAGGCTACAAGAGAAGTAATAGTGATCCCAGTAAACATCCAGCTGATGATGTTTGTTACCTCTAAGATGTTAAAATCCATGATGTTTCATCTTCGTGTCAGAAAGAGGAAACTAACAGGTTGGCAGATTTAAAAGTAAGGCCTAATAATTGCTTTATGAGCAGGATGAATGACTTCTCGTTTGAAGTAAACGAACAACCGAATACTCGGGGAGCCACAACAAAGACACAATCATAATCATGAAATAATGAAGAGTGTCATTACTCTTTTGGAAATGGGGCGACCATCCCTGAAATCTGCTGATTAAAGCAGGATAGACAGATGTATATGATTTCAATTGAAAAACGATCCACTTCATTAACTGAACTAGTAATAATGTTGAGATACCTGACCAACAGAACCAAACCGATATACAACATTTTCCCCAGTGCCGTCTGAATTTGGCGCTGACCAATATGAATCAAATGCCACTCCACTAACCTGCCATAATCCAGTAAAAGATGAGCAGGCAATCATGATTGCTAGATGAGAAACTAAGCAGAAAATTCAATAATCTGTATAACTTGGACCCTAGGATGCGTATCCAGTAGAGCAATGTGTTTGAATTCATATTTATCAAACCTCTAAGCGTGAAAAATATTAATCCCACCTTTAATTTGGCAGGAATTTTATGTGACAAATGAAAAAGCGCATATTGGCTGTTTCTCATCGCTTTGACTCTCAAATATATTGGTCAATATTCTATAGGGACCACATCAAGTACTTGATTTTGGAAACGAAATGCCTAATTTCACAAAAAAGTCATAATATGTAGATGTTCCAAAAGAAATCCCCAAGTTTAGGCATATGAAAAAATATCAAATACACGTCCCATATTCTAGTCCAAGTATCAGGTGAAATTTGGAAGAATCACATAATATAGCTATTAATGGCTAGGTAACTCACCCACGAGTTATGTCCCTCACCCCATGCAACAACCTTTCGATCTTCCATGCTCCAAACTTGAACTAGGTCATCCTCACCTCCAGCCAGAATATATTTTCCATCCATGCTGTTGTATTACTTGCCATCAGTTACTCCGTTCTCATATAATATGACTACTAACAATATGCTTAAAGGAACAATAGCTTTCGAAAGGAAACCAATTAATGCAGAGAATAAGAATAAAGTTGAACACCATACATAATCCTCAGAAAGCCAAGTATACTCACCTCCAAGCACAACATAATAAAGCACCATAATAGCCCTTTCCACCACAGATTAATTGTTCATTTTTGTAGTCAAACACTCGCAGATAACCTACATTCATCAATTCCCCTCATCCTATAAATTGCTGATGGAGATGAGGAACGAAAAAGGGGGGGAAAAGGACAATAACGAAAGAAATAAAAGACACAAGATGTTAACAATACCATCCCTTCCTACAGTTGCCATGAAGACCCCATCAGTTGAAAAGGCAACGCTATTTATTGAACCTTGGCAAATATGCCATCGAGCAACTGGATTCTGTGTGAATTAATTCAAAGAAAGCATTAGAGCAAAATACCACGTACAGAGATATATGTCATACATTAAAGTCATACAACCACAAGCAAACCCAATGGTAGCATTTGCCTCCATTAATAAGATCATTCTTGGCAATGAATAAAAAAAAGAAAACATAGTAAGCAAGAGGGCTGGGAAGGAGGGCAGAAAGATTCCTACGACGAACCCGAGCCCCCTATCCCTATAAATAAAGCAAAATAGACCTAACTGTAGTGGAGTCTAAGAGTAGCATTCATTATGTTCTCAAATTATATCACCAGTGTATAAAGACAAATATATGAGTTCTAGTGAATGTGGTTTTTCACAGCCCAAATGACAACCAAGCGTACCAACAGATTCCCTATACAATAACAAACTGTTCCCAATAAATTTGAGTTGGCTAAATGAATACTTTCACCACTATGGTTAATTGTTAGAACTAAAATTAATCTTTAACCAAATATGCAAAAAAGAAGAAAGAAATTACTCCTCAAATACCCTTTTATGTGCATTTTTCCTTCTTCAATCTTTAGCCGTGTCATTGATTAACTGATGATACACAACAGGATGCATAATCCACCATCTGAGGTATAGTGCTCAGCCTATCATATTATTTATATTGAGAATACGCATTACAGCACTAATCCTACAACCAAACATTTTAACATTGAAATATTGTTCGCATAAAAATAAACCACTTGCCAGTAAGAAAATTCCAGTCTTCCTAAAACCAAAGAAAATCACTGATTTAGTTCATTCTTTTAAGTCTTTTTAACCACTTCAGTTGGAAGCACATAACTGATAAATACAGTACAAAAAACTGGTTTAAATTATCTTACAATCTTAAGTCTCAACAAATAAGTCTTTTTTCAGAATGTAGAGCAAATATTGATCTAAATTTCAGTTAATAACACCGAGGAGAAAAATCAATTAGAAATCTTCAAAGATCAGCCAAAAAGATTTAATCGAGTTTTCATATTTAAAGAGAGAGTGATAATAATAAAAAAGAGGTCCAACAATTTGCAGTCAGTTATGCAAACTTTTCTTTTAAAGCAAAGATGTCTTTATTATCGTATTCAAACGAGGTGGTGCAGATACCTCATTGAACATATAGAGTAAAAATTGTCAAGCAGTAAGGAGATACAAAAACGACAAAAAGAAAAGAGACTAAACACAATGAGCCCCAACTGTCGAGCGGTCCAAAGCAGTATCTGACCCCATTATCACAATAATAGGCTCAAAATCCATCAAATTCCTCCAAGTATAACCACTCCAGCCTTTCAATTCAGTTCAAACAAAAGGAAACACCTGTTTACCAGAGAATCACATGACCTTAAACCTCTGACGGGGACAAATTTAAACAACACCGACAATATTATGTTCTCTCCTTAAACTAGATAAAAAGCCATCTTACTAATAAGATAAAAGTTAGCGATCCAGTCGATTTAATTTTTGAGAAAAGAAGGATTCCACAACAAGGGACCAAACAACAAGCAGTACCTTACTGTAGCGGGCATGTGCTACTGAAAATTGAGTTTGATCCTTGATAACAGGGAATGAAGGATCTCCAGAACCATCTTTGCTCTGAAATTAATTAAAGGATGTATTGGTTTCCTCTGAACTTAGGAAATTAAGAGAAATATATCGATTCATATCAAATAAACTTGAACTTGCCTTTTCATATACATACATATTTCCATCTGCATGGCCAACTATAAATGTTCCATCACCATTAGGAACCCATGTGATACAAGTACATCGGCTGTTGTAAGAAACATAATATGTAGTCAGACAAAAAACAATAGACATCACTGGAGAGATCTCGATATATTCCATAGTAAAGAATGGGTAAAATCAGTTGTAAGCCTTAAATTTCATAAGCTTACATACACCTCTTATGCTCAATTTGTATTTAAAAATTGGTAAACGGAACAAGATAGTGGTCTTTCAACACCACCGCCATCCCCCCTAAATCATTTTTTTAAATTTCAGAAACATAACTATTCAAATAGGTGTTTACATATTAGCTTCCTAACAAGAGCAATAAACTAATTGATGATGCTTCATACGATTGGAATTTCAGCAGTAAGCTTGTCAGTCATTTGAGGCTTCCAACTTAAGACATCATGCTGGAAACTTACAGCACAGTTCAGCAATGTCACAGCTGAATAATTGGACAGTGCTTGAGAAAGCAGCAGAGTTTCTGACTGCTAATGCCAAGCTAAGAAGCACAAATTCAGATACATAATTCAAATACGATACAACAAGAGGATAACAATACAGCCTTTTTTAAAAAAAAAAAAAAAAGGATACAATGATATGTGTATTATAGGTTTTAATACCATTATCTATTTCCAATAATAAAATTAAAGTTGTCAATTATTAACACAAATTACATCTATTAAAAGTATTAATACTGCCATCAATTTCCAATAATAAAAATATAGTTGTCAACTATTAACACGATTTTGTATGTATTAATAGATTTAATACTATTTTCTATTTGCATTAATAAAACTCTAGTTTCCAATTAATTTAAATTCTTGCTGTCAATTATTTAATATTGTATCTATTTTCAATAATAAGTACGAACTGTGTAGTCATATATTATCTTAAAACATGTTTACTTTTTTTAAAAAAAAATTGTTAATTAATAAATATTATATATTTTCAATAAGTAATTGACAAAAACACTAGTTATCTATTAAATAAAAAACTTTTGTATGAATATTCCCAATACTAATGAGTTTAAAACCAATAAAACTCTTCTTATCATTACTTGTCCGTACGTATTGAAAATATAAAAAATATAAAAAAAAATTCAGAAACACATATATGGTACGTATTAGAGCGTGTCAAAGCTTGTACACGGGATACGGGTATGCAATAAGTTTATAAGTATCCATGTTGCTTAGATGCCAAGTGTCGAGGCACTAAAGCGGTCCAAATGAAAGCCAGCAAACCATCCTACTACCCTCCATTGAAAAACAGCAACACAAAGAAGTAGATTTATTTAGAGCTTGTTTGATAACAGTTAAAATCCAATTAAAATTGAAAATATGGCCGTTATTAGGTCCCACTCGTCTAATAAAAGTAAACAATACGGCTAGTTTTTCAATTTTAATCCGATTTTAATCTCTATCAAACAGAGTCTTAAAGTGTTTATAGAAGTGTTGAAAATCTCAACTCAGTGGCCAAGCCTGTTTATTTGCCTCTTTTAATTCTTGTCTAGTTATTGCTTGAGATAACAGAATCCAGGCTGGACTAGGGTAAAAGTTAGCGCCTAAATATTGATTTGGCCAAGCCCAGTCCACTACAAGTGCAGTTCAATTACAATAACCAGCTCCATTGAACTTAGGGCATAAATATAAGTGCATAAATATTATCTGTTTGGTGTTTATTAAAATCAAATTTTTAGCCCCTGTTTGGTACACATTATTTTTTTCATTCTCATTCTTCTACTCATTTTCAACCACACATTCTTCAATAAAATAATATTTTCCATCACATCAATAATTTTTCCTTCTTTTTCAACCACACATTATCCATCAATCTACTATTCTAAAATACATTATTTCAAAATAATGTGGCTCAAACACACCCTTAGTATAGAGAGCTTGTTTGAGCCCCATTCTTTTTTTTTCCCAAAGATACACTTTGGAATAGTGATTTGATGAGAATATGTAGTTAAAAAATAAGATTTTTTTTTATTTGCATGTAATATTATTTTATTAGAAATGTGCAGTGGAAAATAAGATAGAGAAAAATATATTTGGAAATAATGGGAACCAAACAATGACATGTTTTGATAAAAGTTTATGAAATATGTGGTTGAAAAGTTGTAGGTCTTGTAAAATGTATGGTTAAAATTAATTGTTGACTTTGACTTGAAATTATAAGTCAATTTTAATCTATATCAAAAGAACTTACTCATACAATGTAAGGGAACTTGTGCATCTAACCCCGAACAATTCGTAACGAGAACAAGAGAAACTCAACGTGGCACGAAGAGTGTTTCATTTTAAGATGGAAATCTTCATAAAAGAAGTTCAAAATATAAAAGCCAGATGCCGTATTCATATTCAAAATGATACTCAATTGAGTCAATTCCAGTGCCACAGAGGAGAAAGTTAGTACACTGGAGAGTATACATAGATTTAGGTAAAATCTCCCAATTCCCCAAATATTGCAATGCAACCACAGTAACACAGAATCCAGTGTTGTACTGGGACCAATCCCCATCTTATGATAAACAAAAGATAAACTGTCCACACACTTCTTGCTCTATTTACAAGGGAGAAACATTTAAGAGGAAGTCTCACACCATTGCTTCGAGAATTGCATCAAACAAACACAACAACAAAGAGCTTTTTAACACTTCATCATTGTAATAATGTTATAATATCAATGTTAAGAAAAACTACTGTAGTGAAGGAAAAGGAATTGATCTAAAAGAGACATTCAGATGTTCAGATTTCTTTCTTTGCAGTAAAAAAATAACGGGAATATTCAACAATGCGAAATTGTCTTAATATACGGAAGTATCCTTATATGCTACAGTCGGGCTTTGTAAGGTCTTAAAGAAAGATGTAGCAACCACTGAATACTTCATCCAACCAAATGGATGTTAAAAAATAATTAGAAGAGTCCTATTTAACTAATTACGACCATATAAAAAAGAGTTCATTCTGAATTCAGAATTCAGAATGCAGCAAATGCAATTGTTATTCTTGGTAAACTCAATGTGATGTGTTCTCTAATTTTATCTAGACTCAAATGTTGTATTCTTGGGCACTCAGTTCTGTGCATTATCAACTTAATTTAGAGAAAATCATTCCATGATAAAAAAAAATGCACATGGAAGCACCATCTTATATTGACTTCCTTTATTGCTACTTCAATCACTTCTATCAGTACATTTAAATGAAATTTTATCATTTTCCTTGGCACATCTGATTGGATACTTGTTTGAGATGCTATCAATTCACAAATTTGAAGTTTTTAAACAGCTAATTAGATACCAATCTGAGAAGAAAAAACTGGAATTGCAGGCGAAGTCTTTGATATCGATAAATATATTCATATTTAGAAGAGATGCAGACATGGATGCTGAGGTGACACTTCAACTATAAAAGACTATAAGGCCATACCCTGTATATTAATCGATAATTAAACTGGCAGTAATAAATGCTCAAACCGACAACTAAAGGAATAATAAATAACAAAAAGTAAAGATAACAACAAGATTCAGTTCAAGCAGCTGCAATTGTTAATTAGATATATGTATAGCATATAGCCAATCTGAACAAAGAAACTTTCAAGTGTGTTTGTGTGTGTTTTATTTTCTTGGTATTTTCCTTGACTTTTCAGCATCAAACAAGCAATCTCCGCATTGCCGACATTTTTTATTTGAAAACTAAATTGCAGATGGCGAACCTTTTTAGTATCACATATGATTAAAACATCGCAATTGGAAACATGCTTCATAGCGGGGCAATAAATCAATTAACTTAAAGATTGTCTATACATAACAAGAAATTCAATACACGTTATGGAGCTACATATATGTAAAATCCATAAAGATTTTGAGGGAGAGCACAATGCAAACAACAGAGTCAAGCACTTGCCTCGTGTTAATGGAACCATCTTTATTATAATGCTGAGCCCCAACAAGCTTCTTCCCTACTTCCTGTAATTGTTGTCTTAGAGCCACGGAGTAAACTACAGGAACCAGAAAACAAATTTCATTTAATGAAAACAGAGAACTGCTTATACAAGACCATTTTAAAACTCTAAAAAGAAGGCTTACCATCTCCAGTGTTTAAACCAATAAGTAAATCATGCCCGTCCTTTGCATCAGGGTCAAATGCGTGGCAAACAGGATTCGAATTACCAAAATGTATAGACTTAATAGGATCCTATGCAGAATAACAGACCTCTCAAAACCAATCCACAGTGAATCTCATAATAAAAGACAAAGCATATAATACAACCACTAGTACCTTATCCTGAGAATTTAAGTCACTAATGAAAATTGCATCACCAACATTGAACACCAAGTAAGTCCCTTTACCATCAAAACTTGAACTGCCAACCACATTATTTGAACTTGAAGCCCCTAACGATCCAATTCTACTGCTGGCACCAGTCACTGACTTACTCCCACCATTCCCTCCAACAAAACTAAGTGCCCTACTCCCATTTCCACCACCCAAGAACCTCGCTGCCGCTGACCTCACACCACTGTTTACACCCAAACTTGAAGACGACTGTGATTGTGTCTGCACAGGCTTATCCTTGAGATGGGCTAGAGTAACCTGACCATCAATTAACCGAAATCACTTTAAAGTCTGTTCAAGTTTTGAATTTCCGAAACTGTTCTTCTGAGGAAAATAAACAAGCCATGCTTAGGAGAGATGGGGGAAGAACAATAATTGAAATCTTTATCTGCTATGTTTGAACTAAATTATTGGTATCACAAATGGGTTTCAGAAGAAGACTTAAATCATAAGAATTACATTAAAGCTTAAAATAAACCCAAATTAAAAGTAAAAAATTACCAAAATAACTTAACAAACCACAAGTTCTCTTATTAGTGTGATTATTTGCATATTTTACTTAAATGGAATGAATTATCATACAGTATGTGAAGCCAAATAATAATTCTTTGACTAAATAACTCTTCTACTTAGCCTTGATCAAGGAGCCCAAGTCAAAATCTTTGTTCACTAGAAGAATGTCTAACCCCGTTTGGCTCCCATTCTTTGTCATTATTTGATATAATAATTTTTAGAATATGTTTTTTTTTTTTTTAAGAATGCGTGGTTAAAAAAGAAGAAATTTTTTTAGGTTTACTATTAATATTATTCCATTGGAGAATGTGTGATCGAAAGAGAAAAATGGATTATAATTTTAAGGGGAGTCAAACGGTGGCTGATTAATCAGAGAACCCGAAACCCATTTCAAACAAAACCTCAAATAAAAATTAACAAATAGTTATCACTGTAGGCTGGAAAAAAGTTAGAATTAACCAATAGTCCACTCGGAGAACCCAATCTCTAAAACCTAATGCCACCAAATTACAGTAACTATGAAGATTCTCGGAACTCAAGTTTGCAATAAGCTAATCTGAAGATGTAATTGAAAACCCCACAATAAAAATTGGAAAACCCTAGAACGTGAGGAGAAATCGACCAACCTGAGTGACCGTTTTGCCATGGCCATAGTGAAGAAGGCCAGAAGGGTGAGTCTTTTCATACTGGAGTTTGTACTTGCCTTCTGGAGTCTTGAAATACGTCTTCAAACCAGGCGACTGCGCGTTATTTCCAGACGCTGACGCCGAAGACAACATACTATTACTCCCCGCTGTATTCATCATCTTCCTTTCACCAAGAAATCAACTCCCCAAATAAAAATGTCAAGACTACAACAGGATACCGTATTCCAATTGAGTTTCTTCTTTTTCTTTCTGGGTGGGCCTTTTGGATAGAAGAGTTAATGCGGTTGTGAAACTCTGTGTGTGTGGATCAAGGGCTTGTTTGTCTGACTCTGGTGTATCTTGAACTTCTTGGTGAAACTTTTGGATCGAAGGTTTATCGTTTTTCTTGGATCGAATTGTTAATTATGTTTGTTTCCTCTGCTTTTCTCTTGCTTTTGAGACCGGTTGAATCTTAAATTAGAGGGCGTAGAGATTAATTAAGATCGGAAAGTGTCGTTAACTATAAAATGTAGAGAGGAGAAATTCTTGTTATATACTTTGGACTTTTGGCTTTTGGCTTTTGGCTTTTGGGAGCTTCCAAGGAAAAATCAAATATTCATCGTGCCGTCCTCTACTATAATATAAACACTAGAGTACGTTTTTTGTGAGAGTGAAATATGTTCGAAGAATAATTGAGTTCCTTTTGTTCATTTATAAAATCATATAGTTTTGTGAAAGTGAATACGGTTTAAAAAGAAATAAGTTCGATCTTATTTATTTTTAAAATAAGTAAATTAAGTACATACAAATAAATCCAAAAAAATTGATTACAACAGTCAAAATACAGGTGGAGACGAAGAAACAATCTTGCTCTCGCTTGGTGATGCGTGAGCTGCTGATGTAGAATTTTGGCCTGCCTTGACTAGCTATTGGCACGCATACTAATCAGACGTCGCAAGCGCCATTCCTTTAGAATGTTGGCCAAGGTTTGGCTAGCTAGTTCGAGTTCGGTTTGCCTAGTGCATTTTCCATCTATGGCTCTTGATATGCATTTTCCATCTTCGATTCTGTTGATGTTTTTTTTTTCTTTAGAATTAGTTCCTAAATAATTTAAAACGTGTACTACTAACTCTAATGGCTAGGAGTTGAGAGCAATCGGGTGAACAATTTTGACAATAGAATCAACTAATATATGAAAAGATAATCCCCAATCGATATCGGATGACGGTTGCGTGCTATATAGAATATATTCATGTATTGAAAAAAATAATATGATAAAACGTTGATTTCACTCCGTCACGCGTTTTTTATAACGTAATTTATACCGCAAGTGTACGGTATCAAGTTTTATAATATAATAATGGAGTTAGAGTGTCGTACCCACAAAAATTGTAATTCAAATTTCTACTAAGTACTATAACTACATAGCCTCTATTTATTTAGATGAATGAATGTTGTAATCAATGTTTTTAAAATAATATGGTAATGAATTCAACAAATAATGCAAGTTAGAAGAATAATCAAGTGAAAAAACCAAGGGTTATGATTTCACATAACTATCAAATATGATTCTCAATTATATAATTATTTCTAATAAATTTTTCAAAGTTTATAAGCAAGAATTTTACTCCCTCTATCGAGTGTCGAATAAAAATTATTCATATATTTCAATTCCAATATATTTATTAAGAATTAAAATATAGAATTTATTAAGTTCATGATTCTTAAATGAAATATGCTTCAAATGAATTATACTTTCTCTAGAAACCTATAATTTTATATGTTGCGTTATTTCTTATGATCGTGCCTAAACTCTCCTCTTTCGAGTGCTCGAATTGACTAGCATCAAATCCTTCAATTAGTGGCCAATTAATTAAAAGTATTATAATCATAACACAAATAAACATATGCAGAAAATCTAATAGAAATAACTAACTTTAATTCATCCATATTCTCAAGTTTTTTGCTACAATCCAACCCTAGATAATGAATTTAGCTCATGATATAATCTATAAAAATACAAAAATTCATATAAGAAGACATGTGAAAAAGAATAGAAAAAGTAGGATGTAGATCTTCAATTTCTTCTTTTGTTCTTCTTTGTCTTGTTACTGAATCTCTCGATGTTTTTCCTCCTTGCCTCTAAAAGAATTATATTAAAATCTCCATTGCCTCTTGAACCTTTCTCTCCTTAGAATTGGATCTTAAATGTTGTATTTATAGTATTTTGAAGTTTTGAAAGGGTTGGAGTCGTGTTGGGCCAAAAAAACAATCCAAAACAATCAAAACCCTTTTTTTTTTGCCCAGCGGCGCCTAGTTGCTGTTGAATTTTAGTAACGGTGGCTCTGCGGCACCTAGTTTCAACATATATCACAATATCAAAATACACATTAAAACGTTCTAAAACTCGTATAAATTAGTTAAATATCAAGTTTAGATTATATATAAAGTATGAGTTAAATATACTCATCAAATACCCTCAAACTTAATAATTTGCAAGTTCTCGAAAAAGAAACACACACACACACACACACACACACACACACACACACACTCAAACAAACAAATTTAAGAAAAGAAAACACATAAACAAATTCAATTAGATAGTTTGCCTTCGTAGCTCATGATTAAAAACATAATATCAATTACGAACCACATCAAAACTATAATGCAAAAGCTAAATTCTCACATATTCAATGCAAAACGGATGTGTGTATGAAAAGTTAAATGCAATGCTGTACAATAATAAGTCAATACAATTCCCGACCTTAAAAGTCAAATATTTCTTTACTCTGCTCGTGAGATTTTCACACCCACAAACTTAATTTCTTTTTACTCTTTTCATGACAGCGTAATCTAAAATTGGTTTACAAATCACTACTACTTACCCTCTTTTGTCTAGGTAGATGTTACTGATTGCAGTTCACATATCAACAAATGAGGATTCTCCTTATTTTTGACTATATGAACCTCCAAGAATCAATTAAGTTACTAACTCATTATCAAATGTCCAATCATCTAAAACAAGTTTTGGGGCTTAATCAAGGTATGTTGTGCGTCTTCTATTTCATACAACTTTTTTTTCCATATATATATATATATATATATATATAAGTTTTTTAAATGACTCATGTAACGAGTTTTGGGTCGATAACTTTCAAGTCAGATAACTTTAAGACATCATGTTTTAAACTCTTATAGATTTACTTACTTGAGTCATAAAAGTTACGAAGAAATGTTTCACAATGAAATTGTTAAAATTGTCCTCATAAAGATCTTTTAAGGTAGGTTCACAACAATTTTTTCCCTTTTATGCAGTGATTAGTGCAATGTCCCTTATAAAACACTCATTCTCGAGAATTTACCCATGACTTAAGGTTTTCACCTAATTTTCATTATATTGATCTCAAACAGTCCACACAAACTTTAGCATACATGGAATCCACATTTATCTCCATGTTTCCCTACAACAGCTCAACCACTCAAACATCATAACTTTGGTTTAGGAATATAATAATGTGTAATAGTTGTTTGTATCTAAGTTCTCTATTTCAACCTATAAACAAGATCAATCTATTCATGTACAATGTTACAATCAATTCATGTGCATAAGTATCTCATGTTCTGCATGGATAAGCAAAAAAATTAATTAAACACAACATATTCACGATCCATAAACTAATACACGTCATCAATAATATACATCATTGCCAATAAGGTTATCTAACTCACACAAGTATGCAAAACAAAAATAAATAAATAAATTTATTTTTTATTTTTTATTATTTTTTTAAATATGCACACAAATCATACAAAATAATAAAAAATAAATACTGGCAATTTGATAATTTATAATATATCCCCAGATTTAAATTGAATATTGTCTCCAATGTAAAATTAAAGAAAAGTTAGGAAGATTTTCTTGAATTATCTGCATTGCCTATAACGTTTTGGTATTTATGATGTTGAATTTGATGGATATTTGTCATACTTCTCCTCCAAACTTGAGATTTATCTCTTTTTTCATTGTTAATGTTGGTTTGAGTTTTTCATGACGTTATTTTCCTAAAAAATCAAATTTGAAATATTAAATATATGGAACAGTGATTACTTAGCTCAAACGTCTAATAACCAACTTAATTACCCAAGTACTTTGAGGAATATAGGATATGGACGATGATTCCTAAATATACTGTAAAATAAACTAAATTATCATATAACTTGAAAACTAAATAAATAAAAGGGAAGACAGATTGGGTTGCTTCATAAGAAGCGCTTCTTTAATATCATTAGTTTGACGTTGGCAATTCGCATCATGGAACTTTAAAAAAAAAGTTTTTGATGCCTTACTCATTTTGCTTCTTTTAATTTTGCTCAACTCTTTGTTATTTTTCCAAACTTCGACATTGTCCTTTTCAATGTAATAGGATTTTTTAATTCCATCCAATTCAAACTCAACAACGTAGACTTCAACTTCCTCGTCGAACTTAATCACAAAATCAATTCTTATACAATCAATGAATTTGGACGAATGTACATTGTTTTCATTGTCATTGGTTTCTACTTCTTTATTCGGTTCCTTTGTGATCAAGTTATCATTCACTTTTAGGCTCCTATACAAAAGTTGAAATTTTTTTTGGATTAACTGATCAATCTGTACTCTAGATCCACGAGCAATGAGAAGTCTTTCTTTTCAACTCATTAAAGTGGATTGTATTTCCAACTTTTAAATTCATTCCAGTAACTTCAATCTCCAATACATATGTTGTGTGCTCTTCCAACTTGGCAAGTTTATTATAGTACTTTGCAATTATCATCTTGTTCAACAGAGGAAGACCATTTCCCACAAGTACATTGTCCTCATTCCAATCGACAGATACATAATCTCACAAAGGCATGTAGTCTTCATCGGATTTGTCAATTGCTTGTTTTCGATATCTGAAATATTGTACGAACCCCATAAGCTTTATCGTACGAGAGTCGATGCGCATATGCAAACAGTGCTCAGTATAATGCATCACATAACAAAGCTGACAAAAGATATCTTCTAAAAGCATGTAGTTTTTATCCATGTCGAAATTACTTATTGCAATTGTTCCGTTCTCTTACCATTGTTAGAATCATGCATATGATATTTAATAGTACCTAAAAAATCACCAAAGAGGTTAGGATAGGTAGTTGAAATTAACAAAATCAACGAAAATCTAAATTAAAACAAAAACTAATCGGTAATAATATTAGTAAAAATCAAATAAAACAATATCCAACAACGACATCAAAAACTTGTCACGCGTTTTCTACTACGTGATTTATATCGCAAGTGTACGATGTCAAGTTTTATAATATAATAGTGGAGTTAGAGTGTCGAACCAACAGTGATTGTAATTCAATTTTTTACTAAATATTATAATTATATAGCCTCTAATTTATCTAGACGAATGAAGGTTATAATCAATATTTTTAAACTAATATGGTGACGAATTCAACAAATAATACAAGCTAGAAGAATAATCAAGTGAGAAAGCCTAGGGCTATGATTTCACATAACTATCAAATATGATTCTCAATTATATAATTATTTCTAATCATTTTTCCAAAGTGTATAAGCAATAACACTAACGTAATTTTAGTCTCTCTCGAGTGTCGAGTAAAAACTATTTCCATATTTTAATTCTAGTATCTCTATTCCAAATTAAAATATAGAATTTATCAAGTTTGTGGTTCTTAAATGGAATATACTTCAAATGAATTATAGTTTCTCTCGAAACCTATAATTTTCTATGTGTTATTCTTATGATCATGCATAAACTTCTATCTCTCGAGTGTCAAAATTGATTAGTATCGAATCATTCAATTAGTGACTAATTAATTGAAAGCATTAAAATCATGACACAAATAAATACAAGCATAAAATTTAATAGAAATAACTAAAATTAATCAATCCACATTCTCAAGTTTTTTGCTACAATCCAACCCTAGATAATGAATTTAGCTCATGATGTGATCTATGAAAATATTAAAATTCATATAAAAAGATATAGGGAAAAGAATAGAAAAATTAGGATGTAGATCTTCAATTTATTATTTTGTTCTTCCATGTCTTATTCTTGAATCTCTTGATGTTTTTCCTTCTTACCTTCTTGAAGAATTGTGTTGAATTCTCCATTGCCTTTTGAACCGTTCTCTTCCTAGAATTATGTCTTAATAGTTGTATTTATAGTATTTTGAAGTTTTGGAAGGGTTGGAGTTGTGTTGGACCAAGAAAAGAATCCAAAAAAATAAAAACCATTTTTCTCGCCCAACGGCGCCTCGGCGCCACAATCGTGGCACTGTGCCACCCAGTTGCTGTTGAATTTTAGCAACGGTGGCACTATGGCGCCCCAGTTTCGGATGGAAATTCAGCATTGTGCATCCTTCAGTATTTTCATCATGACTTTTTCTCCCAAAATCTAATTGAAGTGATTCAAAATGATTTGGAAAGATAACTCAAAGGAATACAACTTTGCTTCAGATATCATTTTCCAATTAGAACGTTTGCTATGTAAAAAATGAGTCTCAGTATGAGACTGAAAATCCGGAGCATAACTTTTTCGATTGGAAATTGATGTGTGACCATACTTTACATATATCTCATCCCTTCGACTTCTTTATTCATCCAATTGACTCATAACACTCTCGAATCTTTATTGTGAGGTCCGACACAACTTTTGAGTATTTTCACTTTAGTCCCCGAACTTTGAATCTCTTACAATTTAGCATTATTCTCCAATTTTGCCAACTTTTGCTTATTTCCTTCAATTTAATCAACATATATCACAGTATCAAAACACACATTAAAACGCTTTAAAACTCGTAGAAATTAGTTAAATATCAAGTTTAGATGATGTCTAAAGTATGAGTGAAATATACTCATCACACTCCAAAAATCCTCAAGATGCATTGACCGTTTGTGGGATTAATGATCGGGGGGTCAAAGTATTGAACGTGGCCACTATGCAATGGAAAACATTCTAAAAATTATTTCGAGACCAAGAGGTTACCATTGGTGTCCATCATCGAAAAACATAAATATATTTAATTTTGATATGGAGATCCCTTACAGAAAAGTTTGACACGTGGTTAATACCAAATGTTGTATAGCTTTTAAAAGGACTCCAAAGCCAGTCGAATGTCTGAATTGATATATTATATTAATCGACGCATCAAAGTATTTTTTAATAATAATTAAACAGACTCTATAAGTTGATTAAGAAATGAATTAATAATTTGAATTTTTTTACCTAGGAAAATGTAAATGTAAATGGATATGCTGCATTGTGGAAAATACTCAAATTCCTTTGAACTATGCCAAGAACAAGCTAAAACATAGAATTGGGAATTGGTAAAACTGTCATGTCCTGTTATAGTGAACGAATTCTTATATTCTCATTCCTTAATCATTGGAGACACGATACATATATATATATATATATATATATATATATATATATATATATATATATATATATACAAAAGTTAGGAACTTATATTAGGAAACTATACAAAATAGGAAAACGTATAATTAAGCTAATTTAGCCAACTAATACACTATTTAACGTCCTAAATCTGGTTATACTCTACCATGGAGGATGTTCCAACTATGAACAATAAAGAAGTACCAAATATATCATTAGATACTACTGAAAAATGGTTTCAAATGCAGTAGTAACAATACAATACTTGTGTTAACATCTTCAAAGAACAAACTCAATAACTTGTGAGATTCAACAAATATATAAATATGTGTAACTAAATAACGTCTCACGTTTTCAATCTCGATCTCAAACCCCTCATCCCAATCCGCTAATGCATCCTACCTTAATCTTGACTAGATATTACGTTTAATTTATATTCTTCAATAGATATTTATAATCTTATAATTATCTAGAGGGATTGGCTTCAGCGAAACATGTGATATTTACATTGGGGACATTTTTCTCCGATTCTTTTTCGGAGAAAAGAAAATGTGGTGCTAAAATTTAAGTTTACAATTTTTCTGGTCGAACCCAGTGTCATTTGCTTGAATTGAGACATGCTCTATTCAAAGTCCGGCATGAAGCTGATCAAACCACGTGCTTGGCGTCTCCAAAATCACCTCCAAATGAGACGGTAAACTAAACTAGACTTTGTATAACAATCGATAGCAGCTGCAAAACGAAACTAGCTTGGTTGATTAACAAGACAATAGAGAAGCTATTTGTGTCACATTCCTACACGTGGGCTCTCTTAATTATAAAACAAGCCCTAACCTGGCCCGTATGCAAATAATGGGCCACAAGAGTATTGAACCAAATGTATGGGCTATCAAGAATACAACTCAGATAGTAGTAATTATAAAAATACCCTTAAAATTAAGAATGTTTTGAAAAATCATATGAAAAGTTTTTAGGATGTAAAAAATACTGTGTAAAATGAAAAAGTGATACAATGTCACTTTTTTTTTATAAAAATTGTCACTTTTTTACCTTTTTTTAAAAAAGTGACACAAATTCAAAAAAAGTGACAAAACTAAAAAAAATGACAAATACCAAAATAACACAAATCCACATGATGATTAAAAAGTTATGTTTGTTACTAAAAAAAAGTGACAATTTTTTAAAAAGTGATAGGAAAAAAAGTGACACAATAAAAAAAGGCGATAGAAAAAAGTGACAAACACTAAAAAAGTGACATGAATTAAAAAAAAGTGACAAAATGTTCTAAAAAGTGACAAAAGTTTAAAAAATATGCAAACAATCAAAAAAGTGACAAAACACCAATCAAAAAAGTGACATACCATTCATTCACAACTCTTCTTCTCATCCAACCCTCAGTTCTCTTTCTAATTTCCAACCAAAATTCAATCAAAATTGCTAAAAAATAAAAATAAGTGTTTCTCTCTTCAAAAATCTTGATTACCAAAATCATTCTGCAAATGTTGATTTACTAGAAATCACAATGTATAAATGCTTATATTCTAAAATAAAAAATGCATCAAATCCATTCAATTTCTTTAGTTAACGTACAATAACTTTACAATTGATAAACTATTATGATACTACAAGGACATTTACTCATTGAAAACATATATATGCAAGCACTCCATACAAGATTCGTTAGATGATAACTACAAATTGCAAGCTATTCCCAGGAAATAATGCTGAAAATCTGGCAAGCAAGATCACGTGAATTCACCAACCGTCAACACAAGAAAATCCAACATCTTCCATTGAACTATTATCTTCAACAATACCTGAAATGGTAATTCACATCATCACCTCAAATACACTGATTTCGCAAACCTTCATACATCATGTTCTCACAGTCGTAATATGCTTGATGAGCATTTTGACAATCTCCGGAGATACTTTTGATGTTGTTCCTTTCAGCCTTTGAATCTTCTCTTCAGTTTCTGTGTCAAGCCGTTTAACTATTGAATACGAGCTCCCACTTGACTGCAAAGATTGAACAATTAGGGGACTACTTGTATTTCATTTAACAAGTGAATGAAATCCCAAACATTGGCGACATGATGAAAAGAAACAACAAAGACAAGCATGACATTGCTGAGAGAATGTTTGGCTAAGCTAACTTATAAGCTAACATTAAGATGAGAGCTATTTTAAAAATAAGTTACTTTTTTTAACTTATTTTTAAGCTTAAATAAACATGTTCTAAGTCTAGTGCAATCACCTCAGAAATACTCTTTTGGTACTCGGCTTCCAAATGAGAACGGTATTTCGCCACTTCCATCTCAGCTTCTTCCTTAGCTTGCCTCAACCTTGCCATTTTCACTGAAGGAAAAGGACTCCACCGTTAGTACGTGAAACTCATAAGAAACAAATAAAGAGACAATTCCTAATCGTTTTGAAAGGAAAAATAAATGATTATGCATAAAAAATAAATGATTTGATTGACAAAAAAGACATATATTTTTGGTGAGCTCACGATTTTTAGCAGCAGTCACAAAAAATCATTATACTTATCAAAAACAGTGAGCCAACTAGAGATAAAGCCACTCCAACTCCTACACCACTAATTGATACGCTAACCATTGATATAAAGTAGCTCATCATCATCAGGTGCAGCAGTATATGAAGAAGTGTGGTACAGAAGTTCCACTGGAGAAGCAGAACAAAAATGCATTTGGAACAATTAATTTAACACTTGATATTTCCCCCTTTAGATACATGGCATATATCATAGCATAATTCACACAAAAATGCATTTGGAGCAATTAATCGAACACTTGGCACATTAATTGAAAGGAGTAGAATTTTCTCATGATTTTATGCTAAATCCAAATATTCCATAACTAATCCACAAAACCAATATCAACTACGCCCATACTCCCAACAAAACTAAAAAAATCTCAACCATGAGCAAGAATTTAAGAAAAGAAGAAAAATTTCGAAACCATAAAGTTTAGCCAATTTACCCTTGATTTCTTGATTTTCTATGAATGGAAGTGTGAATTCGTGGATGAATGATGTTGGAATATAATTAATTTTCAAAGCCCACCTAAATTTGGAGAAAAATGGGATGATGTTGATGAAAAACTCGAAAAAATCGTGAGCGACCGGGTCTTGTCTGTGTGTGTATGTAATTGAATGGCGGGGTGGGTTTTGGGACGTATAAATTAGGGAAAATTAGGCCTAATACTCTGAAAATTGACCCAATTAGATTAATACCCTAAATTAATTAAACATCATGTAAATCCCGTATTAATTACGCCCTAAACTAAAATCAAATCTGCAAAACTCCAAAATCTCATTGCCTCGCATCTTTCTCTCTCTACCTACATCGCCCATTCTAGCAATCACTTATGGCCTCTTTTTTCGACAACGATCGACCACCCAAACCACCGGATATAGGTACCGGTGGAAAGCCCTTAACGTCTTCTTCCATTACAACTCAACAACAAGCAATAACACCTACAGAATTGGAAGAAATCACAGCTAAAAAATCGATGTCTAAAAAGTTTCATTCTGCTGGAATCTCAACTTCCAGTCATACCCATGACGTTGGACCAACACCAGTCGATGGGCGATGGCCCATGCTCATTCGACCCTAACCAAGTTCACAATTTGTCCCAACCATCCCTCCAGCTGCACGAATTTTCACCAGAACACTGCCCAGCCGTGACTGTCGCGGAGCACCCCATGAATAATGGCGATTCATCTTCCGTCCGGGGTACCTTTGCATCAAAAAAGTGTCAGGCATTTTGTCTTCCACATTTGAACACTGCCATGCTTTCCAACATAACCAAAGAAGTGCTCTTCGACCTCTTTCCTTTTCTCAAATTCTACTCGGATGGTACCATCGAAAGTTTCATGGACACGCCTAATGTCCTGTCGTCGTCAGAAGACCCAATCACTGGCATTTGATGCAATTTCAACATCCATTCCGGCCTTGTGGTGAGTTTGCTTTGGCCGACTTTCGGGAGGGAGGAGGGATGTAGAGAAGCAGCTGGTACTTGTTAGTGGTATATACTGAGATGGATGTGGGCTTAATAATAATGGAATTCCAAGAATTTGTTCACTTTTATTTATTATTATAGAATTGTTGTATTTGTAAGAAAAATCATGAGGGTCTCCTGATTCGTTTATCGATCGTAGAGAAAGTGGTGACCGAGAAATTTATTGTTAATTTTCTGCTTATATAATGTGTAAAGATTAGTGCTTTTTTTTTTTTTGGAAATTATGCGTGTTTGAATTTTTGATAATTGAATTGTTGTTTGTAAACACTACTATTAGAACTGCAAGGAATTCAAAGTTAAATCCGGGATTTTGATGATATATACGATTTGAGAAGGGAAATAGGAGGTCTTCGAATGTTTTCGATTGGTGTTTTGTCACTTTTTGGAATGTTTGCAGTTTTGTTTTAACTTTCGTCACTTTTCTGAACATTTGTCACTTTTTTTTTTAATTCATGTCACTTTTTTAGTGTTTATCACTTTATCCATCACCTTTGTTTTTTGGTTGGTGGTAAGAGGTTTTGGTGCTGACTTTGGTTCTTAAAGGAAAAATTCGACTCCATTTATTACAGAAGGAGAAAGCCTGTGAATTTCGTCAAAAGATTGTCACTTTTTTATTAAATTTTCTTCACGTTTTTTAGTTTGTCACTTTTTTTTTTAATTTTGTTACTTTTTGAGTGTCACTTTTTTTTTTTATTGTTTGTCACTTTTTTTTTGAATTTTGTCACCTTTTAAGTTTTTGTCACTTTTTAAGAAGATAAAAAAAAATGAAATAATATGTTATATTTTTCTAACATAATCGGCATGTGGATTGGCTTGAATGTGATAATTATTTTAAGAACATGATTAACGGTACTGCACAAATGGATGATGTTATTTTGGTATTGGTCACTTTTTTAAAAAAAGTGACAAATTTTATAAAAAAAAAGTGACATTGCGTCACTTTTTTATTTTACACAGTATTTTTTACTTCCTAAAAACTTTTCACATGATTTTTCAAAACATCCCTAATTTTAAGGGTATTTTTGTAAGTACCCCTATAAATTACGGTGATTAGAGGTTTTAATTTATGTTAAGTGTATTAATCTAATTGGTTTCTTTTTTAGAGTAGAGAGCCTAATTTCCCCTAAAAGATAAGTATAGCGGCCTGTTCATAAGCCCAAACTTAAGGGCCCAAACTAGTTTTTGAAACATTGGTTTGGTGTTTACATCCATTGTTTAAAGCATATAACATGTAAGGGGGAAAATCATAATTATCATATTTTAAGACAATTTAAAAATGATCGAACTCGTGGAATTCTTTCAAAAATCAGGTCATAATGCAATATTATCATTCCTACACAAGAATTTACTACTCAAGTTGCATTATATATTCATCACCAATATATCACATGATCCATCATGGCAAGAGCTTTTGCTTACTCATTGGGTTATATTTTTCATTTTAGATTACAATCCGAAGTAAAATGAAGATAATGTATTGACAAGAATGGTAGATCATTAAACAATTGTTCCAGTCATATGCATCGACCTCAATCTTTTCATTTTGTCCGAAAATTGTGATTGTGAACTAATATGTTTGGTTGATTGTAATGACAATCTATAGTTTCAAGTCTGCATATTGATTTTAAGAGTGTGATCTAAGACATATATTTTGAAAATTGTCTTCCATGCAAAGATGGTCAATATGTTATGTGATTGTGACCTAGAATATTCGTCACATATTATGTGACAATGACATTCTGTGTTGTATATTTATAAGGTTATATGTCATAATCGTCATTTATATGTAACATTATTTTGTCACGTATATCACGCCCAATTCATTCTATAGTTTCAAGTTTTGATACGTAAAACACGTCTCTACCAAAATTCTGACCTCGTGCAGGAATTGTGACCTGATTTCATGGCAATGCTTCATTTGGAAGTGATTTTCTTTCACCATATTTTAGGGTTGATTTTAAAATCTCTTAAAGATTGTAATTAACCTTTGAAATACGGATTACTTACTAAACTCATATTATTTAATAATATAGTTATAAAATTTATATTTTAAAATATAATTAACATCTTAATATAAAATTTATTTAATTTTCTTTAGGGATCTAATTAATAATAATTAAATCTTAAACTATAAGTAGTTTTCTTTTAATGCGAAAATGTCCATAGCCTACTGCTAGAGTATTCATCAAGAGGTCACCCAATAAAACAAGATATAAAGAGGAAACAATCAGAGTGGCAACAAGACAAAACCCAACAAGATTAGAGATGTCAACCAGCCGGGTCAAGTCGGCTCGCAGCTCGTATACGTGCAGGTCAAAAAATGTTCGAGCTTTTTTAGTTCGAGTCGAGCTGAGCCAGAGCCTAACCTAAATTTGGAGGCTTGACTTGGGCTTTTGACACAGGCTTCGCCGAGCTGAGCAGGTTCACGAATTTTTTGATTCTTTTTTTTTTAAATTCATGAAATGTTCTTGTAAAGAAGTAAAACAAGTTCTTCTTCTCGACTAAAATACAGTAAAAAAATATTCATATAGATGCGAAAATATGTGAATCAGAGTATAATTTTCAGGTGTATAAATATCTTGATATTCACCTGTAGAATTAAAAATACTGGAATGGGAAATTTCTTTGAAGTTTTAACACCACAAGATAACAAATAATATTATGTTAACTCCTATATAATAAAATTTAAAATATATATTAACAAAATATAACGAAATACTAATGAATATGATAATAAATTCTAAATATAGATAGTTGTAACATAATTATGAATATTAATTATGTAAGCATATTTATATTTAATTTAAGTTATAATTTATTGATTTAAATCTTAAATTAAATATTAAAAAAATTAAAAATTGGCAGCGAGTCGAGTCGAGCCTAAGACACTAGCCATTTTCATGAGCACGGGCTAGCCCAATCTCGAGCTTTTTCCAGGTCGAGCCGACAGCTCATTTGCCATCTCTAAACAAGATAGTGTCAAGAAAGTTAAATTTTGAAAATTTTATTTTATGAATCCTTGCCAGTGATTTATAATTGGAAATAGCATGTTTATAGCCAGTATCAAATTTATTTATTTATTTATTTTGTCTGATGGGGATAATTTATTTAGGTTGAATTTTAAATCTTTGATTATTTGCATTGCCATTCAATGTGATTTACTAATTTTTAACATGAAAATTTGACATAATATCTAATTGAGGTACTAGAAATAACGAATTTTATTTTCTTGTATACATTAGTTTTATGATATTCTGAATTGTGAAGAAAAATTTTGATTTTTTTTTTTCCTGGGAGTTTTAGCAAATAATTTTTTTTTAATGGATGCTAAAATCTTGAGTAACTATTAGAGTTTGTTTGAGGCATGAAAGATCCCTTTTAAAGTGTTGTTTTTGGAGTATATATTACTCTTTCGAAGAATTTGAATATACAAATACTGACAAAATTATCGTAGTGTACAACATAACAATATGATTAATTTGAGCCCACCAATTTCACGATATTTTTTTAAAACGAATTTGTTGTCTTCATAGGTGCTAAAAGTGTTCAGCAATCGTTTTCTAAGATAAAATGAATTTCATCTCCTACGAAATCAGCACAACAATCTGCAAGAGTTCCAACGAACTCAATGAAGCGTTTTTACTTCGAGAACAATATTAGAGAGAGAGAGAGAGAGAGAGAGAGAGAGATTGTAATGAAAATAATGTAATTGTCCTGGTAGTAGAGTGGGCTATATATAAACTCGTTCGTGGTCATTTGAACATCTTTCAAGCCCTTATAAAATAGTCATCATTGTTCATACAACCCTCTAAGTTTGAACAGACAAAGCTATTCAGTATGAAACATTGCATCTTTAAGTCCATCAAAAAATGTTTGTTACATCGGTTAACAGATGACCCAGACCAAAAAATTACTCGGAAGTAAGCCAATAAAAATTAATTTCCTTTAAGTACCCAATAATTTTATTAATTACAATTTGGCCCAAAAATTTAAGAGCCCCGTTTGAGTCACATTATAATGAGAATGAAAATGAAAAATATAGCCGTTATGGGCCCCACACAAGAGATAGAAAGTTTGAATTTTAATATTGATGTGATAAATAACGGTCATATTTTTCATTTTAATGAAAAAAAAAAGTGGCTCAAACAGGGCCTAAATAAGTTTTGTCCAAAAAGATAATATAGTACAATGATCCACCTGCACCTCTTGGACACAAGCACATGCTCATACTATACTAAGCCGAGTTGAGCTTGTCTAACGGACGACAACGACGATGCGTGGGTGTGGGCTTAGGACCGAACTCAATACGATGTAGGTCTCTTCCCTTCCAAATACTATTGGTATTCATTGGGACACAAACCCAATTCTCAAACATTCACTATATAAACCACAAAAAAGTTCCCTAACCTTCCTATGTGGGATACGCGTTTAACAATTTTCAATAAATCAAATTATTCACTAGTTTATAGTTTCAAGTGGATTACTTTAACATCAAATATTTCATTCAATTTTAAATGATTTTCGATAAATAAATATATCAAGTTAGTCACCTCGCGGGGTGAAACGTGAATATTCTTGGTCCTGTTAAAATCGAAGTACGCGTCCCACTAAAATTGGGCTCAAAGTTGACCTATATCACTAATTAGTAAACTATTTCCAACATAAAAGTGTAAAAGATTATACTTGATTGCAAAGGATGGGTTTTTGCCACTGGTTTGGTGCTTAAGATCTGCTGTTATAGGTTACATAATTGGACGGTATTAGAATTTAAGAACACTTGCTACTGATTGCAAGTGAAGTGATTCAGTTCCATGGTGGAATTCATGAAAGCAAATTTCTCCAGTTCTTGCAAGAATGGGCCTCCACCTTCTCCTCCCATGCCAAGAAAATCTCTTGTTAGACTGTGATATAATCCATGCAACCCCGAATTCAAGTTAGGGGAAGCCGTCTGACTTTGCGTCCCATCTGTTTGATCATGAAAAGACTGATCAAGGCTGTTCATTCTTGTGCTTGTTGAAGAGGTGAAATTTGAAGCTCCCATCACAGATTCAGTGGGTTTCGCGGTTGAATTCTCCTGTTGTTTGCCGAAACCCTGGTGCATTTCACTTCTATTTTGCACTGAATTGGAATATGATGAAGAAAAAGAATTCATCACTCCTAAATTGTTCTCGTGTAATGTTGGATTGCTTTTGGTACATCCCATTTGAGCTGCTTTTAGGAGAAGTGCAGTTGCAGACATGGGTGCCGAAGATTTTGCTTGCTGGTTTTGATTTTCAGAATACAGAGAAGTTGGGGAATCAGCCATTAATGTACTCCCTCTGCTAGCTGCCTCTTCCTTTAGTCCTTGTGTTGGTGGTAAAGCCGATAAGGAAAGATTTGCATAATTTCCCAATGAAGATTGACCAAAAACGTTATTGGACGTCATTTGCATCATATCAGGAAATCCACTTGAATTTGAAGGCATAATGAGATTGGAATTGACAGATGAAATATCAATGGGATTGAGCTGAGAATTTGCCAGATCCAACCAAAGCGATAATCTTGGCTTCCCGGTGGATAAGCTGCCATTGTCTAGCCTAAATCCGCCACCGCTAAGATGAGTATTTCCAGTAGAACCAGATAACCCATGAGGCAAATTTGGAGGAGGGTTCATCAGATTCCCATTCAGATCATTTCTGAAGTTCAAATTGTTGGCTCCAATAGAGTTCATTCTTGCAGTGTCTTCAGCCAAGGCATCACAGAAAGCTCTGTGAGTGATGAAACTATCTTTCCTGTAAGATTTTTAAATAATTATTACCTGATAATTTTCTAGCAATAAATTCAAATCTCGAAAGTGTGCAATTAATTAAAGTTGGGACAAATCCATGAGCATTTATTTCTACCAGATATTCCCAAACAAAGAACATAGATTCAGGAATTAAATACCTGGAAAAGAGTGTTCCACAGTCACACTTGTACTCCCTGCTACCACAAGTCTTAGAATGAGCTTTCCAATCCGAATGAACTGCATATTTCTTTGAACATTTCTCGCATTTCCATTTCTTCTCGCCATGCTTTCTGCTGAAATGCTTCTTGATGCCGGTGAGGTCTCCGAGTGCTCGGGCCGGGTCGTGGTGAACACAGGTCTTTTCTGGGCATATGTAAACCTTCTTCTTGACTTGATCTTTGTTAGTTCTTTGCTTAAGCTTCCATGGGAGATTGTGGCCTCTTCTGTGAAGCTGCAAATTTTGTTCCCTTTGGAAACCTTTGTTGCAGATTTCACAGATAAATCTATTAGAGGCCATGAGAGTCTTTGGTGAAAGAGCCATAACTTCTGCATCTGGATCTGTTGAAACAAGAAGATATCTTGTCAAACCCTAAATCCAAATTATCAATGTAAGTTTTTAGATGGGTGATTCAAAGTAAGCTTAGTCTTCTAATTTCTTCAAAGTAGTCCTCTACAGTCAGTGTCCGGTCCGCACAAGGGAGACGACTGGTGTACACCATAGTCGCTAAAAACTAGAGAATGTAAAAATAACAATTCAAGATTGCTGTTTAAAAACAAAAATTGTATACCTGGTGTTCCTGGTAGATTTCTTCTCTTCTTGACATTGGGGTTTGTGTCAGGTTTCGGATTCGGGTTTTTTTCCGGTTCTTGAAGGAACGCTTTGACTGAAGAAACAGAAAATACATCACCAGACATCATTTGAGTTTGGTTTCTACACACAAAAAAATAAAAACTAGGTTTCAGAACCTAAGAACTACTAGAAAACAAAAGAAACAACAGGTTCTTCAAAAACCAAAAAAACAATAATCTTAAACTTTCGGACAATTCTTACAGATCTATGATCTATCTGTTGGAAAGAAAACACCAAAAACCAAGAAGGTTAAAGAGAGAACATATTTTCTCTCTCTCTCTCTCTCTCTCTAATTTCTCTCTTAGGTTTCTCTTCGACGTCCAATCTCTTTTATCTCTTTATATATTTCAAAGTCGGCCCCATAGAATTAGCAGCCGGCCACCTACACATTCTATATATATATATATATATTAAAAATACTTTTTGTTGGTAATATGCATTGGCTGTATGCTGCTTGTAACCACTGTTCTTCGCTATAGCTGTGGCTTTTGTAATTTTACAAGCAAATTCCTTTTATCAGGGCCAGTTCATCATTCTCTAAAAAAGAGATGGGAATAGAATTCAGCATTAAAAAGTTGGAGAAATTGTCTTGAAATGTCAAAATATGGATAGTTTTAAGTTTTCTGTGGTGTTGAAGTTTCAATTCAAAAAATTAGATGGATCTGTGTAAAAAGGTGAAAAAAAGTGCATTGCCTTTATAGAACAATAATCTGGAATAAAATGATTACAATATAATAAAAAGTTGTACCCCATTTGAACATACAGCCAGCCATAAGTAGAGTAGAGGTCAGTACTCAGTACTGTGGTGTGGGTGGGAGAGTTGTCAAAAGGATTTGCAGTTCCCGAGGAGCTATCAGCCACCCGTGACCTCTTCACTGCAGGACTGTCTGTGTGGGTCCCTGTGTCTACTTTTATGCATGTCACCCTGTGCTTCTTCGTAGCATCCCAATGGTGATGTTGATGAAAAATAGAGTTTTAAATGGTAATTTTTTAATGAAATATTTGGTCAAAGTAATCGAAAAACTCCCTATTGGAAAGATGCAAAGAAAATGAAACATTTACAAAGAGGCAAAAAGTAAATTTAAGTTTTTTCATTATAGCAGAATTTAAATTTAGATCTAACGCGATGCAAATGAAGATATAAAAGTAGTTATAGAGGTTTCAATTTTACACAATCATCGAAGATGCTCCCATTGCTAGTGTAAGTATATTATTACATTCTGAAAGGATTGTGTTACAAAAGGGTTGAAAATGAGTTCCAAAAATTAATAAAATGTGTGATTGAAAAAAAAATGTTCTCATCATGTAACTATGACAAATCATCGACTAATAATTAGGGGTGTTAATTGGGCTGGTTGCCCACCAACAAGCTGAACAGTGAATATCTCACGCAAGTCGATTTGTTGTAATAAGTAATGTACTTTTTGTTTTAAAAAAATTGATGAGTCGACTGTGCTCATCCCACCAAGGAGCGAGTTCGTGGGGCAAGTTGAGTCACATTTCGATAAAGCAAGCTGAATCACGCTCAACTCTCTCCACATATGAGCATGAGCTAACTTACTAGTAGATCAAGTCAAGTTTGTTGATATGCAAGCTAAGCAGCCTGACTTGATTCAATGATTCAATCCATTTAAAACCCTACTCGTAATTGAAGAATATCACGATCTTCTTAGAACAATGTAAAATGATATGAATTTATAATAAATAGATTTTTAGATGTTACATGGTACAAAGAAAGAAATTTAATACATGAAATGTTGAAATTGTAATGTCAAATTTAATTATGGGTAGAGGTACAGGAGAAGATAAAGGTTGAGGAGCCAAGGGTAATTTACCCTTAAAAGCAATTCGCTTACCATTACTACAATAATTTAAAACATAAAAAAAAAATTAAGAATTTTGCGTAATATGAAAAACACATAAATGAAAAAAGATTAGAGAAATCAATAACATGATACATTTATTTTTCCTTCTTTTTCAACCGCACATTCTCCATCAATCTACTAGTCCAAAATATACTCTTCCAAAATAATGTGGCTCAAACACATCCTTAAACTTATGTATCTAATATATGCTACAATAAATAACAGATTCAACTGCGAGAATATTCATAGCTGAAACTTCAATTTTTGTATAAATGTTTAATGACGAAATTAATTTTTTTAGATGTTCGTCAAAAATAATTCGTTGCGAAAGAGTTACAACAACCAAAATGGATGGAGTAGTCAAATTTATATACTTTCAACTACGATGTTATGGTATTATTTAGATTCTATCTGGAGTTCATTTCCACCTAATTTTAATTGTTTTTCAGACCGTTGGAAGATGATGCAGTCGTATTTCTTTGACTTTTTATCTCTATGTATGTGCATGTTACTATTGCTTAATATAAACTAAACATGATGCTTAGAACTTGTTTTGGAGAGATTTTATGAAAATCATTTTTTCGCCAAAAAAAATAAAAATAAAAATTCAACCGTATGCATTAGTTTCCGCAAAATTATTATTCCAAATTGCACTAATTTGTGGTTGATTTTTAAACTTGAGACATCTGCATAATTAGATTTGACTAAGCAACAACCCACAATAGATGTGATAGATGATAACAAGTGAAACCCAAGTTCTATATGGCCTGTAATCCATAAAAAATAAAGTGGTATTTGTAGATTGATTCCAGCCACTAGTTAATGTCAAATTTGGCATGCTATACTAGAGATCGAAAGATTGATCGAGCCATCTGTGTACAAGACATCATGGGTTAAGTCGTGCTATAAATCAACTTTTTTGAAGGGACGGAAGTTATTGAATTTAGCTCTCCAAGTTCACTAGCCTTATTAATTTTTCTTCTTCAAATATTTTGAAAATCCGACGAGGTATCGTGACCAAACTGTTTTTGCACTTCTAAATTGGACCAAACCCATGTTAAAATTATTAATGTTAAAATGAAAAAAATCATTTTCGATGCAATTTTCAGTTGTTCTTGCAATAGACATGACCGATATCCTAGGGAATTTTCCCATTTGAGCTGACTTTGAAAGTTGGTCCATCCCTCTAATAATTTATGTCAACTATTGTACCAAACACATTATACCATAAAGTGTATACCAATAATATACCATTGATGTAACTGCTTTTGGCTCCATGCAATTGGATATTTCTAAAACTCAAAAAATTTATTTTCTTTCTTGTTAATCACATGTACCCTAGCTAACACCATTTCACTTAGCCCACTTCAATCTTCTCAGGACATTTAATTTTTGAGAAAATTACATGTGGGGTTCTCGACCTTTGCAAAGAAAAATTAATTAGTGTGTCCCACACTAATTAGAGTGGGCTGTAAAAATTACAGTTCACTAATGACTGTAAATGTAGCACTTTTGATCTTCATTGCAAAATTAAGTACGGAGATTTTCACTAAATAGAAACTGTTAAACAATTCTAGATAATTAGCCTACTTAATACCTCTGTTTGTTTGCTTTTGATAACTATTGTTCTGATATGTAGTCAACATTGAATCAATCAAGGACCATTGTTGACTCAGTCGAAGATGCCCGCCCATTGAAGGATCTAGATGCTCAACTTGGAGGGTCAACTCAATGCCATGTATAGGTTAGAGTCGGACTATGAAAGATATCACATGCGAATATCATCATTACACGATTAAAGGAATGTTAACAGCCAATCACAAAGATGAGGCGACAACTTAGGGCACAATCCTAAGGCCTAGACATCGATATGATCCACTTCCTCCTGGAAGAATCGTGACTACATTGCAGTCGATCTTACAAACGAATTAAAGCAAGTGGTGGCATGCGTCCCGATGTTAGAAATTGTAGTTTGACATGACTATGATGGTAAGTCCTAATCTAATAACCTATATATAGTGACGTGCGAGAGAAAGGAGAACACTAAAACATTAATTCCAGTAATATAGCTTCTTTAATCTGCTCAAATTCCAGTGCTCCACATTTTATCTAGTCAAAACTCCCATAAGTTGATCAAAAAGTGCTACATAATTTTTTGCCATCAACGACAACCATGGAAATTAAAGTACTAACACGGTGAAAATATTTAAAAATTTGTGTTATATAAATAATTTATTGTTCGAATTTTGAATTTCTACTCATCCTAGAATAACGAGTACCATACTACATAAAGTACTATCTAGAACTCACTAAATCAAAAAATTATTCATTTAACATAATAAAATACTCCTCGTCATTATATCCACTTTGTTCCTAACTTAGCCATATCCTATACGAAACCCTTCATCGAAGAACTCTTGACATCCCTTCTAACATTTACGGCCTAACAACTCGATGAAATTAAGAAAACATTTATAACATATCGAAATTAAAAAAAAAATACTTAACTATTTTGTTCTACATCATAAAGAACCCTAATTCCTTAGGATATATTATTGGATGAGATTTTGATATGTCTTAGTCCGACAACATAGGACATCACTTGCACCCATACGTTTGCATAGATTCCTCTTTTATCTTCCCACTGTGCATTGACAATTAAAAATCTTTATTTTTTTCTTATTACGAGGTCTTATTGCAAGGATTTTTTAATGTTTTTTTAATTCAGTATTGGTTGAAAAATAAGTGTACTCCTTGAAACGCGTTTAATTTTTGCATTTTCAAATCACCTATGTAGTATTATTATCAACCCCTACGTACCACGGGTAATTAGGGTCAAAGCAAATGCAAATTTTTTGCATATAATCAAGGATCCATAGTTTTAGTACTAATCAACTTAGGATCCATTTGATATGATTTTGTGTTTTTACTTTTACTTCTTATACGATAACTTTATGATGAAGCTACGTTGACCAGATTTCTTTAAAAACTCTTTTAGCTGAATAAAGTATTTTTAAAAAATTATTTAATCATGTTCAAAAGCAGATTTTTAGTTCTATAAACATTTTTAACTTGTCAAGAGTTTTAACAAACCGGTTCGTGTAATAGAAGTTAGATATCGAT